>LR738710.1:105233250-105357183 GCA_902687465.1 Secale cereale
GGGGGGGCGCCTGGGCCCCCCCGGGCCTCGCTGATGCCCCCGTTTGGCATATATTTAAGACGCGTCTCGAAACCCTCGAGACAGGAACCCTTTTTCGCGATCTCATCTTTGTTCCGCCGCCGCCACGCTTCCAAGATCGGGAGCACGAGGAGAACTCTTCCCGGCACCCTGCCGGAGGGGAGGATCACCACCGGGAGCCTCTCCACCACCATGGACGCCTCCCGGATGAGTTGTGAGTAGTCTCCCTTGGACCATGGGTCCATGACCAGTAGCTATGTGATGTTCTCCTCCCCTTTTTGTGCTTCACTAATTAGACCTCGTGAGCTGCCCTACATGATCGAGGCACATATGTAATCCTTATGCTGTTGCTATGTTGAGTTTGCTGGGATCCGATGGATTGTGAGATTATGTTCAGATTTGTGTTTGAGTAATATATTTGATCTACCTCTTTTATATTTAAGTTCGTAAGTAATTCTTGCATGTTCTCCGTTGTTATTTATTGCTTTGGCCAAGTAGTAGGTAGTGACTCCAAGAGGGAACGTTATGCATGATTGTGGGTTCATGCCCCTCGATGACTAGCTTGAGTGACAGAAACATGAGTCTAGGGGATGTGCTGTTGCCACAAGGGGGAAAACAACGGTGCTTGTGCCCGCGGGTGCAAGGATTGTTTACTTTACGCAAAGTTCTTTTAATGCAGTTGTCTGTTGCTTTGAGTTTACACTATGGGTGGGACTCGCAACTTAATACCAGCGAGATGTTCTGGATATATATCTCAAGGTGGATGATTAGTAGTAGATGCAGATGGATTTCGGTCTACTTGCCTTGGCGTACCGCTCATGCTTTGAACCTCTACCTTTCTTGCAATATAATTAGCATTGGTTTGCGCACATAATTCTGTCAATTGCCCAGCTGTAATTCGTTTACCTCACATAGCTGTTTTATCGTCTTTTGGGAGAGAGACATCACTAGTGAACATCATGAGACCCTAGTCCATATTACCATCACTGATCACATCCGCTATTTACTTTCCGCTTTTACTTACTATTTGCAGCAATACCTATCACTATTATCACTTGCGTTTGATCCTTTGTAAACTACAAGGCCGGAGGGATTGACAACCTCTCTGTACTCGTTGGGAGCAAAGTTATTTGTATCTGTGTGCAGGTCCACGTTGATTGCTAATATCTGGCGCCGTTAGCAGTTGACACCTTCTTGTTGAAACTGGGAGTCTCAGGGGAAATCGATCCTTGGTATCTTTGCCAAGGGAAAACTTCCGCTACACTACGTCTCAAACCTTCCACTTGGGGTAACCAACGAGGGGCGACAAGCCATCAAGCAAAGTTTTCTGGCGCCGTTGCCGAGGACTCCACTCTTCAAGATAGGGGAGTTGCACACTATCTTTTACCTTTGCTTTTTAGTCTTGTTAGTTTACCTTTCAGTTTTTGCTTTAGTATCTTTTATCAAAAATCACAAAAAAAAATTAATTATTTGCTAGTAGTCCTTTCTGTTTAGTCAAGCATGTTAGGATTTGGTGTTTTGAGGGAATCAGAAGTATTGGATTTCCAATAAAAGGATGGAGAAAATAGAAGAAGGCATGGGACAGAATTTCTGATGCACATAGGAGAATTATGCCTTGGATACCTTTAAAAATTGTGCTTAGAAATTTTTACCATGGTCTTTTTAAATGGTGTAAACACTCTCTTGATATTATAGCTGAAGGAGATTTCCTAGAGTGTGATGAAGCTAGAGCTCTTGAAATTATACATGGTCTATCTAGTTACTTTGTTTATGATCATAGTTTTGATACTGTCATAGATAGACTTGCTACTATTGAGAAGAGAATGGATGCTCTAGACTTAAAGAAGGAAGAGAAACCCAAACCCAATAAGAGAGATATTTTGGAGATAGACAATGATTGGGAGCCTTTTGTTAGGATTAGTATCTCTAATCAAGACTTCCTTGCTTATTGTGATATTGGATCTATGGTTTCTACTATGCCAAAAACTGTTCATGATTCTTTAAAATTTAACATGGATAGATTACCATCTTATCATGAACACACTAATGGAGATATTACTGAAATCCAGTGAAGAATAAAAGATGGGCCATGTCGGGGGAAACTGTCCGCCACGAACACCTATGGGACCGGAGCCCCTTGTCTGTGCGGTACGAGGGCGGAGGGAGCACAAAGAGCAGATCGAAGCAGACGCGCGGACAGTTTTACCCAGGTTCGGGCCGCACGGATGCGTAAAACCCTACTCCTGCTTGGTTGTGTATTGAGTTGAGCGCTCGGGAGCTTGAAGAAGCAGCTACACCGTGCGTGAGAGTAATCTAGGTTTCGAACCCCTTCCACGTTGTGCATGGGCCTCCTTTTATAGTGCAAGGGGTCACCGACAGGTGTCAACGTAGGAGTAAGGGGTAAAAATGTAAAAGAGGTGGTAGTTGTAACAGTGCGGGAACAGTGGAGCTACAGTACAGAACAGTGGTCTATACCTACTTTAACAGTGGGGGACAAGGGCATTCAATGCCCGTCGCCGTCGACCCCAAAAGCTCCCGCCTTAGCGTCTCCGTCCGCCACGGCGACGGATTTATCGCCGTGGTGTGCCACCGTGTACCCCAGGCTGCACAGCCATCCGCCACGCGTCCCTGGTTAGGCCCCAGGGCGACGCGTGGGCCGATGAGCTGGAGCGCGGGCACACAGCGTAGCCTCCCCGGCAAGCGCCTTGCCGGGGCCTTGATCTTGCCGGGCCCGGGAACTTGCCGCTCCCCGGGCCCCTTACCGGGGCGCGCATAGCGCCGAGGCAATATCTTCTAATCTTCCTGGCAAGCTCCTCTTGCCAGGGTCTTGTGCTAGTGGAACAGCCTTGAGCCTGGTACGGCCTTCCCGGCAAGCTCCTCTTGCCGGGGTCTCGATCTTCTGTCTTGTATACTTTGTTTTTGAATGGTTTAATAGGAGGCAGGAAGGTCTCCGGCGAGCACGCAGTAAACCTTGCCGCGGGAAGCTGCAACTGCCCGTGCACAAGTTGGGGTACTGGGGTACCCCTACCTTAGTACACTGACAAGGTCCTTGGCGCCCCACCCATGTATGGATACAATAGGGTGTTAGGCTAACTCTCATGAAGAAACGGTGATCAAAGAAAATACAAAAATCAACCTAGAGTCCGAATTGATCGAGACTCTCAAAGCAAGTGAGAACAAGCACCGATTTCGTCGTTTTCATAGGCGTTGGAAAGCTATTGGGGAATTGAGGTGATAGGACTTCTAGTTTTTACGATCTGGAGGATTTTACATACGTGCACACACAGGATCACGTGCGTGGAAAATTCTAAGCCCAAAAAGGGTCGTCTAGGCCCTCAAAAATGGCCTGCAGGATTGGAAAAAATGAAAGTTATCGCAATTACAGCTCAAATTTTGATGAGCCGGCATATCACTTTGGTGTTCAGGTCCTTGGCGCCCCACCCATGTATGGATACAATAGGGTGTTAGGCTAACTCTCATGAAGAAACGGTGATCAAAGAAAATACAAAAATCAACCTAGAGTCCGAATTGATCGAGACTCTCAAAGCAAGTGAGAACAAGCTCCGATTTCGTCGTTTTCATAGGCGTTGGAAAGCTATTGGGGAATTGAGGTGATAGGACTTCTAGTTTTTACGATCTGGAGGATTTTACATACGTGCACACACAGGATCACGTGCGTTGAAAATTCTGAGCCCAATTAGGGTCGTCTTGGCCCTCAAAAATGGCCTGCAGGATTGGAAAAAATGAAAGTTATCGCAATTACAGCTCAAATTTTGATGAGCCGGCATATCACTTTGGTGTTCAGGTCCTGGGCGCCCCACCCATGTATGGATACAATAGGGTGTTAGGCCAACTCTCGCGAAGAAACGGTGATAAAAGAAAATACAAAAATCAACCTAGAGTCCGAATTGATCGAGACTCTCAAAGCAAGTGAGAACAAGCTCCGATTTCGTCATTTTCATAGGCGTTGGAAAGCTATTGGGGAATTGAGGTGATAGGACTTCTAGTTTTTACGATCTGGGGGATTTTACATATGTGCACACACAGGATCACGTGCGCGGAAAATTTTGAGACCAAAAAGGGTCGTCTTGGCCCTCAAAAATGGCCTGCAGGATTGGAAAAAATGAAAGTTATCGCAATTACAGCTCAAATTTTGATGAGCCGGCATATCACTTTGGTGTTCAGGTCTGTCGGGGGAAACTGTCCGCCACGAACACCTATGGGACCGGAGCCCCTTGTCTGTGCGGTACGAGGGCGGAGGGAGCACAAAGAGCAGATCGAAGCAGACGCGCGGGCAGTTTTACCCAGGTTCGGGCCGCACGGATGCGTAAAACCCTACTCCTGCTTGGTTGTGTATTGAGTTGAGCGCTCGGGAGCTTGAAGAAGCAGCTACACCGTGCGTGAGAGTAATCTAGCTTTCGAACCCCCTCCACGTTGTGCATGGGCCTCCTTTTATAGTGCAAAGGGGTCACCGACAGGTGTCAACGTAGGAGAAAGGGGTAAAAATGTAAAAGAGGTGGTAGTTGTAACAGTGCGGGAACAGTGGAGCTACAGTACAGAACAGTGGTCTATACCTACTTTAACAGTGGGGGACAAGGGCATTCAATGCCCGTCGCCGTCGACCCCAAAAGCTCCCGCCTTAGCGTCTCCGTCCGCCACGGCGACGGATTTATCGCCGTGGTGTGCCACCGTGTACCCCAGGCTGCACAGCCATCCGCCACGCGTCCCTGGTTAGGCCCCAGGGCGACGCGTGGGCCGATGAGCTGGAGCGCGGGCACACAGCGTAGCCTCCCCGGCAAGCGCCTTGCCGGGGCCTTGATCTTGCCGGGCCCGGGAACCTGCCGCTCCCCGGGCCCCTTGCCGGGGCGCGCATAGCGCCGAGGCAATATCTTCTAATCTTCCTGGCAAGCTCCTCTAGCCAGGGTCTTGTGTTATTGGAACAGTCTTGAGCCTGGTACGGCCTTCCCGGCAAGCTCCTCTTGCCGGGGTCTCGATCTTCTGTCTCGTATACTTTGTTTTTGAATGGTTTAATAGGAGGCAGGAAGGTCTCCGGCGAGCACGCAGTAAACCTTGCCGTGGGAAACTGCAACTGCCCGTGCACAAGTTGGGGTACTGGGGTCCCCCTACCTTAGTACACCGACAGGAGCCCCCGGGCCTGGGCCACACACGGTGCCGAGCGCTGTTGGGCCAGGCCCAAAACAGTGCACGGGCACCCGCGGCCCGCGGCGCGCCGAATCCACTTCCATATCCGCCGCACCCCACGGTAACGGCACGCGTCGATTGCGGCGCCGTGGGATGGGACGTGCCCACGATCTCTTAATGGAAAGGGGGAAACGCCCCCCACTCCCCCATAAAAGCAGAGGCAGCGGGCGCGGTTCCCCTCCCTGTGCTCTCATTACGTCGTCTTCCTCCTGCAAAAAGATTCCTTCTAGCGCTCCGCCTCCACAGCTCCGCCGCCGCCTAGCTCTTCGTCCCCTTCCTTCCGCCGCGTCCGCCATGGCCCCAAAGGCCGACAAGGGGAAAGCGGAGAAGTCCAAGAAGGAGAAATCCGAGCAAGCAGCCAAGCTCATTGCTTACCGGAAGCGGAACGTCGTCTTCTCGCCGAGGCTCGGCGTGCAAGAACTCTGGAACAAGTACTACTTGTTCTGGTCCAAGGGCACCGACGCGCATCCCCGCACCCGAGCATACCCGGCCGCCGCCAAGGACAACTATCCCGGCGGGTATTACTTCTTTGCTGCCTTTTTCCACTGTGGCCTCTGCCCTCCTTTTTCGAACTTCTTCTGTGATATCATGAACACGTATGGCTTCCATCTGCTTGATTTCACCCCCAACGCCATCCTCACCATGGCCGTTTTCGCACATATGTGCGAAAACTTCATAGGAGTCCACCCCAACGTAGCCCTCTTTAGACACTTTTTCACCCCTAGAGCCGAGGCCGATGCCCCTCTCTCCGGATGTATTTCTTGGGTCTTCCGTCTCGGGAAGAAGGGGTCGTACTTGCCGGGGGAGCTCCGCGGCAAGTGGGAGGAATGGCGAGCGGAGTGGTGCTGGGTTGTAGAGGACCAGCCGCAAGCCTTCACTGCGCCGCGCACAACGCCTATTGCGCGCGGCAGAGATTGGAGCGATCTAGACTCCGACGACGCCAAGCTCGACATCGCCCTCGTCCGGATCCTCCGTCTTCGGCTGGCCCGGTTGTCAGTTGCCGAGGTGGGCGCAGATTTCCTCCGCCGGCGCATCGCCCCTCTCCAAGACCGGAAGAGGCCGGCCTGGTTGTACGGCGGCCCGGCAGACATCATGAGGCTGCGCCCCGGGCTTAATTTTAATTTCACCACTCTGGAGCTGCGCGGGATGGTACGAGAACTCTTCAAGTACGACCCGGCGCACCCCGAGTGGTTCAGGACTCCCCGGGAAGTGGTGCCGCTCTGCAACAACGCCGCGAGGGACCGAATCCTTGCCATGATGCCGATGTGCGACTCGCATGGCTTGGACCGCTCGTGGATCGCCCCGAAGCCAATCGACGTCCTCAACTTCTACGACAACCTCGTCGAGGTGGCGAGCAACAAGGAGGACCTCAAGCTGCATACGCGGGACACCACCGAGCAGGAAATCGCCTACATAGCTTCCCGGGTTGAGGAGGCCGCCGCAGCCGCGGCGGCAGGAGTCTTCGGGTTCTCGCCGGAGGAGGCGGAGGCCGAAGAGGCGTCCACCCAGGCGGAAGAGGCGGAGATCCGCCGATTGCTGAACCTCCCACCCGACGCGCTCACCGGGGTCCCCTCGTTGAGGCACTCCGGGATCCATGGGATCGCGACGGAGGCCGCGGCAAGGGAGGGAACCGCCGGAGGAAGCAGAGGCGCCGCGAGGGGCGGAGGCGCCAAGGGGAAGAGGGCCGCAGCGCTGGATGCTGGGCCCAGCGAGCCGGCCGAGGCAGAGGAGGAGGAGGAGGAGGAGGCCGAAGACTCCGGCGGATCTACGGAGTTATACGCCGACGACCTCTCCTCGTCGGAGAGCTCCCCGCCTCCGGCAAGCCCGAAGGAGTCCCCGGCAAAGCGTCTCCGCAAGGCGGCGACGGGGGAAAGGGCACAGGCGCCCCGGCAACAGCCACCTCGGCGGGCGGCTCCCCGGGGGAGTCAAGCCGCGCCAAGGCCGTCCGGCGCACCAGCCGCAGCAGAGGCGGGCCGGGCGCGGACCACGACGGAGGCGCCCCGCAGGCCGGCAGCGAGCCGGCAGGGGTCTTCTCGGAGCGGAACAGCGGCTCCGCCCGCCCCCCGGGCGTCGGCAGCCACAGGGGCTGGGTCTTCGCAGCCCCCAGCCCCGGTGAGTACCAAGCGCGCGAGGGAGTCTTCACCTCCCGCTCCTCGCGCCGACGCGCCCACGGTGGAGTACGACTTCTCCGCCCTGAGCGAGGACGACGAGGAAGACCAGGAGTAAGGATCCGTAATTCTTCATCTTCTTAATTTTTATCTTGATCTTCTGTTGATGCTAATTCTGTCTTCTGTTCTGGTTTCAGGACCCTGGCCCATCGCGCCGCGAAGAAGGCCAAGGCGCCCGAGGTCGAGGTCGCGGAGGACTCGGCAGCGGCGGCAACGGAGGGCGCGCCGGAGCCGAGCCTGCCGGACTCCGGCACTGCTCCGATGAGCAGCCCCCAGCGCAGCCCGCAGCGCAGCCCCCAGCGTAAGTCTGGGGTTCTTCCTTTTCGCTTGTCGGGGTACGTCTGAGGCTTTTGACTTTATCTTCATATTTTGACATCTCTTGTCTTATTCCGTGCAGAGGAGGAGCCGCAGCGGGAAGAGCGCCCGGAGACCACCGCCGAGGAGCTGCAGGCACCGCCCTCCCCGCCAAGGCAGGACTCTCCGGCAAGGGAGAGTGCTCCGTCAAGGGCGGGTACTCCGCCAAGGCAGAGCACCCCGCCAAGGACGAGCAGCCCGGCAAGGGCGGCCACCCCGCCAAGGCCAAGTTCCCCGGCGAGGGCGACTACCCCGACGAGGCCGAGCTCCCCGGCGAGGGAGCCCGCCGCCGAGGACGCCCGCCAAGGTAACCTTTGTAACTTGTCTTCTTGGCTTGTCTTTTTTGGATATTTGCTTGAGTCTTGAATTTCTTTGTCTTCTTCTTTTTCCTAGATCTTCCTCCTCCTGTGCCTATGGAGACGGAGGTAATTATCCTCGAGGAGGAGGACGCGCAAGGCAGCGGCGGCGACGCTCCAGTCGTCGAGGAGGTGGGCGAGGACGCCGAGCCGGCCGCGCAAGAGACTGCTCCGGCCGCGGACGCAGCGGCCGGGGAGGGGGACGGTGGCCGCACCGCCGACCCGGAGGTGGCGGGAGCATCGGATGCTGCGCCGGCCACCGGTCCCTCCGCCGGCGAGGAGCAAAGGTTTTATCTCGAGGCCCCCAATGGCGTCTTCATCCAGATGCCGTGGGGGTCTTCGTCGCGAGCTCCTGCGGAGGGCGAGGCGTTCGACGGAGAGGTCCTCGCCTCCGCAGGCCTGAAGATAGTCCAGGCGCCTGGTGGAGGTGAGGGGCCCGAGGAGGAGCGATTGCTTCATCAACTCCTGGCCCTTTATCGGGCCAGGCAAGCAAAGCTCGCTTCCCGGGAGGCTCTTGCCGCCAAGGCTGCGGCAGAGATGGAGAAGCGCGCGGCGGAGCTCAGCGCCGCCAACCAGGCTGCCCTCCGCCAGGTGGCAGAGGAGCGAGAGCGTCTCGCCGGCGAGTACCAAGAGTGGGTACTTGAGAGGGCCGAAGCCGATGAACAGCAGCGCCTCGCCGGGGTGGAGATGTCCCGGCGAGAGGGAGAGCTCGCGCAGCGGAAGGTGGATCTGGATTCTCATGAAGAAGATCTTGCCGCTCGCGAGGCTGCCCTTGGCGGGGAGCTGAAAGAGGCGAAGGCCGCCGCGGCTGCCGCGGAGGACGCCAAGAAAGAGCTCGCCGCCAAGGTTGAACAACTGGAGAAGGCGATGAAGGTGAGCGCCGAGAAGGTTGCCGCGCTCATCCTGGAGCGCGAGAAGGATGCTCACACAAACTCAGAGCTCCGGGTGAGTTTGTCCCAGAGGAGTGACGAGCTGAAGGCCGCCAAGGATTCCATTGAAGACTTGGAGCTGAAGGTCACCACCCTGAAGGAATCGCTTGATGCTGCCCGGGCCCAGGAGACCAAGCTGAAGGATGAGCTCCGCAAGGAGCGAACCTTGATGGAGAGCGTCAACAAGGCCTCCGAGCTCTTCCGGCAGACTATTGAGGTGTGGACCGAAGAGCTGGTTTCTTCTGCGTCCAACATTGACCAGGAGTTGCTTGCTTTGAAGGTCGAACATCTTATCTACTCGCCGGATCCAGATCTCCCGCACAGCGCCAAGCTCAGCCTCTTCTTCAGAGGCGTCGCTCCAGCCCTTGCAGGTCTCCGGAACCGCATCCCCGCGCAGCTGGCCGAGGAGTCGCGCCGGCTCTGCGCGGGAACTCTGGAGCGGGTCTTGACGAAGATCGTGTACCGCAACCCGGGGATTAATCTCACAAACGTTCTTCGCACCCTGCCAGCAGATGCAGACACGGAGGCCCTGAAGGAGCAGGTCGGCCACATCATCGCCAAGGTGGCAAGGCTTGGCAGGAAGGAAGGCGACCGCGTAGACTAGGGCCCCATTTATCTTTATCTTTTTACTGCTGCATATTATGTTATGAACTCATTAGTCCATTGCGACAAGCTATCCTTGTAAGATATTTGCTTTACTTCAATTAATCGGTGCAATGTTATCTTCCTTGTTCCAATCTTTGACTTTGTATGTTTTTCGCCCCACGCTCCCGGGGAGCTTGCCGGCAAGGGGCCCTTGCCGCGAGCGCTGAGTGCTGGACTCTGAGCAGCCTGCTGGCCAAGGTCCTCGCCGGCAAGCAACCTTGCCGCAGCTGGTCGCAACGCACTTAGCTTGTTGAGTGTACTCGGAAACGAGGCAAGGGCGCGACACTTGTCGCAGCTCACTTAAATCGCTGAGTGGACTCGAAAACAAGATAAGGGTGCGGCAAGCTACGGGTAGGTTCCTCCGCGCACAGGTTTTCCATACAAGGTGTGATCGTTCAAGGAAGACAACCAAAATTTAAAATTTGAACTGGTCAAATTCTAACAACTTATCTTTCATATGCTGCTTGCTCATGTTGTTTGCTTTCCGGTAAGGCTCTTCTTACTTGAACAGCACTTAGTCCCTCTTCCACCTCCTTCCCTCCCGGCAAACTTGTGCGCGAGGAACGTTCCTTCTGCTTAAGAGAAAAGTAAAAGGAGAGGGAAACAAGTATATTGTCTTTCGACGTAATGGTGCTTACCGTATGTCTGAGTGTTGCATCAAATGCCAAACAAAACATGCAAATAGCAAAGAGAAGCATGCAAAAGGCAATCGATGCGAAAACACGAAATCTTTACTGATGCACGGGGTCTGCGCCCGGCTTTGTACAAAGGGTTACATGCAACAGCGGCAAGGCTTGTACAAAAGGTGGTTGCCGGAGCGGATCACGGCAACCGCGCCTTAGGGGTGAAACTTGCGAAGATGCTCTATGTTCCAGGAATTGCTCACCGGTAAGCCTTCTTCGGTCTCGAGGCGGACAGCGCCGGGCCTCGTAACTTGTATCACCCGATAAGGGCCTTCCCACTTCGGCGTCAACTTGTTGGAATTCTTGGCGGACTGAACGCGCCGAAGAACAAGGTCGCCTTCCTCGAGACTCCTGGCCTTGACTTTGCGGCTATGGTAGCGGCGCAAAGCTTGCTGGTATCGAGCAGCTCGTACAGCAGCCTGGAGACGTCCCTCCTCTTGGAGCAATGCGTCATCTTGCCGCAGTTGCTCTTGCTCGAGCTCATCATAAGCGAGTACTCGAGGAGATCCGTATACGAGTTCCGTGGGGAGAACTGCCTCTGCTCCATAGACTAGAGCAAAGGGTGTCTGTCCGGTGGCTCGACTTGGTGTCGTTCTGATTGACCAAAGAGCCGCCGGGAGCTCCTCTATCCAATTTCTTCCGCACTTGCGCAGCCTGTCAAAGGTCCTTGTTTTGAGTCCGCGCAGCACTTCAGCATTTGCCCTCTCCGCTTGACCGTTGCTCCTCGGGTGAGCAACAGAAGCGAAACAGACCTTGGCGCCAAGGTCTTGGACGTACTGCATGAAGGTGCGACTAGTGAATTGCGTACCGTTGTCGGTGATGATCCTGTTAGGGATCCCGAAACGGCAAACAATCGACTTGAAGAACCTGACTGCTGACTGTGCTGTCACCTTTCTCACTGGCTCCACTTCTGGCCACTTTGTGAACTTGTCGATTGCAACGTACAAGTACTCAAAGCCCCCGACAGCGCGAGGGAAGGGGCCGAGGATATCGAGCCCCCAGACCGAGAAGGGCCATGACAAAGGGATTGTTTGGAGAGCTTGAGCTGGCTGATGAATTTGCTTTGCATGGAACTGGCACGCTTCACACTTGGTTACTAGTGCAGTTGCATCTTGGAGGGCTTCTTGCCAAAAGAACCCTTGCCGGAAAGCTTTCCCGGCAAGCGCCCTTGCGCCAATGTGGTGGCCGCATATGCCTCCGTGTATTTCCGCCAACAGCTTCTGTCCATCTTCCCTGGAGATGCACTTCAACCTGACACCATTGAGTCTTCTTCTGTACAGCTCGTTATCCACGAACTGATACATACTTGACTGCCTGGTTATCTTCTCTATCTCTTGAGGGTCGTCGGGAAGTTCTCCAGTTTGCAGAAAACGGACGATCTGCTGCGCCCACGCCGGAGCTCGAGGCTCGACGGCAAGGACTAAAGGCTCGAGGGCCGCTGCGGGAACCCCAGCTTCTACGGCAAAGACCTCTGGTCCTGTCGGAGCTGACGGTCCCCCGGCAAGCTCGCCGGGGCGAGGCTTGTCGGGAACACTTGCTTCAACTGCACAAGCCCGAGGGCTCGCAGGAGCAAACTGTTCCTCAGCGCTGTTGTTGATCTTGGGAAATTTGGCGGCGGGTTCGGGAAGATCCGCCGGCAAGTAGTCGCCGGAGACCAACTTTCTCTTCTTGGACTGCCCAATTGATGGTGTAACTGATGGTTGAGTCAGCTTGAGCAAAAAGGTCCCTGGTTCCACAGGTAACTTCATCGCGGCGCACTTTGAAAGGCCATCTGCAATCTCATTTTGAGCTCTTGGGATGTGCTCCATCTGCAAACCTTCAAAGTGCTCTTCAAGCTTTCTCACTTCATCGACATATGCTTCCATCAAAGGACTCTGGTAGCTTTTGTTAACTTGTCGGACCACCAACTGAGAATCTCCCCGAACAATCAGCTTCCTGATCCCAAGTTCGGCCGCAATCCTGAGGCCGGCAAGCAAGCCTTCATATTCTGCAGTGTTGTTTGTCGCTTGCTCCCTGGGAAAGTGCATCTGGATAACATATTTGAGGTGCTCTCCGGTGGGCGCAATGAGTACCACGCCGGCACCGGCGCCCTGCAGCGAGAAGGCACCGTCAAAATACATTACCCATTCACTTGTCGCTTCTTGCACGGGTACACTTGTTTCCTGAACTTCATCTTCTGGTGTTGGGGTCCACTCAGCAATGAATTCTGCCAAGGCCCGGCTCTGTATGGTTGAAGTACTTTCAAACTTGAGTCCGAAGCTTGACAACTCCAGTGCCCACTCGACGATCCTGCCTGTTGCCTCTGGATTGTGCAATATCCTCTTCAACGGAAAGCGAGTGACCACTGTTATCTCATGGGCTTGGAAGTAGTGGCGCAGCTTTCTCGAGGCCATGAGGAGGCCGAAAAGCAATTTTTGCACACCAGAGTACCTTGATCTAGCTCCCTGGAGAAGGGAACTTACAAAATACACTGGGCGCTGCACCATCTTCTTCCGCACCTCTCCTTGTTCCTGCGCAGAGTCTTCCTTGTCGGGGCCAGAGCTTGTCGGGACAGCCCCCTGCTTGTCGCTAGATTCGCTTGCCGGTGATGCTGGCTCCTCGTCGGACTCCCTCTCCGCTACTAACGCAGCACTAACCACCTGGTTGGTTGCCGCTAAGTATAGCAACAACTTTTCCTGTGGTTTAGGTGCGACAAGTATAGGAGTGGAGGACAGGTACCGTTTCAAATCCTGCAACGCCGCCTCCGCTTCCGGAGTCCACTTCATGGGACCTGCCTTCTTCAAGATTTTGAAGAAAGGTAGGGCGCGTTCTGCGGATTTTGAAATGAACCTACTGAGGGCAGCAACGCAACCTGCAAGCCTTCTGACATCCTTGACGCGCTTCGGGGCTTCTATCTGCTCGATGGCTTTGATCTTGTCGGGGTTGGCTTCAATCCCCCTCTGTGATACAAAGAACCCGAGAAGCTTGCCGGAGGGAACTCCAAAGACGCATTTCTCGGGGTTCAGCTTGAGCTGTATCCTGCGCAGGTTCTGAAACGTTTCTTCCAAGTCTTGAATCAGTGTTTCTTTGCTCTTGCTCTTCACCACGATGTCATCCATGTAGGCTTCTACATTCCTGTGGATCTGTGGCTCAAAAGCAGTGTACACTACCCTTGCAAAAGTTGAGCCTGCATTCTTCAGTCCAAATGGCATGCGGATAAAGCAATAGGTGCCACATGGAGTGATAAATGCAGTCTTCTCTTCATCTTCCTTGGCCATGAAAATCTGATGATAGCCTGAGTATGCATCAAAAAAACAGAGTAGCTCACATCCGGCGGTGGAGTCAACGATCTGGTCAATGCGCGGCAAAGGGAAGGGATCCTTGGGACATGCTTTATTGACATCAGTGAAGTCTATACACAGTCTCCACTTCCCGTTGGCCTTGCGCACGACGACTGGGTTTGCCAACCACGTCGGATGGATCACACCTCTAACTAGGCCTGCTGCCTCTAGTTTCTTGATCTCCTCATTGATGAACTCTTGGCGCTCCACGGCTTGCTTCCTCACTTTTTGCTTGATGGGCCGCGCATGAGGACAGACAGCAAGCTTGTGCTCAATCACCTTCCTGGGAACGCCGGGGATGTCAGATGGTTGCCAAGCAAACACATCGACATTCGCCCGCAGGAAGGCGACGAGCGCGCTTTCCTATTTGCTGTCAAGGGTGGCACTGATGGTGAAGGTACCACCAGTGCCATCCTCCCTTGCGGACACTTTCTTGGTTGCCGGAGGAGCAGCCATTCCTTTCTTGCTCTTGCCGGTGGAGCTCGATGGAACGTCCTCGACGGCAGCGCAGCACTCCGAAGAGGTGCGGTTGCCGGAGTGGGTCCCAGAGCATTTGCCGGACTTGGTCTTCGTCTTCTTCCCTCCGGGAGCTTCAGCGGCAAGAGTATCCTTCTCGGCCGCAGCTGCCGCGTCCCGGTAAATCTTGTCGGCGCAAATAAGCGCATCTTTCTTGTCGCTGTGGACAGTGATGACGCTTATCGGCCCCGGCATCTTCAGCACGTTGTAGGCATAGTGGGAAGCTGCCATGAACTTGGCGAGGGCGGGACGGCCGAGTATTCCATTGTAGGGCAATGGAATATCGGCAACGTCAAAAGTGATGCGCTCAGTCCTGAAGTTAAGCTCCCCGCCAAAGGTCACCGGCAGAGTAATCTTTCCCTTGGGCTTGCTCCTTCCCGGGTTGATTCCTTGGAATGAACCGGTCTCTTCGAGCTCGCCGTCTTGAATCTGGAGTTTCTTGATCACAGCAGAGGAGATCAAGTTCAGCCCGGCCCCGCCGTCAACCAACATTTTGGTGACCTTGAGGTTGCGGATGGTGGGGGAAACCAGCATCGGCAAGCACCCGACCGCCGTGGTGCGGTCAGGGTGATCCTCAAGGTCAAAAACGATGGGCGTGCTGGACCATTTGAGGAGCCTGCGCGACTCCACGGGCGGCTCCGCTGCATTTACCTCACGCACCCACTGTTTCAGCTGGCGGTGGGAGGTGTGCAGGGAGGCGCCACCGTCGACGCACAGGACCTCCGTGGCCTTCTGGAACTCCTGCTCACTGTTCTCGTCGTCCTCCATGTCTTCATCGTCGTCTTCGTCGTTGTCGCGGCCCCGGGGAGGTCGATCTCCTTGCCGCTGCTTGGCCTTGCCGCGGCGTCCTCCCCGGCCATTGAACGGCCGCTTCTTGCTGGGCTCTTCCCCGCCACCTTGGGCCTTCTCCTTGTCGCGCCTCTCGTACTCAGCTTTTTGCTGCTCGACGAGGTACTCGACGCGCTTGCAATTGGAGAGATCGTGACCCTTGGTGCGGTGAATCTTACAGTATTGCTTGTCGGAGCTACCCGGCTTGTCGGCCGCCGCCGCAGGGGCAGGCTCCTTGCCGGAGCCGCCAGCCTGCGCTTGCTTGGCGGGGGCCTCCTTGCCGGACTTCTCGACGGCAAGCACTTCCTTCTTGCCCTTCTTCCTGTTGTTCCGCCGCCGGCTCTTCCTGGCCGGGGCGGCGTCGTCGCTGTCGCTTCCCCCTGCGCCAGCATCCTCCCCGGGGAGTTTCCTCCCTTCTTCCGCGCGGGCGCATTTGTCAGCAAGAGCGTAAAGCTCGCTGACGTCCCTGATCTTGGTCATCGCCATCTCCTCACGCATGCGGCGGTTACGCACGTTCTGATGGAACGCGCTGATAACCGCGGCAGGGTGAACGTCTGGGATGTTGTGTTGCACCCGGCTGAAGCGTTGGATATATTTGCGCAGGGGCTCGCCTTCCTTCTGGGCCAAGATATGGAGATCGCTCTCCTGGCCATGGGGTTTGTGGCCGCCGGTGAAGGCGCCAACAAACTGATGGCAGAGGTCGGCCCAAGAAGAGATAGAGCCTTCCGGCAAGTGCATGAGCCACGAACGGACGTTCGGCTTCAGCACGAGCGGGAAGTAGTTGGCTAGGATCTTCTCGTCGCGCCCCCCGGCAGCTTGCACTGCGATAGTGTAGACGCTGAGAAACTCCGAGGGGTGCGTCTTGCCATCGTACTTCTCCGGTACGTCGGGCTTAAAGTTCTTCATGCTGGGCCACTGGACGCGCCGCAGCTCGCGGGTGAACGCAGGGCAGCCTGCCGCGTACGGCAAGTCGCCTGGTTCACCGGGCGCGGGTGCGTCGACAGTGTTCCCAGCTCTCTTGTCGGATTGTCGCCGAGCTTCTCGGCGGCGCTCGATCGTGGTCCGAGCGTCTTCATCTCGCCGGTCGTCGAGGACCTGGCGCTGGTCCCGACGGGCCCGCGGGTCCGACGAGGCCGTGGAGCCGTCGTCGGGGTTGTTCCGGCGGGGCGGCGTCTTCTGCTTCTGCGGCGGGGAGTGCACGCTTGTCGCACCCCCGGCAGTCTTGTCGCCGATAGCCTTCGTCTTCTCAGCCTGCCGCGGCCGTGAGGCCGACGGCTGCTGCGGAGAGTCGTTGTTGGCGAAGTCTATCAGGCTCCGGATAGTGGCCCTCCATTCTTCGGCCTTGTCGGCCGCTGGAGGAAAATCGAGGAGCAGCTGCGCCCTTGCGAGCGCTTCTGCCGGAGTAGTGGGGAACGCGGGCGAGCGGTGCGAGGAGCGGGATACGCTCGGACTTCTAACGACGTTAGAAGGAGCGGGGTCCCGCGCCGGCGCCTTCGCTTTGCTTGTGCCCGGACGGGGGTCCGGGGCGTCCCGCGAGCCTCCAGTTTGGCCTTGTCCCAGCAAGCGGATACCACCTCCCGTGGTATGGCGCTGCGGGGTCGTCGTGTGCTGTGATGGACGCGGCGCGTCCACGGAGACCGAGGTCCGGTCGTCTGTCTTGTTCTTGGATCTGGTGGCACCGTGAGTGTCCTCGCCGGCAACCACCCTTCCGACGGCGTCTCCCCCGCCCACCGTTGGCTCTGGTGGCGGCGGGTGAGACGCAGACGGGCCTCCGACCTCCGAAGGCTTCTTCTTCGGGGCCATGGAGTTGTCGCTGATGAAGTCGCTGATGAAACTGGAGAGGTTGATGAAGAATGCGCCCGCGCGAACGCCGGATCAGGTTCGCACAACCTCGACGCCCCCTACCTGGCGCGCCAAAGATGTCGGGGGAAACTGTCCGCCACGAACACCTATGGGACCGGAGCCCCTTGTCTGTGCGGTACGAGGGCGGAGGGAGCACAAAGAGCAGATCGAAGCAGACGCGCGGGCAGTTTTACCCAGGTTCGGGCCGCACGGATGCGTAAAACCCTACTCCTGCTTGGTTGTGTATTGAGTGGGGCGCTCGGGAGCTTGAAGAAGCAGCTACACCGTGCGTGAGAGTAATCTAGGTTTCGAACCCCCTCCACGTTGTGCATGGGCCTCCTTTTATAGTGCAAGGGGTCACCGACAGGTGTCAACGTAGGAGAAAGGGGTAAAAATGTAAAAGAGGTGGTAGTTGTGACAGTGCGGGAACAGTGGAGCTACAGTACAGAACAGTGGTCTATACCTACTTTAACAGTGGGGGACAAGGGCATTTAATGCCCGTCGCCGTCGACCCCAAAAGCTCCCGCCTTAGCGTCTCCGTCCGCCACGGCGACGGATTTATCGCCGTGGTGTGCCACCGTGTACCCTAGGCAGCACAGCCATCCGCCACGCGTCCCCGGTTAGGCCCCAGGGCGACGCGTGGGCCGATGAGCTGGAGCGCGGGCACACAGCGTAGCCTTCCCGGCAAGCGCCTTGCCGGGGCCTTGATCTTGCCGGGCCCGGGAACTTGCCGCTCCCCGGGCCCCTTGCCGGGGCGCGCATAGCGCCGAGGCAATATCTTCTAATCTTCCTGGCAAGCTCCTCTTGCCAGGGTCTTGTGTTAGTGGAACAGCCTTGAGCCTGGTACGGCCTTCCCGGCAAGCTCCTCTTGCCGGGGTCTCGATCTTCTGTCTTGTATACTTTGTTTTTGAATGGTTTAATAGGAGGCAGGAAGGTCTCCGGCGAGCAGGTCAAATTCTAA
This sequence comes from Secale cereale, assembly GCA_902687465.1. NCBI lineage: Eukaryota > Viridiplantae > Streptophyta > Magnoliopsida > Poales > Poaceae > Secale > Secale cereale. The sequence goes on from LR738710.1 coordinate 105,251,073, forward strand.
CAACTTATCTTTCATATGCTGCTTGCTTATGTTGCTTGCTTTTCGGTAAGGCTCTTCTTACTTGAACAGCACTTAGTTCCTCCTCCATCTCCTTCCCCCCCGGCAAACTTGTGCGCGAGGAACGTTCCTTCTGCTTAAGAGAAAAGGAAAGGGAGAGGGAAAAAGCATATTGCCTTTCGGCGTAATAGTGCTTACCGTATGTCTGAGTGTTGCATCAAATGCCGAACCAAACATGCAAATAGCAAAGAGAAGCATGCAAAAGGCAATCGATGCGAAAACACGAAAACTTTACTGATGCACGGGGTCTGCGCCCGGCTTTGTACAAAGGGTTACATGCAACAGCGGCAAGGCTTGTACAAAAGGTGGTTGCCGGAGCGGATCACGGCAACCGCGCCTTAGGGGTGAAACTTGCGAAGATGCTCTATGTTCCAGGAGTTGCTCACCGGTAAGCCTTCTTCGGTCTCGAGGCGGACAGCGCCGGGCCTCGTAACTTGTCTCACCCGATAAGGGCCTTCCCACTTCGGCGTCAACTTGTTGGAATTCTTGGCGGACTGAACACGCCGAAGAACAAGGTCGCCTTCCTCGAGACTCCTGGCCTTGACTTTGCGGCTATGGTAGCGGCGCAAAGCTTGCTGGTATCGAGCAGCTCGTACAGCAGCCTGGAGACGTCCCTCCTCAAGGAGCAATGCGTCATCTTGCCGCAGTTGCTCTTGCTCGAGCTCATCATAAGCGAGCACTCGAGGAGATCCGTATACGAGTTCCGTGGGGAGAACTGCTTCTGCTCCATAGACTAGAGCAAAAGGTGTCTGTCCGGTGGCTCGACTTGGTGTCGTTCTGATTGACCAAAGAGCCGCCGGGAGCTCCTCTATCCAATTCCTTCCGCACTTGCGCAGCCTGTCAAAGGTCCTTGTCTTGAGTCCGCGCAGCACTTCAGCATTCGCCCTCTCCGCTTGGCCGTTGCTTCTCGGGTGAGCAACAGAAGCGAAACAGACCTTGGCGCCAAGGTCTTGGACGTACTGCATGAAGGTGCGACTAGTGAATTGCGTACCGTTGTCGGTGATGATCCTGTTAGGGATCCCGAAACGGCAAACAATCGACCTGAAGAACCTGACTGCTGACTGTGCTGTCACCTTTCTCACTGGCTCCACTTCTGGCCACTTTGTGAACTTGTCGATTGCAACGTACAAGTACTCAAAGCCCCCGACAGCACGAGGGAAAGGGCCGAGGATATCGAGCCCCCAGACCGAGAAGGGCCATGACAAAGGGATTGTTTGGAGAGCTTGAGCTGGCTGATGAATTTGCTTTGCATGGAACTGGCACGCTTCACACTTGGTTACTAGTGCAGTTGCATCTTGGAGGGCTTCTTGCCAAAAGAACCCTTGCCGGAAAGCTTTCCCGGCAAGCGCCCTTGCGCCAATGTGGTGGCCGCATATGCCTCCGTGTATTTCCGCCAACAGCTTCTGTCCATCTTCCCTGGAGATGCACTTCAACCTGACACCATTGAGCCTTCTTCTGTACAGCTCGTTATCCACGAACTGATACATACTTGACTGCCTGGTTATCTTCTCTATCTCTTGAGGGTCGTCGGGAAGTTCTCCAGTTTGCAGAAAACGGACGATCTGCTGCGCCCACGCCGGAGCTCGAGGCTCGACGGCAAGGACTAAAGGCTCGAGGGCCGCTGCGGGAACCCCAGCTTCTACGGCAAAGACCTCTGGTCCTGTCGGAGCTGACGGTCCCCCGGCAAGCTCGCCGGGGCGAGGCTTGTCGGGAACACTTGCTTCAACTGCACAAGCCCGAGGGCTCGCAGGAGCAAACTGTTCCTCAGCGCTGTTGTTGATCTTGGGAACTTTGGCGGCGGGTTCGGGAAGATCCGCCGGCAAGTAGTCGCCGGAGACCAACTTTCTCTTCTTGGGCTGCCCAATTGATGGTGTAACTGATGGTTGAGTCAGCTTGAGCAAAAAGGTCCCTGGTTCCACAGGTAACTTCATCGCGGCGCACTTTGAAAGGCCATCTGCAATCTCATTTTGAGCTCTTGGGACGTGCTCCATCTGCAAACCTTCAAAGTGCTCTTCAAGCTTTCTCACTTCATCGACATATGCTTCCATCAAAGGACTCTGGTAGCTTTTGTTAACTTGTCGGACCACCAACTGAGAATCTCCCCGAACAATCAGCTTCCTGATCCCAAGTTCGGCCGCAATCCTGAGGCCGGCAAGCAAGCCTTCATATTCTGCAGTGTTGTTTGTCGCTTGCTCCCTGGGAAAGTGCATCTGGATAACATATTTGAGGTGCTCTCCGGTGGGCGCAATGAGTACCACGCCGGCACCGGCGCCCTGCAGCGAGAAGGCACCGTCAAAATACATTACCCATTCACTTGTCGCTTCTTGCACGGGTACACTCGTTTCTTGAACTTCTTCTTCTGGTGTTGGGGTCCACTTAGCGATGAATTCTGCCAAGGCTCGGCTCTGTATGGTTGAAGTACTTTCAAACTTGAGTCCAAAGCTTGACAGCTCCAGTGCCCACTCGACAATCCTGCCTGTTGCCTCTGGATTGTGCAATATCCTTTTCAACGGAAAGCGAGTGACCACTGTTATTTCATGGGCTTGGAAGTAGTGGCGCAGCTTCCTCGAGGCCATGAGGAGGCCGAAAAGCAATTTTTGCACACCAGAGTACCTTGATCTTGCTCCCTGGAGAAGGGAACTTACAAAATACACTGGGCGCTGCACCATCTTCTTCCGCACCTCTCCTTGTTCCTGCGCAGAGTCTTCTTTGTCGGGGCCAGAGCTTGTCGGGACAGCCCCCTGCTTGTCGCTAGATTCGCTTGCCGGTGATGCTGACTCCTCGTCGGACTCCCTCTCCGCTACTAACGCAGCACTAACCACCTGGTTGGTTGCCGCTAAGTATAGCAACAACTTTTCCTGTGGTTTAGGTGCGACAAGTGTAGGAGTGGAGGACAGGTACCGTTTCAAATCCTGCAACGCCGCCTCCGCTTCCGGAGTCCACTTCATGGGACCTGCCTTCTTCAAGATTTTGAAGAAAGGTAGGGCGCGTTCTGCGGATTTTGAAATGAACCTACTGAGGGCAGCAACGCAACCTGCAAGCCTTCTGACATCCTTGACGCGCTTCGGGGCTTCTATCTGCTCGATGGCTTTGATCTTGTCGGGGTTGGCTTCAATCCCCCTCTGTGATACAAAGAACCCGAGAAGCTTGCCGGAGGGAACTCCAAAGACGCACTTCTCGGGGTTCAGCTTGAGCTGTATCCTGCGCAGGTTCTGAAACGTTTCTTCCAAGTCTTGAATCAGTGTTTCTTTGCTTTTGCTCTTCACCACGATGTCATCCATGTAGGCTTCTACATTTCTGTGGATCTGCGGCTCAAAAGCAGTGTACACTACCCTTGCAAAAGTTGAGCCTGCATTCTTCAATCCAAATGGCATGCGGATAAAGCAATAGGTGCCACATGGAGTGATAAATGCAGTCTTCTCTTCATCTTCCTTGGCCATGAAAATCTGGTGATAGCCTGAGTATGCATCAAGAAAACAGAGTAGCTCACATCCGGCAGTGGAGTCAACGATCTGGTCAATGCGCGGCAAAGGGAAAGGATCCTTGGGACATGCTTTATTGACATCGGTGAAGTCTATACACAGTCTCCACTTCCCGTTGGCCTTGCGCACGACGACTGGGTTTGCCAGCCACGTCGGATGGATCACACCTCTAACTAGGCCTGCTGCCTCTAGTTTCTTGATCTCCTCATTGATGAACTCTTGGCGCTCCACGGCTTGCTTCCTCACTTTTTGCTTGATGGGCCGCGCATGAGGGCAGACAGCAAGCTTGTGCTCAATCACCTTCCTGGGAACGCCGGGGATGTCAGATGGTTGCCAAGCAAACACATCGACATTCGCCCGCAGGAAGGCGACGAGCGCGCTTTCCTATTTGCTGTCAAGGGTGGCACTGATGGTGAAGGTACCACCAGTGCCATCCTCCTTTGCGGACACTTTCTTGGTTGCCGGAGGAGCAGCCATTCCTTTCTTGCTCTTGCCGGTGGAGCTCGATGGAACGTCCTCGACGGCAGCGCAGCACTCCGAAGAGGTGCGGTTGCCGGAGTGGGTCCCAGAGCATTTGCCGGACTTGGTCTTCGTCTTCTTCCCTCCGGGAGCTTCAGCGGCAAGAGTATCCTTCTCGGCCGCAGCTGCCGCGTCCCGGTAAATCTTGTCGGCGCAAATAAGCGCATCTTTCTTGTCACTGTGGACAGTGATGACGCTTATCGGCCCCGGCATCTTCAGCACGTTGTAGGCATAGTGGGAAGCTGCCATGAACTTGGCGAGGGCGGGACGGCCGAGTATTCCATTGTAGGGCAATGGAATATCGGCAACGTCAAAAGTGATGCGCTCAGTCCTGAAGTTGAGCTCCCCGCCAAAGGTCACCGGCAGGGTAATCTTTCCCTTGGGCTTGCTCCTTCCCGGGTTGATTCCTTGGAATGAACCGGTCTCTTCGAGCTCGCCGTCTTGAATCTGGAGTTTCTTGATCACAGCAGAGGAGATCAAGTTCAGCCCGGCCCCGCCGTCAACCAACATTTTGGTGACCTTGAGGTTGCGGATGGTGGGGGAAACCAGCATCGGCAAGCACCCGACCGCCGTGGTGCGGTCAGGGTGATCCTCAAGGTCAAAAACGATGGGCGTGCTGGACCATTTGAGGAGCCTGCGCGACTCCACGGGCGGCTCCGCTGCATTTACCTCACGCACCCACTGTTTCAGCTGGCGGTGGGAGGTGTGCAGGGAGGCGCCACCGTCGACGCACAGGACCTCCGTGGCCTTCTGGAACTCCTGCTCACTGTTCTCGTCGTCCTCCATGTCTTCATCGTCGTCTTCGTCGTTGTCGCGGCCCCGGGGAGGTCGATCTCCTTGCCGCTGCTTGGCCTTGCCGCGGCGTCCTCCCCGGCCATTGAACGGCCGCTTCTTGCTGGGCTCTTCCCCGCCACCTTGGGCCTTCTCCTTGTCGCGCCTCTCGTACTCAGCTTTTTGCTGCTCGACGAGGTACTCGACGCGCTTGCAATTGGAGAGATCGTGACCCTTGGTGCGGTGAATCTTACAGTATTGCTTGTCGGAGCTACCCGGCTTGTCGGCCGCCGCCGCAGGGGCAGGCTCCTTGCCGGAGCCGCCAGCCTGCGCTTGCTTGGCGGGGGCCTCCTTGCCGGACTTCTCGACGGCAAGCACTTCCTTCTTGCCCTTCTTCCTGTTGTTCCGCCGCCGGCTCTTCTTTGCCGGGGCGGCGTCGTCGCTGTCGCTTCCCCCTGCGCCAGCATCCTCCCCGGGGAGTTTCCTCCCCTCTTCTGCACGGGCGCACTTGTCGGCAAGAGCGTAGAGCTCGCTGACGTCCCTGATCTTGGTCATCGCCATCTCCTCACGCATGCGGCGGTTACGCACGTTTTGATGGAACGCGCTGATAACCGCAGCAGGGTGAACGTCGGGGATGTTGTGCTGTACCCGGCTGAAACGTTGGATATACTTGCGCAGGGGTTCGCCTTCCTTCTGGGCCAAAATGTGGAGATCGCTCTCCTGGCCATGGGGTTTGTGGCCGCCGGTGAAGGCGCCAACAAACTGATGGCAGAGGTCGGCCCAAGAAGAGATAGAGCCTTCCGGCAAGTGCATGAGCCACGAACGGACGTTCGGCTTCAGCACGAGCGGGAAGTAGTTGGCTAGGATCTTCTCGTCGCGCCCCCCGGCAGCTTGCACTGCTATGGTGTAGACGCTGAGAAACTCCGAGGGGTGCGTCTTGCCGTCGTACTTCTCCGGTACGTCAGGCTTAAAGTTCTTCATGCTGGGCCACTGGACGCGCCGCAGCTCGCGGGTGAACGCAGGGCAGCCTGCCGCGTACGGCAAGTCGCCTGGTTCACCGGGCGCGGGTGCGTCGACAGTGTTCCCAGCTCTCTTGTCGGATTGTCGCCGAGCTTCTCGACGGCGCTCGATCGTGGTCCGAGCGTCTTCATCTCGCCGGTCGTCGAGGACCTGGCGCTGGTCCCGACGGGCCCGCGGGTCCGACGAGGCTGTGGAGCCGTCGTCGGGATTGTTCCGGCGGGGCGGCGTCTTCTGCTTCTGCGGCGGGGAGTGCACGCTTGTCGCACCCCCGGCAGTCTTGTCGCCGATAGCCTTCGTCTTCTCGGCCTGCCGCGGCCGTGAGGCCGACGGCTGCTGCGGAGAGTCGTTGTTGGCGAAGTCTATCAGGCTCCGGATAGTGGCCCTCCATTCCTCGGCCTTGTCGGCCGCTGGAGGAAAATCGAGGAGCAGCTGCGCCCTTGCGAGCGCTTCTGCCGGAGTAGTGGGGAACGCGGGCGAGCGGTGCGAGGAGCGGGATACGCTCGGACTTCTAACAACGTTAGAAGGAGCGGGGTCCCGCGCCGGCGCCTTCGCTTTGCTTGTGCCCGGACGGGGGTCCGGGGCGTCCCGCGAACCTCCAGTATGGCCTTGTCCCAGCAAGCGGATACCACCCCCCGTGGTATGGCGCTGCGGGGTCGTCGTATGTTGCGATGGACGTGGCGCGTCCACGGAGACCGAGGTCCGGTCGTCCGTCCTGTTCTTGGATCTGGTGGCACCGTGAGTGTCCTCGCCGGCAACCACCCTTCCGACGGCGTCTCCCCCGCCCACCGTTGGCTCTGGTGGCGGCGGATGAGACGCAGACGGGCCCCCGACCTCCGAAGGCTTCTTCTTCGGGGCCATGGAGTTGTCGCTGGTGAAGTTGCTGACGAAACTGGAGAGGTTGATGAAGATCGCGCCCGCGCGAACGCCGGATCAGGTTCGCACAACCTCGACGCCCCCTACCTGGCGCGCCAAAGATGTCGGGGGAAACTGTCCGCCACGAACACCTATGGGACCGGAGCCCCTTGTCTGTGCGGTACGAGGGCGGAGGGAGCACGAAGAGCAGATCGAGGCAGACGCGCGGGCAGTTTTACCCAGGTTCGGGCCGCACGGATGCGTAAAACCCTACTCCTGCTTGGTTGTGTATTGAGTTGAGCGCTCGGGAGCTTGAAGAAGCAGCTACACCGTGCGTGAGAGTAATCTAAGTTGCGAACCCCCTCCACGTTGTGCATGGGCCTCCTTTTATAGTGCAAGGGGTCACCGACAGGTGTCAACGTAGGAGAAAGGGGTAAAAATGTAAAAGAGGTGGTAGTTGTAACAGTGCGGGAACAGTGGAGCTACAGTACAGAACAGTGGTCTATACCTACTTTAACAGTGGGGGACAAGGGCATTTAATGCCCGTCGCCGTCGACCCCAAAAGCTCCCGCCGTTGCGTCTCCGTCTGCCACGGCGATGGATCCACTGCCGTGGAGTGCCACCGTGTCCCCCAGGCTGCACAACCATCCGCCACGCGTCCCTGGAGCGGCCCCAGGGCGACGCGTGGGCCGATGAGCTGGAGCGCGGGCACACAGCGCACCTCCCCCCGGCAAGCACCTTGCCGGGGATCTCGACCTTGCCGGGCCCGGAAGCTTGCCGCTCCCCGAGCCTTTGCCGGGTCTTCTAAGATAAAATCTTCTATTCGTCCTGACAAGCTCCTCTTGCCAGGGCCTCGTGCTAGTTAAGCAATCTCGAGCCTGGGACGGCCTTCCCGACAAGCTCCTCTTGCCGGGGTCTTGGTCTTCTGTCTTGTATACTTTGTTTTTGAATGGCTAGATAAGGGGCAGGAAGGTCTCCGGCAAGCGCGTGGTGAACCCTGCCGCGGGGAGCTGCCGCTGCCCGTGCACAAGTTGGGGTACTAGGGTACCCCTACCTTAGTACACCGACAGGAGCCCCCGGGCCTGGGCCACACACGGTGCCGAGCGCTGTTGGGCCAGGCCCAAAACAGTGCATGGGCACCCGCGGCCCGCGGCGCGCCGAATCCACTTCCATATCCGCCGCACCCCACGGCAACGGCACGCGTCGATTGCGGCGCCGTGGGATGGGACGTGCCCACGATTTCTTTAATGGGAAGGGCGAAACGCCCCCCACTCTCCCATAAAAGCAGAGAGAGCGGCGCGGTTCCCCTCCCTGCGCACTCATTGCCATCGTCTTCTTCCTCAGATTCCTCTGCGCTTTGCCTCTACTCCTCCGCCACCACTAAGCTCTTCGTCCCCTTCCTTCCACCGCGTCCGCCATGGCCCCAAAGACCGATAAGGCGAAGTCGGAGAAGTCCAAGCGGGAGAAGTCAGATCAGGCGGCGAAGCTCGCCGCGTACCGGAAGGAGCACATTGTCTTCGCGCCGAAGCTCGGCGTGCGGGAGCTTTGGAACAAATATTATTTGTTCTGGGCCAAGGAGACCCCAGCGCACCCCCGCACGCGCGTCTACCCGGCCGTCGCCAAGGACCACTACCCCGGCGGGTATTACTTTTTCGCAGCCTTCTTCCACTGCGGTCTGTGCCCTCCCTTCTCAAACTTTTTCTGCGATATCATGAATACTTATGGCCTCCACCTCCTCGACTTCACTCCCAACGCCATCCTCACCATGTCCGTTTTCGCACACATGTGCGAAAACTTCGTAGGAATCCAGCCCAACGTAGCTCTCTTTAGGCACTTTTTCATCCCCAGAGTAGAGGCCGACGCCCCCCTCTCCGGAGGAATCTCTTGGGTGTTCAGGCTGAATAAGAAACCCGCCTACTTGCCGGGGGAGCTCCGCGGCAAGTGGGAAGAGTGGCGTGCGGAGTGGTGCTGGGTCGTCGAGGAGCGGCCGCAACACTTCACCGCGCCGCGCACATCGCCCATCGTGCGCGGCAGGGATTGGAGTAACTTCGATTCCGACGACTCCAAGCTGGATATTGCTCTCGTCAGGATCATGCGTCTTCGTTTGGCGCCGCTATCTGTCGCTGAAGTGGGCGCGGACTTTCTTCGTCGCCGGATCGCCCCCCTCCAAGACCGGAAGAGGCCGGCGTGGCAATATGGCGGCCCGGCAGACATCATGAGGCTGCGCCCCGGCCTCAATTTTAACTTCACAACACTCGAGCTGCGGGGTATGGTCAGGGAACTTTTCAAGTTCGACCCGGCACACCCCGAGTGGTTCCGCGCTCCCCGGGGAGTGGGGCCGCTCTGCGCCAGCAGCGCCCGGGATCGTCTTGTCGCTATGATGCCCGCGTGCGACTCTCATGGAGTGGAGCGCACGTGGATTGCGCCCAAGCCTATCGACGTCCTCGAGTTCTACGACCGCCTTGTGGAGGTGTTGGAGAAGAAGGACGATCTCAAGCTGCACACGCGGGCCACCACCGACCAAGAGATTGCTTACATAGCTTCTCGCGCTGAAGAAGTCGCCGCAGCCTCGGCGGCGGGAAACTTTGGATATACACCCGCGGAGGCGGAAGCCGCGGATGCCGCCAGCCAGGCGGACAATGAGGAGATTCGCAAGCTGCTAGAGCTCCCTCCCGACGCGCTCGCCGTGATCCCCTCGCTGAGGCACTCCGGGATCAGTGGGATCGCGACGGAGGCCGCGGCAATGGAGGGAACCGCCGGAGGAAGCAGAGGCGCCGCGAGGGGCGGAGGCGCCAAGGGGAAGAGGGCCGCATCGTCGGATGCTGGGCCCAGCGAGCCGGCCGAGGCAGAGGAGGAGGAGGAGGAGGAGGCCGAAGGCTCCGGCGGATCGACAGAGTTGTACGCCGACGACCTCTCCTCGTCGGAGAGCTCCCCGCCCCCGGCAAGCCCGAAGCAGTCCCCGTTGAAGCGTCTCCGCAAGGCGGCGACGGGAGAGCAGACGCGAGCGCCCCGGCAACAGCCAGCTCGCCGGGCAGCTCCCCGGCCGAGCCAAGCCGCGCCAAGGGCGGCCGGCGTGCCGGCCACGGCAGAGGCGTCCCGCAGGCCGGCACCGAGCCGGCAAGGATCTTCTCGGAGCGGAGCAGCTGCTCCGCCCCCTTCTCGGGCGCCGGCCACCACAGGGGCTGGGCCTACGCAGCCCCCAGCCCCGGTGGCTCCGAAACGCGCGAGGGAACCTTCATCCTCCGCTCCTCGCGCCAACGCGCCCACCGTGGAGTTCGACTTCTCCGCGCTGAGCGAGGACGACGAGGAGGACCAAGAGTAAGGACCCGAGACCTTACTCCTTCTTGATTTTTATATCTCGATTGTTGCTGACGCTTGACTTTGCTTGTTGCTTGTGATTGCAGGACCTTGGAGCAGCGCGCGAAGAGGGTCAAGGTGCCCACGGTTGAGGTCGTGGAAGACCCATCCGTCGCGGAAGCAGGGATCGCGGCGGAGCCGATCTTGCCGGACCCGAGTGCCGCTCCGGGGAGCAGCCCCCAGCGCAGCCCCCAGCGTAAGTTAGAGGTTTACTGTTTTTGCTCGTCGGGGCGCGCTTAGGGCTTTGATCTCTGAATGTCTTGGTTCTTCTATCTTTTCTTGTGCAGAGGTGGAGCCGCAGCGGGAAGAGCGCCCGGAGGCCGTCACCGAGGAGCCGCAGGCCCCGCCGTCCCCGGCAAGGCAAAACTCTCCGGCGAGGGAGAGCGCTCCGCCAAGGGCGGGTACTCCGCCAAGGCAGAGTACCCCGCCAAGGGCGAGCAGCCCGGCGAGGACGGCCACTCCGCCAGGGCCGAGCTCCCCGGCAAGGGAGCCCACCGCAGAGGACGTCCGCCAAGGTACGTTCTGTACTTGGTTTTCTTGACTTTGCTTCTTTTTGGATCTTTGCTTGATTTTGAACTTCTTTTTCTTCTTCTTCTAGATCTTCCTCCTCCTCCTCCCGTGCCGATGGAGACCGAGGTCATCAATATTGAGGATGAGGAGGGCGCGCAGGGCGGCGGCGATGACGTTCCCGTCGTCGTGGAGATGGCCGAGGCCACCGCGGAGACGGCCGAAACCACCGAGCCGGCCGTGCAGGAGGCCGCTCCGGCTGCCGATGCAGCGGCCGGGGAGGGGGACGGCGACCGCACCGCCAACCCGGAGGTGGCGGGAGCATCAGATGCTGCACCGGCCGCCGGTCCCTCCGCCGGCGAGGAGCCAGCCGGTTACTATCTTCGTGCCCCCAATGGCATCTTTATCCAAGTGCCTTGGGGGTCTTCATCAAGAGCTCCCGCGGAGGGCGAGGCGTTTGACGGGGAAGTCCTCGCCTCCGCGGGTCTGACAGTCGTCGAAGCGCCCGGCGAAGGAGATGGGCCCGAGGAGGAGAAGCTTCTCCACCAGCTCCTGGCCCTTTACCGGGCCAGGCAGGCGAAGCTCGCCTCCCGGGAAGCGCTTGCCGCCAAGGCCGCCGCCGAAATGGAGAAGCGTGCGGCGGAGCTCAGCGCTGCCCACAAGGCGGGCCTCCGCGAGGTGGCGGAGGCGCGCGAGCGTCTTGCCGGCGAATATGAAGAATGGGTGCTGGAGAAGGCCGAGGCTGAGGAACAGCAACGGCTCGCCGGGGTGGAGATGTCCCGGCGAGAGGGAGAGCTCGCGCAGCGGAAGGTGGATCTCGACTCCCACGAGGAGGACCTTGCCGCTCGCGAAGCTGCTCTTGGCGGGGAGCTGAAGGAGGCGAAAGCCGCTGCTGCTGCCGCGGAAGACGCCAAGAAGGAGCTCGCCGCCAAGGTCATCCAGTTGGAGAAGGCGATGAAGGTGAGCGCCGAGAAGGTTGCCGCGCTCATTACTGAGCGCGAGAAGGACGCCCACACCAACGCGGAGCTCCAAGTAAGCTTATCCAAGAAGGGCGACGAGTTGAAGGCCGCCAAGGATTCCATCGAAGACTTGGAGCTGAAGGTCTCAACTCTGAGGGATTCAATTGACGCCGCCAAGCTCCGAGAAGACAAGCTGAAGGAGGAGCTCCGGAAGGAGCGGACTTTGGTGGATAGCGTCAACAAGGCGTCTGAGCTATTCCAGCAGACCATCGAGGCGTGGACCGAAGAGCTGGCTTCTTCTGCGTCCAACATTGACCAGGAGTTGCTTGCTTTGAAGGCCGAGCATCTTATCTACTCGCCGGATCCAGATCTCCCGCACAGCGCCAAGCTCAGCCTCTTCTTCAGAGGCGTCGCTCCGGCCCTTGCAGGTCTCCGGAACCGCATCCCCGCGCAGCTGGCCGAGGAGTCGCGCCGTCTCTGCGCGGGAACTCTGGAGCGGGTCTTGACGAAGATCGTGTTCCGCAACCCGGGGATCAACCTCACGAACGTTCTTCGCAGCTTGCCGGAGGATGCGAACACGGAGGCCCTGAAGGAGCAGGTCAGCCACATCATCGCCAAGGTGGCAAAGCTTGGCAGGAAGGAGGGCGACCGCGTAGACTAGGGCCCCATCTATCTTTATCTTTTTGTTGCTGCACGTTATGTTATGAACTCATTAGTCCATTGCGACAAGTTATCCTTGTAAGATATTTGCTCTACTTCAATCAATCAGTGCAATGTTATCTTCCTTGTTCCAATCTTTGACTTTGTATGTTTTTCACCCTACGCTCCCGGGGAGCTTGCCGGCAAGGGGCCCTTGCCGCGAGCGCTGAGTGCTGGACTCTGAGCAGCCTGCTGGCCAAGGTCCTCGCCGGCAAGCAACCTTGCCGCAGCAGGTCGCAACGCACTTAGCTTGCTGAGTGTACTCGGAAACGAGGCAAGGGCGCGACACTTGTCGCAGCTCACTTAAATCGTTGAGTGAACTCGAAAACAAGATAAGGGTGCGGCAAGCCACGGGTAGGTTCCTCCGCGCACAGGTTTTCCATACAAAGTGTGATCGTTCAAGGAAGACAACCAAAATTTAAAATTTGAACTGGTCAAATTCTAACAACTTATCTTTCATAAGCTGCTTGCTCATGTTGTTTGCTTTCCGGTAAGGCTCTTCTTACTTGAACGGCATTTAGTTCCTCCTCCACCTCCTTCCCCCCCCGGCAAACTTGTGCGCGAGGAACGTTCCTTCTGCTTAAGAGAAAAAGGAAAAGGAGAGGGAAACAAGCATATCGCCTTTCGGCGTAATAGTGCTTACCGAGTATCTAAGTGTTGCATCAAATGCCAAGTAAAACACGCAAATAGCAAAGAGAAGCATGCGAAAGGCAATCGATGCGAAAACACGAAATCTTTTACTGATGCACGGGGTCTGCGCCCGGCTTTGTACAAAGGGTTACATGCAACAGCGGCAAAGCTTGTACAAAAGGTGGTTGCCGGAGCGGATCACGGCAACCGCGCCTTAGGGGTGAAACTTGCGAAGATGCTCTATGTTCCAGGAGTTGCTCACCGGTAAGCCTTCTTCGGTCTCGAGGCGGACAGCGCCGGGCCTCGTAACTTGTCTCACCCGATAAGGGCCTTCCCACTTCGGCGTCAACTTGTTGGAATTCTTGGCGGACTGAACACGCCGAAGAACAAGGTCGCCTTCCTCGAGACTCCTGGCCTTGACTTTGCGGCTATGGTAGCGGCGCAAAGCTTGCTGGTATCGAGCAGCTCGTACAGCAGCCTGGAGACGTCCCTCCTCAAGGAGCAATGCGTCATCTTGGCGCAGTTGCTCTTGCTCGAGCTCATCATAAGCGAGTACTCGAGGAGATCCGTATACGAGTTCCGTGGGGAGAACTGCCTCTGCTCCATAGACTAGAGCAAAGGGTGTCTGTCCGGTGGCTCGACTTGGTGTCGTTCTGATTGACCAAAGAGCCGCCGGGAGCTCCTCTATCCAATTTCTTCCGCACTTGCGCAGCCTGTCAAAGGTCCTTGTTTTGAGTCCGCGCAGCACTTCAGCATTTGCCCTCTCCGCTTGACCGTTGCTCCTCGGGTGAGCAACAGAAGCGAAACAGACCTTGGCGCCAAGGTCTTGGACGTACTGCATGAAGGTGCGACTAGTGAATTGCGTACCGTTGTCGGTGATGATCCTGTTAGGGATCCCAAAACGGCAAACAATCGACTTGAAGAACCTGACTGCTGACTGTGCTGTCACCTTTCTCACTGGCTCCACTTCTGGCCACTTTGTGAACTTGTCGATTGCAACGTACAAGTACTCAAAGCCCCCGACAGCGCGAGGGAAAGGGCCGAGGATATCGAGCCCCCAGACCGAGAAGGGCCATGACAAAGGGATTGTTTGGAGAGCTTGAGCTGGCTGATGAATTTGCTTTGCATGGAACTGGCACGCTTCACACTTGGTTACTAGTGCAGTTGCATCTTGGAGGGCTTCTTGCCAAAAGAACCCTTGCCGGAAAGCTTTCCCGGCAAGTGCCCTTGCGCCAACGTGGTGGCCGCATATGCCTCCGTGTATTTCTGCCAACAGCTTCTGTCCATCTTCTCTGGAGATGCATTTCAACCTGACACCGTTGAGTCTTCTTCTGTACAGCTCGTTATCCACAAACTGATACATACTTGACTGCCTGGTTATCTTCTCTATCTCTTGAGGGTCGTCGGGAAGTTCTCCAGTTTGCAGAAAACGGACGATCTGCTGTGCCCATGCCGGAGCCCGGGGCTCGACGGCAAGGACTAAAGGCTCGAGGGCCGTTGCGGGAACCTCAGCTTCTACGGCAAAGATCTCTGGTCCTGTCGGAGCTGACGGTCCCCCGGCAAGCTCGCCGGGGCGAGGCTTGTCGGGAACACTTGCTTCATCTGCACAAGCCAGAGGGCTCGCAGGAGCAAACTGTTCCTCAGCGTTGTTGTTGATCTTGGGAACTTTGGCGGCGGGTTCAGGAAGATCCGCCGGCAAGTAGTCGCCGGAGACCAACTTTCTCTTCTTGGACTGCCCAATTGATGGTGTAACTGATGGTTGAGTCAGCTTGAGCAAAAAGGTCCCTGGTTCCACAGGTAACTTCATCGCGGCGCACTTTGAAAGGCCATCTGCAATCTCATTTTGAGCTCTTGGGACGTGCTCCATCTGCAAACCTTCAAAGTGCTCTTCAAGCTTTCTCACTTCATCGACATATGCTTCCATCAAAGGACTCTGGTAGCTTTTGTTAACTTGTCGGACCACCAACTGAGAATCTCCCCGAACAATCAGCTTCCTGATCCCAAGTTCGGCCGCAATCCTGAGGCCGGCAAGCAAGCCTTCATATTCTGCAGTGTTGTTTGTCGCTTGCTCCCTGGGAAAGTGCATCTGGATAACATATTTGAGGTGCTCTCCGGTGGGCGCAATGAGTACCACGCCGGCACCGGCGCCCTGCAGCGAGAAGGCACCGTCAAAATACATTACCCATTCACTTGTCGCTTCTTGCACGGGTACACTTGTTTCCTGAACTTCATCTTCTGGTGTTGGGGTCCACTCAGCAATGAATTCTGCCAAGGCCCGGCTCTGTATGGTTGAAGTACTTTCAAACTTGAGTCCGAAGCTTGACAACTCCAGTGCCCACTCGACGATCCTGCCTGTTGCCTCTGGATTGTGCAATATCCTCTTCAACGGAAAGCGAGTGACCACTGTTATCTCATGGGCTTGGAAGTAGTGGCGCAGCTTTCTCGAGGCCATGAGGAGGCCGAAAAGCAATTTTTGCACACCAGAGTACCTTGATCTAGCTCCCTGGAGAAGGGAACTTACAAAATACACTGGGCGCTGCACCATCTTCTTCCGCACCTCTCCTTGTTCCTGCGCAGAGTCTTCCTTGTCGGGGCCAGAGCTTGTCGGGACAGCCCCCTGCTTGTCGCTAGATTCGCTTGCCGGTGATGCTGACTCCTCGTCGGACTCCCTCTCCGCCACTAACGCAGCACTAACCACCTGGTTGGTTGCCGCTAAGTATAGCAACAACTTTTCCTGTGGTCTAGGTGCGACAAGTGTAGGAGTGGAGGACAGGTACCGTTTCAAATCCTGCAACGCCGCCTCCGCTTCCGGAGTCCACTTCATGGGACCTGCCTTCTTCAAGATTTTGAAGAAAGGTAGGGCGCGTTCTGCGGATTTTGAAATGAACCTACTGAGGGCAGCAACGCAACCTGCAAGCCTTCTGACATCCTTGACGCGCTTCGGGGCTTCTATCTGCTCGATGGCTTTGATCTTGTCGGGGTTGGCTTCAATCCCCCTCTGTGATACAAAGAACCCGAGAAGCTTGCCGGAGGGAACTCCAAAGACGCATTTCTCGGGGTTCAGCTTGAGCTGTATCCTGCGCAGGTTCTGAAACGTTTCTTCCAAGTCTTGAATCAGTGTTTCTTTGCTCTTGCTCTTCACCACGATGTCATCCATGTAGGCTTCTACATTCCTGTGGATCTGTGGCTCAAAAGCAGTGTACACTACCCTTGCAAAAGTTGAGCCTGCATTCTTCAGTCCAAATGGCATGCGGATAAAGCAATAGGTGCCACATGGAGTGATAAATGCAGTCTTCTCTTCATCTTCCTTGGCCATGAAAATCTGATGATAGCCTGAGTATGCATCAAAAAAACAGAGTAGCTCACATCCGGCGGTGGAGTCAACGATCTGGTCAATGCGCGGCAAAGGGAAGGGATCCTTGGGACATGCTTTATTGACATCAGTGAAGTCTATACACAGTCTCCACTTCCCGTTGGCCTTGCGCACGACGACTGGGTTTGCCAACCACGTCGGATGGATCACACCTCTAACTAGGCCTGCTGCCTCTAGTTTCTTGATCTCCTCATTGATGAACTCTTGGCGCTCCACGGCTTGCTTCCTCACTTTTTGCTTGATGGGCCGCGCATGAGGACAGACAGCAAGCTTGTGCTCAATCACCTTCCTGGGAACGCCGGGGATGTCAGATGGTTGCCAAGCAAACACATCGACATTCGCCCGCAGGAAGGCGACGAGCGCGCTTTCCTATTTGCTGTCAAGGGTGGCACTGATGGTGAAGGTACCACCAGTGCCATCCTCCTTTGCGGACACCTTCTTGGTTGCCGGAGGAGCAGTCATCCCTTTCTTGCTCTTGCCGGTGGAGCTCGATGGAACGTCCTCGACGGCGGCGCAGCACTCCGAAAAGGTGCGGTTGCCGGAGTGGGTCCCAGAGCACTTGCCGGACTTGGTCTTCGTCTTCTTCCCCCCGGGAGCTTCAGCGGCAAGAGTATCCTTCTCGGCCGCAGCTGCCGCATCCCGGTAAATCTTGTCGGCGCAAATAAGCGCATCTTTCTTGTCGCTATGGACAGTGATGACGCTTATCGGCCCCGGCATCTTCAGCACGTTGTAGGCATAGTGGGAAGCTGCCATGAACTTGGCGAGGGCGGGACGGCCGAGTATTCCATTGTAGGGCAATGGAATATCGGCAACGTCAAAAGTGATGCGCTCAGTCCTGAAGTTGAGCCCCCCGCCAAAGGTCACCGGCAGAGTAATCTTTCCCTTGGGCTTGCTCCTTCCCGGGTTGATTCCTTGGAATGAACCGGTCTCTTCGAGCTCGCCGTCTTGAATCTGGAGTTTCTTGATCACAGCAGAGGAGATCAAGTTCAGCCCGGCCCCGCCGTCAACCAACATTTTGGTGACCTTGAGGTTGCGGATGGTGGGGGAAACCAGCATCGGCAAGCACCCGACCGCCGTGGTGCGGTCAGGGTGATCCTCAAGGTCAAAAACGATGGGCGTGCTGGACCATTTGAGGAGCCTGCGCGACTCCACGGGCGGCTCCGCTGCATTGACCTCACGCACCCACTGTTTCAGCTGGCGGTGGGAGGTGTGCAGGGAGGCGCCACCGTCGACGCACAGGACCTCCGTGGCCTTCTGGAACTCCTGCTCGCTGTTCTCGTCGTCCTCCATGTCTTCATCGTCGTCTTCGTCGTTGTCGCGGCCCCGGGGAGGTCGATCTCCTTGCCGCTGCTTGGCCTTGCCGCGGCGTCCTCCCCGGCCATTGAATGGCCGTTTCTTGCTGGGCTCTTCCCCGCCACCTTGGGCCTTCTCCTTGTCGCGCCTCTCGTACTCAGCTTTTTGCTGCTCGACGAGGTACTCGACGCGCTTGCAGTTGGAGAGATCGTGACCCTTGGTGCGGTGAATCTTACAGTATTGCTTGTCGGAGCTACCCGGCTTGTCGGCCGCCGCCGCAGGGGCGGGCTCCTTGCCGGAGCCGCCAGCCTGCGCTTGCTTGGCGGGGGCCTCCTTGCCGGACTTCTCGACGGCAAGCACTTCCTTCTTGCCCTTCTTCCTGTTGTTCCGCCGCCGGCTCTTCTTTGCCGGGGCGGCGTCGTCGCTGTCGCTTCCCCCTGCGCCAGCGTCCTCGCCGGGGAGTTTCCTCCCCTCTTCCGCACGGGCGCACTTGTCAGCAAGAGCGTAAAGCTCGCTGACGTCTCTGATCTTGGTCATCGCCATCTCCTCACGCATGCGGCGGTTACGCACGTTCTGATGGAACACGCTGATAACCGCGGCAGGGTGAACGTCTGGGATGTTGTGTTGCACCCGGCTGAAGCGTTGGATATACTTGCGCAGGGGTTCGCCTTCCTTCTGGGCCAAAATGTGGAGATCGCTCTCCTGGCCGTGGGGTTTGTGGCCGCCGGTGAAGGCGCCAACAAACTGATGGCAGAGGTCGGCCCAAGAAGAGATAGAGCCTTCCGGCAAGTGCATGAGCCACGAACGGACGTTCGGCTTCAGCACGAGCGGGAAGTAGTTGGCTAGGATCTTCTCGTCGCGCCCCCCGGCAGCTTGCACTGCGATAGTGTAGACGCTGAGAAACTCCGAGGGGTGCGTCTTGCCGTCGTACTTCTCCGGTACGTCGGGCTTAAAGTTCTTCATGCTGGGCCACTGGACGCGCCGCAGCTCGCGGGTGAACGCAGGGCAGCCTGCCGCGTACGGCAAGTCGCCTGGTTCACCGGGCGCGGGTGCGTCGACAGTGTTCCCAGCTCTCTTGTCGGATTGTCGCCGAGCTTCTCGGCGGCGCTCGATCGTGGTCCGAGCGTCTTCATCTCGCCGGTCGTCGAGGACCTGGCGCTGGTCCCGACGGGCCCGCGGGTCCGACGAGGCTGTGGAGCCGTCGTCGGGGTTGTTCCGGCGGGGCGGCGTCTTCTGCTTCTGCGGCGGGGAGTGCACGCTTGTCGCACCCCCGGCAGTCTTGTCACCGATAGCCTTCGTCTTCTCAACCTGCCGCGGCCGTGAGGCCGACGGCTGCTGCGGGGAGTCGTTGTTGGCGAAGTCTATCAGGCTCCGGATAGTGGCCCTCCATTCTTCGGCCTTGTCGGCCGCTGGAGGAAAATCGAGGAGCAGCTGCGCCCTTGCGAGCGCTTCTGCCGGAGTAGTGGGGAACGCGGGCGAGCGGTGCGAGGAGCGGGACACGCTCGGACTTCTAACGACGTTAGAAGGAGCGGGGTCCCGCGCCGGCGCCTTCGCTTTGCTCGTGCCCGGACGGGGGTCCGGGGCGTCCCGCGAACCTCCAGTTTGGCCTTGTCCCAGCAAGCGGATACCACCTCCCGTGGTATGGCGCTGCGGGGTCGTCGTGTGCTGTGATGGACGCGGCGCGTCCACGGAGACCGAGGTCCGGTCATCCGTCTTGTTCTTGGATCTGGTGGCACCGTGAGTGTCCTCGCCGGCGACCACCCTTCCGACGGCGTCTCCCCCGCCCACCGTCGGCTCTGGTGGCGGCGGGTGAGACGCAGACGGGCCTCCGACCTCCGAAGGCTTCTTCTTCGGGGCCATGGAGTTGTCGCTGATGAAGTTGGAGAGGTTGATGAAGAATGCGCCCGCGCGAACGCCGGATCAGGTTCGCACAACCTCGACGCCCCCTACCTGGCGCGCCAAAGATGTCGGGGGAAACTGTCCGCCACGAACACCTATGGGACCGGAGCCCCTTGTCTGTGCGGTACGAGGGCGGAGGGAGCACAAAGAGCAGATCGAAGCAGACGCGCGGGCAGTTTTACCCAGGTTCGGGCCGCACGGATGCGTAAAACCCTACTCCTGCTTGGTTGTGTATTGAGTTGAGCGCTCGGGAGCTTGAAGAAGCAGCTACACCGTGCGTGAGAGTAATCTAGGTTTCGAACCCCTTCCACGTTGTGCATGGGCCTCCTTTTATAGTGCAAGGGGTCACCGACAGGTGTCAACGTAGGAGTAAGGGGTAAAAATGTAAAAGAGGTGGTAGTTGTAACAGTGCGGGAACAGTGGAGCTACAGTACAGAACAGTGGTCTATACCTACTTTAACAGTGGGGGACAAGGGCATTCAATGCCCGTCGCCGTCGACCCCAAAAGCTCCCGCCTTAGCGTCTCCGTCCGCCACGGCGACGGATTTATCGCCGTGGTGTGCCACCGTGTACCCCAGGCTGCACAGCCATCCGCCACGCGTCCCTGGTTAGGCCCCAGGGCGACGCGTGGGCCGATGAGCTGGAGCGCGGGCACACAGCGTAGCCTCCCCGGCAAGCGCCTTGCCGGGGCCTTGATCTTGCCGGGCCCGGGAACTCGCCGCTCCCCGGGCCCCTTACCGGGGCGCGCATAGCGCCGAGGCAATATCTTCTAATCTTCCTGGCAAGCTCCTCTTGCCAGGGTCTTGTGCTAGTGGAACAGCCTTGAGCCTGGTACGGCCTTCCCGGCAAGCTCCTCTTGCCGGGGTCTCGATCTTCTGTCTTGTATACTTTGTTTTTGAATGGTTTAATAGGAGGCAGGAAGGTCTCCGGCGAGCACGCAGTAAACCTTGCCGCGGGAAGCTGCAACTGCCCGTGCACAAGTTGGGGTACTGGGGTACCCCTACCTTAGTACACCGACAGGCCAGTTAAATTCCTTAAAGGGATTACAATGGTTGATTTCTTCATCATGGAGCCAAACCAAGGAAATATAGTGCTTGGAAGGGACTTCCTCGGAGCAGTAAAAGGCTTCATCGATATAGGTAAGGGACAAATCCGCTTACGCGGGAAGGCAAAAGGTGTGTACCCCCTTCCTAGAAAGAACAAAAGTGAACTTGTTGAGGAACCATTTGAAGCAATTTATAACTCCGATTATCATGATGGTTATTGATTCCTCTTTGCATTATGCCTAGATTAAAGGCATAAAAGAAAGCGCTTTTGGGAGGCAGCCCACATGAATAAAATTTTATTTTGCTTTAGTTGTGTCTTGATGTTGTTACTACAGTAGCATCATCATTGTATCTTTATTTTTCAACTTTGTGCCAAGTGTAGCCTCTGATTGCAAGAAAGTTCAAAAGTTGTGACGTGCTGTCCAGGAAACAGATTCTGTCCTTGGATAGAAAAATTTGTATAAAATCACCAGATCATCTTTTTGGTCTAAAGTTTTTCGACAGTGTGCTCTAGACAATTGTATTTTGAGCGTTTGTTCTGAGTTTTTTGATTTGAGTTGCAGAAGTGCCCCGAACAAATCATTTACTACCTACTGTTCTGTTTTTCACAGATTCTGTCCTGTTTTGCCTTTCCTTCATTTTGCAAACCTTGAGCTTGCTTTTTCTTTGCAAAAACCTTTTGGCAATCTTGAGAAACAGTAGACCTTCAAGAATATCCTTATTTCCAGCAAGGAACAATTATTTTATTATGGTTACTAACCTCGCTAATCAGTTTATGATGAGTTATGTATGAAGGGAGTTTTCAAGTGTGCGAGGGAAGATGACAAAAAGATTCAGGAGTGTCAAACGCTCAAGCTTGGGGATGCCCCCATGCACCCCCAAGAAATATTCAAGGAGACTCAAGCGTCTAAGCTTGGGGATGCCCCCGTGCATCCCCTTCTCCATCAACATTATCAGTTCGTCTTTCGTTCCACTATATTTTTATCACTTCATGTGTTATGTGCTATGCTTGGAGCGTCTAGCTTTTAGTTTCCTTTTTAGTTTTCTTTAGCTTTTCATGACGAGTCGGAACTCAGCTTTCTTTGTGTGGGAGAGAAACACGCTCCACTTCTACCTAGAACATAACATAGAATTTTCATGTCTATCTTTGTTGTGTGTGTTCTTTGTCTTTTAATAGCTACTATCATGTTTCGCTCTTATTTTTCATGCTTATCTTTGTAAAGATCTTTTGTCTAGTTGGTTGCTTGAACTCTCTTTAGTTATCATGCTTATCGTATTAAGAGAGTTTGCTTCTGTTGCATTGGTCGTTATGTCTATGATAAAAATTCTACGTGCATAATGGCGCTTAGTAGTTCATGTTTTCTTATGGTTAGTCTCAAATAGCTGGGGGGTTCCCAATGTGTTATTGGAGTACCAACATGATTTGTTTGCCTATGATGTGGTATGGTTTAGTAATATCTTCCTTCAAGAATTTATTTTGATTGACTTGGCATATGCTCACGCATATTTAAGACTGTAAAGAAAGTCTGTCAAGCCTTGATGATCTTTTATTTCTGAGTAGCGATAGAACTTCCATGCCTGATTCAATGTTGCTTTGTCGCTCTGCATGTTTATGACCGTCATTGCTCTCTTAGTTGGTCGCTCCCAGTCTTTTGCTAACCTTCGCCTGTACTAAGCGGACTGACTGCTTATGCATCCAAAATCCTTTAAACCAGTTATGCCATATGAGTCCACCATACCTTCCTATACATGGTATTTACCTGCCATTCCTAACGAAGACTTTCATGTGCCATCTCGAAATTATTCAAAAAAAATGCATTTCTGTTTTGTGCCCCTGTTTTAGCTCATGAGGAAGTAGTGGTTAATTCATGATCTTTTTAAGTTGGACAAGCTTCACCCCGGGATTGCATGTATAATGTGCAAACCCATAATACGAGAAGGAACTGGCAATGAGTGCGCCCGGCTCAAAATTAATATAACAAACAAACCCTCCTTCACGCTTTGTTCATGAGAAATCAGAAAACTTTGGCAGTGATAAACAAAGGAGATTAAGAGGATGTGATCGTCCTCATTCGTGAGCCGTTCCTCGAAACTTGTCCATCTCAAAAAGTAATTGAGTTATCTGCTAGCATTCGTTAACGAAACATGCATATCAAAAAAATAGTTATTACCTCTGTTTTTAAAACCAAGAGCTTTGGTACATGTTTTGTCTTTGTTTCCGACCACGGGTTTTCAACCTTGCCAACAAAAGCCACGGTTCGAGAGTCTCCACCTTCTTTTAAAAGCACCTACTACTGAGAGCATGATTGTCATTCTGAGTGTAATGTGCATTGTCCCAAAGTAGCATTGTCTTTTGCATGATTATGATATCGTTTATTTTGAAATCATTGTATCTAGTCATCACTTAAACCTTGGAGGTGCCCCTGCATTTATGTTTTGCTTCACTAAAGGGGACAAGCGAGATATCACTTTATCATATTTGCACACCATGCTCATTACAAATCTATTTGATGTTTCAGTATCATATTGTAAAACTTTCAGTTCTTTGTGATTTTCTCATGAGGCAACTTAATTACTACAGATTCATTGTCCCAGTAAGCTTTTGTCATATGACTATGAAAAAGTCCTATATGGTTAATAGCATGTCACCACAGAAATTATTCTTGTTATCATTTACCTACTCGAGGACGAGCAGGAATTAAGCTTGGGGATGTTGATACGTCCAAAACGTATCTATAATTTCTGCTTGCTCCATGCCTCTTTTGGGTGATATTGCTATGATATTTATACACTTCCATACACTTTTGATCATATTTGGACTAACCTATTAACTCAGTGCACCCCAGTGCCAGTTTCTGTTTTCTGCTGTTTTTGTATTTCAGGTTTTCCCATTACGAGAACTGCCCGAAAAATCCCGGAAAAATTATATAAAAAATCAGCGTTCCAGAAGCATCCCGGTAGCCAAAGTAGAGCCGGGGGGGGGCACCAGGGCTCCAGGCGCCCTGGTGGCGCGGCCCCCCTGGCCGCGCCGGGTGGGCGCCTAGGCCCCCTAGGCCTCCGCTGATGCCCCCCTTTGGCATATATTTAAGACGCGTCTCGAAACCCTCGAGACGGGAACCCTTTTTTGCGATCTCATCTCTGTTCCGCCGCCGGCGCGCTTCCAAGATCGGGAGCACCAGGAGAACTCTTCCCGGCACCCTGCCGGAGGGGAGGATCACCACCGGGAGCCTCTCCACCACCATGGACGCCTCCCGGATGAGTTGTGAGTAGTCTCCCTTGGACCATGGGTCCATGACCAGTAGCTATGTGATGTTCTCCTCCCCTTCTTGTGCTTCATTAATTAGACCTCGTGAGCTGCCCTACATGATCGAGGCACATATGTAATCCTTATGCTGTTCCTATGTTGAGTTTGCTGGGATCCAATGGATTGTGAGATTATGTTCAGATTGTATTTGAGTAATATATTTGATCTACCTCTTTTATACTCCCTCCGGTCCTTTTTACTCTGCACATTGGATTTGCCGAAAGTCAAACTTTGCTAAGTTTGACCAAATTTATATTACAAATTATTTGCATATATAATATCTAATCAATATAATATGAAAATATATTCCTAGATGAATCCAATGATATTGGTGTTGTTATGTGAATGTCAATATTTTTTAATATAAACTTGGTCAAAGTTGAATGAGATTGACTTCAGACAAAGCTAATATGCAGAGTAAAAAGGATCGGAGGGAGTATTTATGTTCGTAAGTAATTCTTGCATGTTCTCCGTTGTTATTTATTGCTTTGGCCAAGTAGTAGGTAGTGACTCCAAGAGGGAACGTTATGCTTGATTGTGGGTTCATGCCCCTCGATGACTAGCTTGAGTGACAGAAACATGAGTCTAGGGGATGTGCTGTTGCCACAAGGGGGAAAACAACGGTGCTTGTGCCCGCGGGTGCAAGGATTGTTTACTTTACGCAAAGTTCTTTTAATGCAGTTGTCTGTTGCTTTGAGTTCACACTATGGGTGGGACTCGCAACTTAATACCAGCGAGATGTTCTGGATAGATATCTCAAGGTGGATGATTAGTAGTAGATGCAGATGGATTTCGGTCTACTTGCCTTGGCGTACCGCCCATGCTTTGAACCTCTACCTTTCTTGCAATATAATTAGCATTGGTTTGCGCACATAATTCTGTCAATTGCCCAGCTGTAATTCATTTACCTCACATAGCTGTTTTATCGTCTTTTGGGAGAGAGACATCACTAGTCAACATCATGAGACCCCGGTCCATATTACCATCACTGATCACATCCGCTATTTACTTTCCGCTTTTACTTACTATTTGCAGCAATACCTATCACTATTATCACTTGCGTTTGATCCTTTGTAAACTACAAGGTCGGAGGGATTGACAACCTCTCTCTACTCGTTGGGAGCAAAGTTATTTGTATCTGTGTGTAGGTCCATGTTGATTGCTAATATCTGGCGCCGTTAGCAGTTGACACCTTCTTGTTGAAACTGGGAGTCTCAGGGGGAATCGATCCTTGGTATCTTTGCCAAGGGAAAACTTCCGCTACACTGTATCTCAAACCTTGTAGTTGGGGTAACCAACGAGGGGCGAGAAGCCATCAGTGTGACACAACTAAGGGCTCAAATGTAGTTGTCCCTAAAAAACATATATTAGACAAAATTAACGTTGAATACTAGAATATATATGATCCTTTAGCAATGCACGGGCAATGCACAACAAAGGTGAGGTGGGCGTCACCCGTTTCTAAAAGAAAGGGCTCCAGCTAGCGAGAAATATCCCGCTGTAGCCGGAAGCCGTGCGGGAAAGATAGGGTCCGATAGAAAAAGGAGAAGGGTGTGTCATGGGATAGGTTTTTGTGTTCGGCCTGCGTATTCGAGATATATAGCATGGCCCTTAGTCCGTACAATCACATTTCTCCCCACATATGATCTGGATTGGGGGATCTCCGACTGTCTAGATGGTTGAATTTCGAGGAGCCTCAAACACGCCATAATGCATGAGGGAGAAATAAGCTTCGACCTTAGAGGCAACCTTAATCATTTGTTTGATTCATTTATGTATGCATTATAGCCCGTAGCAACGCACGGGCGTTCTACTAGTCTCTACTAGTATATGAAAACAGATTTACTAATTCACATTTAGATAAGACATAGTATTATCTCGCATCTATGTTCACAAACACAAGGGCATTGATGGTGGTGCGCTTTCAGCTTGCTTCAGTGCTTGCAGTCGTCGCTAGGCGGCCTACGAGTGTGATGTAATTTTTGTTATTTCTCGTATTTGTTGTAGTGTCATGATTGAAGATGAATAAATCCGAAGTTTCTCATGAAAAAAAGTTCACAAACACGGGATCAAACTAGATGTAAGATTTGTCCAATTGACGAGTAACTTCTCGAGCTCGTACAGTCCCCCTCGTCGTAATGTGCCTCCTTGTCAGTCTGGGCCTATTTTTTATCTTGTGTCTGGACCTTGGCCTATTGTTGTGGGCCTTCATTTCATCACCCGTCGGCTGCGCTTTCCTTCTTTTTCCACATGAAGAAACAGGAAGGAAGGACAAGACAAGTTGAGGCTAACGTGAACGAGTGGATTCCATCTCCTCCGGGATGGGTTAAAATCAATGTGGACGGAGCCATGGGTAAAGTGGACGACAAATCGGCCGTAGCGACTATTGCTACGAGAAGCAATGGTGAGTTCCTGGGAGCATCTTCAGTGGTTTTTTCAAGACTGGTGGATTCTGAAATTGTTGAGGCACTAGCCATAAGGGAGGCCATCTCTCTGGCGAACGACTTGCTAACTCAAAAGATTAAGATCGCTTCGGATTGCCTACGGGTGATTAACACGTTGAATGAGGATTCAAAGCCGAGCTACTACCATATTATACAGGAGATTAAGGGAAGGGGTGATCAGTTGACAGCATTGAGTTTTGCCAAGAGAAGCGTAGCTCAAACGTCGAAGCTCACAGGCTAGCTCGTTCTTCTGTTAGAAGTAATGTTGGCCGTTATGTTTGGCTCTTAGATCCATCTGAGGGCTTAGGTATCCCTAGAACCATTGTAATCTGATTTGCATCGGGGTACTGCTCCTTTAAAAAAAAGTAGGTACTGTATTGTACTACCCACTAACTTTTCTGGGCTCCCACTTGGCACCCCGCATTTGTTTTTTTTCTTGTTTCCTTTTCATTTTCTGCTTTTCTTGTTCTGTATCATTATTTGTTTAAAATTATGAATTATGAACTATTTTGTATTCATATTATTTTTATTTTCATAATTGCTGACATCTACTGTAGATGTTTTTGTAAGGATGTCATGTTAACAGACCATGCCTTTGTCTCAACCTTGGAATTAGAAGCATCCTACGCCCTGGCGCCTAGGGTTTCCTTCCTCTCGGGCGATCTTCTTCGCCCCTGAGTCCCCACACCCGCTGCTACTCCCGATCGCCGCCCCGCGTCCCGCACAACGCCCAGGCGGCCGTCGGTATGTCCTCCCCCTCGGATGCTAACTCCGCCACAAGTGGAGGTGCCTCGGCGGCCGCTAGCGCCGCCCTGGAAGATTTTTTCGACCATCTAGATCTGAACGACGAGGAATTCAACGATGTGGAGATCGATGAAGAGGATCCTGGTATAAAGGAGAGCATACGCTGGCTAGCCCTAGCTAGGGTTCACACTGACAAGAATTTCTCACCAGCTGCCTTCTACAAAGATATGAGGGCGGCTTGGAACCCAGCGCAGCAGGTTAGATTTCGGCCGGTTGGTCCTAACAGATTTGTCGTCCAAGCCTCTTGTCTGGGCGATTGGGAGAGGATGATGTTGCATGGCCCTTGGCTCTTCCGCAACATGCCAGTTCTGATGTGCCCATATGATGGCTTTACTAAGGCGAAAGAGGTAGTATTTGATCATATGCCCATCTGGTTACAGATCCATAAACTGCCAGATCCCTATTGCAAACATGGAATTGTAGAGCGGCTCCTCAAGGGGGCCGGCGAGATAATGGAGATGCGCTTAAACGGCAATACCCGTGGGGATTATGTCAGGATTAGGGTTAACCATGACATTAAGCAGCCTCTTACAAAGTTCGTGAGCATTGTCCGTGCGTAGGAGAGGCAAATCTATCTTGTGCGGTATGAAAAACTTGCCCGATTCTGTGGTTTCTGCGGTCGCATTGGACATAAGCACAAGGAGTGCGGATCAGGTGTGCATGATAGGAAGGACCTCAAGTATGGTGACTGGCTTTATGCTGATGGTTCAAGAAGACCAAGGCCTGACCAAAACACCACTAAAGCTGAAGGTTTCCGTCAGCAAAGGAAGTATGATGTTCCCAGTTCCTCCGTTGTTCCAAGCACCAAAGTAATAGACCCATAGTTACTGGATACCGCAATAAGCCCTGTGAAGTCTCCGAGAGGCCCTATGGAAATTGATAGAGATGCAAGGAAGAGACTGAATATGGATAGTGCTGCAACTGATGAAACAAAGACTATGAAAAGCAAGAATGTGGTCCTGGCCATTACGGATGGCAGTGCTCAGGACCTGGTTGAGCATGAATCTCCCACGAGCAGCTCCTCGAGCAGCAAACGTGCAAAGATAGCGAAGGACCTTAATCAAGCAGAGATATCGGCGGCTTCCCGTGAGGAAGACCGCCGGACACAATGAATGCTCTAGTGTGGAACTGCCGGGGGGGGGGGACCGCCGGACAGTTCGTGAGGTTTTGGCCCTCGCAAAAGCCAACAACCCCAAGCTTGTCTTCCTATGTGAAACAAGGCAGGCTAATGTGAAAGTTGAGAAACTCCGATGGAGATTAGGCCTGAAGGGCTTTCATGGTGTAAGTAGCGATGGAAGAAGTGGGGGCTTAGCCCTGTCTTGGGATGAGTATCTCTCTGTCACAGTGATTGATTCTTGTGATCGGTTCATTGATGTCCGGGTGGTCGATGCAAGTTCTGGTTCTTCTTGGCGAGGTACCTTTGTCTATGGGGAGCCTCGGGTTGAAAATCGTTACCGCATGTGGGAGCATCTCTCTAGGCTCCGTGCTACCTCACGGGATCCTTGGATGGTGTGTGGGGATTTCAATGAAGTTCTATGGCAACATGAGCACCTTTCAAGGTCGGAGAGATCGGAGGCCCAGATGATTTCCTTTAGGGAATGCTTGGAAAGTTGTGAACTTGAGGACCTTGGGTTTTCGGGCTTTCCGTTCACATACAATAATGGACAGGTCTCGGACCGCAATGTCCAAGTCCGCCTAGACCGGGCCTGCGCAGATGAGTCCTGGCGGGATCTCTTTCCGCTGGCTAGGGTGGTTCACCTGACAACCTCCTATTCGGATCACTGGCCACTTCTACTGCAGCTCGAGGGGATGCAGGACCAGCAGCGTCGCCCCTCATGTCTGCGTTACGAAATAATGTGGGAGCGAGATGTTTCCCTTCCTGCTAAGATAGCTGATTCTTGGAATAAAAACAAAGTCCCGGCCGACTTTGGTTCGGTAGCCTCGTCCCTAAGGGAGGTTTTGAAGGAGTTGAAAGATTGGAGTAGACTGAAATTTTGCAACGTGTTGAAGGATATCGAGTGGCTCCATTCTCAACTAGCGGACCTACAACTAGCTGGTGCGGACCGCGCCCTAATCCGTGAGAAAATGAACCATCTGGACGAGCTCCTATATAGGGAAGAGATGCTATGGCTCCAGCGCTCGCGGATCACCTGGCTCAAGGAAGGTGAACGTAACACAAAATATCTTCACAGAAGAGCGGTTTGGCGTGCCCGCAGAAATCTGATTCAGCGGCTTCGAAAACAGGATGGTTCATGGGCTAATACTCCTTCAGAGATGGAACGTATGGCGCAGTCATACTTCAAGGAGATCTTTTCGAAAGATCCCACCCTAGTCCCGGATGCGGTCGTGGATTGCATTGCACCAAAAGTGACCGCGGGGATGAATGCCTCCTTATGCCGGCCATTTTCTGACGATGAGATATCTGATGACCTATTTCAAATTGGGCCACTAAAAGCGCCGGGATGTGATGGCCTTCCGGCTAGGTTTTTTCAGCGTAACTGGGCTTTGTTGAAACCAGAGATTGTCAAGGCGGTTCATGAATTCTTTGCTTCTGGAATCATGCCGGAGGGTGTCAATGGTACAGCTATTGTGCTTATTCCGAAGATTCCTCATCCGACCGAACTCAAGGATTTCAGGCCAATTAGCTTATGCAATGTCATTTACAAGATCATATCTAAATGCATGGTTAATAGGTTAATAGGCTACGTCGAATTCTATCGGAGCTCATTTATGAGAACCAAAGTGCATTCATACCGGGGAGGCTGATTACTGACAACTATATTATCGCCTTTGAATGCCTTCATCATATCCAGTCCGCAAGTAACAATGCTGACGGCCTTTGTGCGTATAAGCTAGACCTCTCTAAAGCTTACGACAGGGTGGACTGGTTTTTTTTGGAGAAAGCTCTGACAAAGTGGGGTTTCTCGCCCTTCTTGATTACTCGGGTGATGGCTTGCGTCTCATCGGTGACGTACTCGGTGAAGTTCAATGGGAAACTGCTGGAGGCCTTCTCCCCCTCGCGAGGCCTTCGCCAAGGTGATCCACTGTCACCCTTTCTTTTCTTATTCATTGATGATGCTCTTTCGGCGTTGATTGCAAAGGCAGCAAGGGAGGACGGCCTTAAGGGTATCACAATCTGTCGAGGGGCTCCAGTTGTCACTCACCTGCTGTTTGCGGACGACTCACTTCTGTTCTTTCAAGCTAATAATCAACAGGCTTTACTAGTGAAAGGGGTGTTGAACACTTTTGCGACGGCGACAGGACATCTCATTAACCCGTTGAAGTGCTCCATCATTTTCTCTAAACACTGCCAAGATGATCTAGTGACTGAGATTAAAGCGACGCTGGAGATTAGCCAAGAGGCGTTTGAACCTAAATACTTGGGTTTGCCGGTTCCGGAAGGAAGAATGCACAAAGGACACTTTGAGACTATTCAAGAACGATTACGGAAGATCTTGGTGGACTGGAGTGAGCAATACATGTCATCAGGGAACAAGGAGATACTTATTAAATCGGTAGCACAGGCCCTACCAGCTTATGTTATGAGCGTCTTCAAGCTCCCGGCTTCGGTCTGTGATGATATCTCAAGGATGATCCGTCAGTATTGGTGGGGGGTGGAGAACGGGAAGAAGAAGATGGCCTGGATGAGCTGGGACAAGCTAAGGCTACCTAAAGCTATGGGCGGTATGGGCTTCAGGGACATGCGAGCCTTCAATCAGGCGCTGTTGGCTAAGCAAGCATGGCGGCTCCTGGATCGGCCGGATAGCCTCTGTGCACGCCTCCTGAAGGCGAGATATTACCCCTCTGGCGAACTGTTGGATACGGTGTTCCGTAGCTCCGGGTCTGAGGTTTGGAAGGGGATTCTTCATGGCCTCGAATTGCTTAAGAAAGGCATCATCTAGCGAGTCGGCAATGGAAGGAAGATTCGGGCTTGGCGGGATCCTTGGCTACCGCGGCCTTTCTCCTTTCGGCCGATAACGCCTAAATGTAACTGCCGACTGCACAGGGTTTCGGATTTCCTAGAAGAAAGTGGGGCTTGGATAATGGACCGGTTGACGGCTTTCTTCTGGCCTATGGATGTGGATCAAATCCTGAAGATCAGGACCTCGCCGCGCCAACGCGATGATTTCTGGGCGTGGTATCCTGAAAAGAGTGGGGTGTTCACGGTGAGAAGTGCCTATAAGCTGGCCACATGTGATCATAATGTTGCCTTTGCTGAGGGTGCGTCGAGTGGTGCTCCGGAGGGAAACCGTGTGGGATGGAATCTAGTGTGGCGCTCCGGGGTACCACAGAAGATGAAGATCCACGCATGGAGGTGTGTGACAGGGACGCTGGCTACGCAGAGTTATATGGTTCACCGTCACTTGGCGACGCGTTCTACTTGTCTTCTTTGCGGGGTTGAGGAGGAGGACTCATTCCATGCCCTAATCGCCTTCCCTCATGCTAGACAGATCTGGACAAGTATGTGTTTCCGATGGCCCCTGCCGGCTGATAATCTCCTCCTCAATGATGGCAAGGAATGGCTCCTTTCCCTCCTTTCAAAATGCTCGCCTGAGGTGATCGACATGCTTATTATGCTCTTTTGGAGGATCTGGCAAATTCGGAATGATGTATCTCACGGCAAGGAGGCTCCGCCGGCTCTTGCTACTGTCGATTTCCTACATAGTTACTACAAATCTATAAGGATGGCGGCTCGCTAGTCGACGGAGGAGATCATGAAAGGAAAAATGCCTCTCCAGGCAGAAGCTCGGCCTGGACAGTGCAACAAACTGCCAACCTTGCCTTGGCCGGCGCCGCCGCCTGGTAAATTGGCGCTCTCGGTCGACGACTCCTTTCTTTCTGAGGACGGCACGGCAGGTATCGGGATGGTGCTCCGGAACGTTAAAGGTGAGATCATGTTCGCAGCTTACCGCTTCATTTTCTACTGCAATGATCCTCTTGAAGCAGAACTGCATGCAATCATGCAAGGACTGGCTCTTGCAGTGCAGCACTCGGAGTTACCGGTGGTGGTGCAATCTGATTCCTCGGAAGCTTTGTCTAGCCTGTCAACTAATGCACTTCTCCGCTCTTCCTATGGTCAGATCATCCAGGAGATTAAGTTACTTTTAGATAATAGGGAGTTTATTCCGCAAAAACTTAGTAGAACCCAAAATAGAGTTGCCGATCGGTTGGCAAAGTACAGCCGCACCGAGCGTGCCACGGCAGTTTGGCTCGGAGTGGCCCCACCTTGTATCGAGGACTTGTGGCCTCTCGACTGTAACTCTATTACTATGCAATAAAAACTCCCTTTATCCTCGCAAAAAAAAGGATGTCATGTTAACGGTTGGATATATCCCGCTACCATTGTCATGCAGGGTTGATCTCCGTGCACGTCCCGCGTCGCTGGTCGCACACGTCACTCGGCGGTTGTTCTTTTTTCTTGATCCGGCCTCTAGTTGTACACGCCAACCTATTTTATTTTGTTATTTTTGTCTTTTCTGGACTGTCGTTGTAAAATTTGAAGACGCTATCAGTTTTTATGCCCATATAGTGTACGCTATAGCACTGGTTGAATCCACCTGTCATTCTTTTTTGTCCTATTTTTATTGTTTTTTTTCATTTTTTATTTTCCAATTAACGATCCTTTTAGTACCTTAAACACTTTTTGAGTTGTGCGAACACTTATTAGGAATGGCTTTTTTTAGTTCATCAACAATTATGTTAATGTACGATTTTTAAAAGTGAATGAACATTTTGAGAATATTCCATTTTTGTAAAAAAAGATTTGCTAAATTTCATCAAGATTTTAACAATGTCTCATCTAAGTTGTGGTCCGTCTGATCTATTTTATTGTATTTTTTGTGCAATTTTGATCTTGTTTCATTTTTCGCACGCATCCCGAATCGTTGTGGTGTCCAGTTGTTGGCCGGTTTTTGCTAGGCTTTTTTTTGGCCTATGGTTTGTTCTGCCTGACAATGTACATGGCCTTTTTTTGTCGTTTGTCATTGGTGTGCTTTGTAGAAGCACAAGAGACGGGGTACTCTATTCATTGCCTCTTTGATCACCTTCATTCTACACGGTTGATTTGCGTCTTCTCGTTTTCCCTCTCTTCATTTTCCCTTTGTCTTTCATTATAGCCGACACTTTCTGCCACAGCTAAAAACTAATCATTAACTTGCAACTAGACCAACCATTTTTTTGACTCAACTAAAGTTCACTATTAACTTGCAGTTGCGTCTAACTTTTTTTGTCTACTTGCAAGTCCACCTTGGCTCACAACTGGGCTCGATGTTATTTTCTCGCAATTAGGCCCAACTCTTTATTTTTAGCATTAGTTGAAAGTACACCCTCACTTTGCAACTTGGCTTGACTTTATTTTTGCGTCTCAGTTACAAGTATACCATCAACTTGCAGACAGGGGCTAACTTTTTCAGCGGGTTCATGTCAACCATCGATTCACGACTGGGCTGTTGATCATTTTTTGTCACACTCGCCAGCCAGCCAACGTGCACAACTGCGCCAACAATCCTTTTTGTCCTAGTTCCAAGTCCAGCATTGAAATGCAACTAGGCACTTGATCCTTTTTTGCCATAGTTGCAAGTCTAACCTTAACTTCCAACTCGACCCGACATTTTATTAACTCAATTATAAGTCAACCCTTGACTTACAATTGGCCTCGAAGTTTCATTTTTATCACAAATAGGCCCATCTTCTTTTGCACTAGTTGCAAGTCCGCCCTTAATTTGTAACTAGGCCAGATTTTTTTCGCCTTTGCTGCAAGTCCACCATCGACCCGCGGTTAGGGAGTTGACTTTTTTGCACCAGTTTGCAAGTCAACCATCGACTTGTAACTAGGCACTCCCCTTTTTTTATCAGAGTTGCAAGACAACCATCGACTTATAACCGGGCCTTGCTCTTGATCTGTTTTTAGCCATAGTTGCAAGTCAACCAACCACTCGCAACTGGGCCTGACCCTTTTTCATCCAGTTGCAAGTCCATCATGTCTACTGGATCCTTAATTTTGTTTGTAGTTGCAAGTGCAATCTTGACTCACAATTGTTCCGACGTTTTTGCCCAATTACAGTCCACCATCAACTAGCAACTCAGCTTGACTCTTTTTTATCCCAGTTGCAAATCCACAATCGACTCGCAACTAGGTTGACCATTTATTTTTTCATAGTTGCAAGTCCACCATTGACATGAGCTATTTGATCTTGTTTTCCCCTAGTTTACAAGTCCAGTCTTTCACTCACAGTTGGGCCCGACTTATTGTTTCACCTCAGTTGCAAGTCCATCATCGACTTGCTACTTTTACCCCAGTTGCAAGTCAACCATATTCGAGATGGCCCTGACACTTTTTTGTCCCACCTCCAAGTCCAACACATACATGCAACTTGAGCCCTCAATCATTTTTTACAACTCTATCCTTTTTTGTCATCATAGTTGCAAGTCTACCCTGGATATGCAAATGGGATTGTAGTTGTTCTCCTCCCAGTTGCTAGTCCATCCTCAACTCGCAACCGGGGTTGCATACTATTCATATTTGTCCCTGTTGCAAGTCCATTCTCGACTCGCAATTGGGCCAGTATATGTTTGTCGTTCCAGTTGCAAGTCCACCCTAGAATCGCAAGTGGGCTTGTACTTGTAATTGCCCCAGTTGCAAGCCTATCCTCGACCCACAAATGTGCTTGTTGTTGTAGTTGCCCTAGTTGCAAATCCACCTTCAACTCAAAAGCTGGCTCGTATTTTGTTTTCAACCGGTTGCAACCCATCATCAAGTCACAATTGCGCATGTAGTGTGTTTTCATCCCAATTGCAACTTCTCCCTCAACTCTCTAGTGGGTGCATAGTTGGTTCTCATCTGAGTTGCAAGCCCACCTATTGACTCGCATATTCCCCCATAGGTGATGTTGCCTCAGTAGCAAGCCTACCCTCAACTCGCAACTAGACCCGACCTTCTTTCTTTGCGCCCAATTGCAAGCCCATCCTCGACTCGCAACATGGCACATAGTTGTAGTTGTTCCAGTATACAAGTCCATCATCGACTCGCAACTAGGCTCGTGGTTTGTAGTTGTTGAATTACAAGTACAACCTTGACTCGCAACTATCCCCGTAGTTGTTTTGTCGTCTCAGGTGCCACTCAACCCTCCACTCCCAACTAGGCCCCATTGTTTTTTGTCGTCATAGTTGCAAGTCCAATCTTGACTCGGAACTGAGACCATAGTTCATTATCCTCCAAGTTGTGAGTCTATCCCTCGACTAGCAACTGGGGTCCCGTAGTGTTTTCATTTTTCTTAGTCATAATTCCACCATCTAGTAACAATTGGGATTGTAATTTTAGGTGTCTTGGTTGCAAATACACCCATGACTTGCAACTGGGATTGTAGTTGTAGGTGCCCCAGTTGCAAGTACACCCTCAACTTGCAACCGTGGCATTTAGTTGTAGTTGCCCCAGTTGCAAGTCCACCCTTTGACTCACAACTGGGCCCATAATTTGTTCTCATCCTAGTTGCAATCCCACCATTGAATCAAAATTGGCCCCTTATTTGTTGTTGTCTCAGTTGCCAGTCCATCTTTGACTCGAAATTGGCCCCGTAGTTGTAGGTGTCCCAATTGCAAATACACGTTCGACTCACAACTGACCCCGTCGTTGTTTTGTCTTCCAATTTGCAAATCAAACCCCGACTAGCAACTGGGGTAAATAGTTGTTTGTTGTCATAGTTGCAAGTCCACCCTTGACTCACAACTGGAACCGTAGTTGTTCTTCTTCTAGTTGCAAGTCCACCCTCGACTCACAATTGGGGTCCCATAGTATTTTTTCCTAGTTGCAAGCCCACCCACTCGACTCGCAACTGGGATTGTAGTTGTAGGTGCCCTAGTTGAAGGTCCACCCTCGACTCACAACTAAGCTTGTTATTGTAGTTGCCTTAAGTGCAAGTCCACCCTAGACACGCAACTAGGGCTTGTAGTTGTCCCACTTGCAAGTTTATCATCGACTCGCAACTGGGCCCTTTAGGTTTTTTTTCATCTTAGTTGCAAGCCTACCATCAAATCGCAACTAGGCCTGCATTTTTGGTTGCAATAGTTGCAAGTCCACCTTTCACCCGCAACTGACCCCGTTATAGGTGTCCCAATTGCATGTCCAGGTTTGACTCTTAACTGGCCCCATAGTTGTTTTGTCATCCCATTTGCAACCCAACCCCCGACTTGCAACTAGGCCCCGTAGTTGTAGTTGTAGGTGCCACAGTTGCACGTCCACCCTCGACTCGTAACTAGGGATCATAGTTATAGTTTCCCAAGTTGCAAGTTGACCCTCGACTCGCAACTATGGCCCATAGTTGTAGTTTCCCAAGCTGCAAGTCCACCATTGACTCGCAACTGGGTATGTAGTTGTTTTGTTCCCCAGTTGCAAGCGCACCCTCGCCCGTAGTTTTTTGTTTGTTTTGTTTGTCTCAATTGCATGTACATCGTCGACTTTGCAATTCAGGGCTGGTAGTTTAGCAATTTTTTGTCCCAGTTGCAAGCCCATCATAGTCAAGCAACTGCCCCTGTAGTTGTGTTTTTTGTCCCAGTTGCAAGTCCACACCCCGATTCCACAACTAGACATGTAGGTGTTGTGTCCCACTTGTAAGCCCATCCTCGACTTGCAATTGGCCCCGTAGTTGTTTTTGTCGTAGTTGTAAGACTACCCTCGACCCGTGGCTGGGCAATGTAGTTGTTTTTATCGTAGTTGCATGTCCACCCTTGATTCACAATTGGGCACTTGTGTTTTTGTTTTTTGCAATCTCACCCTTGACTTGCGACTGGGCTCATAGTTTTTTCGTCCCAGTTGCAAGTCCATCCTCGACTCGTACTTGGGCACATTGTCTTTTGTGTGCCAGTTGCAAGCAAATGCTAGTCTTCTGCAACTGGCACACTGTAGTTGTTTTTGTCCCAATTGCAAGTCCACCCTCAACCCAACCAAATCATAGTCGACTCATAACTGGGCCTCGTAGTTGTTTTCGTTCCAATTGCAAGCCTATCCTCGACTCTCTATTGGGTATGTTCTTTGTTGTTATCATAGTTGCAAGTCCACCCACAACTCGCAAACTTGGCATGTAGTTGTTTTCGTCCCAATAGCAAGTGACCCCTCGACCCGTAATTGGGCCATCAGATTTTGTTCCCAATTAGTCATTAATGAAACTTAGGGCCTGAAATTCCTACAATACGACAACCTTTTTTGTCCTAGTTGCATTTCCACCCTTCAATACCAAACCGCCTATAGGACATGTAAAACGTAGCCGCCCGCCAACTGCCTAATTTTGATTCATTTCACATCCGTGCGACCTGCAACTGCACGCCCACTGCCCGCCGACCTCTGCTTGGGCCATGGCCGACCCCAGCGACCCCGGCGCCTCCTCGGCCACAGCCATCGCTGGCCTGACCCACCCCGCCTCGCTACAATTAGGGCTGGACCAAAAGCTCGTAGCTCACGAGCTTAGTGAGCGCTCGATAGTTCAGCTCGTTAAGCTCGTAGCTCGCTTATTAATTAACAGAGCCAATCATTGATTTTAGCTCGTAAAGCTTAACGAGCTTAACGAGCGAGCTAACGAGTTTCACGAGTAGCTCGTTAAGCTCATTAGTAACAACACAACACATATTTTTATCTTACGTGGCAAACTTTTTGTAGCACCTTAGCTCTCCTATTCAATCTAATCAACATAGGAGGGAACAAACTAGTATATTTCTTTTCGTAGCCACCATATTTTATCTTAAAAATCACACTTATGCACTCATAATGTAGATTGTAACACATTATAATCTGTTAACGAGCGCTCCCGAGCGCTCACGAGCTTAAAGAGCTTCAAACGAACCTAGCCGAGCAGGTTTTTCTGCTCATTAATCTTAATGAGCTTAACGAGCCGAGCCTTAACGAGCACGAGCTTAACGAGTACGAGCTTAACGAGCCGATCGGCTCGTTAGTCCACCCCTAGCTACAATAGCCGCCGAGGAGCCGTCAATTTGAGCCCTTCCCGCGACACTTCTCCCATCGTGACACTAGGCCACTATGACACTCGCCCATAGCACCATGCCGACGTTACCTCGATGCCAAATCCGACCACTCCACCACTCCCGCTATCGGTTCAGCCGCTGCTCTGCCACCGCCCGCCACCAAATCGGTCGAATTGGCCGCTTCTCTGTCACCGAATCGCCGCCATGATACGTCTCCAACGTATCTATAATTTTTTATTGTTCCATGCTATTATTTACAATGTTTTGGATGTTTAATGGGCTTTTTCATACACTTTTATATCATTTTTGGGACTAACCTACTAACCCAAAGGCCCAGTCCAGATTGTTGTTTTTTGCCTGTTTACAGGTATTGCGGAAAAGGAATATCAAACGGAGTCCAAACGGAATGAAACCTTCGGGAGAGATATTTTTGGAGAAAATCACGCACGGGAGACTTGAGAACCACGTTAGGGGAGCCACGAGGTTCCCACGAGGGTGGGGGGCGTGCCCCCCTTCCCAGGGTGCGCCCCCTGCTTTGTGGGGCCCTCATGAGTCCCCCGATGTCCTCCTTCCTCCTATATAAGTCTACGTACCCCGAAACCATCAGCAACAGAGAGAAAACCCTAATTCCACCGCCGTAACCTTCTGTTCCCGTGAGATCCCATCTTGGAGCCAGTTCTGGAACTCCGCGGGAGGGGGGATCAATCACGGAGTTCTTCTACATCATCATCATCGCCCTCACTGTGAGTTGTGAGTAGTTTACCACAGACCTTCGGGTCCATAGCTAGTATCTAGATGGTTTCTTCTTTGTCTCTAGGTCTCAATACAAAGTTCGCCTCGGTCTTCGAGGAGTTCTATTCGATGTAATCTCCTTTTGCGGTGTGTTTGTCGAGATCCGTTGAATTGTGAGTTTATGATCAAGATTATCTATGAGAAATATTTGGTTCTTTTCTGAACTCTTTACGTGTGCTCATAATATCCTTGCAAGTCTCTTCGAATTATTGGTTTGGTTTGGCCTACTAGATCTATAGTTCTTGCAATGGGAGAAGTGCTTGGCTTTGGGTTCAATCTTGTGGTGTCCTTTCCAAGTGACAGTAAGGGCAGCAAGGCACGTATTGTATTGTTGCCATCGAGGATAAAAAGATGCGGTTTACATCATATTGCTTGAGTTTATCCCTCTACATCATGTCATCTTGCTTAAGGCATTACTCTGTTCTTATGAACTCAATACACTAGATGCATGCTGAATAGCGGTCGATGTGTGGAGTAATAGTAGTAGATGTAGGCAGGAGTCGGTCTACTTATCTCGGACGTGATGCCTGTATACAATGAGCATGCCTAGATAGTCTTATAATTATTCGATTTTCTATCAATTGCTCGACAGTAATTTGTTTACCCGCCGTACAATATCGCTATCATGAGAGAAGCAACTAGAGAACACTATGGCCCCCGGGTCTATTCTCAAAATATCAATCTACATCTACTTTACTTTTTCCGCTTTTACTTTCTGTTCTTATAAACAAAAATACCAAAAATATACACTATCATCTCTATCAGATCTCACTTTCGTAAGTGACCATAAAGGGATTGACAACCCCTTATCGCGTTGGCTGCGAAGTTCTTATGCGTTTGTGCAGGTGCGAGGGACTCGCGCGTGGTCTCCTACTGGATTGATACCTTGGTTCTAAAAAACTGAGGGCAATACTTATGCTACTGTGCAGCAGCACCCTTTCCTCATCGAGGGAATACAACGCAAGCTCGAGAAGTAGCAAGAAGAATTTCTGGCGCCGTTGCCGGGGAGGCTTACGCAGAAGTCATATACCAAGTACCTATCACAAACCCTTATCCTTTGCATTACATTTTTTGCCTCTCGTTTTCCTCTCCCCCACTTCACCATTGCTATTTTATTTGCCCTTCTTCTGTCGTGTGTTTATCGTTCGCTTGCTTCTTGTTTGCTTGTGTGTGCTGCTTGCTTGCTTGTCATCATGTCTAGCACACCTATCATTATCAACACTCCCGAGAGTGAGGTCCTCAACTTTAAACAAAGGGAGGAAGAAAACTTAAAAGATGCCTGGTATAGAATTTGCAATGCTCAAAATAGATCCAATAGGAAGCTTTCCACTTCCGTGCTTCTTCGCGATTTTTATATTGGCATAACCCCTCGGAATAGGGTTGTTCTTGATACCGTTACCGGAGGAAATTTCTTGGGCAATCATACCCTTAATTCTTACATTGTCCTGATAGATTTATTCGGGCAACCTTCTACTCAGGAAGAGACTCAAGTTTTTGAGAAAATACGCGAAGTAACAAAGATGTTACAAAAGTCTCTTGAACCGCTTAAGAATATTAGTGGAAATATCCACCGTATGAATATGTTGATTACCCTTTGCAATAAGCGGTTAGATGCTTTAGATCTAAAGATTTCAGAATATGAAGGGAAACGTAAAGAACCTCCCGGATTCGAGCTTGACACCATTAAAAGGGTGAAGATCAAGGATGGCAATACCTAGATCTATCTTGTATCGTGCCTAGCTAGGGGCGTAAAACGATAACGCTTGTTGGGAGGCAACCCAATTATATTTTTTGTTTTGTTTTTGCTGCTGTTAGGCAATAAATATTGCATCTAGCTTCTGTCTAGATGTGGTTTCATGTTTTGTTTAGTGTTTGTGGCAAGTAGAACATTTGGGAAGACTTGTGTGAAGCTTATGTGATCTTGCTGTGAAAATCAGAATCTTTAGCGCTCGCTAGAACGGTCATAATATTTTACTGGAGTGTGCTATTTAGTTGATTCTTTTTGCAGATGATTAATAGACAAATTCCTCACGTGTACCAATTTAGTTTGAATTTTTTGGAGTTACAGAAGTATGCGAAACCTGCAGATTACTACACACTGTTCTGTTTTTGACAGATTCTGTTTTTCGTGTGTTGTTTGCTTATTTCAATGCATCTATGACTAATATTGTGAAGTATGAACCATAGAGAAGTTGGAATACAGTAGGTTCAACACCAACATAAACAAAGGATGAATTCATTGCATTACCTTTCAGTAGTGGTTTGCTTTCTTATACTAACGGAGCTCACGAGAATTTTTGTCTAAGTTTTGTGTTGTGAAGTTTTCAAGTTTTGAGTATTGCTTTGATGGACTATGGAACAAAGAGTAGCAAAGGCCTAAGCTTGGGGATGCCCATGGCACTCCAAGCTGAATTCAAGGACAATCAAAAGCCTAAGCTTGGGGATGCCCCGGGAAGCCATCTCCTCTTTCGTCTTCATCCATCGGTAACTATACTTGGAGCTATATTTTTATTCACCACATGATATGTGTTTTGCTTGGAGCATCTTGTCTAATTTGAGTCTTTGCTTTTTAGTTTTCCACAATTATCCTTGCTGGACACACCTATTTGAGAGAGTTAAATATGGCCTAGGAATTGTTAGTACACTCTATGTGCTTCACTTATATCTTTTGAGTTGAATAGTTTTGCTCTAGTGCTTCACTTATATCTTTTAAAGCACGGTGGTGGTAATATTTCGAAGAAATTGTTGAACTCTCATGCATCACTTATATTCATTTGAGAGTCTATTAAAATAGCATGGTAATGTGTTTAGGCTATAAAACTAGTCTTCACATGATAGACATCCAATATCAATGTAGTAAAAACTTTCACACTAAGTGCATTGAATATGATGAGATGTTGGATGCTTGATAATTGTTTTGAGATATGAGGATAGTGATATTAGAGTCATGCTAGTGGAGTTATTATGAAATTGAAAAATTCTTGTGTTAAGGTTAGTGATTCCCGTAGCATGCACGTATGGTGAACCGCTATGTGACGAAGTTAGAGCATGATGTATTTGTAAAGTGCCAACCTTTGTGTGGAGGTCGGGGGCGCGCGATGGTTAACTCCTACCAACCTCCCCCCTAGGAGCATGCGTTAATTGCTTTGTTTTGATGACTCGTAGATTTTTGCAATAAGTATATGAGTTCTTATGACTAATGTTGAGTCCATGGATTATACGCACTCTCACCCTTCCACCATTGCTAGCCTCTCTTTTACTGCACAACTTTTGCCGGTACCATAAACCCACTATATATCTTTCCTCAAAACGGCCACCATATTATTCCTCAAAACAGCCACCATACCTACCTATCATGGCATTTCCATAGCCATTCCGAGATATATTGCCATGCAACTTTCCACCATTCCGTTCATATGACAC
The DNA here is from genome assembly GCA_902687465.1 of Secale cereale. Classification (NCBI taxonomy): domain Eukaryota; kingdom Viridiplantae; phylum Streptophyta; class Magnoliopsida; order Poales; family Poaceae; genus Secale; species Secale cereale. The sequence goes on from LR738710.1 coordinate 105,293,275, forward strand.
GCATTATATTGTCATATTGCCATGCATAATCATGTAGTTGACATCGTATTTGTGGCATGGCCACCATGCATAATTTTTCATACATGTCACTCTTGATTCATTGCACATCCTGGTTCACCGTGGGAGGCATTCATATAGAGTCATACTTTGTTGTAGTATCGAGTAGTAATATCGAGTTGTAAATCAATAAAAGTGTGATGATCATCATTATTAGAGCATTGTCCCATGTGAGGAAAGGCCAATAAAAAAAAGAGATGGCCCAAAAAATAGAGAGGGGTTAATAAAAAAAAGAGAGAAAGCCCCTCCAAAAAATGAGAGAAAAGAGAGAAGGGACAATTGCTACTATCTTTTTCCACACTTATGCTTCAAAGTAGCACCATGTTCTTCATGATAGAGAGTCTCATGTTTAGTCACTTTCATATACTAGTGGGAATTTTCATTATAGAACTTGGCTTGTATATTCCAACAATGGGCTTCCTCAAATGCCCTAGGTCTTCATGAGCAATCAAGTTGGATGCACAACCACTAGTTTCTTTTGATGAGCTTTCATACCACTACAACAAATATGTCAACTAGTGACCTTCTCTTAGTGACCCCGGTTGAATTAGTCGTAAATCCACGGCCATTTCGCTTGGAAGGGCTCAAACCCTGAAATTGCCTTACACCAAATGGTCATAAAGCAAAAAAGAGTGGTCTATGACCTTATCTCTACCTGATTACGACCAATATAAATGGTCGTGAGGTTGTGAACATGGATGCATTGGTACTTGTTGCTATGACTAGGCGCAACATCATCAATTTTGCCTATGTGTCAGGTACATGTGTCAATTTTTGCCCTAGGTTGTGAAGCAACCTATATTTTGTCATTTCCAAAATTCCCAAAAAAATCTCATAAATTCTTTGGGTCATATATTCGTCAAATATGTAGAAAACCTTCCTGGCATAGTTCAAAAATAATTCAACAATATTCATTTTCTTATTATGTTCAGAACAACACTTTGTGAAGGAAGTGCTATTTTTATATTCTTGATTGCCCTCAAAATTTTTGGGCACTCTTTCCTATCCAAATCATTGCCTCTTGACAAAATTCAGCTCCATTTGCATAGTAAATGTTCCTCGCCAAATTTCCAAAGTTTTTGTTCAGCTAGAAGCTTTGTGAAGGAAGTACTATCTATGTATGTCCAAATGGCGTGAAATTTATACAGTGCCTTCATATGCCCAAATTATCACCCTCCTCCAAATTGCGGCTCAATCAAATCATCTATGTGGGCCCAACTTTATTTTTTTTATTTTCTGTCCAGATTGGCACATTTCAAAGCAAGTGCTATCTATACCACTCCAATTGCCGTCAAATTTTTTGGTCAATCTTCCATATCCAAACCATTGCCACATGCCAATATTCAGCTCCATTTTACTATTAAATCTTCGTCAGCAAATTTCCGAAGTTTCTATCCAGAGAGAAGCTTTGGTAAGGAAGTACAACCTAGGATTATCCAAATGGTATAATTTTTTTACAGTGTTTTCCTATGCCCAAATGACCATACTCCACAAAATTTCAGCTCAGTACATTTATTCATTTGAGCTCAGCTTCAATATTCATATTTCTCCCCGATGTGGTACTTTGCAAAGCAAGTCCCATCTACGCTCCTTCGTTTGAGCGGAAAATTTGCCAAGCCAGTCTCACTAGTAGATGATCATCCTCAGCCAAAATTCAGTACCATTGGCCACGTGCATTTCTCGTACCGCTAATCAAACACTTGGCTGCTAATTCATGTTTGAGTCAGTCTCCCTAGTAGATGATCATCCTCAGCCAAAATTCAGTACCATTGCCAAGCCAGTCTCCCTAGTAGATGATCATCTTCAGCCAAAATTCAGTACCATTGGCCACGTGCATTTCTCGTACCGCTAATCAAACACTTGGCTGCTAATTCATGTTTGAGCATAGTTCGGTCTCCTCGTGAGAGTCCTCTGTTGTCATTTTCTTCCTAGAACTTACCTGGGGAGTTCCCAACCCACTAGACATGTCTAGGCCACCCAGAACGCATGGCAACACCACGGTCACGCGGTGGGCACGTGAGTTTATGCGCTTTGGAGTTCGAGCTCTGGGCCACTGTCCAAACCTTGACGTATCACCACCAAACCATGTATTTCTTCTTAAATAGATACTTATGCAACTAGAAATGATTTCTGGAAAAAATAAAGAGCAAACTATAAGGCAACTGCAATTCAAATTTGACCCGCTTCCAACTGGATCGGTCGAAATTTGTCTTATTCACCAGAGGTGGGTCGAAACTTTTGACACCCAAATGTTTTGTCAATTGTGCATTAAATATGGCCTAGTATTTTATAAAATTGATTTGGTACAATTTTGCAGCAAATATATGGTAGGTCCTTCACAAAAAAACTCATTTTGGGCACTCAAAAAAATGGAAAATGAATTTTTCGTCCAGAGAAAATGAAAACTTCCTTAGGCAACATTGTTTGCCATTCCAAGATGCACCCTTGTGCACGATACGAGATCATTTCAACAAACTATGTCATGAATGTGGCCATAAGATTGAGCATTTGGGTTGAAAGCCACGAATATTCACACATGATACCTCATTTCTGAGTACATTTTTTGAAAATAATTGCCGTATTACTAGATTATTATTTTTGTAGATAACTTGATCACATGTAATGACACAATGCAAAGTTTTTCCTATTTTTGATTTTTTTTAATTTTTTATGCCCGTTTCAAAATGCAGTCAAAACGGCGGGCAAGACCGTTCCTAGCTAGTGCTTGAATCTTGGATTTTTTGGCATTTCTATGATTAAATAGATACTTATGTACCTAGAAATGATTTTTGGAAAAAATGAAGAGCAAACTATGAGGCAGCTGCAGTTCAAATTTGACCCGCTTCCTACTGAATCGGCGGAAAATTGTCTTTTTCACCAGAGGTGGATCGAATCTCTTGACACCCAACTATTTGATCAATTATGCATTCAATATGGTCTAGTATTTTACAAAATTAATTTGGTCCAATTTTGCAACAAATATATGGTAGGTCCTTCACAAAAGAACTCATTTAGGACACTCGAAAAATGAAAAAATGATTTTAAAGAACTCATTTCTCATAACTCTTTAAACAATATTTGTCTTATTTCAATTTGTGATTATTCCTAAAAACTAAAGTCAAATTTGCTGCCACAATGAGAAGTTTTTTTTCTTCAAATTTTTAGGTTATAAGAAAATAGCTAACATGATTTATTACCTTACTTTTAGTCGACTATGACCAATTTAAATGGTCAAAATATCATACTTTTATATTGCATTCTGATTGGTTCAGGGGCCTATCACGTGGATCGTGGATGAATCACCGTCGGATGCTCCTGCATCCAACGACCCGCACCTCACCCTCTCATCCACCCACCACGAGCTAGCCCTTAAAAAAACCACCGCACACCACTCCTCTCTCTCCCCGCGTAGCGAACCCTAGTGCTCCCGATCCAGATCACTCCCCTCGCTGCCACCCACCCCTCCCCTCCCCTCCCCGCCTTAGATCCTCTCCCCTCTCCCACTCACAGATCCAACTGACCTGGTGGTCGCCGTCCGGGACGACGTGCTCATCTCGCGGCCCGAGATGGAGGCCGTCGTGGACATGGTCGCCACCACCGATCATGATCGGGGTTCCTGGTCCTTTCCCTCGTCGTCCTCGGTGGCGGCATTTGGCTGAGCCACCGGGCCGCTACCATCGACTACGAGCAGTTCCTGGAGAGGCCGGTCATTGCGCTGGAGGCGCTGCTCCTGGCACTCTAGTAGATCCCGGCGACGCTGTTGGTGGGAGCGCACGCTTTTCGTCTCGTCTCCTCCCCTTTTCGAGATCTCGCCACGTATGAATCCATCGACCTCTGCCCCCTTCATCTGCTTCTGCTTCCTCCCGATCGTACGCACGTCGTGGCGCAGGCTTTCCTTGCGCGAGATCCGCGTGTTGACCGCCAACGCTTGGACGGATGGATTCCGTGGTCGCGCTTGTTGTTTGATTCCACGCTAGAGGAGGTAGGATGGTAGCGGTGGTGCCGTGCATGCCTGCCGTGTCGAAATCGAGGAGGAGCAGAGGGGAACGACTGTGGTACGGCTTGGTAGGCAGGGGCTGCAGCAGCGGCGCAGCCGGCTCTGCGGGATGAGGGGTGGTGCGGCTACGTGCGAAGGTGGCCAGCCATGGGTAGCGGCACATAAGTTGTCTCGTTTTGCCTCGGAGGCGTCTCCATCAATGGACCCTTGCCGCTCGACAAACACAGCCCCAGGCAGGACCGACGGCCTTGTCTGCCTCACCTCCCCTACTCCCCGTTAGCAACTCCTCTAGTAGCGGGTAATACTCAGGTTACTAAACTCTGAGTATTTTTTTCTTACAGCACTGTACTACTACTGCTACATTGAGTCAAGCATATCATGTAGTGATGGTTCTTCAACCAGATCCATGAATTTTTCTGCTTTGACTGATAGTAAAGGTTACTCAAGGCAAACTGGTAGACTTGAACTCCTCTGTGCACATGTTGTTTGATGGAATGTCACACCTAATTTCTACGGGACATGGCTTTGCTGGTCTCGAGTATTACCATCAATTATTTAATGATGGTGTTCATATAGCAAGCACATTTGCTGATTTTGTGTCTGCACATGTATATGCTTCCTTTTAAACTTATGAAAAAAATTAAGCCTCGCATCTCTGAACGTTCTCCTTTTTTGTTATATTCGTGTTCTCGTTTTAGGTGGCACATATTGAAGAATTCTGTTGTATGTATATAGTGAGGTACTTCTTTCTCCAATTAGACTTTGAATACCTGAAAAACAGCCAGGCTATGAATTCGATTTGTTTTGTTTTGTTGTAAGCATGCTTTCCATTGAGTATCTTGGACTATCAAGGATCACATCATAATCTGGATCTAGCATGGCAATGGGCATACTACCTCCGCCCACATAGCAGAGTGCAGTTCTTGATACATACTACCTCCGTCCCATAATAAACCATCAAATGTACTCTTGGGAGGGATAAACATCTATTTTTAGAACATGGGTTGAAGCCGACTGTAGTTACTTACTGAGAATATGAAAATTAGATATTCTGTTTGCTAATATGAAGATAGCATTGTGTTTAATCCAATACTGGTGATTGTTTTCATTCCCAAATAAACTTGTTAATGATGGTGATTTTGTACTAGCATATAAACTTGTTTTTGTTGTCACTTGATACATACTTAGCTTGTACTTGAAGGTGTAGGTTAATGCTGGTAATTTTGTTCTACTTGTATGCATTGGTACCCCCATCATCGAGCGCACGGATGCAATAGTGGCAAGGAGATCATGGCCGTGTGCATCATCAAGCACACCATGGCGAGCATCCACATCCTCACAGTGGCAAGAAAAGTAGGTGCCTAGTTTGTAATCGCTGTCGAAGGAGCTCCATGCTGAAGAACATAACACCTATAGAGCTTGTAAAGTACCATGTTATTGAACTTGTGGAGCATGTAACTATGACTGCCATACTTGTAGAGCTTCCAAAGTGTATGTTAGAGCTTATCACGTGTTATTTGTACAGCAGCAGCTCTGTACTGACTCTGGCTGATAATATTTGAAGTATTTTGTGTGTTTTCTGTGTGCCAATTTAAATATTGTGTATTTATTCATGTTAAATTGGAAAATGAAGAATGTGACCCTGACATCAAGGACCCGCCTGACTAGTGAACCCATTTTATAAAAAAGGAGGAGTGAAACTGTTGAGACAAAAAGCCCACGGCCCAAAAATAAAAAGGCCGAATTGCTGGGCCAGATCCATGTAGCTAGCAAAAATTAATAGGAAAAATGAATATTAAAAAGGTCGAATTGTTGGTCTAGGCCCATGTAGAATACCGAATTGGACCGGGCTGATTCTTGTGCCACATCAGCTTGCCGCGTTGGATGCCTACGTGGCCTGGGGAGGTTGCTAGTGACCAAAAATTTGGTCGTGGAACCAACGACCTTTTACATGTCACAAAGAAGGTCATTAATTTTAGTTTACGACGGCCAACTTTTAACCATCTGTTTTTGGTCACAAAAAGGTCACAAATGGAAAATAATGACCATCCAGTAACCAATAGTCAAGGTCACAAGTTGACATATTTCTTATAGTTTACATATTTAGCTCTAGTGCATCTGTTGCATGGCAATCCCTACTCACTCACATTGATATCTATTGATGGGCATGTCCATAGCCCGCTGATACGCCTAGTTGATGTGAGACTATCTCCCTCATTTTGTCTTCACCACAACCACCTCTATTCCGCCCATAGTGCTATGTCCATGGCTCACGCTCATGTATTGCGTGAAAGTTGAAAGGTTTGAAAGAATAGAGTATGAAAACAAGTGCTTGGCTGAAATCGGGGTTGTGCATGATATGAATATTTTGTGTGATGAAGAGGGAGCATAGCCAGACTGTATGACTTTATAGGGATAACTTTCTTTAGCCATAGTATTTTGAGAATACATGATTGCTTTGTTAGTATGCTTGAAGTATTATTATTTCTTATGTCAATATAGACTTTTATCTTGAGTCTTTCATTTCCGAACATTCATGAAACAATTAAGAGAACTACATTGAAAAACTATGTTGGTTAGCATTCCACATCAAAAATTCTGTTTTTATCATTTACCTACTCGAGGACGAGCAGGAATTAAGCTTGGGGATGCTTGATACGTCTCCAACTTATCTATAAATTTTTATTGTTCCATGCTATTATTTATAATATTTTGGATGTTTAATGGGATTTGTCATACACTTTTATATAATTTTTGGGACTAACCTACTAACCCAAAGGACCAGTCCAGATTGCTGTTTTTGCCTGTTTCAGGGTTTCGCAGAAAAGGAATATCAAACGGAGTCCAAACGGAATGAAACCTTCGGGAGAGATATTTTTGGAGAAAATCACGCACGGGGGACTTGAGAACCACGTCAGGGGAGCCACGAGGTGCCCACGAGGGTGGGGGCACGCCTCCTGCCTCGTGGGGCCCTCGTGAGTCTCCCGGTGTCCTCCTTCCTCCTAAATAGGTCTACGTACCCCGAAACCATCAGCGATAGAGAGAAAACCCTAATCCCATCGCCGTAACCTTCTATTCCCGTGAGATCCCATCTTGGAGCCTGTTCTGGAGCTCCGCTGGAGGGGGGATCCATCACGGGGTGCCTCTACATCATCATCATCGCCCTCACCATGAGTTGTGAGTAGTTTACCACAGACCTTCGGGTCCATAGCTTGTATCTAGATGGCTTCTTCTCTCTCTGGATCTCAATACAAAGTTCTCCTCGGTCTTCGAGGACATCTAATCGATGTAATCTCTTTTTGCGGTGTGTTTGTCGAGATCCGATGAATTGTGAGTTTATGATCAAGATTATCTATGAGAAATATTAGGCTCTTTTCTGAACTCTTTATGTGTGCTCATAATATCCTTGCAAGTCTCTTCGATTTATTGGTTTGGTTTGGTCTACTAGATCTATAGTTCTTGCAATGGGAGAAGTGCTTGGCTTTGGGTTCAATCTTGCGGTGTCCTTTCCCAGTGACAGTAGGGGCAGCAAGGCACGTATTGTATTGTTGCCATCAAGGATAAAAAGATGGCGTTTATATCATATTGCTTGAGTTTATCCCTCTACATCATGTCATCTTGCTTAAGGCGTTACTCTATTCTTATGAACTCAATACACTAGATGTATGCTAGATAGCGGTCGATGTGTGGAGTAATAGTAGTAGATGCAGGCAGGAGACGGTCTACTTATATCGGACATGATGCCTATATACAATGATCATGCCTAGATAGTCTCATAATTATTCACTTTTCTATCAATTGCTCGACAGTAATTTGTTTACCCGCCGTAGAACATCGCTATCATGAGAGAAGCCACTAGAGAACACTATGGCCCCCGGGTCTATTCTCAACATATCAATCTACATCTACTTTACTTTTTCCGCTTTTACTTTCTGTTCTTATAAAAAAAATACCAAAAATATAAACTATCATCTCTATCAGATCTCACTTTCGTAAGTGACTGTAAAGGGATTGACAACCCCTTATCGCGTTCGCTGCGAAGTTCTTATTCGTTTGTGCAGGTGCGAGGGACTCGCGCGTGGTCTCCTACTGGATTGATACCTTGGTTCTCAAAAACTGAGGGAAATACTTACGCTACTATGCTGCATCACCCTTTCCTCTTTGAGGGAATACAACGCAAGCTCGAGAAGTAGCATGCCACACGATTTGAGGCCACCCCGCCGCCGCCGGATTCGAGCCGCACACCTGCCTCCCGTCGCCACCGCATTTTTGTTGCCAGACTAGCTCGCGCCGCACGACCGTCGCCCCTCTGTGACCAATCCGTCGCTCGATTCACAGCCTCGCCACCGGCCATTCGAGCTCTACTTGCCGCATTCGACCTCCCAACTCTCGCCGCTCGGCCATTGGCGCACCTGCTACCACCGCTTAGTCCACCGGCGCTCATGCTGACTGCTTGTACACTGTCGCGTGACCGGCTCTACATTTTTAGTTTGCATCATCTGTTGGAGTTGCTCTTTTACATCTCCGTTTTGAATCATCTTTTGGAGTTGGCACTTAGAGATGTAAAAAGCACCTTTTGAAGATGTAAATTTTTACATCTCCAGATTTGCATCTTCTATTAGAGATGCTCTAAGACAACTTATTTTCTGAAGATCGGTGGTTCATGGTCTGGAAAAAAAATTTCTCTCTAAATTTTGTACTACTTAGATAGCTTCTTAAGTGCTTCTCATTGCTTGATCACACATTATATATACATGCTAAGAAAGGAGTTGTTAACTGAAACAATAATGTTAATTTTTATTAACTACATACTGTCTTGGACATTGTTTTTTTAAATTAACTCTGTATTGAATTGGTTTTTCTTTTTGTGTAACATGAGAAATTTATTTGGCGGTATGCGCTGTTGCGTGCTGCAGCCCAACAATTTGTTCATGCCAATTGATTAAACACTTGTCATTTTCCTTCTGCTCCTCGTTGGGGTTGACACTCTTACTTATCTAAAAGAGCTAAAATTGATCCCCTATACTTGTGGGTCATCAAGGCAATTTTATGGCGCCGTTGTCGGAGAGTGAAGCACTTCTAGTAAGTGGAAATTGGTGAGAAAACATTCATATAGTGTGCTGAAATATATTGTCACTTGTTACTATGGAGAACAATCATTTGAGAGCTTTGTTCGGGGTATATTCACGTCGAACAGAACAACAATTAGCTACCCCTCAACCCACTGCACCTACTGAAAATATTGAATATGAAATCCCTTCGGGTATGATAGAACAACTGTTAGCTAATCCTTATGCAGGAGATGTAACCGAACATCCTAATATGCACTTGATATATGTGGAACAAATTTGTGGATAGTTAAAGTTTGCAGGTTTACCCAGAGATCAAGTACAAAGAAGGTTTTTCCTTTATCTTTGAAGGGAAAAGCATTAGCATGGTATAGGCTATGCGATGATATTCGATCTTGGAACTGGAACCGATTGAAATTGGAGTTTCACCAAAAAAATATCCTATGCATCTAGTGCATCATGATTGGAATTACATATATAATTTTTGGCCTCGTGAAGGATAAAGTATCGCTCAAGCTTGGGGGAGACTTTAGTCTATGTTATATTCATGCCCCAATCATGAGCTCTCAAGAGAAATTATTATTCAGAATTTTTATGCTCGTCTTTCTCATAATGATCAATCGATGCTTGATACTTCTTGTGCTGGTTCTTTTATGAAGAAGACTGTCGAATTCCGGTGGGATCTTTTGTAAAGAGTTAAACGCAACTCTGAAGATTGGGAACTCGACGAAGGTAAATAGTCAGGTATTAAGCTTAAGTATGATTGTGTTAAATCTTTTATGAATACCGATGCTTTTTCAAAGTTTAGCACTAAATATGGACTTGACTCTGAGATATTATAGCCTCCTTTTGTGAATCATTTGCTACTCATGTTGATCTCCCTAAAGAGAAGTTGTTTAAATATCACCCACCTATTAAAGAAGAAATTAAAGAACCGGTACCAGTTAAAGAAGAAACTATACTTCATAATGTTGATCCAGTTGTTCCTACTGTTTATATTGAAAAACACCTTTTCCAGTTAGGATAAAGGAACATGCTAAAGATTCAACTGTGGTTAACAAAATTTGTATCGGAACACCTAAACCAGATGAACAAATTAAAGTAGAACCTAATATTGCTATTTTCAAAGATCTCTTGGAAGAAAATGTAGACGGGCATGTTATTTGCTTCAATGAAGAAGCTGCTAGAATTGCCAAGCCTGATAAAGAGGATAAACACAGACCTGTTGTTAGCATGCCCGTTGTCTCAGTTAAAATAGCAGATTGATAACCCACAAGTGTAGGGGATCGCAACAGTTTTCGAGGGTAAAGTATTCAACCCAAATTTATTGATTCGACACAAGGGGAGCCAAAGAATACTCTCAAGTATTAGCAGCTGAGTTGTCGATTCAACCACACCTAGAAACTTAGTATCTACAGCAAGGTAATATGGAAGTAACGGTAACAATAACAAAAGTAGCGATAGTGTTTTTGTAGTGATTGTAACAGTAGCAGCGGAAAAGTAAATAAGCAACAAGCAATATGTGAAAAGCTCATAGGCATTGGATCGGTGATGGATAATTATGTCGGATGTGATTCCTCATGTAATAGTTATAACATAGGGTGACACAGAACTAGCTCCAATTCATCAATGTAATGTTGGCATGTATTCTGAATATAGTCATACGTGCTGATGGAAAAGAGCTTGCATGACATCTTTTGTCATACCCTCCCGTGGCAGCGGGGTCCTAGTGGAAACTAAGGGATATTAAGGCCTCCGTTTAATAGAGTACCGGACCAAAGCATTAACACATAGTGAATACATGAACTCCTCAAACTACGGTCATCACCGGGAGTGATCCTGACTATTGTCACTTCGGGGTTGCCGGATCATAACACATAGTAGGTGACTATTGACTTGCAAGATAGGATCAAGAACACACATATATTCATGAAAACACAATAGGTTCAGATCTGAAATCATGGCACTCGGGCCCTAGTGACAAGCATTAAGCACTGCAAAGTCATAGCAACATCAATCTTAGAACATAGTGGATACTAGGGATCAAACCCTAACAAAACTCACTCTATTACATGGTAAATCTCATCCAACCCATCACCGTCCAGCAAGCCTATGATGGGATTACTCACGCACGGCGGTGAGCATCATGGAATTGGTGATGGAGGAAGGTTGATGATGACGATGGCGACGATCTCCACTCTCAGGAGCCCCGAACGGACTCCAGATCAGCCCTCCTGAGAGAGATTAGGGCTTGGCGGTGGCTTCGTATCATAAAACGTGATAATTCCTTCTCTCTGATTTTTTCTCCCCGAAAGTGAATATATGGAGTCGGGGGATACGTCAGTGGAGCAACAGGGGGCCCATGAGGCAGGGGGGCGCCCCGGGCGCCCCCACCCTCGTGGATAGGGTGTGGTCCCCCTGGTCTGGTTCTTTCGCACATATTTTATATATATTCCAAAATAATTCTCCGTTGAATTTGAGGTCATTCCGAGAACGTTTATTTCTGCACAAAAATAACACCATGGCAGTTCTGCTGAAAACATCGTCAGTCCGGGTTAGTTCCATTCAAATCATGCAAGTTAGAGTCCAAAACAAGGGCAAAAGTGTTTGGAAAAGTAGATATGTTGGAGACGTATCAACTCCCCCAAGCTTAAACCTTTGCTTGTCCTCAAGCAGTTCAGTTGATAAACTGAAAGTGATAAAGAAAAACTTTGACAAACTCTGTTTGCTCTTGTTGTTGTAAATATATAAGGCCAGCATTCAAGTTTTCAGGAAAGATCATGAACTAACCACATTCACAATAATTTTCAGGTCTCATGTATACTCAGATCAATGACATAATCAACTAGCAAGCAATAATAATAAACCTCGGATGACAACACTTTCTCAAAACAATCATAATATGATATAACAAGATGGTATCTCGCTAGCCCTTTCTAAGACCGCAAAACATAAATGCAGAGCACCTTTAAAGATCAAGGACTGAAAAGACATTGTAATTCATGGTAAAAGAGATCAAGTCGCAATCATACTCAATGCAAATTAATAGCAATACATGCAAATGACAGCGGTGCTCTCCAACTGGTGCGCTTTGAATAAGGGAATGATAACTCAACATAAACATAAATAGATAGACCCTTTGCTGAGGGAACCAGGGATTTGTAGAGGTGCCAGAGCTCGATTTTAAAATAGAGATGAATAATATTTTGAGTGGTTGATAACCCACAAGTGTAGGGGATCGCAACAGTTTTCAAGGGTAAAGTATTCAACACAAATTTACTGATTCGACACAAGGGGAGCCAAAGAATACTCTTAAGTATTAGTAGCTGAGTTGTCAATTCAACCACACCTGGAAACTTAGTATCTGCAGCAAGATAGTTTAGTAGCAAAGTAATATGATAGTGGCGGTAACAGGAATAAAAGTAACGATAGTATTTTTTGTAGTTTTTGTAATAGTAGCAACGGAAAAGTAAATAAGCAACAAGCAATATGTGAAAAGCTCGTAGGCATTGGATCGGTGATGGGAAATTATGTCAGATGCAATTCATCATGTAGAACTTATAACCTAGGGTGACACAGAACTAGCTCCAGTTCACCAATGCAATGTAGGCATGCATTCCAAATATAGTCATACGTGTTGATGGAAAAAAACTTGCATGACATCTTTTGTCCTACCCTCCCGTGGCAGCAGGGTCCTATTGGAAACTAAGGGATATTAAGGCCTCCTTTTAATAGAGTATCGGACCAAACCATTAACATATAGTGAATACATGAACTCCTCAAACTATATTAGGAACATAACACATAGTAGGTGACAATAGACTTGCAAGATAGGATTAAGAACACACATATATTCATGAAAACATAATAGGTTCAGATCTGAAATCATGGCACTCGGGCCCTAGTGACAAGCATTAAGCATAGCAAAGTCATAGCAACATCAATCTCAATACATAGTGGATACTAGGGATCAAACCCTCACAAAACTAACTCAATTACATGATAGATCCCATCCAACCCATCACCGTCCAACAAGCCTACAATGGAATTACTCACGCACGGCGACGAGCATCATGGAATTGGTGATGGAGGAAGGCTGATGATGACGATGACGACGATCTCCACTCTCCTGAGCCCCAAACAGACTCCAGATCAGCCATCCCGAGAGAGATTATGGCTTGGCGGCGGCTCTGTATCTTAAAATGCAATAATTCTTTCTCCTTGATTTTTTTCTCCCCGAAAGTGAATATATAGGATCTGGGGATACATCGATGGAGCACCAGGGGGCCCACGAGGTAGGGGGCGCTCCCTAGGGGGGCGCCCCCACCCTCGTGGACAGGGTGTGGGCCCCCTGGTCTAGATATTTTTGCAGGTATTTTTTATATTTTCCAAAATAATTCTCCATGGATTTTTAGGCGATCCCGTGAACTTTTTATTTCTGCACAAAAACAACACCATGGCAATTCTACGGAAAACAGCGTCAGTCCGGGTTAGTTCCATTCAAATCATGCAAGTTAGAGTCCATAACAAGGGCAAAAGTGTTTGGAAAAGTAGATACGTTGGAGACGTATCAACTCCCCCAAGCTTAAACATTTTCTTGTCCTCAAGCAATTCAGTTGATAAACTGAAAGTGATAAAGAAAAACTTTGACAAACTCTGTTTGCTCTTGTTGTTGTAAATATGTAAGCCAGCATTCAGGTTTTCAGCAAGATCATGAACTAACCACATTCACAATAACTTTCAGGTCTCAAGACTACTCACATCAATGGCATAATCAACTAGCGAGCAATAATAATAAACCTTGGATGACAACACTTTCTCAAAACAATCATGATATGATATAACAAGATGGTATCTCGCTAGCCCTTTCTAAGACCGCAAAACATAAATGTTGAGCACCTTTAAAGATCAAGGACTGACTAGACATTGTAATTCATGGTAAAAGAGATCCAGTCATGATCATACTCAATGCAAATTAATAGTAATACATGCAAATGATAGAGGTGCTCTCCTACTGGCGCTCTTTGATAAGAGGAAGATGACTCTGCATAAAAGTAAATAGATAGGCCCTTCGCAGAGGGAAGTAGGGATTTGTAGAGGTGCCAGAGCTCGATTTTTAAATAGAGATGAATAACATTTTGAGCGGTATACTTTCATTGTCAACATAAAAACCAAGAATCTCAATATCTCCCATGCTACGCACATTATAGGCGGTTCCCAAACAGAATGATTAAGTTTATACTCCCCCAACAACCAACAAGCACACTCCATGGCCATACGAATCTACAGGGTACCCTCCAAACAAGCAACAACCCTGGGGGAGTTTTGTTTAATTATTATGATTTTGAGCATGGGACTGGGCATCCCGATTACCAGCCATTTTCTCATGAGTGATGAGCGGAGCCCACTCATCGTGAGAATAACCCAACTAGCATGGAGGATATAGACAACCCTAGTTGATACATGAGTTGTTCGAGCATACAAAACTGAATTTCACTTGAAGGTTTAGAGTTTGGCACATACAAATTTACTTGGAACGGCAGGTAAATACCACATATAGAAGGTATAGTGGACTCATGTGGAATAACTTTGGGGTTTATCGAAGTGGATGCACAAGCAGTATTTCCGCTTAGTACAGGTGAGGGCTAGAAAGAGACTGGGAAGAGACTAGCTAGAGAGCAACAATGGTCATGAACATGCATTAAAATTAATCAACAATGAATGCAAGCATGAGTAGGATATAAATCACCATGTACATAAATATTATGGAGGCTATGTTGATTTTGTTTCAACTACATGCGTGAACATGTGCCAAGTCAGATCACTTAAATCGTTTAAAGGAGGATACCACCCCATCATACCACATCACAACCATTTTAATAACATGTTGGCATGCAAGATAGACCATTATAAACTCTCAGCTAATTAAGCATGGCATAATCAGCTATGATCTGTAATTGTCATTGCAATCATGTTTCATTCATAACAAGCGGAATCATGAATGATGAACTATCATATTTACAAAAACAAGAGAGGTCGAGTTCATACCAGCTTTTCTCATCTTAATTAGTTCATCATATATCATCATTATTGCCTTTCACTCGCACGACCGAACGGTGTGAATAATAACAATAGTGCATGCGCATTGGACTAAGCTAGAATCTGCAAACATTTAATACAAGAGAGAAGACAAGGTAATATGGCTCAAGGTTAAACAAACAATAAAGCAAATGAGAGCCACTAAGCATTTTCAATCATGGTCTTCTACTCTTAACCCCAAAAGTAAAGAAAAGAAGCTATTTACACGGGAAAGCTCCCAACAAGCAAAAGATGAATGGGAAATATTTTTGGGTTTTCTTTTTAATTACTACTACTACAAGCAAGAAAAGTAAACTAGCTAGAAGCTACAACTAATATTTTTCGTTTTTCTGGTTTTTTCTAACACACAAAAAAAAGACTAAGAAAAAAAATTGAAACTAAGCGTGGATGGTACAGTGAAAGAGTGTGAGCACCGACAACTAGAATAAGTGTGTAAACATGAATGTAAATTCAGTGAGAAACACGTACTCCCCCAAGCTTAGGCTTTTGGACTAAGTTGGTATATGGCCAGTATTGACCTGACAGATATCCAAAGTCGTAGTTGGGGTTGTACTGAGATGCAGCAGCCATTGCATGCTGAGCTGCAGCTCCAAGGCGGGCTGCCACCGTCATGTTATAGTAAGCATTTGCCTCCTCCATAGTTATAGTGTATATTCCTTTTGCGTGAAAGTTAAACAAAGTAGGGGCAGGAAGAACAATAGGGATGACATGTTGCCTGTTAAACATTAGTCGATATTTGTGGGTTTGATCATCACCCTCTATAAACCGGTGACTAGTCATAGCATGGCAATCTAAATGAGCAAGAGGTAAAGGTTCATCATTCTTGTGCACATGCACACCAAGAAAGCGGGCTATGCGAGTGGCATAAATCCTACCAAATAAATGTCCAATCATACCATTATGGTGTAGCCTACGAGTAACAATGGCTCCCAAGTTATATTGTCTATCACCTAGTACAGCACTCCTGAGAACACTGAGATCTGGGACGCACATATGACAAGCCTCATCTTTACCATTTATGCATCTACCAATAAAGAGAGCAAAGTAATGAATAGAAGGAAAATGGATGCTCCCTATGGTGGCCTGTGTGATTTCTCTAGATTCCCCCACTGTGATACTAGCAAGGAATTCTCTAAATACAGATTTGCGAGGGTCACCCATACTGCCCCACTGTGGGAGATTGCAAGCATCATTAAAATCCTCTAAGTTCGTGGTGTAAGATTTATCATACAGGTCAAACAACACAGTGTGAGAATTACGTGAAGATGAAAATTTAAACCTTCTCACAAAGCTATCAGTTAAGCCACAGTATTGAGGGCACTTATCTTGTATGAAGCCCTCGAGGTCAGCGTTGCGCACGTATGCGTAAAATTCATCCTTGATACCAACCTGATCCATAAAGTCATCTGACGACCATTCACAAGGCCGTACGTCAGCGTCCCTCGGTAATTCATCGTCCGGCTCACGGAACGCGAGCCTCGGTTCTTGCTTCCTTGAAGAACCACCTTGGAAGTTTTTCCTATGCATTTTTTTGGAATTTCTGAAATTTTTAGTAACTCAAAATAAAAGTTAACCAAACTCAAAAAGATTGATAGCAACAACTCCTACTAGTGCCTAGAGACTATATCATGCATTAAAACTACTTAGGACCAAGAAAGTTTGACATGCAAGCTCAAGAACAAGATCACCACATGTAATGCCCAGTATGAGACTATACCTTCTACGTGTTGAGGCACAACTTAAAGGCATAATCTCATACTAGAATTATCTCAAGTATGGTATCTTTGCATGATTCATGTAAAAGAGGGATGAAATTGCAAAAGAGTAGTTGGCTTACACTCGCCACGTGACACAATGCATTACATAAACATTCATCATCCAAATAACATCAGAGTCCGACTACGGACGAAGATCCAAATGAAAGATACCATAAATAAAGCAACACAAGGTCCCGATCATCCTAGTAAGAGCCCTACTGATCCTCTGGATAAGACACGTAGTATCGCCCATGTTCTTCATCGAACTCCCAGTACAACTCTGAACCACCAGCTGTGTAGTTATCAACGGTACCTGCAACTGGTGTTGTGTAGAATCTGTGAGCCACGGAGGACTCAGCAATCCCGTTCCCGGGTAGCAAAACTATCAAAGCCTTGGGTGTGGTAAAGGCTTAAACAAGGTTTGCAGCAGCACTAGCACTAGTTTACATGTTTAGAGCGAGAAGAGAAGTGCCAACGACTGTCAAAGTGATCATGAGGTGATCCTAACTAAGCACGTCAAACATAACCCCACCGTGTTCACTTCCCGAACCCCTTCAGAAAGCAACCGTCACGGTTACTCACGTTGGTAGTGGATTATGAACATAGTGTCAAGTTTTCTCAACCGGATATTAACAAATTCCCATCTGCCACATAACCGCGGGCATGGCTTTCGAAAGATCAAACCCCTGCAGGGGTGTCCCAACTTAGCCCATCACAAGCTCACGATCTGCGGAGTCGCAACTCCAAGATGGGAAGACCCCAGTATTCTCGAAATCTCGTGCTCAAGATATTCCGACTAAGGTAAAACTAATCCAGCAAGACCTCCCAGTGTGCCGACACCCTGATAGTAGCCGCGCGTATCTCTTCTCAGGCCATGATCGGATGGGACAAGCTACAGGTTTTTACCAGCCCTTGAGTTTCCTCGAGGTGGCCCCGCAGCACGCCCAGTTTGGACCAACACTCATGTGGAGCACTGGCTCGGGTTGTTGATTAAGAAAAGGGTTTATAACTCCCTATGCAAGTTTTAGTTGTTAGGCAAATGTAAAACCAAAGTTGGGCCTTGCTGGAAAAGCTTTAGCGCTAAGCGGGTTATCGAGGGGGGCCCATAAACCCCAACCGTGTTAGGGACGCAAAATCAAGGAACATAACACCGGTTTAAGCGGTTCCTAGGGAGGCATGAGTGGAACAAAACACCAAGCAAAGGCTTAGCCTTCCACCCATTGCCAAATATATAGATGATTTAGTTTAACAGATTATATATTGTGATATCCCAACAATAACTTCATCATGAAGCAAGAATCTTCGAATCTTCTCCTGCAACTAACAATGCTATAAGAGGGGCTGAGCGAAGCTTACGTAGCCAAACAAAGGTTTGCTAGGTTGGGTGGTTAGAGAGGTTCATGGCAACAATAGGAGGCTGACAAACAGACATTGGCATCGAGGCAATAAGCTAAAGAGCGATACATCTAGCATAGGCAAAGATAGTAGTGATATCTGGGTAAGGTCATCTTGCCTGTTGAATCCTCGGAGGGAACACAACCTTGCTCCTCACACTCAACCTCGGTAGAAACCTCGTACTCCGTATCATCACCAGGCTCTAACCAAACACAACAATGCAACAACGGAACAAAATCAATCAACATGCCATGCTCAACCACATGATGCATGCACATGAAGCATATGAACATGGAAGAAATGATACATGGCCTAGGGGTCACAAGAATGCAATATCATCACAACAAAGCAAGATCAAACACAAACATGAAACAAGAAAAGGAACATTTTAACAACTCCATGTAGTTTATCCTTACAAGAACCAACAAGTTTTAGGAGTTGGATAACATGCAAGGGTGCAACTAACATAACAACAACATGCTAGCACATTTAAATGGGCTGGAAATAAAGACAACAATATCCAGAAACTCACATATTCATTTATTTATATTTCGGACAGATTTGAAAAAATTCTGTGATAGGGTTGTCAAACATGCTAAACAACAGCACCAAAATATTCTACACATTTTTCTAGCCCAAATGCATATAAAGTTTGTTAAATTTGGAGTTGTAGATATTTAGTTATGATTTTTGCAAGTTTAAGCATATTTAAAACAAAATTAAATTCAAACAGCATTTTAAAAGGTTTTAAACATGGAAGCAAGTAGCATATTCATAATCTACACAAAATTCCAAGCACTTTTCATATATAACTCAAATTCATCTGAAACATAAATATGCAGATATTAAATAAATAAGAAAAACAGAAAAGGAAAAGGAAAACATAAAAGAAAATAAAACAATATAGGCGCCAGGGTCTAAAACGACCCAGACTCAGCTAGCCACGCCCACTGACAAGGGGGCCCGGCGGGGCTGAGCTGGCGATGCGGGTGCGCGCGGGGCTGGGCCAACATTGTGAGGCTGGCAGGTGGGGCCTACCTGTCGGCCTCAGGCGAAAAGCAAAAATGGGCGAATTTCCACTGCACCCGCGAGGGATCGAACCCACGCCCTTTCGCTGAATCTGACGGAGACAAATCACTGCGCTACTAAATCGAACTTGACAGATAGCAGGTAGTATATCTGAAGAATATGCAGGAACATGTATAACAGGGGAGGCACTGGCCCTCGTCGGAGCCGCTCCGGCGACCAATTGGCACGGCGGAGGGGTGCGAGAGACTCCTGGAGGAGTTCCGCATCCAACCCGCACACTAGCAGCACCTATGGGGCGCTGGAGCACCAGCTGCGATCAACTACAGCACGGCAGCGACTGAGCAACGACGCGGCGAAGCAAGGCCCTAGGCGGCACGACGACTGCACAGAGAGACCCTACACGACTAGACGAAGCAAACGAGAAGCACGACATGAGCTAGAGGGGTCGGAACACTCGCCGACGACGAGGTCCGACGGCGATGCGATCGGGCGCTCAGAGAACTATGGCCTATAGCACGCGCAGAAAGGGGAAGAGGGCACGGGGAGAGAGAGGAGCTCACCACGAGCACGACGGAGTGCTCGGCTGGCCCAGTCGTGGACGGAGTTGATGACGGCGCGCCTCGAACACCTACGACCACCGTAGAGGAAGGAGAGGAAGAAGAGCTCGATGGAGAGGCGATCGGGTCCACGTAGTTGACGTAGACGACGGAGTCGACGTCGTGGAAGCAGGTAGACAGCTTTGGCGAGGCTGAAGACGACGCGGGGCTCGCCGGCGACGAGGGGCTGCTCTCAAATGCGCTCGGGTGTCGATGGGGGCGGCGAATCTGGAGGATCTCAGCTCTCCAGACGGCGAGAGGGGGGAGAGGAAACCTAGAGAGGAGTGGAGGACAAGGCTTGGGTTTAAAAGGGGGGCTCGGCGCACGGCCTCGATGTCCTTCAACTGACGGCGCGGCGGTGAGCACGGGCGCCGCTCTGCATTTCTGACGGAGGAAGACGGAGACGCACCCCTGTGCCACAGACAGGTGGGGCCAGGCGCTCGGAAAGAACACGGCGCGACGGCGCGGCTGTTGGCTGGGCCTGCGGTGGAGTTGGGCAGCATAGAGAGGGAAAAGAAGAGATGGGCCTGCGGTGAGAGAGAGAGAGGGAGGAGGGCCTAGTTGCACTGCAGGCTGCTGCTTTCTCCGTTTTTTTATTTTCTTCAGGCAGAAAAGAAAAAGAAAAGCACAGAAAGAAATAAGAAGAGTTAGGGGAAAAGAAAAATACCCTCAAGCTCAGTGAATTGTGCCCTATTTAAATAAATTGACTTGGACATTTTTAGAGGCAGAAAAATAAAAGGAGTTTGAATAGGGCTCAAACTCTTGATATTTTAAAACCCAACCAAATCATATTCAGAAGGGCTGGTATTTGGTGGAGAGGATGCTCATATGGTGCAAGATTTAAAGGAGAAGAAAGAAACACTAAGGCACTAGCTAGGCGGCTTACACAATAGAGCAAAGAAAAGGACAGAAGAAAAGAAAGAAGAAGAAGAAGAAGAAGAAGAAGAAGAAGAAGAAGAAGAAGAAGAAGAAGAAGAAGAAGAAGAAGAAGAAGAAGAAGAAGAAGAAGAAGAAGAAGAAGAAGAAGAAGAGGGAGAGGGGTAGGGTTTAGCTAGGCTTAGCTTTAACCCACACACAACAACATCACAAGGTCTCACACATGCACAAAATAAGTAAACTATGATGCCATGATAATATGATGATGAGCAATGCAAGGATGCAAAAATAATAAAAGATATGACAATGCAATTAAAATAAATGACAAGAACCCCCAAGGATCGAAGAGGAAGCTTTATTTCCATTATTGGAAAGTGTTACATTTAGGGCATTACACCACAGCAGCATAAATTTGCAATAAATAGAGCACTAGAACAAAAACTAATTGAACCAATGGAGGAGTCACATACCAAGGAACAATCTTCCCAAACAGTTTGGTGAATGGTGCTTTGAGCAAGAAGATTGAAAATGGCAGCAATATGAGCTAGAACTCGGGTTTAAGTTGGTTGGTGATTTTTTGGGAGGAAGAAGAAGAGTGTGGGTGCAGGAATAAGTGGAGGGGGCACACGTGGGGCCCACGATGCAGGGGGCGCGCCCTGGCGGGGGGGGGGGGGAGCGCACCCTGGACCCTCGTGGCCAGGTGCTGGCTTCCCTCGCTGTGTGTTCTGTGCCATATTTCCACAAATGTTCTAGAAAAAATCATATTCCATTTTCATGGCATTTGGAGAACTTTTATTTTCGGGGTATTTTTTATTGCACGGATAAGTCTGGAAACAGACAGATAATACTATTATTTATTTATTTATCCTAATTAACAGAAAGTAAAAGGAGGATACAGAAGGTTGTGCTATCTAGATTCATCTATCCCATGCTCATCAAAAGGAATCCATTAACAAGGTTGATCGGGTCTTGTTAATAAACTATTTCCGAATAACATTAAACCGGAGAATTTTCAAATAACACTAGGTTACCTCAATGGGGATATGTATGTCCCCAATAATAAGAATGTCATATGTCTTCTTGGTAGTAGGAAGAGGAAATTCAAAACCTCCAATAGTGATAGTTGAAATCATTCCAATATAATTGATACCGTGGACCTGAGGTTGTTTCCTCGGAAAGTGTACCGTATGCTCATGACCATTGACATGAAAAGTGACATTGCCTTTGTTGCAATCAATAACAGCCCCTACAGTATTCAAAAAGGGTCTTCCAATAATAATAGACATACTATCGTCCTCGGGAATATCAAGTATAACAAAGTCTGTTAGAATAGTAACATTTGCAACTACAACATGCACATCCTCACAAATACCGACAGGTATAGAAGTTGATTTATCAGCCATTTGCAAAGATATTTCAGTAGGTGCCAACTTACTCAAGTCAAGTCTATGATATAAAGAGAGAGGCATAACACTAACACCGGCTCCAAGATCACATAAAACAGTTTTAACATAGTTTTTCTTAATGGAGCAAGTTATAGTAGGTACTCCTGGATCTCCTAGTTTCTTAGGTATTCCACCTTTAAAAGTGTAATTGGCAATCATGCTGGAAATTTCTACTTCAGGTATCTTTCTTTTGTTGGTAATAATATCTTTCATATACTTAGCACAAGGATTTGTTTTAAGCACATCAGTCAAACGCATACGCAAAAAGATAGGTCTAATCATTTCAGCAAAGCGTTCAAAATCCTCATCATCCTTTTTCTTGGATGGTTTCGGAGGAAAAGGTATGGGTTTCTGAACCCATGGTTCTCTTTCCCTATCGTGCTTCCTAGCAACAAAGTCTCTCTTATCATAACGTTGATTCTTTGATTGTGGGTTATCAAGATCAACAGTAGGTTCAATCTCTACGTCATTATCATTGCTAGGTCGAGAATCATTATGAACATCAGCATTAATATTATCACTAGGTTCATGTTCATTACCAGATTATGTCTCGGCACCAAAAACAAATATATCATTGGGATTCTCAGATGTGTCAGCTACAGGTTCACTAGAAGCATGCAAAGTCCTATCGTTTTTCTTTTTCTTCTTCTTAGAAGAACTAGGTGCATCTAAATTAGCTCTCTGAGAATCTTGCTCAATTATCTTAGGGTGACATTCAGGGTACAAAGGTTCATGAGTCATCTTACCACCTCTAGTAGCAACTCTAACAGCATAGTCATTATTCTTACCATTTAATTCATTGATCAAATCATTCTGACCTTTAAGTACTTGTTCTACCTGAGTGTGACCATAGAAGCATGTATACTAATGAGTTTCAGTTCACCTTTAGCTCTAGACAGATAATCACTCAAGCGTTCAATCATATAAGCATTGTGTTGCAATTGTCTACCAACATAAGCATTGAAGTTCTCTTGTTTCACAATAAAATGGTCAAACTCATCTAAGCATTGGCTAGCAGACTTATAATGAGGAATAAATCTTGGTTTTTGAGTCTTTCAAGTTCTTCACAGTGATCAACAGATATAAAGCCCACGTGACTTAAAGAATATAGCTATGCTCCCCGGCAATGGAGCCAGAAAATAGTCTTGATAACCCACAAGTGTAGGGGATCGCAACAATTTTCCAGGGTAAAGTATTCAACCCAAATTTATTGATTCAACACAAGGGGAGCCAAAGAATACTCTCAAGTATTAGCAGCTGAGTTGTCAACTCAACCACACCTAGAAACTTAGTATTTGCAGCAAGGTAATTTAGTAGCAAGGTAATATGGAAGTAACGGTTACGGTAACAAAAGTAGTGATACTGTTTTTGTAGTGATTGTAACAGTAGCAGCAGAAAAGTAAATAAGCAACAAGCAATATGTGAAAAGCTCGTAGGCATTGGATCGGTGATGGATAATTATGTTGGATGCGATTCCTCATGTAATATTTATAACATAAGGTGACACAGAACTAGCTCCAGTTCATCCATGTAATGTAGGCATGTATTCCGAATATAGTCGTACGTGCTTATGGAAAAGAACTTGCATGACATCTTTTCTCCTACCCTCCCGTGGCAGCGGGGTCCTAGTGGAAACTAAGGGATATTAAGGCCTCCTTTTAATAGAGTACCGGACCAAAGCATTAACACATAGTGAATACATGAACTCCTCAAACTATGTTCATCACCGGTAGTGATCCCAACTATTGTCACTTCGGGGTTGCCGGATCATAACACATAGTAGGTGACCATTGACTTGCAAGATAGGATCATGAAAACATAATATGTTCAGATCTGAAATCATGGCACTCGGGCCCAAGTGACAAGCATTAAGCATGGCAAAGTCATAGCAACATCAATCTTAGAACATAGTGGATACTAGGGATCAAACCCTAACAAAACTAACTCAATTACATGGTAAATCTCATCCAACCCATCACCGTCCAGCAAGCCTACGATGGGATTACTCACGCACGGCGATGAGCATCATGGAATTGGTGATGGAGGAAGGTTGATGATGACGACGGCGACGATCTCCACTCTCCGGAGCCCCGAACGGACCCCCGATCAACCCTCCCGAGAGAGATTAGGGTTGGCGGCAGCTCCGTATCGTAAAACGTGATAATTCCTTCTCTCTGATTTTTTTTCCTCCCCGAAAGTGAATACATGGAGTTGGGGGATATGTCGGTGGAGCAACAGGGGGCCCACGAGGCTGGGGGCGTGCCCGGGCGGCACCCCCCACCCTCGTGGACAGGGTGTGGGCCCCCTGGTATGGTTCTTTCCGCGGATATTTTTTATATATTCCAAAATATTTCTCCATTGAATTTCAGGTCATTTTAAGAACTTTTATTTCTACACAAAAATAACACCATGGCAGTTCTGCTGAAATTAGCGTCAGTCCGGGTTTGTTCCATTCAAATCATGCAAGTTAGAGTCCAAAACAAGGGCGAACGTGTTTGGAAAAGTAGATACGTTGGAGACGTATCACAGATTACTGCTATCATGGTTTATGTGACATAGGTGCTAGCATGAGTGCTATTCCCTACTCTTTATACCAAGAAATTATGAATGACATAGCACTCGTAGAGATAGAAGACATTGATGTCAGTATTAAACTTGCTAATAGAGATACTATATCACCAATTGGGATTGTTAGAGATGTTGAAGTATTGTGTGGGAAAATAAAATACCCTACTGATTTTATTGTTCTTGGTTCCCCACAAAATGACTTATGTCCCAATATTTTTGGTAGACCTTTCTTGAACACCGTTAATGCTAAAACAGATTGTAAGAAACAAACTGTCGGTGTTAGTTTTGGTGATGAGTCTCATGATTTTAATTTTTCCAAGTTTAATAGAAAGCTTCATGAAAAAGAATTGCCTAGTAAAGATGAAATTCTTGCTTTTGCTTCTATTGTTGTGCCTCCTACTGATCCTTTAGAACAATATTTGCTAGACCATGAAAATGATTTACATATGCATGAAAGAAATGAAAGAGATGATATTTTATTTGAACAACGTCCTCTGCTTAAACACAATGTGTCTGTTGAAACTCTAGGAGGTCCTCCTCCACCTAAAGGTGATCCTGTGTTTGAATTAAAACAATTGCCAGACACTTTGAAATATGCTTATCTGGATGAAAAGAAGATATATCACGTTATTATTAGTGCTAACCTTTCAGAACATAAAGAACAAACATTATTGAACGTTCTAAGGAAGCACCGAGCTGCTATTGGATATACTCTTGATGATTTAAAGGGTATCAGCCCCACTCTATGTCAGCATAAGATTAATATGGAACCTAATGCTAAACCCGTTGTCGATCATCAACGTCGGTTAAATCCAAAAATGAAATAAGTGGTAAGAACAGAAATATTAAAACTTCTGGAAGGAGGTATAATCTATCCTATAGCTGATAGTAGATGGGTAAGTCTCGTTCATTGTGTTCCTAAGAAAGGAGGTATTACTGTTGTTCCTAATGATAAGAATGAACTTATTCCACAAAGAATTGTTACAGGCTATAGAATGGTAATTGATTTTAGGAAATTAAATAAACCAACTAGAAAAGATCATTACCCTCTACTTTTCTTGATCAAATGCTAGAAACATTATCAAAGCACACATACTTTTGCTTCCTTTATGGATACTTTGGTTTTTCACAAATACATGTTTCTCAACCTGATCAAGAAAATACCACTTTTATATGTCCATTTGGAACCTATGCTTATAGATGTATGCCTTTTGGTTTATGTAATGCATCTGCTACCTTTCAAAGATGTATGGCTGCAATATTCTCTAACTTTTGTGGAAAGATTGTAGAGGTTTTCATGGATGATTTATCTATTTATGGGAAGTCTTTTGATGGTTGTTTAAGCAACCTCGATCGAGTTTTGCAGAGATGTAAACAAACAAGTCTTGTCTTGAATTGGGAGAAATGCCACTTTATGGTTAATGAAGGTATTGTCTTGGGCCATAAGATTTCTGATAAGGGTATTGAAGTGGATAAGTCTAAGGTTGATGAAATTGAGAAAATGCCATGTCCTAAGGATATCAAACGTATTCGTAGTTTCTTAGGTCATGTTGGTTTCTATAGGAGATTTATCAAATAATTTTCTAAAATTTCTAGGCCTCTCACTAACCTTTTACAAAAGGATGTTCCTTTTGTTTTTTATGATGATTGCTTTGAAGCCTTTGAAACACGTAAGAAAGCCTTAATTTCTGCACCTATAGTTCAACCACCTGATTGGAACTTACCTTTTGAAATTATGTGTGATGCTAGTGATTATGTTGTTGGTGCTGTTCTAGGACAAAGAGTTGATAAAAACTAAATGTTATTCATTATGCTAGTAAAACTCTAGATAATGCTCAAAAGAATTATGCTACCACTGAAAAATAATTCTTAGCAGTTGTGTTTGGTAGTGACAAATTTAGATCTTACATTGTTGATTCAAATGTAACTATTCACACTGACCATGCCGCTATTAAATATCTTAAGGAAAAGAAGGATGCTAAACCTACACTTATTTGGTGGGTTCTCTTGTTACAAGAATTTGATTTGCATATCACTGATAGAAAAGGAGCTGAGAACCCTGTAGCTGAAAACTTGTCTAGGCTTGAAAATGTGCTTGAAGACCCACTACCTATTGATGTTAGTTTTCCTGATGAGGAGTTAGCTGCAATAAATATTACTAATAATACTCCTTAGTATGATGACTATGCTAATTACATTGTTGCTAAATATCTACCACCTAGTTTTACATACCAACAAAAGAAAAAGTTCTTTTATGATTTAAGACATTACTTTTGGGATAACCCACATCTTTATAAAGAAGGAGCAGATGGTGTTATTAGACGTTGTGTACATGAGCATGAACAGGGACAAATCCTTCGGAAATGTCACTCTGAAGCATATGGACGACATCATGCTGGAGATAGAACTCCTCACAAGGTATTGCAGTCTGGACTTTATTGGCCTACTCTTTTCAAAGATGCCCGTAAGTTCGTCTCATCTTGTGATGAATGTCAAAGAATAGGTAATATTGGTAAGCGTCAAGAAATGGCTATGAATTATTCACTTTCTATTGAACCATTTGATGTTTAGGGATTTGATTACATGGGACCTTTTCCTTCCTCTAATGGGTATACACATATTTTGGTTGCTGTTGATTATGTTACTAAATGGGTAGAGGCTATTCCAACCAGTAGTGCTGATCACAACACCTCTATTAAAATGCTCAAGGAAGTTCTTTTCCCAAGGTTTGGAGTCCCTAGATACTTAATGAATGATGGTGATTCACACTTTATTCATGATGCTTTCCGTAAAATGCTTGCTAAATATGATGTTATTCATAGAATTGCATCACCTTATCATCCTCAGTCTAGGGGTCAAGTTGAGATTAGTAGTAGAGAAATAAAATTAATTTTACAAAAGATTGTCAATTGGTCTAGGAAGAATTGGTTTAAGAAATTAGATGACGCACTTTGGGCTTATAGAACAGCTTATAAAGCTTGTCATTTGCCTCTTGAGTTAGAATATAAAGCATTTTTGGCAATCAAGGAACTCAACTATGATTTCAAACTTGTTGGTGAAAAGAGGTTATTTGATATTAGCTCACTAGATGAATGAAGAACCCAAGCTTATGAAAATGCCAAGTTATTTAAAGAAAAAGTTAAAAGATGGCATGATAAAAGAATCCAAAAGCGTGAGTTCAAAGTCAAAGAATATGTTCTTTGGTACAACTCTCGTTTCAGGTTCTTTGCAGGCAAACTCCTCTCTAAATAAGAAGGCACCTATGTCATCGAGGAGGTTGATCGGTCTGGAGCTATCAAAATAAATAATGCTGAAGGTACTAACCGAAGGTTGTTAATGGGCAACGAATAAAGCATTATATCTTAGGTATGCCCATTAATGTTGAAAGCAATATTATTCAAACTTTGAAACCGGAAGAACACATAAAAGAGTCCTTCCGGAACATTCCAGGATCGTGAAAAGAAGGAGGTGCGTGATACGGTAAGTAAACGGACTTGAAAAATCCGCAAAAATATTTTTTATCAGTTTTGGAATATTTACAAAAATAGGAAAATAAGAAACTACCAGGAAGCGTACCTTCGTGGGCACAAGGCACCAGGGTGTGCCAGGCCTAGCGCGCCCAGGTGGGTTGTGCCCACCCGGGGCACCTTCCAGACTCTGTTTTTCTTCCGTTTGCTTGTTTTGCAAGATAAAAATTCTTTATTTACCCCCCAAACCTATTGACCACCGTATCACAGCGAAATATTCTATTTTCATTTCTTGTTGTTTTCTGGCAGATCCCATCTACCATGGCCACCCCAAGCTCCTCCAAGGACAAGTTCTTCAAGAAGATCATCAACCCATATCTACGGGAGGTAGTGCAGCACCCTTAGGTCATCCAAATGCATGAGGGGTTGCTGCACATCCTCTATGAGCAAGAACCCAAGGGGACGGGAACCGTGGAGGCCAGGCTTGAGGCTATGGAGCAAGATGTCTGCCGGTGCAAGAAGATGGTGGAGCGTGGACTCAATGCCAATCACCTCATGATCACTGTAACATCCCAAATTTTCAATTTGGAATGTTATACATAGATCATACTACATTGCATGTTTATTTGCATTTTTGTAATTTGGAATGTTATACATAGATCATACTGCATTGCATCTTTATTTGAATTTTTGTTTGTGGCGATCCTCGAAATTCTAAGCAACTCAAGGACCTACGGAGAGAGTTGGGAATTCTACCATTTTCGTATTTGAGTTCACTCGAATATCGGTACGAGGACTGTCAGGCCCAAGATGCGATTCTACCTCGATCACGTGACACTTACGTGATTGGGGCACAACCGCATTTCGGGCGCTTAGCAAGATGGATATCATTACATCGTACCATTACATACATACATGGGGGATACAACAATACATACAAGTCACATGAATACAACAACATAAATACAAGGTATGCGACTACGGATACAAAATGAAAGCAAAACGATATCCATCTGCTATCCCAGGCTGCCGACCCAGAACCTAACCCAAGACTAAAGAAGAAGAAGAAGAAGAAGAAGAAAGAACTCCAACACAACGATCATCGCTCTCACGTCAAGACATCGGAAACCTGCACCTGCAACTGTTGTTGTAGTATCTGTGAGCCACGAGGACTCAGCAATCCCATAACCATGGGTAACAAGACTAGCAAAGCTTAATGGGTAGGAAGAGGTAAAGTGGTGAGGTTGCAGCAGCGACTAAGCAAAAGTATGGTGGCTAACTTACGAGTACAAGAATAAGATGAGCATTTACGCAACCGGTTGCAAACTAGTAATGATCGCTAAAGATCCTGAACTACCTACGAGTTAAACATAACCCCACCATGTTCTCTTCTCAAAATGAAAAGAGACAGTCACAGTTACTCACATAGTTGTGTGTTTTACTTCGGATCCTCTGTCAAGTTTTCTACTACCGGACATTAACAAATTCCAATCTGCCACATAACCGCGGGCACGGCTTTCGAAAGATCATAACCCTGCAGGGGTGTCCCAACTTAGCCCATCACAAGCTCTCACAATTAGCAGAAGTAATAATAATATTACCCCTTATCTTTAGGACATTCCGATGAGGCTCGGTATCCCGGTGCACAAGACATTTCGACAATGGTAAAACAAGGCTCGGTATCCCGGCGTGCCGACACCCTGATAGTAGCCGCGTGTATCACGTCTCAGGCCACGACCGGATGAGCGAAGCGTACAGGAGCCAGATACCCCAAGTTGCCAAGGGGCGGTCCCGCACAGTGCTCTATTTGGGACCAACACCATCGGCACTGGCCCCCCTGTAATGTAGAAAGAAATCTCGGGTAGCGCTAACTCCCTATGCAATTAATTAATTAAATAAGTTGTTATTATGAGCAAATTAAAACCAATGTTGGGCCTTGCTGGAGGAGTTTTATTCAAAGACGAAGTGTCAAGGGGTCCCCATATACCCAACCGTGTAAGGAACGCAAAATCAAGGAACATAATGTCGGTTTATCGGCTCCTAAGGTGGCATGAGTGGAACAAAACACCGAGCAAAAGGCCAAGCCTTCCACCCATTCCTAGTATATAGGTGTGTTAATAATAATAATAGATATTGTGATATTCCCAAAGCATCAAGTTCCAACATGTAACATCTTCATCTTCACCTGCAACTAACAACGCTATAAGAGGGGCTGAGCAAGCAGGTAACATAGCCAAACAACGGTTTTCTAGGAAGGTTTCAAAAGTTAGAGGTTTCATGGCAACAAGGAGAGGAGCTGACAATAATGATGGGTAGCGTGACATATAACGAAAGCATCGAGACAACTAAGCATGGCAATGATAGTAAAGCTATCCAAGGGTATGGTCATCTTGCCTGAGATCCCGCAAGGAAGAAGAACGGATCCATGAAGAAGACGAATAATAAGCCTTGAAGACGAACCACGTGTGGACGAACGAATCCTCACGATCGCAACGGAACAAGCACTAACGAGAAGAAGCAAGCAATACGGTAAACACACAACACAAGAACATGACAATATGCTCAACCATGCAAGTATGATGCAATACAAGTCTATCTATGATGCACTACATGGAAAGGGATGAAGCACACAAGAACAACACAAGACAACAAGTTTAAATGAGGCCGGAAACTACACATAACAAATCCGGTAAGGCCTCATATGCACATTTTGAAATTAGTCCAGATCTGAACAAACCTTAAGTTAAAGTTGTTAAACAGCAAGTTAACATGCACCATGATGATCTACACAAAATTCTAGTCAAGTTTCATATAAAGTTTGTTTAATTCGGAGCTACGGCCTAGAGATATGAGCAAAACAAGTCAAACATGTCAACGGTGCAAGATGCACCCAAACATCAAGCAAACCCACTCCAAATAGGTAAACAACATGATATTATGATTCTGTATGCAAAATCACACAAGTTTCAAATAGGGCACACTCAAAACGGAGCAACGGTTCAACACATACACATGAAACAAGATATAACAACAAGCTGAAGTTAACAGCCACATAGCAACTTTGGAGCAAGGTAAATATATGCTACAGCACCCAAACATGTTAATAAGAAGCATGGATGTGAAGTAGACATTTTACTTAACAAGCATGATCTTAGAACACACCCAAAATCTTGCTGGAACACAATTAAACAAGCATGGCAAGTTGCAATAAATTTATCCAGACTTAGTCAAAATCTGGGAAGGCAAAAACAACATCACGATGCTGCTTTCGGAGGCACAAAACAACCATAATATCAACTATACTATGTATATAAAGATCATGGACATGTAGTAGACATAGCATACATCAAACAACCTCATTGTATCATCTCCATAGGAGGCATGGATCAGTAACAGCAAGCTTCACCAAATTGATCATGCTGATAACAGGCTGACACGTAAATTTATAGCAACTTGAGAGCAAGAAATAAATAAGCTATAACAGTCCATATAGGCAAACCAAGGCATGTATGGATATAGCATAACATGGACAACAAGACATGATCATTGAGCACTCCAAAACATGCATGGATTTGAGTGGGGCATCAAGCAAACATGGCATCAGGTTATAACAGTTTCAGACTTAGCAGTTTTTTAACAAGTGCAAAAACAGCAACATTATCTTACCATGTTTGCAAACTTGTTTAACTCAACACAAAACATATCATGGCAAGTGAGTAAAACTAACAGAGAGTAGACATGATGAAGAACATGTTCATGTGCAAAACTACCTCATAGCATACATGGCATTAAATGCACAAAAATTACAAAATGCAATATGCTGCAAAAAATACATGATCACCAACTTACTCAAAAGCTAAAACTAATGCCACCACTGGTTTCATTGGATTTTTCTAGTCCAAAAACATATATAATATGCATATGTTACTGTAGAAAAAAATGCTCACAAGTGCTATAAGTGAAATATTGCCTAAAAAGGAAATTAACAGAATAGGAAAACTGCCAAATCTGGAACGTCCAGAAATGCACTTGCCCGAAATGGAAAGTGAGCATTTTCCCGAAATGGAAAACTTGCGGGGCAAGAAAACAAAAGGAAGGAGGGGCTTAGGGTATGCCAGGTGGGACCTGGAACCCTAGGTGTATGACTAGTGGACCTGTGGGTGTGTGAGTATGGCAGGTGGGACCTCGGTACAACTCTTGCAACTCCTACGGGGAACGTTCGGCAACAGGAAAGTGCAAGGAGGGAGTTGGGTATACCTATTATACCTTTGGCAAGAAGATGAGTCCAGGTGCGTAGTAGATCGACGCCGAGGAGGTGAGGAACTCCGGTGGACTTGCTGTGATCCATTGAGTCATGAAGAAGAGGAAGAAGATGGGTCGAGGAGGTCGGTCCTGGGGCCGTGGCATTGCGTGCGTCGTGGTAGGAGATGAAGGAGCCTTCGGCGGTCCTCTCCATGGTGGACAAGGGGTCAGAGGCGCCACTGCAAGCTACCCCAAGCTCGAGCCCTTGCTTCCTCGGGTCATTGTGGACAGGGCGATGGCGCGGTGCCTGGAGCTTACCTGAGCGGCGGCGAGGGCAAGAAAGGGGTGGAAGTGGACGAGGGGGTCTAGGGCTAGGGTTAGGACATGTTTTATAGGCCTCTATGGCGCCGGACGGCCGTCAAATCAACCAAATGCCGACGTGGCGCGTCTGTATGTTCTGCCGTACAAAGGTTGGGGACGACCATGTGCGTGCGAGCTAGTTGGGCCGGCTGGAAGGAAGGAGGCCCAAGGGAAAGCTAGCGCTAGGAGGAAGAGGCCCAAAGGGGCGCGACTTGGCAGCTGGGCTGCACTGCTTCTTCTTTCTTTCTTTTCTTCAGCCAGAAAATAAAGACAGGAAAGCATAGGAATAATGGAGAGGTGTTTGAGAAATATAAAAATATCCTCATGACTCTGGATTTATTCCCTAATTAATCAAATTGTCCTGGACATTTTTAGAGGTAGAAAAATAAAACAAGTTTGAATTTAGTTCAAACTTGAGTCATTTTTGAACCCGACCAAAACAACTTCAATTGATACAAATTTTTGCAGAGAGGCTAGGGGCATGTTGCAAGATTTATAGGAAGAATATGAACATTATTGGAGGAGGGTAGAATGGCACTTGCAAAAAAATAGAAGGAAGAAGAAAGGAAGGGAGAAGTGATTATGCATAATACAACATTATGAGCACCTCAAGGCATATGTTGAGCATGTAACAGACAAGAGGAAATACAACAACATAATGACCATGATGCAACAACATAGTATGAATAAAATGCAATATGACAATGCAATATAATGACAAGATGCACAATGCAATGTAAACAAAGATGATCATGAAGCAAGAAGCAAAATATGACAATGCACTCAACATGGTCATGGCATCAACATAGAGGAATGAAATATGCAAAATGATTATGATTATGCAACAAACAAAATACACACACATCAACAACAAAAATAAAAGGAAGGCAACTGGAGCACCGGTCTCGGGGTGTCACAACACTCCCCTACTAACAAGAGATCTCGTCCCGAGATCTTGGGAACGAGACAGAAGGAAAAAGGAAGAACACGAGTTCTTCAAGAACAAAAGAGTGAAACCAAAGATCCTTGAGAGCTTTAACAATATGAAAGAAATGATATAACGGAGATGAACGAAGTTGCAAAGTGTTCGTTAGGCAAAGAAGAACAAGGGATACGACAAGAACCAAAAGGTTGTAGGATATAAGGCACGAGTTGAAGGAACAAGAATGAATTCAAAACCACTCCGGTTGATAAGAGATAGAAAGGAATCCGAACCAAAGAATTCGGGTAGCACTCCGGCTGAAACTGAAAGAAATAGCACACCGGTTGAACATGAATGGAATAGGATAAGACCCTGAGAAGATGAAATGAAAACATGACGAAATGAACAAGACATTGCCTCCGGAAGAATTACAAGAGTGAAATGAAAAGAACGGAGAAGAAGACGACAACTTGAACACAAGTGACTTGAACGAGAATTTATAAGAGAAAGACTAGAACGGAGTTGTTGAGAAATCAACAACAAAAGAATAAGCTTGGTTTGGACTTATTTAATCATCTCAGAAGTTGAGGTGAATTATGCCGCAACCAAATATTGAATAGATGAGATGAAGGAAGAAATGCAAAACTCCACTTCAAAAGAATACGGAGGATTATTTGCACTTCCGGATGCAAGAAGAATAAAGCTTGAGATGCTCCGTCAAAATTTTGGAGAACACTTGAAGAATGAAATAACTCATGATGAACCACCACGAAGAACTCCGGTAACAAAAGGATGATGATATAGAATGAAGATGATCAATAGAATAAGATTGAAGCCTTGCAGTGATTTAGATGGGGTTCCGTCGAGATAGCCGAGAAAATTTTGAACTCCGGAAAAAAAAAGATTAAAGCACTTGGAACTAGAATTTATTCATCAAGAATAAACTATGAAGGAAGGAATTAAATCAACTTGATGAAAAGAATAAGATTTATGTTATGCTTATCCTTCACCAATTAAATTGATGAGAAGCAATGGATTCGCATATCACTTATTCTCGATGAAAAGGTTTAAAGAGAGGTATATCGCGAACTTGCGAAAATCTTTATGAACCACTGGTACGATTGGAATAAAATGAATGGATTGATGTCATAACACCGGAAAAGGAATTATGAACGAATCACCGTAAGAATTGAAGCCAAGTGAAGAAAAAGAACGAACCACCGTAAGGAAATTAAATTGAGTGAATAAAGAGAATGACCACCGTAAGAATTACAATTGAGTGAATATGATGAATCGTCGGGAAGAATAAAGCACTTGAGGAAATTTGAATGATGAGAACGAAGAGATCGCAGACTGATTAAAGAATACTTGAACGAAGCACCGGAAGAATGTGGGACGAATGAAGAGGCATTAATAAAGAATATTTGGAGGACGAGGTTAAAAACCAAGAACGAAGAAATTTTCTGAAATGATGGCCTTCGGAGGAACACAAAGAAAAGACTTCAAGAACTACTCCGGATGAAGAAAGGTCGGACCAACGATGAAAAGAATTGAAAGCGATCTTGGAGAAGGCATATGACTGATGGAATCCATACTTACGTCACACTTGAAAAGAATATAGGAACACTCCGGGAAAACAAAAGAGTCAGGTAAGATCCTGGGAAAGACCTATGGTTTATGATCCCATCGAAGAGAAAACTCCGTTGGAAAGGAACGAAAAGGACATGATGCACCGGAATGCTTGAAGTACACGAATGAGGTGACAACCTCGAATTAATTAGGAGACAGACGAATCTCTGAGATGTTCGGAACTCCGGGACAATTAAATGACGAGAGGAAAACGAGGAAGATGAAACATCTGAGCCAAGGGAAAGGATAAGATCGACACCGAAAACTTGAATTGATTCCACCGGAGAAGAAACGAGATGAGGAAGGCTGAACTAGACGAGAATTCATCATAGAAGAAAATAGTAGAATGATGATGAGATAGACGAGAATTCACCAGTTGAAACAATTGATGGAAGAAAGCAAGA
The DNA here is from genome assembly GCA_902687465.1 of Secale cereale. Taxonomy (NCBI): domain Eukaryota; kingdom Viridiplantae; phylum Streptophyta; class Magnoliopsida; order Poales; family Poaceae; genus Secale; species Secale cereale. Next base: position 105,329,187 of record LR738710.1, read on the forward strand.
CTTCACACGAGTAAGATGGATACTCCATTAAGGACTTCGGCTCCGAGAATAAAAAGGGTGGGCGGGTGGGAAAAGAAGGAACACATCGAACGGAGAAAACACCGTCGGTTGAAAAGGACTGAGGCTGAACTTGCGAAGAAGAAGAGGGTTGAATCCACTTGAGAGAGATGCACCAGATGAAAGAACTGACAACGCAACAAACGAAAACTAACCACGTGATCATAAAAAAAATTGAAGGGGAAGAGGAGTAATTCACAAACACCTACGTCCAGATTCCTCACCAGAGCGACAAAGGGATTGAGGAGTAAAAAGAATTCCTACTCTCCGATATAACTAGACTCCGAAAAAAAATTCTGCTAGACTCGACAACGGCCAAGCTATGATTAATCAAGGGGGATCCTATGGTCGGTCGAGGCTCTGATACCAACTTGTCAAGCCCAAGATGCGATTCTATCCCGATCACGTGACACTTACATGATTGGGGCACAACCGCATTTCGGGCGCTTAGCAAGATGGATATCATTACATCGTACCATTACATACATACATGGGGGATACAACAATACATAGAAGTCACATGAATACAACAACATCAATACAAGCTATCCGACTAAGGATACAAACATGAAAGCAAAACGACATCCATCTGCTATCCCAGGCTGCCGACCCGGAACCTAACCCAAGATTGAAGAAGAAGAAGAAGAAGAAGAAGAAGAAGAAGAAGAAAGATCTCCAACACAACGATCATCGCTCTCACGTCAAGACATTGCAAACCTGCACCTGCAACTGTTGTTGTAGTACCTGTGAGCCACGAGGACTCAGCAATCCCATAACCATGGATAACAAGACTAGCAAAGCTTAATGGGTACGAAGAGGTAAAGTGGTGAGGTTGCAGCAGCGACTAAGCAAAAGTATGGTGGCTAACTTACGAGTACAAGAATAAGACAAGCATCTACGCAACCGGTCGCAAACTAGTAATGATCGCTAAAGATCATGAACTACCTACGAGTCAAACATAACCCCACCGTGTTCTCTTCTCAAAATGAAAAGAGACAGTCACGGTTACTCACACAGTTGTGTGTTTTACTTCGGATCCTCTGTCAAGTTTTCTACAAACGGACATTAACAAATTCCAATCTGCCACATAACCGCGGGCACGGCTTTCGAAAGATCATAACCCTGCAGGGGTGTCCCAACTTAGCCCATCACAAGCTCTCACGATCAGCAGAAGTAATAATAATATTACCCCTTATCTTAAGGAGTATTCCGATCAGGCTCGATATCCCGGTGCACAAGACATTTCGACAATAGTAAAACAAGTCCAGCAAGACCTCCCGGCGTGCCGACACCTTGGTAGTAGCCGCGCGTATCTCGTCTCAGGCCACGACCGGATGAGCAAAGCGTACTGGAGCCAGATACCCCAAGTTTCCAAGGGGCGGTCCCGCACAGTGCTCTATTTGGGACCAACACCATCGGCACTGGCCCCCCTGTAATGTAGAAAGAAATCTCGGGTAGCGCTAACTCCCTATGCAATTAATTAATTAATTAAGTTGTTATTATGAGCAAATTAAAACCAATGTTAGGCCTTGCTGGAGGAGTTTTATTCAAAGACGAAGTGTCAAGGGGTCCCCATATACCCAACCGTGTAAGGAACGCAAAATCAAGGAACATAATGCCGGTTTATCGGTTCCTAAGGTGGAATGAGTGGAACAAAACACCGAGCAAAAGGCCAAGCCTTCCACCCATGCCTAGTATATAGGTGTGTTAATAATAATAATAATAGATATTGTGATATTCCCAAAGCATCAAGTTCCAACATGGAACATCTTCATCTTCACCTGCAACTAACAACGCTATAAAAGGGGCTGAGCAAGTGGGTAACATAGCCAAACAGCGGTTTGCTAGGAAGGTTTCAAAAGTTAGAGGTTTCATGGCAACAAGGAGAGGGGCTGACAATAATGATGGGTAGCGCAACATATAACGAAAGCATCGAGACAACTAAGCATGGCAATGATAGTAAAGCTATCCAAGGGTATGGTCATCTTGCCTGAGATCCCGCAAGGAGAAAGAACGGATCCATGAATAAGACGAACAAGAAGCCTTGAAGACGAACCACGTGTAGACGAACGAATCCTCACGATCGCAACGGAACAAGCACTAACGAGAAGAAGCAAGAAATACGGTAAACACACAACAGAAGAACATGACAATATGCTCAACCAAGTATGATGCAATACAAGTCTATCTATGATGCACTACATGGCAAGGGATGAAGCACACAAGAACAACTCAAGACAACAAGTTTAAATGAGGCCGGAAACTACACATAACAAATCCGGTAAGGCCTCATATGCACATTTTGAAATTAGTACAGATCTGAACAAACCTTAAGTTAAAGTTGGTAAACAGCAAGTTAACATGCACCATGATGATCTACACGAAATTCTAGTCAAGTTTCATATAAAGTTTGTTTAATTCGGAGCTACGGCCTAGAAGAAATAAGCAAAACAAGTCAAACATGTCAACGGTGCAAGATGCACCCAAACATCAAGCAAACCCACTCCAAATAGGTAAACAACATGATATTATAATTCTGTATGCAAAATCACACAAGTTTCATATAGGGCACACTCAAAACGGAGCAACGGTTCAACACATACACATGAAACAAGATATAACAACAAGCTGAAGTTAACAGCCACATAGCAACTTTGGAGCAATGTAAATATATGCTACATCACCCAAACATGTTAATAAGAAGCATGGATGTGAAGTATACATGTTACTTAAGAAGCATGATCTTAGAACACACCCAAAAGCTTGCTGGAACACAATTAAACAAGCATGGCAAGTTGCAATAAATTTATCCATACTTAGTCAAAATCTGGGAAGGCAAAAACATCATCACGATGCTGCCTTCGGAGGCACAAAACAACCAACATATCAACTATACTAAGTATATAAAGATCATGGACATGTAGTAGACATAGCATACATCAAACAACTCCATTGGATCATCTCCATAGGAGGCATGGATCAATAACAACAAGTTTCACCAAATTGATCATGCTGATAACACGCTGACACGTAAATTTATAGCAACTTTAGAGCAAGAAATAAATAAGCTACAGCAGTCCATATAGGCAAAGCAAGGCATGGATGGATAGAGCATAACATGGACAACAAGACATGATCATTGGGCACTCCAAAACAATCATGGATTTGAGTGGGGCATCAAGCAAACATGGCATCAGGTTATAACAGTTTCAGACTTAGCAGTTTTTCAACAAGTGCAAAAACAGCAAAATTATCTTACCATGTTTGCAAACTTGTTTAACTCGACACAAAACATATCGTGGCAAGTGAGTAAAACTAACAGAAAGTAGACATGATGAAGAACATGTTCATGTGCAAAACTACCTCATAGCATACATGGCATTAAATGCACAAAAATGACAAAATGCAATATGCTGCAAAAAAGACATGATCACCAACTTAATCAAAAGCTAAAACTAATGCCACCACTGGTTTCATTGGATTTTTCTAGTCCAAGAACATATATAATATGCATATGTTACTGTAGAAAAAAATGCTCACAAGTGCTATAAGTGAAATATTGCCTAAAAAGGAAATTAACAGAATAGGAAAACTGCCAGATCTGGAACGTCTAGAAATGGACTTGCCCGAAATGGAAAGTGAGCATTTTCCCGAAATGGAAAACTTGCGGGGCAAGAAAAAAAAGGAAGGATGGGCTTAGGGTATGCCAGGTGGGACCTGGAACCCTAGGTGTATGACTAGTGGACCTGTGGGTGTGTGAGTATGGCAGGTGGGACCTCGATGTCAGCGGAACACTAAAAATAAAAGGGCTGCACCTAACTAATTGGAGCCTGGGACTCGAACCCGGGTCTATTGGGTAGACCACAAGGGCGCTTACCACTGCGCTACACTGATCTGTTTGATAGGAGAAGGGCGCCTGGTACCTTTTGAACCAGTGCCAGAAGATCGAGCCTTTTTCTACACTTCGCACAGGAAGATGGCGACGGTGCCGGAAAGCAACGGCGGCGACCATCGGAGAAGTGTAGCACCGATGGGGGTGCAGAATGATACCAAGAGTGGTGCTGCGTCGGGACATGTGCTTGCATGTGTCAGGACCGGTTTTTCAGTAAAATAATTACCAAGAGACCGACCTTCTTATCAAACCAGTAAGGAAGAATACCGCTTACTGATAGACAATTCCTTGAAACAGAATTCCAGAGTACTGAATATTATACAAGGTTGAGCTGGGATAGCTCAACAATTTTATTACAAGCGCGCCAATATAGTACATAAAGGCGGATATGACACAATGGTAGGGTGGCATACTACTACTCGTAATAAAAAGGTGGTGGATATGTCACAGTGTAGTGGGTGACGTGACTCCAATATAATACAGTTCATCGAGTGTCAGAGTGAGACCTGATGAATTTATTTGGTGGTTGGCGGAAACGATTATATAAGATTGATCAACTCCAAGATCGCAAGAGACTGACTGGGACTCCACTAGACGTCGAACTCGCTATCGAACTCTTCATCCATGAGATCGCCTTCGTCCACATCTAGCCAAATCAACAAGCCAGGTGAGTACTTTGAATGTACTCGCAAGACAGTTCGTACATAAGATATAATAAATGCAAACATGATTCATAGGAGTATTCTAGCAAAATGCAACCGGATAATAATATTTCTGTGCTGCACGAAAAATAGAAGTCGGGTGGTAATTCTCCCGAAATCCATAAGGTAAATAAAAGAAAATCAAACGAGTGTCTGAGTGACGCCTCGTGAGGGTAAATAAATGGAAACATGCCACACTCACGCGTCTGAGCGACACCACATAAAGGGCTTATAAAGAAATTAAATGACAAGAATGCCTCAGTCGGACGTCTGAGCGAAATCACATATAGGGCTTATAATGAAAATAAATTACAAGAATGCTACAGTCGGACATCTGAGCGACATCACATAAAGGGCTTATAAATAACAACAATGCCATAGTCGGACGTTTGAGCGACATCACGTAAAGGGCTTATAAATAACAAGAATGCCACAGTCGGACGTCTGAGCGACATCACATAAAGGGCTTATAAATAAACAGAAGTATAACGGTGAAATATTCCAGGTAGTAAATCAATACAGAGATAACTGGTTAGTTCATCTACCCAAAATGAACTTGACAAAATCACCACTCTTGTTACTATCAAGAATTTACTAGAGACGGTCACCGGGGTTGTCACGAAGTTTGACTCTAGGCCATAAACATGGCTACTCGGAAGATTTGACTCTGCAGAGCTTGTACTATTAAACCATAGCCAACGGATTACACTAGCCATAGGGACTAGTTCCGTCTATGGTGTTTTAGCAGAAACCCAACTGACCAGTACACACCCATTTCACATCCTGTTGTCCGGAATCACCCGTGACAGCATTCACGAAAAACTTTAAGACGGGGAGGCTACAACCTCGAATAGCATGGGATCAAATTTATATATGCGCGCTCTAAGGGGTGCCCCCCTCTCGGTCCCAACCGGAAACACCCAGGCACCCTGACCGGATGACGGGCTTTAATCCAAGGCCATGGAACCCTCATCTCGGCCCCTCTACTTTGTGTATACACGGAAAGTGGTTTGCAACTGACTAGACCGTAATCATAACAGACGTCATATGACAGTACCAAAAAGGAGATGAGCGGGATCACGACTTGATCCATGCTGATACTAAGTTAACCATCTACTTGCATGCTCCAACAATACCAGTACACCACCCATCATGTCACCACATGATCGAGGTGGTTCAACCTTTTTCATACGGGGCTCACCCGAAGCTTGCTTGCATGAAATGTAACTATACACAAATGCTTATATGACCATGCTATGAAAACAACTACTCGAGCAAACATGCAACACACTCATCATATCAAAGTTTCAAACATGCTTGCCTGGTTCGGAGTAGTCGGAGTCTAACTCGGTGAGGTTCGCGGCTCCATCACGTCCTTCGGTATCTATGTATTCAAACAAAACGGATACTAACATAAATACCGCGCGTGCGAAGAAAGTTGCTCCAAATATTTTCACATAAATATGACAAAAAACTAAAGAGGACAGAAAAAGAATCAACTCAAAATCATCTTCAGTTAAAAAGGTATTAGAGTTTCTGTCCAGGGACTCATCTGTAATGAAACAGAAAGTTTCCAGGGGCTAGAATAGAAAACAGAAAAGCGAACCGGTACGCAGTACGCCAACTGAATACGAAGACGTACTTTTCCCGAAGGCGCTTTCCATAAAAACGTTTCGGAGGGAAACGAGAGGCTGACGAGGGGGTCCCACTCGTCGGGTTTAAACACTGAAACAGAGTCGCACCGGCACCAGAAGCTGCGGTGGTCGCCGGCGCCGATCCATGGCGAGTTAGGGGAAGGGAGTGGTACGTACAGCTTCCTGGTGTTCATCCGCGTCGGTGGGTGGTGGAGTTGAGCGTCGGCGAGCCCCACGTCGACGGCGACCCTGTCTCCAGCGGACGGCGGCTCGGGTGGTCGTGGGCCTCGTCGCAGAGAGCTCCTGGGGTCAAATTGGAGTGGGGGTTAGGCTTAGGCAGGTGCCAGGAGGTTACGCTCGAGTCTAGGGAGGTGGAGGAGTTCTCACCTGGGAGAACGTTGCTGGAGCCCGAGGCGGACGGAGTTGGCCGGAGTTGAGGAAGAACGGGCCCTCAAGGCTCTTCCAGAGGCTGGGCGCGGTCTAGGGTGACGGTGGAGGTGTGCGGGCTCGAGAGTGAGCTCGGGGGCACTATAAATAGCCTGCCCGAGGCGGTTGCCGTGACCGGGATAAGTCCGGCAAGCGATTACGGAGGTGCAGTGGCTGGACGGCGGGTTTAGGGGCATGAGCATCGACTAGGAGATGTACTGGTTCCATTCCCGTGTCTAACTCAGCAGGGGAGGGGCGATTACGGTCTGCCCTCGACGGAACGGCCGTGCGGCACGTCGGCAGCAAATTACGCGCTCTGTGCGCGCCAGGCCACGGCGACGGTGCTGCAGGCGTGCGTTGGCAGTGGAGAAGGCCACGCGGAGCTCTGGGGTGGCTTGGGCGGTGCCAAACGGCGTTGAGCCGCATGATACCTCATGTCGGCCGCCACGAGAGGTTCTGTCCCCGCGGAAGACGCCGGCGTGGTCGGGTCCGGGCGCCATCGACGCCAAGAAGCAGCCAAGCAAGCGTGCGGCGCGCTGGATAAGAAGGGGTGCAGTGAGCATCGATCCAAGGCGAGCACTGGCGAGATTGACGCTGTGACTCTGACGAAACTGACGGACTGCACTGTCGACTGTGATCTTCAGTTAGCAGTTTCTGAAACTGACAGAACAGTGCATGCCAGGTGTTCGATGAAATGGTTCTGGCATGTGGGAAATATTTCCGGGGCTGATATTTGGCGGAGTGGCCTCTTGATGCATCTAGAGGCTGCCTGAATTTTCACAGAATTTTTGGAAGAAGAAAAATATGAATTTCACTAAAATTTGCAAATCTGGTCCAAACTTGCAGCAGGTGAAATTTGAAAATTTTGAACTGTGGACCAGTGAAACAAGGTGGATCTAGGTTGTGGGTACTAAGGACTGTCTAGAGAAGTTAGTTTGGAATCAAATAACAAGGTGGACATGATGGTTCCTTTGTAAATCACCAAGGTTCACTTTGATGAATAGAAATTGTTTTAGGAGTAGAATAAATAGAGGAAAAATTCCAATAAGGTTGAAACTCACTGGAATTAATGTGAGGCTTGTCCTAAGATGTAGAGGAGGTCTTGGAGAGAAATATTTTGGTTGGGTGTTAAGGCAAGATGAAAGTTGGAGAGGAAGATAAGCCCAAAGTTAAACCTATGAATGTTAAATCAAGAAGGAAAAAAGAAAACAAACAAACTCCTTTGAAAATCAACTTGTGCTTGAGCTAACACAAGAAGAAACTTTTAAGACCAGAAATCAAGCTTGAGAAAAACACACAAACTTTGGTCAGAAAAGATTTTAGCAGTGTTTTCAAGAGAAGATCAAACATTCCCCTTCCAAAAGACCAAAAGTTTGGAAGAAAAACCAAACCCAAAAATTTGGAGTGTTACAACACCTACCCCCTTAGGAAAAATCTCGTCCCCGAGATTTCAGCTGATCCTCAAATAGGTGTGGGTGTTCTGTCCGAAGGAAATCTTCCCTTTCCCATGTTGCCTCATCCTTTGTGTGATTACTCCACTGAACCTTGAGAAATTTTATTGTCTTTTGACGGGTTCTCCTTTCAGACTCCTCCAATATTTTTATTGGGTGTTCCCGGTAGGTGAGATCTGGCTGCACATCGAGATTTTCATGCGACACGTGCTTCTCTGGGTTGCTTACGCACTTCCGCAGTTGCAAAACATGGAACACGTCGTGGACGTCTGATAGTTCCTTGGGAAGATCCAACTGGTAGGCCACTATGCCTCTCCGTGCAACTATACGACAGGGTCCGATAAATCGTGGTGCTAGTTTCCCTTTGACCTTGAATCTCTATAGTCCCCTCATAGGAGATACACGTAGGTACATGTCTTCACCGGGTTCAAAACTTACATCCCGATGTTTTTGATCATAGTAGCTCTTCTGTCGGCTTTGGGCTGTCTTGAGTCGATCCCATATTATTTTAACTCTTTCCTCAGCTTCTTTCAACATATCTGGGCCGAAGATACGACTGTCCCCTGTTTCTGACCAGTTTAATGGAGTACGGCATCTCGGCCCGTACAAGGCTTCGAAAGGTGCCATCTGCAGCTTGGCTTGGTAACTATTGTTGTATGCAAACTCGGCATATGGTAAGCTTGTCTCCCAACTGGTCCCATAGGTGAGGACACATGCTCTCAGCATGTCTTCTAGTGTTTGATTTACTCGTTCCGTTTGTCCTCCAGTCTGGGGATGATAAGCTGTACTGAACGTTAGCTGCGTCCCGAGGGCCTGCTGCAACTGATCCCAAAATTTGGAGACGAACTGAGTGCCCCTGTCGGATATTATAGTCTTTGGGACCCCATGTAGGCATACTGTACGGGCGAGGTAAAGTTTGGCAAGCTTTTGGGTGGTGTGGGTTGTCTTGACTGGAATGAAGTGTGCCACCTTGGTCAGTCTATCTGTGATGACCTATATGGCATCATTTCCATGCGGTGACCGTGGCAGTCCAACAATAAAATACATCCCAATATCGTCCCATTTCCACTCTGGTATCTTGTTTGGCTGTAAGAGTCCTGCGGGTTTTTGGTGCTCGGCTTTAATGCGTTGACATGAATCGCAGCATGCAATATATGTGGCTATATCCCTCTTCATGCCGTGCCACCAAAATCTTTCCTGAATGTCCTTGTACATTTTAGTCCCTCCAGGGTGAATTGAGTACGGAGCAGTGTGGCTCTCTGCTAGAATTTTCTGTTTAAGGTCTTCGCTATTTGGTACGCAAAGCATGTCTCCGAACCATAATATTCCCTCACCGTCTATGGTAAATTCTGAGGCCTTGCCCTGACTTAATTTTTTTTATTCCTTCGATGCTGGGGTGTCCATGTTGAGCCTTCTTTATTTGTTCTATTAGCGTAGGCTGTATTTCCAGATTTGACACTTCACCTTCCGTGACCATAATTAAGTTGAGCTTGGCGAATTCTGGCTGAAATTCGGGTCTCAGGTTCTGTAGGCTGCCGTTGTTCGGACTGGGGTTACGGCTGAGAGCATCAGCTACCACGTTTGCTTTTCCGGGGAGATAGTGGATACCAACGTCATAGTCTTTTACTAGTTCCAGCCAGCGTCATTGTCGTAAATTGAGTTCTGGTTGCGTGAAAATATATTTGAGGCTCTTATGGTCCGTATATATTTCACAACGGTTCCCAAGCAAAAAGTGCCTCCACTCCTTGAGTGCATGAATGACTGCTGCCAATTCCAAATCGTGAGTAGGATAATTTTCTTCATGTTTCCGTAGTTGCCGGGAAGCGTACTCGACTACTTTGCCTTCTTGCATTAGTACGCATCCGAGACCTTTTCGGGATGCGTTGCAATATACTTCAAAACTCTTGTGTATGTCTGGTACAACCAATACTGGGGCTGTGGTTAATTTCTTTTTGAGTTCCCGGAAGCTTTTCTCACACGCTTCGGTCCATATGAATTTCTTATCCTTCTTGAGTAACTGTGTCATTGGTTTGGCTATGGTGGAAAATCCTTCAATAAACCTTCGGTAATATCCAGCCATTCCGAGGAAACTTCGGATATCCGTTACATTGGCCGGTGACTTCCAACCAAGTACAACCTTGACTTTTTCCGGGTCCACAGCAACTCCCTCTTGTGTCAATACATGTCCTAGAAAACCAACTTGCCTCAACCAAAATTCACATTTGCTGAATTTGGCGTAGAGTTGATGTTTCCTTAATTCTCCCAGTACAATACGAAGGTGTTCAGCATGCTCTTCTGGTGTCTTGGAATATACCAAGATATCATCAATAAATACTACCACAAATTTGTCCATGAACTTCATAAATACTTTGTTCATGAGGTGGACGAAATATGCGGGGGCGTTGGTCAGTCCAAACGGCATTACAGTAAATTCATATAGTCCGTATCGGGAGGTGAATGTTGTTTTCGGGATATCTTCTGTACGTACTTTTAATTGATGATAACCCGACCTTAGATCAACTTTTGAGAAAATCTTGGCTTGCGCGAGCTGGTCAAATAAATCATTTATCCGTGGCATCGGATATTTGTTCTTGATAGTGACCATGTTGAGCGCTCGGTAGTCTATACACAATCTCATAGTCCCATCCTTCTTTTTGGCAAATAATACCGGCGAACCCCAAGGTGAGGAGCTGGCCCGTATAAATCCTTTGTCCAGCAATTCCTTTATTTGCTTCTTTAGTTCAATCAACTCGGATGGTGCCATTCTGTATGGCTTCTTGTATATGGGGGTGGTTCCAGGTGCTAGTTCAATAATAAATTCTATTTCTCTGTCTGGTGGCATGCCTGGTAGTTCTTCGGGAAATACGTCCGGAAATTCACATACAACTGTAACTTTGCTTAACTCAGAAGTGTCTACCTTGTTTAATTTTGGTTGCCGCGATATTGGTCTTTCTTGAGCTGCGACTCTTATTGTCTTTCCGTGATGTTGAGTAAGAATCACAGTCCGGTTGAAGCAGTCGATAAATCCTTTGTTGGTGGTTAGCCAGTCCATACCCAGGATAACATCCAGCCCCTTGTTTTCCAACACGATGAGATTTGCGTGAAACTTTAACCATTCAATTTCAATGGTTAAACCTTGGCAATAATTATGAATGATCTGCTTACTTCCGGGGGACTTGATGGTCATTGACTTTCCCAAAGAAAGCATTGAAAAACCATGTTGCAAAGCAAAACTCTTCGAAATGAACGAATGAGAAGCTCCAAAATCAAACAAAACCGTGGCAGGTATTGTGTTGACAGGGAACGTACCGAGTACGATATCCGGGGCATCATGTGCTTGCTCCTTGGTCACATGTTTCAGGTGGCCTTTCTTGTGATTGTTATTGGGGTTGAAGTTGTTACGCTTGTGCGCGGAATTGTTTCCGTTGCTGTTAGGCTTCGGTGCTGAGTTTCTTGGCTTTGGGCACTGTTTAGCATAGTGTCCCTCTTCTCCACGTGCGTAGCAGGTAACACCTGGGCGATAAGTGAAATCCTTGTCCCTTGCATGAAAATTCTTGTTTGAACGTGTGTCATTTGTTATGGGTTTGTTCGCTCCATTTTTCTGGAAATTTACCTTATTCCTGTTGTTGCGAGGGTGGTTGGTCTGATCCATTTTTCTTTTGCGAATGTCTTCCAGACTGCGACGTTCATTTTCCAACGTAATAGCCTTGTCCACTAGTGTCTTGAAATCTGGAAAAGTGTGTACGACTAACTGGCATTTAAGTGCTGGTGCCAGTCCGTCCAGGAATTTTTCCATCTTCTTATTTTCAGTCATACGCTCTTCGTTGGCATAGCGGGACAATTGCGTAAACTGACTGTTGTATTCAGTTACTGTCATGCCCCTTTGCTTGAGGTCATCAAACTCTCTTTTCTTGATCTTCATAATACTCTAGGGATGTGCGCCCCATGAAAGCCTTCTTTGAAATCTTCCCAGGTGATATCATTTATGTTGGGGTGCATATGCAGAAAATTCTCCCACCATGACGCGGCTGCTCCAGTAAGATAATGTGGTGTGTAAAGTACCTTCTCATGGTCTGAGCATTGTGCCACAATTAATTTCCTTTCAATATCTCGAAGCCAATCATCGGCCTCAAGAGGTCTGTCTGTGTGAGAAAATGTTGGCGGACGTGTCTTCTGAAATTCAGATAATTTTGAGTGCTGCTGGTATCGCTCACGGTGATTTCCCATGTTAATGACATGGTTCATCATTTCCTGATGATGTTGCTGACTTTGCTCGTAAAGACGGCATACTTGAGAAAATGCCGTTTCGCTGCCCTGCTGACTTGACTGCCCTTGCGTGAAATTGTAACCTGTCTGTGTGCCATTATTTTCCTCTGGTGGACTTGGCATGGAACGCGCCCAGGGACGAGTCATTTCTTACTCTAGGGTATTATTGCAGAAATCATGAGGAGAACTGGGCAGCAAAAATAAACCAAGATTTGCAAAAGCAGCAAAAACACGAGCTCCAAAGATTTTCAAAATAAACTTGATTGCGCAAGGAGAGGGACCGCTTAGTACATATCTTACATGCGAGCCGCAATAATACATACGTCACTCAGGATGTGCGTACACATTCCTGACATGTTATTTATGCTAGTGCACTTCTCCAAGTTCCTACATGATGCGCAAACAGACTACTTCCCATCAACCTATTTTACATATCACACATATCATACAAGCGATCATAACGCATCGCGGATAGACGCACTAGTCGGAGATGTTGAAGATTTCCCTCGGCCTGCCAAGGGTAAGGCCCAGTGGTGATGGAGACTCAACTTCCTCCTCGCTAATAGGCTCCATGCGCGGAGTATGGGTACGAGGTGTTGATGCGGGTGCGGCAGGTGGTGCAGCTCTGACTGGGGTAGGAGCAATGACCTGGTCAAACTCCTCAGTGGTAGGCAGACAGCGAGCGGTGTCTAAGATGGAAGGTGCATAGGATGCGGCGGACGAGACAAATGTCAGTGGTGGCACAGTACGGAGTAGCTCGCTCCTGTTGGCGGAACCACTCTGGACCAAGTCCATAAGAGCAGCCACCAAGTCGTCCACAAGATTGTCAAAGGCTGGCTCAAGTGCCTTGAGGTACTCAACCATTGATTCGATGGCTTCATCACATTCCCCATTTGCGCAAGCAAACGCATAGTGGCACGTGTAGGGAACGTGGCATGAGAGGTAACGGTAGCGACCAATCTTCATTGAAGGAAGAATATCCCGGAGACGAGATATCGCCTCACGGGCAGCCATTTGCATGGCATGCCTCTCCGTAGGCATGGCCCTGCCCACAAATCGGAGGCGGCGCGCTTCAGAACGCCCTCCCTTGAAGTGCATCATGGCCTGGCGCATTGACATGCTGTCGTTGAGCTTGTGACGGTAGAGTGTAAACTCTGGACGGGTTGATGGCCCAATCGCGACCTTGGTGATGGCGAAGAGGAGCTTGACAAACCCCTCAGGAATGTTGGCGAATACTTGTGCATCATAGTCATTGCTGGCCATCTACAAAAGTAGACAAAAATTTTGAATAGTCAAGTCATAAATTTATGATGACTAACAGAAAATTTCTACAGATGCAAAAATGCTGAATAGTAGTGATTACGCTAATAACCGATTAGCGATCGCACCTAGTGGCTTCCTACAGTCAGCCTGGCTCTAGTACCAAGGTTGTGAGGACCGGTTTTTCAGTAAAATAATTACCGAGAGACCGACCTTCTTATCAAACCAGTAAAGAAGAATACCTCTTACTGATAGACAATTCCTTGAAACAAAATTCCATAGTACTGAATATTATACAAGGTTGAGCTGGGATAGCTCAACAATTTTATTACAAGCGCGCCAATATAGTACATAAAGGCGGATATGACACAATGGTAGGGTGGCATACTACTACTCGTAATAAAAAGGTGGTGGATATGTCACAGTGTAGTGGGTGACGTGACTCCAATATAATACAGTTCATCGAGTGTCGGAGTGAGACCCGATGAATTTATTTGGTTGTTGGCGGAAGCGGTTATATAACAGTGATCAACTCCAGGATTGCAAGAGACTGACTGAGACTCCACTAGACGTCGGACTCGCTATCGAACTCTTCATCCATGAGATCGCCTTCGTCCACATCTGGCCAAATCAACAAGCCAGGTGAGTACTTTGAATGTACTCGCAAGACAGTTCGTACATAAGATATAATAAATGCAAACATGATTCATAGGAGTATTCTAGCAAAATGCAACCGGATAATAATATTTCTGTGCAGCACGAAAAATAGAAGTCGGGCGGTAATCCTCCCGAAATCCATAAGGTCAATAAAAGAAAACCAAACGAGTGTCTGAGTGACGCCTCGTGAGGGTAAATAAATGGAAACATGCCACAGGCAGGCGTATGAGCGACACCACATAAAGGGCTTATAAAGAAATTAAATGACAATAATGCCTTAGTTGGACGTCTGAGCGACATCACATAAAGGGCTTATAATCAAAATAAATAACAAGAATGCCACAGTCGGACGTCTGAGCGACATCACATAAAGGGCTTATAAATAACAAGAATGCCACAGTCAGACGTCTGAGCGACCTCACATAAAGGGCTTATAAATAACAAGAATGCCAAAGTCAGACGTCTGAGCGACATCACATAAAGGGCTTATAAATAAACAGAAGTATAACGGTGAAATATTCCAGGTAGTAAATCAATACAGAGATAACTGGTTAGTTCATCTACCCAAAATGAACTTGACAAAATCACCACTCTTGTTACTATCAAGAAATTACTAGAGACGGTCATCGGGGTTGTCAGGAAGTTTGACTCTAGGCTATAAACATGGCTACTCGGAAGATTTGACTCTGCAGAGCTTGTACTATTAAATCATAGCCAACGGATTACACTTGGCACCGAGACTAGTTCCGTCTATGGTGTTTTAGCAGAAACCCAACTGACCAGTACACACCCATTTCACATCCTGTTGTCCGGAATCACCCGTGACAACATTCACGATAAACTTTAAGATGGGGAGGCTACAACCTCGAATAGCATGGGATCAAATTTATATATGCGCGCTCTAAGGGGTGCCCCCTCTCGGTCCCAACCAGAAACACCCATGCCCCCTGACCGGATGATGGGCTTTAATCTAGGGCCATGGAACCCTCATCCCGGCCCCTCTACTTGGTGTGTACACGAAAAGTGGTTTCCAACTGACTAGACCGTAATCATAACAGACAGCATATGACAGTACCAAAAAGGAGATGAGCGGGATCACGACTTGATCCATGCTGATACTAAGTTAACCATCTACTGGCATGCTCCAACAATACCAGTACACCACCCATCATGTCACCACATGATCGAGGTGGTTCAACCTTTTTCATACGGGGCTCAACCGAAGCTTGCTTGCATGAAATGTAACCATACACAAATGCTTATATGACCATGCTATGAAAAGAACTACTCGAGCGAACATGCAACACACTCATCATATCAAAGGTTCAAACAAGCTTGCCTGGTTCGGAGTAGTCGGAGTCTAACACGGTGAGGTTCGCGGCTCCGTCAGGTCCTTCGGTATCTATGTATTCAAACAAAACGGATACTAACATAAATACTGCGCGTGCGAAGAAAGTTGCTCCAAATATTTTCACATAAATATGACAAAAAACTAGACAGAAAACTAAAGAGGACAGAAAAAGAATCAACTCAAAATCATCTTTAGTTAAAAAGGTATTAGAGTTTCTGTCCAGGGACTCATCTGTAATGAAACAGAAAGTTTCCAGGGGCTAGAATAGAAAACAGAAAAGTGAACCGGTACGCAGTACGCCAACTGAATACAAAGACATACGTTGCCCGAAGGCGCTTTCCAGAAAAACATTTCGGAGGGAAATGAGAGGCTGACGAGGGGGTCCCACTCGTCGGGTTTAAACACTGAAATAGAGTCACGCCGGCGCCAGAAGCTGCGGTGGTCGCCGGCGCTGATCCATGGCGAGTTAGGGGAAGGGAGTGGTACGTAGAGCTTGCTGATGTTCTTCCATGTTGGTAGGTGGTGGAGTTGAGCGTCGGCGAGCCCCACGTCAACGGCGACCCTGTCTCCGGCGGACGGCGGCTCGGGTGGTCGTGGGCCTCGTCGGAGAGAGCTCCTGGGGTCAAATTGGAGTGGGGGTTAGGCTTAGGTAGGTGCCAGGAGATTATGCTCGAGTCTATGGAGGTGGGGGAGTTTTCACCAGAGAGAACGTTGCTGGAGCCCGAGGCGTACGGAGTTGGCCGGAGTTGAGGAAGAAGGGCACCTCGAGGCTCTTCCAGAGGCTGGGCGTGGTCTAGGGTGACAATGGAGGTGTGCGGGCTCGAGAGTGAGCTTGGGGGCACTATAAATAGCCTGCCCGAGGCGGTTGCCATGAACGGGATAAGTCCGGCGAGCGATTACTGCGGTGCAGTGGCTGGACGGCGGGTTTAGGGGCTTGAGCATCGACTAGGAGATGTACTGGTTCCATTCCAGTGTCTAACTCAGTAGGGGAGGGGCGATTACGGTCTGCCCTCGACGGAACGGCCGTTCGGCACGTCGGCGGTAGAGAACGCGCTCTGTGCGCTCCAGGCCACGGCGACGGTGCTGCAGGCGTGCGCTGGCAGTGGAGAAGGCCACGCGGAGCTCTGGGGTGGCTTGGGCAGTGCCAAACGGCGTCGAGCAGCAGGATGCCTCCTGTCGGCCGCCACGAGAGGTTTTGTCGCCTCGGAAGACGCCGGCGTGTTCGGGCCAAGGCGCCACTGACGCCAAGAAGGAGCCAAGCAAGCGTGCGGCGCGCTGGATAAGAAGGGGTGCAGTGAGCATCGATCCAAGGCGAGCACTGGCGAGATTGATGCTGCGACTCTGACGAAACTGACGGACTGCACTGTCGACTGTGATCTTCAGTTAGCAGTTTCTGAAACTGACAGAACAGTGCATGCCAGGTGTTTGATGAAATGGTTCTGGCATGTGGGAAATGTTTCTGGCGCTGATATTTGGTGGAGTGGCCTCTTGATGCATCTAGAGGCTGCCTGAATTTTCACAGAATTTTTGGAAGAAGAAAAATATGAATTTCACTAAAATTTGCAAATCTGGTCCAAACTTGCAGCAGGTGAAATTTGAAAATTTTGAACAGTGGACAAGTGAAACAAGATGGATCTAGGTTGTGGGTACTAAGGAGTATCCAGAGAAGTTAGTTTGGAATCAAATAGCAAGGTGTACATGGTGGTTCCTTTGTAAATCACCAAGGTTCACTTTGATGAACATAAATTGTTTTAGGAGTAGAATAAATAGAGGAAAAATTCCAATAAGGTTGAAACTCACTGGAATTAATGTGAGGCTTGTCCTAAGATGTAGAGGAGGTCTTGGAGAGAAATATTTCTGTTGGGTGTTAAGGCAAGATGAAAGTTGGAGAGGAAGATAAGCCCAAGGTTAAACCTATGAATGTTAAATCAAGAAGGGAAAAGAAAACAAACAAACTCCTTTGAAAATCAACTTGTGCTTGAGCTAACACAAGAAGAAACTTTTAAGACCAGAAATCAAGCTTGAGAAAAACACACAAACTTTGGTCAGAAAAGATTTTAGCAGTGTTTTCAAGAGAAGATCAAACATTCCCCTTCCAAAAGACCAAAAGTTTGGAAGAAAAACCAAACCCAAAAATTTGGAGTGTTACACATGCGCGCACGTGTGGGTGTGTGCGGGCATGAGCTCGCCGAGCTTGCGGCCATGGCGACGAGCACGCAAGGCAGGGGCTACAACAGCACTGCCTGAGGCGCGCAGACGTGATGTAGGATGTTGCGCAAGCGACGGCGGGCGTGCAGCTTGGTGCAGGTGCGACAGAGGGGACACACGGGCATGCTACGGCAGCAACAACAACTACAATTAAAAGTTACAGGCTTCGCCGGAGCGCCGAGAACACGAAGAAGGTACGACTCTTGCAACTCCTACGGGGAACGTTCGGCGACAGGAAAATGCAAGGAGGGAGTTGGGTATAACTATTATACCTTTGACAAGAAGATGAGTCCAGGTGCGCAGTAGATCGACACCGAGGAGGCGAGGAACTCCGGTGGACTTCCTGTGATCCAGTGAGTCATGAAGAAGAGGAAGAAGATGGGTCGAGGAGGTCGGTCCAGGGGCCGTGGCGTCGGGTGCATCTTGGTAGGAGATGAAGGAGCCTTCGGCGGTCCTCTCCATGGTGGACAAGGGGTCGGAGGCGCCACTGCAAGCTACCCCGAGCTCGAGCCCTTGCTTCCTCGGGTCATGGTGGACAGGGCGATGGTGCAGTGCGTGGAGCTTACCTGAGCGGCGGTGAGGGCAAGAAAGGGGTGGAAGTGGACGAGGGGGTCTAGGGCTAGGGTTAGGACATGTTTTATAGGCATCAACCGAATGCCGACGTGGCGCGTCTGGATGTTCTGCCGTACAAAGGTTGGGGACGAACATGTGCCTGCGACCTGGTAGGAAGGAGGCCCAAGGGAAAGCTAGCGCTAGGAGGAAGAGGCCCAAAGGGGAGCGACCTGGCAGATGGGCTGCGCTGCTTCTTCTTTCTTTCTTTTCTTCAGCCAGAAAATAAAGACAGGAAAGCATAGGAATAATGGAGAGGTGTTTGAGAAATATAAAAATATCCTCATGACTCTGAATTTATTCCCTATTTAATAAAATTGTCCTGGACATTTTTAGAGGTAGAAAAATAAAGCAAGTTTGAATTTAGCTCAAACTTGAGTCATTTTTGAACCCGACCAAAACAACTTCAATTGATACGAATTTTTGCAGAGAGTCTAGGGGCATGTTGCAAGATTTATAGGAAGAATATGAACATTATTGGAGGAGGGTAGAATGGCACTTGCAAAAAAATAGAAGGAAGAAGAAAGGAAGGGAGATGTGATGATGCATAATACAACATTATGAGCACCTCAAGGCATATGCCGAGCATGTAACTGACAAGAGGAAATACAACAACATAATGACCATGATGCAACAACATAGTATGAATAAAATGCAATATGACAAAGATGACATGACAATGCAATATAATGGCAAGATGCACAATGCAATGTAAACAAAGATGATAATGAAGCAAGAAGCAAAATATGATAAGGCACTTAACATGGTCATGGCATCAACATAGAGGAATGAAATATGCAAAATGATTATGATTATGCAACAAACAAAATACACACACATCAACAACAAAAATAAAAGGAAGGACAGTGTTGGTTTTAATTATTTTTCTCTCCTAAAAGTATTTCTAAGTACAATATATGAGCGGAGATAATATGACTTCTCCAAAATAACAGAAATATTGAAGGAAAAATGTTAAAATCACTTTCGGTATTTTTCTGGATTTATTTGCGATTTTATTTGCATAGGAAAAATGCGTGTTTTTCAAAATTGCATTTAGGTCAAGGAAAAATGTTCACTTTGTCCTAAATATTATTAGAGGATGGTGAAAACTTATTTCGGGATTTTCGGAGTCCGTTTAGTATTTTTTTCGTTAGTTTTGCTACGTCAGGACTCATTTAGAAAAAAAAGGGGCAAACTGACTCCGGGCCGTAAGAGGCCAGGACTCTGGCCTTTATATAGCGCCAGCCGCCGGCCGCTAAACCCCAGCCGCCCCGCCGAACCCTAGCCCGCCAGCGCCGCCGCCCGCCCCGCGCCACGTCGCCGCGGCCAGCCCTCGCCGCCGCCGCTGCCGCGCCGCCGCCCCACCCGCGCGCCTCGCCGCCGCCGCCGCCCGCCGCCGGAGTAGCCGTCGGAGTTCGTCGTTTTCGAGGTACCATTGGTTTTTCTTTTTAAACCGATCGGTTCTTTTCGTAAAACCCGAGATCCGTTTTTTGTAGAATTAGATCAGTTCGGTTTTTCTTCGGTTTAGTTATTTAGCGGACGTTCGTCCGTACGTTCGTTTTAATGAACGCTATTCGTCCGTTAGCTGCAGACAGCGAACGTTCGTTCATTAGCCTGTTCGTCAGTTTTCTTTTTCGGGGTATTTATCCGCGATTATTCCGATCACGATTTCTGCCCTGATCTTGTTTTTCGTTTTTCTTTTCGCTCGAGAGTCGGAATCAGGTGATTCAAAATCCCAGATCTTCGTCTCGACGCCCTCTTTCCGTTTAACCAACTTGAAAATAGTTTTGGCTACTGTAAAATTTGACTTTAGATCAATTAGTAACCGGAGCTCATTTCTTTTGTAGTTTGAGTTTTGTTGCTTCTTTCGATTTGATTCTTTTTGCAAACCGCAGTTCTTAAGTTGAACTTTCTGGTTAGATCTTATCTTTTGGAGTTTTGTTTGTGCATCTTTGCTTGTTTGCTTATGTATACTATTGTTTTCTTGCGATAGAATACCCGGACTGTGAAGCGTGCTACTACGAGTCTCTAGGTTTTGCGAATCGTCAGCAAGGCAAGTAACACTTTGATCATACCCTTTTATTACCCAGTTTTTATGCATTAGATCAAACCCTCACACATTGCATGAGTAGGATCTCTTTAATAGTGGGACTGGGAAGTAGTTTGAGGTAGAACCTGTTACCTGCATTATTTTCAAACCCTTGGGAGTTACTTCTACGTTTGCTTAGGTTGCTATGATATGCTCGTAGACGTGGTTTGGGTTTGAGTGAAATCCATGACAGATGTGAGTTGTTAATTAAGGTGGCTACTTGAATACACATCTGGGTGGATTGGTTGCAGGGAACCTGGAGAATCCAGTGTTGTCCTAGGAAATCCCGGGGTTCCGTGTGATTTTTCCTATGGAATGCCACCCAGGCTCAAAGGGATCATAAAACTATTCATGCTAGAAACTTCCGTGTGCAGCCACATGCCAATATGGGCTCTGGCATAGTTGAGTAAGTTGTGGGAAACCTTTCCGTGATGGGCTAGCAGATGTAGAGGGATTGTAGGTGTACCGGCCTATCTATCCGGTTAAGGGGACCCCTTCGGAAACACAGTGTCTCGGTCATCCGTTTCTCAAACACCATGCAGTGCGAGAAACCAAACAGAGGCGATCGAGTCTTGTGGGGAAAAGTGCACAAACCCTTGCAGAGTGTACAAACTGATCATGATTAGCCATGTCCCCGGTTATGGACATCTTGAGTATCTAGTACTTGAATTATTGGTTGATCTCATCACTCTATAATTTAATTTGTTGGGTTAATGATAACTTTAATTTGGGATTGAGTTGGAGGTACCTTCTCAATGATTTTCAACTACCATAATAGTTAAAATAAAATCCATTCCTTTGTTGTAGGGAAAAATTGGCTTTACGCAAAAAAAAAACTTTCACCTTAGAGCCTCCACCAGCCAAATATGCATATAGTATAGCCTTTATTCTGTTACTTGCATCTTCTGTGTTATCTTGCCAGCATATTCCATGTGCTGACCCGTTTTCGGGCTGCAACATATTACGTTGCAGACTTTTCAGGCGAGGAATAAGACGTGCTAGGTCGTTTGTCATGCACTCAGCTATGCCGTTGGAGCTGATGGACTCACTTATCTTCCAAGTCTTCCGCTGTTATTTTGTTAGATGGCCTTAAGCCATAGATTTGTGTAATAAGTTCTCATTGGAGACATTCGATGAAATATGTGTGTGATTGCCACTCTGTTATAAATCCTTCAAGTACTTTGTGTGTCAGCATTACCGATCCAGGGATGACACAGGACACAGAGACTTCGGTCCATTCGGATCGTGGTCGCTACAAAGATGGTATCAGAGCACACGCTGAATGTAGGACACGACCACTAAGACAGACCCTAGATCAGTCTTTTCTACTCATTTCTAACTTCTCTCCATTTTCTACATATTTAGGATGGTGGACCCAAGGAACAAGTTCACTCAACCGTATGAAGACACACCTTTTGGATGACACTTGAAGGAAGTCACTAGGTACCTGAACATAGGAATACCAAGCTTTACCGGAACCTACACCGCCACCTTACCAGAAGAGGAGCGACAGAGTATACAAGTTCAAATTCCTGAAAGAACCTTCGCACCATCCACTGAGCCAATAGAGTTTTCTTTTGATGCGCCAACCTGGAGCCTAGGAAAGAGCATGGCCGCCCACATCACAATGGAAAGGATCGGAGAAGTCTACAAGCAGGAGCTGAAGGACACCATCTATAAGATTTGTGGACGCCGAGATGAGCGTTGGGATATGATCAGCACCCGGAAGGATAGGTCCATTGCCGCGTTCATTCAGGAGTTGAACCAGCACAGTCGACGACATGAGCACCAGATGTGCGCTGGGATGATAGAATTGAAGAAGGCACTAAACAGGAATTTGGTGCTAGAAGAAGAACTTAAGTCTACTCGTGACGGATACGAGGAGGAGATGTTGATACTAGTAGAGAAGAATGATGATTTGACAAGGAAGCTAGGAGTATTCATCGGAGATCCAGCACCAAGAGGTGAAGAAGAGGAAGAAGAACCCAAGGAGATTCGTCCCGAAGATTACATTATCATCGACAACACGGATTCAGAACCCGATGATAGTAATGACGAAGACTATGAAGATGAAGCTGGAGCAGACATCATGGAATCTTCCGCCGATCAATATTTTTAAATGACCACCCTATGACTAGTAGTTTACCCCCACACAGTAGTATTTAGAGCACTCTTTGTAACAGTAGTTAGATTTGTAAGATCTTGCTTGAAATTGATTGGTCTGATATGATTGTGTTTGTCTGATGTGCATATGGGTAGTGATTTTTCCTTAGACCTCAATTCTATTCTAATCTCTTCCCTCTACACCCATCAGATGCCACCAAGACGTGAGCCCGGATTTGAGTTTCCCCCTGAGCTCACCCAGTTTATCCAGCAGCAGAACACCCTGATGCAACTACTTGTCCAGAACACTCAAAACAACCAGAACAACAACAACAACCCTGCACCACCACCACCCGTGGACAACCTGACACGTTTCTTAAGGTTGCAACCACCAGTGTTTGCTAGCAGCATCAAAACAATAGTGGCTGATGACTGGCTACGCAAGATTGGAAGGGATTTGACCACGGCCAATTGCTCGGATGCTAAGAAGGTGCGATTTGCCGCACACCAGTTGTCTGGACCAGCCGCAGCATGGTGGGAGAATTACACAGCCACTTTCCCCATAGCCAATGTCACTTGGGAGCAATTTCAGCAAGCTTTCCGTACTGCCCATGTCTCAACTGGAGCCATGAGCATGAAGAAGCGGGAGTTTCGCAACTTGCGCCAAGGAAACCGTACTGTAGCTCAGTACGTGGATGAGTTTAGTACCCTATCTCGTTATGCCCCAGATCATGTGGCCACAGATGCCGCTAAGCAAGAGAGATTTATGGAAGGGCTGAATGATGAGATGAGCGTACAGTTGATGGTGCCAACTTTCAACAACTACTAGGAGTTGGTAGATAAATCTCTTATGATTGAAGGGAAGCAGCAACAGATTGAGAGCCGCAAGAGGAAGTATGGAAAAGGAAGGAGTAACTCTGGAGCTCAGCAGAAGCCCCGATTCACTCCGAATTCGGGAGTATATACCCATAACCATGGAATTCCCCACAACCACAATGGCCCTAAGAATGGAAATGGGAATGGAGCAAGTAGTAACCAGAGCCACTCTACCCCGTCCACACTCGCTAAGGATTTCAGCCACGTCACCTTTTTCAAGTGCGGGAAGAATGGACATTATGCCAATGACTGCCCTGAAGCTAAGAATGGGAACGGCAATGGAAGCGCCGGAAAGAAGCCCAACCCGTTCAACTAAGGACAAGTGAACCACGTGACTGTGGAGGAGGTAGAAGAGCAACCAGATGCTGTTGTCGGTAAGTTTTTGGTTAAGACATTTACCGCAATAGTTCCTTTCGATACTGGTGCATCGCATTCATACATTTCTAGGGGATTCGTGAATAGACATAGGATGTCCACCCGAGTCCTTATGACCCCCATGTTAGTAAGTTCACCAGGAGCAGAGTATATGGCACACCAAGGATGTTTTCAGACGCCATTGATCATAGGACGCCATACTTTCCCCTCCGACCTAATAGTTTTGGAGTCATAAGGATTGGATGTGATATTAGGTATGGATTGGCTATCGAAGTATGGAGGTAACATCGATTGTGCCAGCAAGTCTATTATGCTTACCACACCGGGGGAAAGAACGATTAAGTATGTATCCAGGCATTCGCCTATAAGGACACAAGTACATTCTCTCACAGGAGTTGTTCAGGAGGAAGTGCCAGTAGTAAAGAATTATCCGGATGTGTTCCCAGAGGAGTTACCTGGCATGCCACCGGATAGAGATATTGAGTTTTTGATAGATTTGTTGACTGGCCCCGGACCAATATCTAAGAGACCATATCGGATGCCAGCGAATGATCTGGAGGAGATCAAGAAGCAGATTAAGGAGTTGTTGGAGAAAGGATTTATTCGCCGAAGTTCATCACCTTGGGGAGCCCCAGTGCATTTGGTCGAGAAGAAGGATGGATCTTTATGAATGGTCGTTGATTATCGTGCGCTGAATGAAGTGACTATTAAGAATAAGTACCCGCTGCCGATGATCAATGATTTGTTCGACCAACTCCAGGGAGCGAAAGTATTCTCCAAGATAGATCTACGATCTGGATACCACCAATTGAAGATCTGAGAGAAGGATATACCTAAGACAGCCTTCACCACACGGTACGGGCTATATGAGTATACGGTTATGTCATTTGGATTGACTAACGCCCCTGCCTACTTCATGAGTATGATGAACAAGGTGTTCATGGAGTTCTTGGATAAATTCGTCGTGGTATTTATAGATGATATTCTAGTATACTCGAAGGATGAAGAGGAACATGCAGAGCATTTGCAGTTGGTTTTGGAGAAGCTCAGAGAACATCAGTTGTATGCCAAGTTTAGCAAATGTGAGTTTTGGTTGAAGGAAGTCGGATTCCTAGGGCATGTTATATCGGGAGAAGGTATAGCAGTGGACCCCGTCAAAGTGCAGGCAGTCACTGAGTGGTTGGCACCCACTTCAGTTAGAGAGATCCATAGTTTTCTTGGAGTCGCGGGATACTACCGGAGATTCATAGAAAATTTCTCCAAGATTGCAAAGCCAATGACGACATTGTTGTAGAAGGAGACGAAGTTCGATTGGACTGAAGAGTGTGAATAAAGTTTCCAGGAGTTGAAGAAACGGTTGACGACTGCCCCAGTGCTGATATTGCCAGATATACGCAAGGATTTCCAAGTGTACTGCGACGCTTCACGCTTGGGACTTGGAGGAGTACTTATGCAAGATGGAAGAGTTGTTTCCTATGCATACCGTCAACTGCGACCGCACGAGTTGAATTACGCGATGCACGATCTGGAGTTAGTAGCTGTAGTGCACGCACTAAAAACCTGGAGACACTTCCTTATTGGAAATCGTTGTGATGTGTACACGGATCATAAGAATTTGAAGTACATTTTCACACAGAGGGAACTAAACCTCAGACAGAGGAGATGGTAGGAGCTTATAAAGGATTATGATATGAAGCTGCACTATCATCCAGGGAAGGCCAACGTCGTGGCAGACGCTTTGAGCCAGAAGCATTATGCAAATACCCTAATAAAAGGGGGATTGCCACAGGAGTTAGCAGAACATCTCAGGGAGCTTCGTTTGGAGATAGTTCCTAGAGGTTTTGTTGCTACGTTGGAAGTTCAGTCGACATTGCTGGGAAAGATACGCGAAGCCCAGAAGGATGATAAGGAAATTGCAGATATAAGGAAAAGGATGAGTGAAGGAAAAGCCAAGGGATTTCGTGAGGATGAACACGACACCTTGTGGTTTGAGGAACGAATCTATGTGCCCAACGACCCGGAGATCAGGAAGTTGATACTGCAGGAAGCACAAGATTCGCCATACTCGATACACCCCGGAAACACCAAGATATATTTGGATTTGAAGGAACGTTTCTAGTGGACGGGAATGAAGAAGGATATTGCTGAGTATGTAGCCGTATGTGATGTATGCCAGAGAGTAAAGGCAGAGCATCAGAAGCCAGCAGGATTGCTGCAGCCTATGTCGATACCCGAATGGAAGTGGGAGAAGCTTGTCATGGATTTTATCACCGGATTGCCCAGGACCAAAGCCGGATATGACTAAATCTGGGTAGTAGTGGATCGATAGACGAAGGTAGCCCATTTTATCCCCGTGAAAACCACATACACCAGTGCGAAGTTGGCCAAGATATACATGACCAGGATTGTATGTCTGCATGGAGTTCCGAGGACCATTGTATCAGATAGAAGAACACAATTCACCTCAAAGTTTTGGCATCAGCTACACCAAACTTTGGGAACGAGGCTGGAATTTAGCAGCGCCTTTCATCCGCAGACCGATGGACAGACCGAGAGAGTCAACCAGATACTGGAGGACATGTTGAGAGCCTGTGCGTTAGATTATGGATATAGTTGGGATGATAATTTGTCCTACGCGGAGTTCTCGTACAACAACAGTTACCAGGCCAGTTTGAAGATGGCACCATTCGAGGTATTGTATGGAAGGAGATGCCAAACACCGTTAATGTGGGATGAAGTTGGAGACGGACAGTTGTTTGGACCAGACTTGATCAAAGAGTCCAAGGAGAAGGTGAAGTTGATTTGAGATAGATTGAAGGTAGCTCAGTCCAGGCAGAAGAGTTATGCAGACTCGAAGCGCAGGGAGATAGCCTACGAAATAGGAGACAGAGCGTACTTGAGAGTATCGCCTCTGCGAGGAGTTAAACATTTCGGAGTTAAAGGAAAGCTAGCCCCGAGATTTGTGGGACCCTACCGTGTTTTGGAACGCATGGGAGAGGTTGCCTATAAGTTGGAATTGCTCGAAGGACTGTCAGGAGTGCACGACGTGTTTCACGTTTCGCAGCTTAAGAAGTGCCATGCAGAGATGGCCGATATTCCGCTTAGAGACACATAACCCCTGGAAGCAATTCAGTTGGACAGTGATCTGACCTACGAGGAGAAGCCTGTTAAGATCCTCGAATTTTCGAGCAGAGTCACCCGTAGTAAGGTTATCAAGTTCTGCAAAGTTCAGTGGAGTCACCACACCGAGGAAGAAGCCACCTGGGAACAAGAAGATGATCTACGCAAGGACCACCCACACCTGTTTTCTAGCCAAGTCGAATCTCGAGGGCGAGATTCATTCAAAGGGGGGTAGGTTTGTAACATCCCAAATTTTCAATTTGGAATGTTATACATAGATCATACTGCATTGCATGTTTATTTGCATTTTTGTAATTTGGAATGTTATACATAGATCATACTGCATTGCATGTTTATTTGCATTTTTGTTTGTGGCGATCCTCGAAATTCGAAGCAACTCAAGGACCTACGGAGAGAGTTGGGAATTCTACCGTTTTCGTATTTGAGTTCACTCGAATACCGGTACGAGGACAGTGTTGGTTTTAATTATTTTTCTCCCCTAAAAGTATTTCTAAGTACAATATATGAGCGGAGATAATATGACTTCTCCAAAATAACAGAAATATTGGAGAAAAGATGTTAAAATCACTTTCGGTATTTTTCTGGATTTATTTGCGATTTTATTTGCATAGGAAAAATGCGTGTTTTTCAAAATTGCATTTAGGTTCGGGAAAAATGTTCATTTTGTCCTAAATGCTATTAGAGGACGGTGAAATTTTATTTCGGGATATTTGGAGTCCGTTTAGTATTTCTTTCGTTAGTTTTGCTACGTCAGGACTCTTTTAGGAAAAAAAAAGGGGCAAACCGACTCCGGGCCGTAAGAGGCGAGGACTCTGGCCTTTATATAGCGCCAGCCGCAAGCCTGCTAAGCCCCAGCCGCCCCGCCGAACCCTAGCCCGCCAGCGCCGCCGCCCGCCCCGCG
>LR738710.1:105357362-105404482 GCA_902687465.1 Secale cereale
CCCCCCCCCCCCCCCCCCCCCCCCCCCCCCCCCCCCCCCCCCCCCCCCCCCCCCCCCGCGCGCCTCGCCGCCGCCGCCGCTGCCGCCACCGGAGTAGCCGCCGGAGTTCATCGTTTTTGAGGTAGCCATCGGTTTTTCTTTTTAAACCGATCGGTTCTTTTCGTAAAACCCTAGATCCATTTTTTGTAGAATTAGATCGGTTCGGTTTTTCTTCGGTTTAGTTATTTTGCGGACGTTCGTCCATATGTTCATTTTAACGAACGCTGTTCGTCCGTTAGCTGCATACAGCAAACGTTCGTTCGTTAGCCTGTTCGTCAGTATTTTTTTTCGGGGTATTTATCCGCGATTATTCCGATCATGATTTCTGCCCTGATCTTGTTTTTCGTTTTTTTTTCGCTCGCGAGTCAGAATCAGGTGATTCAAAATCCCAGATCTTCGTCTCGACGCCCTCTTTCCATTTAACCAACTTGAACAAAGTTTTGGCTACTGTAAAATTTTACTTTAGATCAATTAGTAACCGGAGCTCGTTTCTTTCGTAGTTTGAGTTTCGTTGCTTCTTTCGATTTGATTCTTTTTGCAAACCGGAGTTCTTAAATTGAACTTTCCGGTTAGATCTTATCTTTTGTAGTTTTGTTTGTGCATCTTTGCTTGTTTGCTTATGTATGCTATTGTTTGCTTGTGATAGAATACCCGGACTGTGAAGCGTGCTACTACGAGTCTCTAGGTTGTGCGAATCGTCAGCAAGGCAAGTAACACTTTGATCATACCCTTTTATTACCCAGTTTTTATGCATTAGATCAAATCCTCACACATTGCATGAGTAGGATCTCTTAAATTGTGGTACTGAGAAGTAGTTTGAGGTAGAACCTATTACCTGCATTATTTTCAAACCCTTGGGAGTTACTTCTACGTTTGCTTAGGTTGCTATGCTATGCTTGTAGACGTGGTTTGGGTTTGAGTGAAATCCATGACAGATGTGAGTTGTTAGTTAAGGATTCAACTTAAGGTGGCTACTTGAATACACATCTAGGCGGATTGGTTGCAGGGCACCTGGAGAATCCAGTGTTGTCCTAGGAAATCCCGGGGTTCCGTGTGATTTTTCCTATGGAATGCCACCCAGGTTCAAAGGGATCATAAAACTATTCATGCTAGAAACTTCCGTGTGCAGCCACATGCCAATATAGGCTCTGGCATAGTTGAGTAAGTTGTGGGAAACCTTTCCGTGATGGGCTAGCAGATGTAGAGGGATTGTAGGTGTACCGGCCTATCTATCCGATTAAGGGGACCTCTTCGGAAAGACTGTGTCTCGGTCATCTGTTTCTCAAACACCATGCAATGGGAGAAACCAAACGGAGGCGATCGAGTCTTATGGGGAAAAGTGCACAAACCTCTGTAGAGTGTACAAACTGATCATGATTAGCCGTGTCCCCGGTTATGGACATCTTGAGTATCTGGTACTTGAATTATTGGTTGATCTCATCACTCTATAATTTAATTTGTTGGGTTAATGATAACTTTAATTTGGGATTGAGTTGGAGGTACCTTCTCAATGATTTTCAACTACCATAATAGTTAAAATAAAATCCATTCCTTTGTTGTAGGAAAAAATTGGCTTTACACAAAAAAACTTTAACCTTAGAGCCTCCACCAGCCAAATATGCATATAGTATAGCCTTTATTCTGTTACTTGCATCTTCTGTGTTATCTTGCCAGCATATTTCATGTGCTGACCCGTTTTCGTGCTGCAACATATTACGTTGTAGACTTTTCAGACGAGGAATAAGACGTGCTAGGTCGTTTGTCATGCACTCAGCTATGCCGTTGGAGTTGATGGACTCACTTATCTTCCAAGTCTTCCGCTGTTATTTTGTTAGATGGCCTTAAGCCATAGATTTGTGTAATAATTTCTCATTGGAGACATTCGATGTAATACGTGTGTGATTGCCACTCTGCTATAAATCCTTCAAGTACTGTGTGTGTCAGCATTACCGATCCAGGGATGACACAGAACACAGAGACTTCGGTCCATTCGGATGGTGGTCGCTACAATCACAGACCTTTCTCGTGATCTCAATGTGGATGGGAAGTCCATGATGGATATCATCTTCACCCTCAATGAGCAAATCCACTACCTTCAAAGCCAGATCTATGATCTTCAGAACCAAGTCTTTCAATACGAGGCAAGGTTCAAAGGTATGAGTTTGGCTGCTAGTTGCAGGACCCGTGAGACTCATTCTTCTCTTACGATGGTGGACCCCTGTCATGGAAACCCGAGGACAAGATCGCATCTACTTCACCGCCACCACCATCTTCTTCATCACCGAAATAAAATTGAGTATCGGGTATGGGCACTCCCCTTGGCTTTCGCCAAGCTTGGAGGAGGTGCCCCAGGATCGTATCATCCCCACTATCATTTTACCTTTACTTGTTTTAGTTTGATATTTTGCTTTAGAATAAATGAAAATTTAGTTCGATCCTTTCTTTTCGAGAGTTTGCTCAGTGATCTATCCTTGTAATCGTGTGCACGTTATATAATAAAGTTTAGTTTGAGTTTTGCTTTCTTTACTTTCATGTTGCAATAAAAGAAAGGAAATAAATTAAGAAGATCATATGCTAATCCTATGGTAGGTTATAGCACCACATAAGGAAAAGTATAAGTAGAAATATTTATTAGAGATTGTGAAACATAGCATTCGTTAATGATGCAACTCGTCAAAGAATTAATAAGGGAAGAGAAGATTCACATACAAATATACTATCCTAGAAATCTTTTGTGATTGTGAGCCCCCATCAAAATAGTATATGCCAAAATTGTTGATGTTGGACAAGGAGGACAACTTAATGATTTGTGTTTCTTCATATTCACACAGAAGTCATATTGTCATAGATCCTTTAACATGTGGTGCTTGCTCAATATCTTTTCAAAACAAGAACTCCGCACTAAGTAGAGATACTACTTTTGCATCCAAAAACCCTTAAACCCAAACCTTTTTCGAGAGTCCACCTGAAAGCACAAGTGCTCCCTAGGTGATTTTGGTAATTAATGTCAACATATCTCTTGTTGGACTAATGTTTTCATGTAGTAGATTTCAGACAAGTTCAACAGATGGAGAGGCATGGACTTGAGGATGTGGAACCCCTTCAAGATATTAAGGACAAAGGATTGGCTCATGCTCAAAGCTAAGGACTCTACATTTTCTATTTCAGTGATCCAAGAACACATTGAGTCCATAGGAAAGCCAATACTATTAAAAGGGGATGAGGTGTTGCTTAATGGCTTGCTTGCTCATGATGCTTAATGATATGCTCCAAAACCCTCAACCACTTTCTCACATCCACCTATGTCCCAAAACAAAAGTCAATCTCAGCCCCACCAAAAATATTTATCCGGCGCCACCGAGCTCACCGAAAGGGATCTCA
This sequence comes from Secale cereale, assembly GCA_902687465.1. NCBI lineage: Eukaryota > Viridiplantae > Streptophyta > Magnoliopsida > Poales > Poaceae > Secale > Secale cereale. Next base: position 105,360,783 of record LR738710.1, read on the forward strand.
GTCTCACCGAGATGAGATTGCAAACTCTCTATTTCATGTTGCAATATTTTCGGTCTAACCGAGATGTGCAATCGGTCCTACCGAGTCTATAATGCAAAATCTCTGTTGCCTCTTCGTAACATTTCGGTCTCACCAAAATGAGCGAATCGGTCCCATCGAGTTTGCCTGACCAACTCTCTGTGTGCTTATTACCAAAATCGGTCTCACCGAGTTTGTGTATTCCGTCCCACTGAGATTACGTTATGCCCTAACCATAATGAAATCGGTCCCACTGAGTTGATCATATCGGTCCCAACGAAATACCCAACAGTCACATTATGAATGAAGTCGGTCTGACCGAGTTCTTTGAATCGGTCCCGCCGAGTTTGGTAAATTGTGTGTAACTGATAGATTTTGTGTGGAGGCTATATATACCCCTCCACCCACTCTTCACTCTTGGAGAGAGCCATCCGAACATACCTACACTTCCATCATTCATGTTCTTAGAGAGAACCACCTACTCAAGTGTTGAGATCAAGATATTCCACTTCTACCATATGAATCTTGTTCTCTAGCCTTCCCCAAGTTGCTTTCCACTCAAATCCTTCTTCCACCATATCCAAATCTGTGAGGAGCTGTCTGAGTGTTGGGGAGACTATCACTAGAAGCATTTGAGCAAGGAGTTCATCATCAACACACCCTTTCTTACCTTTTTGGAGAGTGGTTTCTCCTAGATTAGTTAGGTGTCACTTGGGAGCCTCCGACAAGATTGTGTAGTTGAACCAAGGAGTTTGTAAGGGCAAGGAGGTCGCCTACTTCGTGAAGATCTACCGCTAGTGAGGCAAGTCCTTCGTGGGTGATGGCCATGGTAGGATAGACAAAGTTGCTTCTTCGTGGACCCTTCGTGGGTGGAGCCCTCCGTGGACTCGCGCAGCCATTACCCTTCGTTGGTTCAAGTCTCCATCAACTTGGATGTACGATATCACCACCTATCGGAACCAAGACAAAAAACATCGTTCTCTTCACTTGCGTTTGCTCCTTCTAAACTCCTCCCTTTTACCTTCATATGCAATTGTGTTTACTTTCCGCTGCTATACTCTTAAAATTGCATGTGTAGGTTGATTGCTTGACTTGTGCTTAGTTGCTAAAATCTGCCAAGAACTGAAATTAGTAAAAGGCTAGTTTTTGCTTTAGTTAAGTGGTCAAAGTTGCATGCTTTACTTCACTATACCTATATTCTCTTGTTATACATGCTTGTTGTGTATTGTGAAAGTTAAACATGTGCTAAAACTCCACTCCAATATCAAAGATGTTAAAAGCTGCCACTTTTCTTGCTAGAGTCTATTCACCCCCTTCTAGACACATTCTCTTCTCGATCCTTTTAATTGGTATCAGAGCATTGGTATCCATTGATTTGGTTTAATCACCATTGGAGGAAGATGGATGAGTCTATGTTGGGGAGTATTAAACATAGAGTGCCTATGCTTGATGGAGAGTACTTTCAAGAATGGAAAAAATGAGATTCTTGAGATCTTGAATGAATATCATTTGAACAAGTACATTCATAATCCTTGCATGCCCCCCATTGATGCTTCGAATCCTACTCTCAATGAGAAACTTGACATGATTCGCCATCTTAGAACTATCAATCTTATTATTAGAGGATTGCTAGCTTACTTGCCCTAGATTGTGCTTATACCATATGGAGATTTTTAGAGGAACGATTTCCAAATTATTCCTTGAAAAATCTTGATGAGATTCTCCATAAGTCGATTGCCTTAAATAAGATGAGTACTAGTGATCCTAAGTTTGGTGATTGTCTGTTTGAGCTTCGTGAACTCATGCTTGCCAAAGGAGACGTTGGAATAATTAGCAATATCATTTCCGAAGTCGTTAGAATTCATAGAGATGAACATTGTTACAGTCATACTTCTAATGAATCACTCTCTCTAGGTGTTGATCAATCACATGACGATGAGGAACATGGATACTATGATGAAGATGAACTTGATGAACAAATAAGACATTTTGGTCTTATGGCAAATATCCGTGGTTACACAGCCGGAGGAAAGGAATGGGTGCCTGACAGTGGTTGCACGGATCACATGACCGGAGATAAGGACATGTTTGATGAGATTGCTAGAAAAGATGGTCCACGAACGTATGTTACCTTTGGTGACAACTCTAAGGGTAAAGTTGTTGGCCTTGGTAAGGTGGCCATATCCAATGATAGCTCAATTAAGAATGTCATGCTTGTAGAATCCCTCAGATATAATCTTCTCTCCGTGTCTAGATTAGCTGATTTTGGTCTAAATGTGCTATTTACTCATGTTGATTGCCAAGTATTTCGTAGAGATAATCACAACATGGTCTTTACCGGCATACGTAGAGGTGACCTATACATTATTGAATTAACTAAGAAATCCCAACCCCGCACTTGCTTAATTGCTAAATCTTCTAAAGGTTGGTTGTGGCGTAGAAGGTTAGGTCATGTCGGTATGCGAAATCTTGATAAGCTAATTAATGGTGATCATATCCTCGGTGTTAAAGATGTTATATTTGACAAGGATAGACTTTGTAGTGCTTGTCAAGAAGGAAAACAAGTTGGAGGAAGTCATCACATGAAGAACATCATGACTACTAGAAGACCACTTGAGCTACTTCATATGGATCTTTTTGGTCCCAACGCTTACAAAAGCCTCGGTGGTAACTCTTTTGGATTAGTCATTGTTGATGATTTTTCAAGATTTACATGGGTGTTCTTTCTTGATGATAAATCGCAGGTCCAAAAGATCTTCAAAAACTTTGCTAGGAAGGCCCAAAACCAATTTGAAGTGAAGATCAAGAAGGTTCGTAGCGACGACGGAACGGAGTTCAAGAACGCAAATTTCGATACCTTTCTTGACAAAGAAGGGATTTCACATGAGTTCTCAGCTACGTACATGCCTCAACAAAATGGAATTGTTGAGAGGAAGAACCCGACACTCATCAAAATGGCAAGAACGATGCTTGATGAATACAAGACGCCAAGACACTTTTGGGCGGAAGCAGTTGAGACAGCTTGTCATGCAACAAATCGTTTGTATCTTCACAAGCTTCTCGGCAAGATGGCATACGAGCTTCTCACCGGTAACAAACCCCAAGTTGGATACTTTTGAGTATTCAGCTCAAAGTGCTACATTCTTGATAAGCATCTTCGTTCTAAATTTGCTCCTAAATCTCATGAAGGTTTCCTACTTGGTTACGGCTCAAACTCTAACACATATCGTGTCTACAACAATTTCACCTGAAAGGTTGAAGAGACGGTAGATGTGAAGTTTGATGAATCTAACAGCTCACAAGTAGAGCAATTGCCAATTGATGTAAGAGATAAAGATCCTTCGGAAGCAATCCAAGACTTGTCTATTGGCAAGATCCATCCAACAGAGGAGAAAGAGAGTACTTTGTCCGTCCATGTGGAAGTTCCTACCTCACAACAAGGTGAACCTCAAGTTGACTTGGAGGCATCCACAAGTGGGACACGCCATGACGAAGGAAACGAGGATGTGCATCGAGATGAACCACATCAACCTACTTCTCCACAAGGGGACAACAACACCAACAACAATGAAGAAGGACAAGAAGAGGAAGAAGACGATGAAGAAGACGTTCCACCCCGACCCAAGAAAAAGCTTTCACGAGTTAGAGCAAGAATTGCTAGAGATCATCTCGTAGAGAAAATCTACAATGATATCCAAACCGGGAGAATCACTCGCTCTAAATCTCGTTTAGCTAACCTTTGTGAACATTACTATTTCATATCTAACCTTGAACCTATGAAGGTTGAAGGTGCTCTTGATGATCCAGATTGGGTGAATGGCATGCACGAAGAGCTACACAACTTCGAGACAAATCAAGTGTGGAGATTGGTCGAAAAGCCCGACAACAACCACAACATCATCGGTACCAAATGGGTGTTTAGCAACAAGCAAGACGAAGATGGTCAAGTCGTCTGCAAAAAAGCACGTCTCGTTGCTCAAGGCTGCACTCAAGTCAAATGTATGGACTACGGTGAGACATGTGCCCCCGTTGCTAGACTCGAATCTATTCGCATCTTGCTTGCCTATGCTAATCACCATGATATCACCTTGTACCACATGGACATTAAAAGTGCTTTTATAAACGGTGAAATTGTGGAGGAAGTTTATGTTAAACAACCTCCTGGCTTTGTTAATCCCAAGAAACATGACCATGTTTACAAACTACACAAAGCCCTATATGGTCTTAAGCAAGCTCCTAGAGCATGGTATAAATGTTTGACCAAGTTCCTAATTGAAAAGGGGTTTGAAATTGGAAAAATATATTCCACTCTTTTTACTAAAAGGGTTAATGGTGAATTATTTGTGTGCCAAATCTACGTTGATGATATCATATTTGGTTCTACTAACCCCCATTTTAGTGAAAGGTTTGGAAAGCTAATGTCGGAAAAGTTTGAGATGTCTATGATGAGTGAACTCAAGTTCTTTCTTGGCTTGCAAATCAAGCAAACTAAGGAGGGTACCTTTGTTTCTGAAACAAAGTATACCAAGGACTTGTTCAAGAAGTTCAACATGAAAGAATGCAAAGGTATGACTACACCCATGCCTACTAGTGGACATCATGACTTAACTAAGGATGGTGAACCGGTTGATCAAAAGGTTTACCGATCTATGATTGGTTCATTGTTATATCTATGTGCCTCCCGTCCCGATATTATGCTAAGTGTGTGCATGTGTGCACAATACCAAGCGGCTCCTAAAGAATGCCATCTTAAGGCCGTGAAAAGGATAGTGAGATACCTAATTCATACACCAAATTTTGGCATTTGGTATCCTAAGAGTTCTACTTTTGATCTTGTTGGCTACTCCGACTCGGACTATGACGGTGACAAGGTTGATAGAAAGTCTACTTCGGGTACTTGTCAATTTCTTTGTAGATGTCTTGTGTCTTGGTCTTCCAAGAAAGAAAACTCGGTATCCTTATCCACCGCTGAAGCAGAATACATTGTCGCTGGTTTATGTTGTGCTCAATTGCTTTGGATGATTCAAACTCTTAAAGATTATGGGATATATGTGAAACATGTACCATTGCTTTGTGACAATGAAAGTGCTATTAAGATTGCTCATAATCCTGTGCAACACTCTCGAACTAAACATATTGAAGTTCGTCACCATTTCATTCGAGATCATGTTGCTAAGGGGGATATCAATCTTAAACATGTTTGCAACAATAAGCAATAAGCGGATATATTTACTAAACCACTTGATGAGAAAGTGTTTTGCAGGTTGAGAGGTGAATTAAACATTATTGATGCCTCAAACTTGGAGTAGGGACTCCATTCGATACATGCAAGGCATAAGCCTTTGACTAATCCTTGACTTTTTCTCTTATGATCTTATTTCTTCGATATATTTGTACCCTTGCATGCTATCTAACTCTTGTAGGCACTTGGATGAATCTAAATCCATGAGATTGCAACTCACTCATATCTTGAGCAATCAATATATCACCAAGTCTCTACATCGTGGTAGTTGAAGCCAAGGAAGCATGAAACCCTTCAACATATCCTTTGACAACTTCTATATATCAAATTTCATTTGGTATCAAATTTTCATGATTGTCATTATGGATACACAAGTGCTCTTCCTTGCAAGACTAACTCATGTAGGTAGATGAACTCAGACTACAAGTGGTGCTCCCAATACTTGATGAGCTTCATCAACCTTGAGCAACCCACACAAGTTCAACTACATGATCAAGACCAACACCACTACCCAAGGTATGCTATTCCATCTTAGAGAAGCTTTGTCACAAGTCATGGGTCAAAGCAGCTCAACAAGATGAGAATACATCAAAATGCTTAAACGAAAAATGGCAACCCCATCTTGAGCTTAAACGATGGGTATGACCTATGATCAAGATTCGTCACTTGACTCCTAAGTCAATATACTCTAACATAGGTGACTTTGTCGCCGACCAATTCTAGATGAAGTTCTCTAAGGTTTTTATTGTGTTTCTTGCATTTGACACTTGCATTTTTGTTCCCCTTCTCTTATCAAAAGAAAACTTCACCTAGACTTTCTTTTCTCTGCATTTTTGGCCTCCAATTCATTGCAAATCTTTCAGTTAATTCCTTGAAAATCCTTGTGAGATCTTATTTGCCTAAGTGAGCTGAGATGGAAAACGGTTCTCTCAATGTTGAACTCGGACCCACCGATTGTCTTCTTTCGGTCAAACCGAATCATCTCGGTGCCACCAAAGCAAACAACTCGGTGCTTCTGGTTTCAACACCGAGGAGACAATTTGACATTTGCAGCTTGCATATATGTTCCAGCTCCACTCAATGATACTTGTCCTCTACCAGCATCTCATGTATATCCAGCTCTATCTTGTGACTCAAGGATCAAACCTATTTTGACTCACACTCCAGAGGATCCCTTCTTGGAAATTGATGTCAAAGCGGGAGAGAGAGCTCACATCAAATCGTCAGGGAGAGAGAGAGAGCTCAAAGCTTAAGGGAGCAAAATCACTTGCCCCAGATGCTTGGTGTTCAAGAGGAGAGTACTTGCATGTCTTTATGAGGGGAAAGACATGTCTATGTTATTGATCTGATCTGTTTTGATCTGATTATGTTTCCCTATTTTCTTCCATTATCCAATATAAGATTCAGGGGGAGAAAGACTGCTAGGGAAGAAAGTCTTTGAATTCATTGCATATTTTTTACCTTTGGGAACATGTCTATATTCAAGAGTACCTAGTACTCACACTCTACATGTTATCCCAATCTTGGTACCCTTGTGGCTCTTTTGTTATTCTGTCTGGTAGATGTACCTGTGTTATCTAACCTTGTTTTCTCAGGTTCATCCCATCTTAAGTCAGCTCAAGATCACAAGGTAAGTATATGCATCACACTCATGAGCATGAAGATTTCTTGCTAATGTACATATTGTTTGCAAGAAGAAAATCATGAACATGAGGATACACTTCATATATTCATATCATTCACTCTCATGCATATAGCCAAGATACATGTAACTCATTGCTTGTCATACGTCTCAAACGTATCTACTTTTCCAAACACTTTTGCTATTCTTTTGACCTCATCCTTGCATGATTTGAACTAAACTAACCCGGACTGACGCTGTTTTCAGCAGAGCTGCCTGTATGGTTTTATTGCGTGCAGGAAAACGGATTTTTTAGGTGTCTCAAAAAATTCCACAAAAAATCACAGAAAATCCACGCACCCGAAGGAACCTTGTTCCAGAAGATGGACCAGAGGGCAGCCAGGGGGGGCCCAGGCGCCCTGGTGGCGCGGCCCCACCCCTGGCCGCGCCGGGAGGCCGCCTGGGCTGCTCCCACCTCCTCTGGTGCCCTACTTTGACCCGTATTTATCCCGTGACGAGAAAACCCCAGATCAGAGGTCGTTTTCCTAGTTTTCGTCGCGGAGCCGCCGCCACCCTCGGTTCTTCTTCGTGAGGGCTAATCTGGAGGCTGATTTGGCCTCCGGGGAGGGGAGATCGTCTCCATCGTCATCATTATCACCACTCCATCCTCCCTCCATGACTTCTCCTTCCATGTATGAGTAATTCCCTGCTGTAGGCAAAGGGGGTGGTAGGGATTGGATGAGTTAGATCATGTAATAGTTCATCAGATTGGTGGGGGCATGTTGCCTATCATCTACTATGGTGTTTATCATCTTTGCTTCAACTTGTTACTCTTAATGCTTTTCACTTAGGGCCCGAGTGCCATGATTTCAGATCTGAACCATATGTGTTTGCATGAATATATTTGTGTTCTTGATCCTATCTATGAGTTGTTTGCACCTATTACGGTCCGGAACCGGCGATCCCAAAAGTGACAGCTTGGGACACCAAAGGGGATGGTCCATAGTTTGAGGATTACATGTATCCATTGAGTTTATTGCTTTGTTCCGGTGCTCTTTGACAGGAGTACCTTAATCTCTATAAGTTCCTTTTGGCCCCGTTCATAGCGGGATGGTAGGACAAAAGATGTTGTGCAAGTTCTTATTGCAAGCACGTACAACTACCTATGGGATACATGTCTAATGTTTGATACTTGCCTAGATGATCATTACTTTTCTATGTGCCTCGCCCCAAGTTAGATTCATGATATATCTCATACATGCAGCGCCCAACCATCCATCTCCCTAGCCTACAGTGTTTTAAATCCTGCTGGTTACTAGTTGTTACTTTTGCTGTTTACCTCTGTTTACTTTTACTGTCATCACCATCACTATCATATCACCGTTACCACTTATCTTTTGTTGCAAGTAAGTATATTTCAGGTGCGGTTGAATTGAAAACTCAACTGTCAAAGCTTATAAATACTCTTTGGCTCCCCGTGTGTCGAATCTATAAATTGGGTTATTCTTACCCGCGAAGACTATCTCGATCCCTTACGGTTGTGGGTTATCAAGTACCGTTTTCTGGCGTCGTTGCCGGGGAGCATAGCAATATTTACAAGTCTACTTGAAGTATCCTACCTGCTGCACTTCATCCGCTATGGGTAAGAAAGGAGACCCCAAGGTTCCGATCTTACTATCCACTACAAGAAGAGGTACTGTTCTGAACACTAGTGCTACACTTGATTCACCTTCTGTTATGAGTAAGTTTGCTTCACCGCCACCACATGATGCTTCTACTGAATCTGTTACTATGTCCGATACTTTTCATGATGCTTCCACTACTCTTGATGATATTGGTTCACTTGGTTATGCTCCTGAGAAACAGATCGCTGCTGCTGCAAAAAATTCTGGAATTGAAATTCTTGTTACTCACTACCCCATTGGTGGAACTTATGATTATCCTGATTTGAGTAAACTCAAGGAGAGACTCCTTGATGATGATTATATTATGCTTGATGATGATTTATGCAGGGAACTGACAGAGTTTGCCGGCTCTGACCCTGAAGCTATTAAGAAGCTGCTTGAAAAACACTCTTTGAAGAACAAGACGGTTCCTGATCCTAAATTTGCTACATCTCCTATATGCATCAATGATCCTGATTATGATTTCTCTGTTGATCTTTCACTTATACCTATGGTTGAAGCTGACCCCTTTTATGGCAGAGAAAATGATGATGCTATTGCTCACCTGACCAAACTCACTGAGTTGGGTGGCTTGTTTACCACGGATGAGAAGATACGAAAATTTTATGTGACTAAGCTTCTTCCTTTCTCTTTGAAGGAAGGTGCTAAAACATGGTATGATTCACTACCATGTGGTTCCATTAAGAGTCCTCAAGACTTAGCTCACTCTTTTGTTGATAAGTACTTTCCTGCTCATATGCAACATGCTGCTTTACAAAGAATTTATAACTTTAAACAGTTGCAGGATGAGCACCTCCCTAAAGCTTGGGGGAGGTACTGTAGTTTGATCCGGGCTAGACCAGGACATGGAGTCCCTAAGAATGAATTAATCGATATATTTTATGCTGGTCTAACTGATGAATCCAGGTCCTATTTGGATAGTTGTGCTGGTTGTGTTTTCAGGAAAAGAACACCGGACGATGCAGAGGATTTGATGGGCAGGATTGCCAAAAACCATGAAGATTGGTCCGTCCCTGAACCACCACCACCACCAAAGAAGAGAGGCATGTTTGTTCTAAGCCCCAAAATTTTGCGAGAAGCAAAGAAGTCTATTAAAGAGAAGGGTATTAAAACTGAAGACGTGAAGAATCTACCCCCTATTGAGAAGTTGTGTGAGCCTACCACTCACCCTCCTATGGTAGAGGTACACTCTCTTTTAGATTTCAACGCAAGTGACATCCCTCATGGTAAGCCTCCTGATCAATGTTTAGATGAGTTTGATAATTTTATTATGAAACAAAATCATTTTAATGAGAGGATACAAAGTCAATTGCATGATGATTCCCTTACTATCAAAAGTTTGCTTGATGTTCTAGGTAGAACAGTTAATGATGTTAAATGTCTTGTGAAGCATTTTCATATGGTTCAAACTCAGCTTGAACAAATTTCTAATGCACAAAAAGATTTGCTCGCTAACAATGCCAAACAAGATGATTTGCAGGCCTTCGGGATTAAGACCCGAGGAGGAACTAGCACTCAAGATCCTCTCTATCCAGAGGGGCATCCGAGGAGAATCGAGCAAGATTCTCAAATGCAGGAGGAAGAAATTGTTGGCTCTCCAAAGAAGAAGAAGAAGAAACACAAGGAGGCTGACAATTCCAATGATCCTATTACAAGTGAAGAGCCAGCTGTTGATCCCAACAGTGTATCTATCTCCGATGCTGAGACTGAAGACGGTGCCGAACCTGAAGGTAAGGGTAATGAGAAGAATGATCCGCCTGAGGTTCGAGAAGAAGAAGCACCTGACAAACGAAGGAAGTACACTAGAGAAGACTTTGTCGCAAGAAGACATGGGAAGGAAAGAGAACCATGGATACAGAAACCCATGCCCTTTCCAGGTAAGTCTCTCAAATCTAAAGAAGAAGAGCATTACAATAAGTTTTGTGAGTGGATTAAACCTCTTTTTCTTCAAATCCCTTTGGCTGATGTTATTAAGTTACCTCCCTATTCAAAATATATGAAAGATATTGTTACTAATAAAAGAAAAATTCCTAATGAAGCAATATCTACTATGCTTGCTAACTACTCTTTCAGTGGCAACATTCCTGAGAAGCTTGGTAATCCAGGTATACCCACCATTCCTTGCTCCATAAAGAATAATTATGTCAAAACTGCTTTATGTGATCTTGGAGCAGGAGTGAGTGTTATGCCTCTCTCTCTTTACAAGAGGCTTTTTTTAGAGAAATTAATTCCTACAGATATCTCTCTTCAGATAGCTAACAAGTCAACTGCCGTCCCGATAGGTATTTGGGAGGATGTTCCCGTAGAAGTTGCTAATTGTTTGATCCTTACTGATTTTGTTGTGCTTGACATGCCCGAGGATGGGAGCATGTCCATTATTCTTGGTAGACCTTTTCTTAACACCGCAGGTGCTATTATTGATTGCAATAAAGGAAAGGTTACCTTCAATGTGAATGATAAAGAACACACGGTGTATTTTCCAAAGAAGACCGACAAGAGGCATGGCCTCAACTCTATAGAAAATATCGAGACCGTGAAGATTGGAGAATGGGACTTTCCACTACAAGTGCACCACGAATACAAAACTATTATGGTAGGGACAATATCCATTAAAGTAAAGGTGCAATGATCACGTCGTAAGAGGTGAGACTTCTTGCTCTATATATCACCTGTTTGTTGGTAAGACTTGATCAACCTTACTAGTAAGCATGTTTTATATAGGTAAAAAGTTGAGCTTGTTATGTTTTCATTTGTTTTAGCTTTTGTTCTCCTTGCTGTACCAAGTGTTTATGTTTTTGAAGCTTCACAATACTAATCACTGCTTTAAGTTTTCAGAAAGTCTTGCAGCTTTTTGAACTTCGAAAAAATTTCAAAAGTGAAGTTTTCAGAAAAAATCCGGAAAAATAAAAATAAAAATTTCCATGCCAGGAGTGACCCAGAGGTACCTAGGGCTGACCAGGGGGGGCCACCAGTGGCCCAGGCGGCCAGCTGGCGCGGCCTGCCCCTGGCCGCGCCCATAGGGCGTTTGGGGCACACAAGACCCCCCTCCAGGTGAGTCTTCTTCCTCTCTCTCTCTTTCTCTGCAAAAACACGAGTTCTGCACTTGTTCTTGTGTTCTTGCTCCTCTTGGAGGCGGTTCTTCGATCTCTCTCTACAGCCTATCATTTGAGCTGAGATTTTGAACAAATACTCCCTGGTATGTAACTCCTCCACCCCTGCAATTAGATTTTTGGTTGGTGGCTTCATTTGTGAGTATTTAGTAGTTCTTGGTGCTGTGTAGATGAGCTTGCATGCATGTGTAGAAATTTATTTTCCAAGTTTTGATGCAAGTTTATGCTTTAGGTAAGTGAGTTGAGTAGTTTGCCTTAACCCACTTTGTTTAAATCCTTGTTTTTGTAATTTGTCAAAAATTTCAGAAATGAGTTTGTTAGGAAGGGCAAAGGGGTGGCTTGAGAAGAAGAGGCCCGCACACTTCGATCGAGTTACTAGAGCCGCAGCCTCATCCTCGACTACTAGGGTGAGCTACAATGAAGATCATGTGCCCCTAGAGTTGTTGGAAGACACAAGTCCAGCACGTGCTATGATGTTTCCATGTGACGAATTCCTTGAAGCTGCGGGTATCAAGGATGAGTTTTATAATCTTTGTGCTAATGCAGGTCTAACACGGCTCGTCACGTGCCGTGTTACTCAGTATCAAAAACTCACCTCTGGTTTCATTAACAGTTTTAGATACAACCCTGATACTGGCGCTATTGAGTTTAAAATTTACAATGATCTTATCACCATGCCCTTGGGAAAGTTTTGTGAAATAATAGGTGTGCCAAACGTTGGGCGGACGACCAAGATGACCTCTCAGCCCTCCGAGCTGAAAACCATCTTCAACTCTCTCTGCAGCATGGGTGCGAGGGATATTCATCGGTCAAAAATCTCCAGCATCTTATTCCCTCACCTCAGGTATTTTGCGTATTATGTTGCTAGAGGGGTATTAGCTCGTGACAACACGAGCAACACTTCTGCGCCGAATATTGCTATCCTGGTAACCGCCCTCTCAGGGAGGTTTGATTATAATTTGGGTGCCTTAATTGCTCGACGCCTTGCTATGAACGGTAACAGGGGAGATTTATTTGGTGGCGTTTATGCCACACTTATCTTAGAATATCTTAAAGGCACCCCACACCCTGATGATGAGCCTTTTACTTATTTAAGTTTTGATCTTACTGCTATGAAAAGGCATAAGTTTGTTACCATGACTTCTGAGCTTGGTAATCTTGTTTATATCTTGCGTTTCAGAACTACCGCGGAACGCGAGATCCGTCTACCTGCACCTCTTTTGTTTGATTTTTCTCGCAAGAATGGATGGTCCTTTGATGTTATCCAGTTCGATGAGTTCATGGTCCAGCATCAGTTTCATAACCCCATGGAGGGGGTTGTGCCCGACGAGGAGGAGCATGGTGAGTCACCACCTTTTCAGGGGGAGACCGTCACCCAATTTGGTGAAGGGCCTTCCTCTGCTTGGAGTACGGACCGTTCTTCGTGGGAGGATCCGAGGAGTTCGATGTACGCGCCGGAATCCTTCTACGACCCTTGGACTCACCAGCATTACCCCGGAGCAGGAGGCTCCTAGGGGCAGTAGCTACTACCAACTTAGGCCAAAAGCCTAAGCTTGGGGGAGTACGTGCCCTTCTCACTTTTCCATTGTATTATCTGTTTTATTTCTGTTCACTTTAATCTTTTCGAAGTTTTTGCCCGTTCTTCTTCGTTCTTTCTTTGCAAAAACAACAAAAATATTTTCTCTTTCTTTTGCTTTCGTTCAACCTTTGAAATAATCCAAAAAGATTTCCTTTCTCTCTTTAGTTTGCTTTGTTTTCAGAGTTCAGCTCGAGTCCATGATGGCATTTAATTATATTTCCCACGTTCGATCGTGCAAGTGACGAGGCAGTAATGACGAAGATCGACTGAAGGGAAGCAACAAAGAAAACCGGTATGAACTCTACTTGCTTCTACTTTTGTACATATTCTTGTACTTATGATCTAGAGACCAACTTGTAGCGACATAGTGCTATGTTTACAATGCTCTCCCAGTGGTTCATGCTTTCCTTGTGGCTAGTCTCAAATAGTTAGAGTATATAATGTGTTATTGAAATGATTTACATGCATTGCACTGTTCATAGTTTGGTATACTAAGGTGGTATTTCTCTTTGGAGAATTCTTGGATTGACTTGGCACATGTTTACACATGTTTAAGACTAAAAAGTCTGCTTTGCCTTGATGATCTTTGAGTTTCAGAATAGTTATATCACTTTCATGCCCGATTCAATGTTGCTTTGTCGCTCTGCATGATTATGACCATTATTGCTCTCTAGTTGGTCGCTTCCCAGTCTCTTGCTAGCCTTCGCTAGTACTAAGCGGAATTCTGCTTGTGCATCCAAATCCTTTCAAACCAGTTATTCCATATGAGTCCACCATACCTTCCTACGTGGTATTTACCTGCCATCCTAACGAAGACTTTCTTGTACCATCTCGAAATTATTCAAATTTACTCATGTTTTGTGCCCCTGTTTTAGCTCATGAGGAAGTAGTAGGTAATTCATGATCTTTTCAAGTTGGACAAGTTTTATCCCGGGATTGCATGTCTAATCTGCAAACCCCTAATACGAGAAGGAACTGGCATGAGTGCGCCCGGCTCATAAAAGATAATACAATAAACAAACCCTCCTTCATGCTTTGTTCATGAGAAATCAGAAAACTTTTGGCAGTGATAAACAATGGAGATTAAGGGGATGTGATCGTCCCCGTGCGGGAGCCGTTCCTCGAAACTTGTCCAGCTCGAGAAGTAATTGGGATGTCTACTAAACATTCGTTGACGAAATATGCACCTCTCAAAATCATTTTTACTCTGTTTCCAAAACCAAGAGCCCTGGTACATGTTTAGTCTTTGCTTCCAATCATGGGTTTTCAACCTCGCCATCAAATTCCACGGTTCGAGAGTCTCCACCTTCTTTCTTCAAAGCACCAACTAGGAGAGCATAATTGTCATTCTGAGTGTAATGTGCATTGTCCCAAAGTATTACATTGTTTTCTGCATGCTTGTGATATTATTTACTCAGAAATTCTTAGTTCTAGTCTCCTTTAAAACTCTGGAGGAGTTTCTGCATTTATGTTTTGCTTCACTCATGGAGGCTAGCGAGATACCACTCTAGTATGTTCAAGCTATGTGCAATGTAATCTTGTCTTGATTTTCAGTAAGTATATTATTTACCCTTGGTTATTTCTGATTGGTCACTTGAAAGAAAGATTGCTCCGTGCATTGTCCTCATAGCATTGTTTCAATACTTGCTAGACTCTTTTTGTAGTACATGCTTATATACATCTAATGAAGCAAAAGAGTTTGTCAAAGTTTTCTTTGTCGCGTCCAGTTCGTTGAACTGAATTGCTTGAGGACAAGCAATGTGCTAAGCTTGGGGGAGTTGATACGTCTCAAACGTATCTACTTTTCCAAACACTTTTGCTATTGTTTTGACCTCATCCTTGCATGATATGAACTAAACTAACCCGGACTGATGCTGTTTTCAGCAGAGCTGCCTGTATGGTTTTATTGCATGCAGGAAAACGGATTTTTAGGTGTCTCAGAAAATTCCACGAAAAATCACAGAAAATCCACGCACCCGAAGGAACCTTGTGCCAGAAGATGGACCAGAGGGCAGCCAGGGGGGGCCCAGGCGCCCTGGTGGCGCGGCCCCACCCCTGGCCGCGCCGGGAGGCCGCCTGGGCTGCTCCCACCTCTTCTGGTGCCCTACTTTGACCCGTATTTATCCCGTGACGAGAAAACCCCGATCAGAGGTCGTTTTCCCAGTTTTTGTCGCGGAGCCGCCGCCACCCTCTGTTCTTCTTCGGGAGGGCTAATCTGGAGGCTGATTTGGCCTCCGGAGAGGGGAGATCGTCGCCATCGTCAGCATCATCACCACTCCATCCTCCCTCCATGACTTCTCCTTCCATGTGTGAGTAATTCCCTGCTGTAGGCAAAGGGGATGGTAGGGATTGGATGAGTTAGATCATGTAATAGTTCATCAGATTGTTGGGGGCATGTTGCCTATCATCTACTATGGTGTTTATCATCTTTGCTTCAACTTGTTACTCTTAATGCTTGTCACTTAGGGCCCAAGTGCCACGATTTCATATCTGAACCATATGTGTTTGAATGAATATATTTGTGTTCTTGATCCTATCTATGAGTTGTTTGCACCTACTACGGTCCGGAACCGGCGATCCCAAAAGTGACAGCTTGGGACACCAAAGGGGATGGTCCATAGTTTGAGGATTACATGTATCCATTGAGTTTATTGCTTTGTTCCGGTGCTCTTTGACAGGAGTACCTTAATCTCCATAAGTTCCTTTTGGCCCCGTTCATAGCGGGATGGTAGGACAAAAGATGTTGTGCAAGTTCTTATTGCAAGCACGTACAACTACCTATGGGATACATTCGTAATGTTTGATACTTGCCTAGATGATCATTACTTTTCTATGTGCCTTGCCCCAAGTTAGATTCATGATATATCTCATCCATGCAGCGCCCAACCATCCATCTCCCTAGCCTACAGTGTTTTCAATCCTGCTGGTTACTAGTTGTTACTTTTGCTGTTTACCTTTGTTGTTTACCTTTGCTGTTTACTTTTACTGTCATCACCATCACTATCATATCACCGTTACCACTTATCTTTTGTTGCAAGTAAGTATATTTCAGGTGCGGTTGAATTGACAACTCAACTGTCAAAGCTTATAAATACTCTTTGGCTCCCCGTGTGTCGAATCTATAAATTGGGTTATTCTTACCCGCGAAGACTATCTCGATCCCTTACGGTTGAGGGTTATCAGCTTGCTCTGTCATGCCCATGCTTTCATATGTTCTTATATTCCTCATTTACATGATTGCATACATGTAGGGGGAGCCTATGCATGTTACATGTTCCTTCCAAAGCTTTACTTGTTACTATTTATATCTTTATCTAAAGCTTTGATGTATGTTGTCATCAATTACCAAAAAGGTGGAGATTGAAAGCACAAGTGCTCCCTAGGTGATTTTGGTAATTAATGTCAACATATATCTTGTTGGACTAATGTCTTCATCTAGTAGATTTCAGACAAGTTCAGCAGATGGAGTGGCACGGACTACAGGATGTGGAACCCCTTCAAGATGTTAATGACAAAGGATTGGCTCAAGCTCAAAGCTAAGGACTCTACATTTTCTATTTCAGTGATCCAAGATCACATTGAGTCCATAGGAAAGCCAATACTATTAAAAGGGGATGAGGTGTTGCTTAATGGCTTGCTTGCTAATGATGCTTAATGATATGCTCCAAAACCCTCAGCCACTTTCTCACATCCACATATGTCCCAAACCGAAAGTCAATCCCGGCCCCACCGAAAATATCTATCCGGCGCCATCGAGTTCATTTGACATAGCCACTGCCAGAAAAGCTAATCATTTCGGTCTCATCGAAAGGGATCTCGGTCTCACTGAGATGGCATTGCAAACTCTCTATTGCCTGTTGCAATATTTTTGGTCTAACCAATATGTGCAATCGGTGCAACCGAGTCTGTAATGCAAACTCTTTGTTGCCTCTTCGTAACATTTCGGTCTCACCGAAATGAGCGAATCGGTCCTACCGAGTTTGCCTGGCCAACTCTCTGTGTGCTTATTACCAAAATCAGTCTCACCGAGTTTGTGTAATCGGTCCCACCGAGATTACGTTATTCCCTAACCCTAATGAAATCGGTCCCACCGAGTTGATCATATCGGTCCCACCGAAATACCTAACGGTCACATTATGAACTAAATCGGTCTGACCGAGTTCTTTGAATCGGTCCCACCGAGTTTGGTAAATTGTGTGTAACGGTTAGATTTTGTGTGGAGGCAATATATACCCCTCCACCCACTCTTCACTCGTGGAGAGAGCCATCAGAACATACCTACACTTCCATCATTCATGTTCTAACAGAGAACCACCTACTCAAGTGTTGAGATCAAGATATTCCACTTCTACCATATGAATCTTGTTCTCTAGCCTTCCCCAAGTTGCTTTCCACTCAAATCCTTCTTCCACCATATATAAATCTGTGAGGAGCTGTTTGAGTGTTGGGGAGACTATCACTTGAAGCATTTGAGCAAGGAGTTCATCATCAACACACCGGTTATTACCCTTTGGAGAGTGGTATCTCCTAGATTGGTTAGGTGTCACTTGGGAGCCTCCGACAAGATTGTCGAGTTGAACCAAGGAGTTTGTAAGGGCAACGAGATCGCCTACTTCATGAAGATCTACCGCTAGTGAGGGAAGTCCTTCGTGGGCGATGGCCATGGTGGGATAGACAAGGTTGCTTCTTCGTGGACCCTTCGTGGGTGGAGCCCTCCCTGGACTCGCGCAGCCGTTACCCTTCGTGGGTTGAAGTCTCCATCAACTTGGATGTACGATAGCTCCACCTATCGGAACCAAGACAAAACCAGCATTGTCTTCACTTGTGTTTACTCCTTCTAAACTCCTCCCTTTTACCTTCATATACAATTGGCAATTGTGTTTACTTTCCGCTGCTATACTCTTAGAATTGCATGTGTAGGTTGATTGCTTGACTTGTGCTTAGTTGCTAAAATCTGCCAAGAACTGAAATTAGAAAAAGGCTAGTTTTCACTTTAGTCAAGTGGTCAAAGTTGCATGCTTTACTTCACTATACCTATATTCTCTTGTCATACATGCTTGTTGTGTATTGTGAATGTTAAACATGAGCTAAAACTCCACTCCAATATCAAAGATGTTAAAAGCTGCCGCTTTTCTTGCTAGAGTCTATTCACCCCCCCCCCCTCTAGACACATTCTCTTCTCGATCCTTTCACCAGCATACCTACCTATGAATTGAGTAAGATCCCTCAAGTAAGTTGTCGTCGGTGCGATAAAGCCAAGGTTGTCAGAATCGCGATTTTGAATCGGATCGGAGCCCTGATGGTAGGATCGCAAATCGTGGAATCTTCACTATCAGGATCGTATAAACGTAGATTCTATGAACTAAAGTCGTAGAATCAGAGGGGTTAGTTTGGATCGTAAAGTCGTAGAATCGTACAACAGAATCGCGATTCTGACAACCTTGGATAAAGCAATAAAAATTGCTTCTAAAAATGTGAGATGATTTAGTGTAAGAGCAAATTGAGTGTTGCACGATCTTGTGATGGTGAAGAATAAAAGCGACATATTGCATAATAAAGGTTGCTATCACAAGGGGCCATGCAACGTGATGTTCTTTTGCACTAAGGGGTTGAGCATACAAACAAATAAGCGCATGGCAACCTCTGCTTCCCTCTGCGAAGGGCCTATCTTTTACTTTAGTGCAAAGAGTCAAAGTTTTCTCTCTATTCCTTTTTATTTTATCCTTTGGCAAGCATCATGTGCTGAGGAAAGATATAGGCACATATGTCCAGTTGAATATGGGTGGCATGTGTTACTATCATTGACATCATCCTTGAGGTGAATACGTTGGGAGGCGAAACTATAAGCCCCTATCTTTCTATGTGTCCGGTTGAAATATTTTGCTCATGTGTATGCGGTGAGTGTTAGCAATCATAGAAGACTATATGATGGTTGAGTATGTGGACTTGACTAAAGGCTCCGATACGTGACCCTTCCTGAAAAGATGATGAATTGTAGTTGCAAAGTTGACTAAAAACATAGTATGTTGGTTTCTAATAGAGTTTATGCTTTATACTTCAACTGTATGATGAACTGTTGCTTGTTCATGAGAAGTCTATGATAAAAGTTCTATGAAGAAGTCTTATGTTTAATTTTGTTGCTTTTATAATAATCAACATGATGCTTCTATGTCTGTATTTTGTTTTTATCGATACCTCTCTCTCAAAGCAAGTGGACATATTTTTCAATTTCAGTTTCGCTTGAGGACAAGCGAGGTCTAAGCTTGGGGGAGTTGATACGTCCATTTTGCGTCATGTTTTCTTGCTGTTATTTATGTTGTTATTATGCATAATAATGCTTTTTGGAGTAATTCTAAGGCATTTTCTCTCATAATTTGCAAGGTATACACAAAGAGGGAGAATTCCAACAACTGGAAATCTGGACCTAAAAAAGCTATGTCACGCTACCTATTCTGCAAAACTCCAAACAAGTTGTAACTTCACGGAGATTTTTTATGGAATATATGAAAAATACTGGAGTTGATAACCACTAGAGGGGGCCCACCAGGTGGGCACAACCCACCTGGGTGCGCCAGGCGTCCTAGGGGCGCCCTGGTGGTTGTGCTCACCCAGGCCCACCTCCGGTGCCCATCTTTTGGTATATAAGCCATTCTGACATAGAAAAAATAAGGAGGAGACTTTCGGGATGGAGCGCCGCCGTCTCGAGGCAGAACTTGGGCAGGAGCACTTTTGCCCTCCGTCGGAGCGATTCCGTCGGGGGAACTTCCCTCTCGGAGGTGGAAATCATCGTCATCATCATCACCAACAACTCTCCAATCTTGGGGAGGGCTATCTTCATCAACATCTTCAACAACACCATCTCATCTCAAACCCTAGTTCATCTCTTGTGTTCAATTTTGTTACCGAAACTATAGATTGGTGCTTGTGGGTGACTAGTAGTGTTGATTACATCTTGTGGTTGATTACTATATGGTTTATTTGGTGGAAGATTATATGTTTAGATCCATTGTGCTATTTAATACCCCTCTGATCTTGAGCATGTTTATGATTTGTGAGAAGTTACATTTGTTCTTGAGGTCACGAGAGAAGTCATGTTGCAAGTAATCATGTGAATTTGATATGTGTTTGATATTTTGATATTATGTATGTTGTGATTCCCTTAGTGGTGTCATGTGACTGTCGACTACATGACACTTCACCATATTTGGGCCTAAGGGAATGCATTGTTGAGTAGTAATTAGATGGTGGGTTGCGAGAGTGATAGAAGCTTAAACCCCAGTTTATGCGCTATTCCATAAGGGTCCGATTGGATCCAAAAGATTAATGCTATGGTTAGAATTTATTCTTAATACTTTTCTCATAGTTGCGGATGCTTGCGGGAGGGTTAATCATAAGTAGGATGTTTGTTCAAGTAAGAACATCACCTAAGCACCGATCCACCCACATATCAAATTATCAAAGTAGCGAACACGAATTGAGCCAACGTGATGAAAGTGACTAGATGAAATTTCCGTGTACCCTCAAGAACGCTTTGCTTATTATAAGAGACCGTCTTGGCATGTCCTTGCCTCAAAGGGATTGGGCTATCTTGCTTCCCTTTTGCTACTACTATCTTTACTTGCTCGTTACAAAATTATCTTGCTATCAAACTACTCTGCTACTTACAATTCAACACTTGCAGACATTACCTTACTTAAAAACAATTGGCATTTCCTTCTGCTCCTCGTTGGGTTCGACACTCTTACTTATCGAAAAAGCTACAATTGATCCCATGTACTTGTGGGTTATCAGACACAAAATGCATGCTCGCATTGAGCCAGCCTCATCTTGTAGAGCTGGAAGCTGATCCGATGTGGACAGTGGACGGACGTATGAGTGCTAATCCTGGACCGATCTTCAGCCTAGGCGAACACGTGATCCGGGTCGGCGTGCATCCAGTTCGGCGCAACACCCAACTTCATAAAGGCCTAAAGGTGCGTTGCTCCTGGCACTCCTCCTCGGTTGTCACCTTGGCGGCGGCCGTCTTGGTGCGTGGGGAGGAGCCGCTGCCATGTCTGAGGTAGTGGAGGAGGCGGTCGCGCGCATTGGTTGCACCTCTTGTTACTTCTTTACTCGAGGTTGGTGCCACCGCCTCCTTGCATAGCCTGAAACGGCGTGGCGGGTCGACAGTGGCTCTGCATTGACACGATGACATGGCAGTGACAACGGCTTCTCCTTGAGACGGTGGTGTGGCGGGCGCACCTACTCATCCTTGATGGGACATCCGAGTAGGGCATCGCGGTTGGGCGGTGAGGGCGACCTCGGACCACGGTAGAAGAGCAACCACTCGAGCAGTAACTCGAGATAGCATGTGCACTCTTCATCCATCCATGTGGCCTCGACGAGGGGGTGAGAATGATGCGTTGCTCTTTGATGGTGTCCTAGGCTAGGGGTCACTCACCATGTTGTCTCTGAACCAGGTAGGCTGGGACGAGTACCCCCCTGATACGCCTCCAACATATCTATAATTTCTGATTATTCCATACTGTTATATTATCAATCTTGGATGATTTACAATCATTTTCTAGCAACTTTATATCATTTTTGGGACTAACCTATTGACATAGTGCCCAGTGCCAGTTGTTTTTTTTTTACTTTGCAGAATATCAATACCAAAGGGAGTCCAAATGCAACTTTTTGGAGATTTTTTTCTGCCCAAAAGAGACATAGGGAGCCCAGGAGGTGCACCAGAGGGGCCCCATGGGGACCACAAGACACCAGGGCATGCCAGGAGGCCCAGGCGCGCCCTGATGCCTTTTGGGGCCCATGGGATTCCCCTCCATCGACTTCCAGCTCTATAAATACCCAAATATTCCAGAAACCTTGGGGGAGTCGACGAAAAATTGTTTCAGCCGCCGCATGTTCCAGAACCATGAGATCCAATCTAGAGCCCTTTTCCGGCATTCCGCCGAAGGGGAACACGATCATGGAGGGGTTCATCGTCCTCATCGGTGCTCCTCCGATGATGCGTGAGTAGTTTACCACAGACCTATGGGTCCTTAGTTAGTAGCTAGATGTCTTCTCCTCTCTTTTCAATCTTCAATACAATGTTCTCTTTGGAGATCTATTCGACGTAATTCTTTTCGCGGTGTGTTTGTTGGAATCCGATGAATTGTGGGTTTATGGTCAGGTTGATTAATATCCATAAATGATTATCATAGCCTCGTATTTCTGCTTTGATATTTCAGTTTTATTGGGCAACTTGATTGATTTATCTTGCAACAGGAAGCGGTGCTTTGTAATGGGTTCGATCTTGCGGTGATCAATCTCAGTGACAAAAGGAGAAGTGACACGCATGTATCATTGCTACTAAAGATAAAACGATGGGGGTCTATTCCTACATGAGTATATCTTGTCTACATCATGTCATTGTTCTTAAGGCATTACTCCGTTTCTCCATGAACTTAATACAGTAGATGCATGTTGGAAAGCGGTCGATGTGTGGAGTAATAGTAGTAGATGCAGGCATGAGTCGGTCTACTAATCTTGGACGTGATGCCTATATACATGATCACTGCCTTGGATATGGTCATAATTATTTTCTTTTCTATCAATTGCCCAATAGTAATTTGTTTACCCACCGTATGCTATTTTCTCGAGAGAAGCCACTAGTGAAATCTATGGCCCACGGGTCTATTTCTTATCATATATTTTTAGATCTGCTTTGCCAAAAACCCCCCAAAACACTTTGTTGTATATTATTTGCTTTTATTGTATTTGCACCTACCAGTCTATCTATTTATGTTTTTTTACCTTGGAGGGATTGACAACCCCTCTACGCGTCGGGTTGCGAGGACATGTTGTTTTTGTGCAGGTGCCGTCTACATAGTTTTGCTTGGTTCTCCCACTGGATTGGTAACCTTGGTTTCATAACTAAGGGAAATACTTACCACTGCTGTGTTGCATCATCCCCTCCTCTTCAGGGAATTTAATGACGTGGATCACAAGTAGCACCCCCAAAGGCAGTTCACTAGTAGGCCATCTCCTGGAGGCCCAAGGCGCATAGAAGGCAAGTTCCCGAAGACTTTGCGCATATTCCATGACGTAGAGGTCGTCTATATGCATAACTTATCTATCTATAACCCTAGACCCATGGGTATCTATAAACAAAGGGTTAAGACTCATAGACGTCAAGCCACTATTTCGTGTTAGATCACCTATACTTTGTACTCTATCCCATATCAATACAAACACAAGAAGGAGGTTGGGTATTATCTGTTCGAGAGAGCCCGACACTATGTAAAAGCTCGTGTCCATGTTATCATCGCATCTGGGATACTCTCAAGACCCCCTACCCAAGATTTGTCGGAATCGACTCCATCATAGGTGGCCCATACAAGTCTCGCTACATAGTCGCCATGATACGATCGATATAAGGATAAGCAATCAAAGTTGGTGCCAGCACATCCTTTGTGTCGAGGCAGGCTTTTGTCTTCGGCAACATCGCCCTCCTCGCCGATTCGGTTGGCCACTTATGCCAGATGGAAACTTTAGCACCTCGCGTGAGCAACAAGTTTGGCAACCCAGGGCATGTTGTCTGATTTTTCATCGATAGAAATTAGTACTACAATAATTAGAAATTTGATAATGGGTGGGCCAAAATTTGAAAAATAGGAAGGACGCTATGTACAACGGCGTCCAGGCTGGACGCTATTGCGAATGACGTCCATAGCTAGGCGTTATTATAAACTACGTCCAGTTATGTGGTTCGATCAGGTCCTCTTATTTAACTATACTGAGAGTATTTCCTCTAATAGATTGAATATGTGAGTTTCGTATATTTTGTGATGGTTGTAAGGCATCAAGAACTAATCACTGAAACACCCATTTGTACCATTCTAGCATAGTTTTCTGCACCGGCGGAAGTTGCGCGGCACTAGAGTGGCTAGCAAGGAGGAAGGGTGAGAGTGTGTATAATCCATGGACTCAACATTAGTCATAAGTAACTCACATACTTATTGCAAAATATTTATTAGCCCTCGAAGCAAAGTACTACTATGCATGCCCCTAGGGGGAGGTTGGTAGGAGTTAACCATCGCGCTCCCCTGACCTTCACACAAAGGTAAACAATCAAGACACAAGCATTTTGTTTTGGTTACACATTTGGAGACCATACATGCATGCTACGGGAATCACGAACCTTAACACAATTATTTCTTCAATCCCACAATCTACTACTAGCATGATTCTAATATTACTATCCTCATATCTAAAATAAAATCCCAAGGAATCAATACATCTCCTAGATTCAATGCTCTATATGAAAGTTTTATTATATCTCCCTTGGATGCCCATCATATTAGGACTAAATTCATAAATCAAGCAAATTACCATGTTGTTTAGATACTCTCCAAATAATATAAGTGAAGCAAGAGAGTTCATTAATTTCTATAAAATAAAACCACCGCTATGCTCTCACAAGATATAAGTGAAGCACTAGAGCAACTGACAAACTCCTCCAAAAGGGTAATAGTGAAGATCAGTGAGTGGTCAAATAATTAACTAGATATGAGAAGACCCTCTCTTATTTAAGAATTTCAGATCTTAAGTACTTTATTCAAACAGAAAGCAAAGCAAAACAGAATGACATTGCAAGGATAGCACATATCATGTGAAGAAGCAAAATCTTAGGCTAAACCGATACTAACCGATAATTGTTGATGAAGAAAGGTCGGATGCCTATTGGGGCATCCCCAAGCTTAGATGCTTTAGACTTCTTGAAATATTATCTTGGGATGCCTTGGGCATCCCCAAGCCTAAGCTTTTGTATCTCCTTAATTTCTCTCATGTCGCGGTTTCCCTAAATCTCAAAAACTTCATCCACATAAAACTCAACAAGAACTCGCGAGATAAGTTAGTATAAATCAACTCAAAACTTAACATTCTCTACTGTAGAAAATCACTAAAATTATAATTTGACATTGCATACTAAATGCCTATG
Organism: Secale cereale; assembly: GCA_902687465.1. Taxonomy (NCBI): domain Eukaryota; kingdom Viridiplantae; phylum Streptophyta; class Magnoliopsida; order Poales; family Poaceae; genus Secale; species Secale cereale. The sequence goes on from LR738710.1 coordinate 105,386,018, forward strand.
GATATTTAATACTCCTATCCTCAAATAGAATCATTAAACAACCAAACATGTGCAAACGATGCAAACATAACAACAATCTGTCTAAACAGGACAGTCTGTAAAGAGTGGAATTGTTCTCATACTTCCCTAACTCCAGAAATTCTAAAACAATTAGCACATTATAAATAAATTATTCATGCTAACTTTGTAAAATTTCAAGATTTTATCACGTTCTGACTATCCAGAAGAATTCAGACAATGAGACAAAACTTTCTGTTTTAAATAGCAACATATATACTTGCAAAATAAGCATGGTAAAGGCTATAGTTGTATTTTTATTGAAACAAAATATACTAAAACTTATTCTAAATAAAATCAAGCAAATCTAGTCAAAAGAAAATGACGCTCCAAGCAAAACACATATCATGTGGTGAATAAAAATATAGCCTCAAGTAAATTTACTATTGGACGAAGACGAAAGAGGGGGTGCCATCCGGGGCATCCCCAAGCTTGGATGCTTGGTTTTCCTTGAATATTACCTTGGGATGCCTTGGGTATCCCCAATCTTAGGCTCTTGCCGCTCCTTATTCCATAGTCCATCAAATCTTTACCCAAAACTTGAAAACTTCACAATACAAAACTTAACAGAAAATCTTACGAGCTCCGTTAGTATAAGAAATCAAATCACCACTTAGATACTTTTGTGAACTCATTATAAATTCATATTTGTAACGACCAGACCTCAAACAGTCTGATTCTGTGCATTAGTGTCATCCCTGGATCAGTAATGCTAGTATAAAACTTGTTTGTAATATTTAGTGAAGGCTACGGCCCATAAGATCTTAGGGCCCATGTATAGAATTAAGGTTTGTAAACCGCCCCGTGATGTAACTTGAGAGATAAGGAAGAAAAGACAGAGACCGAGGCGGACACAAATATGAGCCGGCCTCGGGACTCTGTAAACCGGACCAAGCGTACCCTCTATATAAAGGGGCGACCCGGCGACGGTTCAGGGACAAGCAACAATCAACCCGTCGAGACGCAGGCAAGCGAATCCGCTCCCTGTAATCCAACGCCCAAGCAATACCAAACCAACTAGACGTAGGCTTTTACCTTCATCGAAGGGGCCGAACTAGTATAAACCTTCTGTGTCCTTTGTGTGCTATGAACCCCTTCAAGCTAACCCGTGCGATGGTTCCATCATCAAGTCCGTTAAACCGGACATCTGCCGTGCTATTTCCACGACAGTTGGCGCCCACCGTGGGGCCTGCGCACGATGGTTTCGAGTTCTTGAAGGGCAGCTTCGAAGGGCTCAAGGGTTACGCGGTCGGCCGGATGACCAAGAGTCGCCGCGGCCGGATCTACATCGACGATGCAGGTTGGGGACCGGAAACCGATTCGATTGAATACGGGTACCGGGTTCCCTTCGGCAGCATCCAAGTCTTCATTGGCAAAGTCGGCGAACCGGGACCTGAGCCGGACGTCTTCCCCAACATCATCGAGCCGGCTCAGCGTACGAGAGCGGCCCGGATTCAGCCCGCCGTGAAGCATATGTTCGTTGGAGCAATCCATAGAGGTCGAGCCCAGGACGGATCGGAATCTGATGGTACAACAGTTGTCTACTCAGACGATGAGTCTTCATCCGGAGAAACTGAATCTCTGTATCAGTTGCAGGACGGCCGGTCTGAGGGCGAGCCCGATGGAAACAGTATTCCGGGCCCCTTCGGCCCGCCAAACCGGGTGGCTGTCTTTATGGCCGGTTCACAGCCCCCAGGGAACGGGACGACAGCAGAAGCTGGAGCGGGGGGAAGCGGCCCTGCCCCCTCGCTTACGGAAGTTCTATCCACCTTGATCGAGGAGTTCACAGCTAAAGCGGTGGAAACGGTAGCTCCAGCAGACAAGGCGCATCATGATGCAGAGCTCCTTCAGTTGAAAGGCCGGATCGATCAGTTAAAGGAAGACCTAAAGGCAGAGAGAGAGATGATAGCAGTGAGACAAGCGGAATTGGATGATCAAGCCTTTTACTTAAGGATGGAGCAAGCTTCTATGGAAGGAGTAAGGGGACGAAAGTACCAGTCTCGTATACCGCCGGTTTATGAAGCAACGAATCTGTTCAGGACACCTGGGGCTGGGACTAGTAACAATCCGGCTTCAAACCGGAGGGCACCTCCGGCCAGGGAGGGGCCGGTTCAGCAACCCACCGCAGAGCGGGAGCGCCGGATTACGTCGGCACCTTATGTTCCCATCCCTCCGGGTCATTATTCAAACCCTTTGGATAACATCGCTGCAGCAGCGGCGCGTTTGGCCGCTTTACCTGCGGAAGAAACGTCTCCGGTGGCGATAGAGGCGCGCAGGGTCCAGAAGCTACTTAATACGGCGTTGATATAGCAGCAGGCATATTCTCATAGCAGGGAGAGGTTACATTCAACACCGCGTCCCAGCCGAAGTTATACTAGGCATTGGGAGGAGCCAGAAGTTTCTAGCAGTGAACGCAGGAGGCATCAGCGCAGGCAGGATAATCCGGCAGGGGCGGCGATACCAGCTCCAGACATAAACCAGGTTAGATCAGGTGCCAGGGAGGAGATTCGTCAAACGACGCCGGTTCACACAGCCACTGCAGAAACAGGAGTTACGACGAGTTCCTTTGGGGTGCAGTGCCTTGTCCCCGCTTTACGGAGTGTCAAGCTGCCTAAAGATTTCAAGGGGCCCCGCAAGGTACCTAATTACACAGCTGATTTGGCTCCGGAAGCTTGGGTTGAAAGTTATGAGATGGCCATGGAGATGCTGGACGTAGATGAATCGGCTTGTGCGAAATATTTTACTATGATGCTCGAAGGCACGGCCCGGACTTGGCTGAAAGCTCTACCCCCGAACTCTATTGGGTCATGGGGGGAACTGCGCAGCCAGTTTATCAAAAACTTCAAGGATACATGCAAACAGCCGATGTCAGGGATAGATCTAGCAGCTTGTGTGCAAGGAGAGCAGGAGTCTACAGCAGCTTGGGTACGGAGAGTAGCAGAGATTTTACACTCTTCGAATGGTATTAATCCTAGTACGGCAACAGTGACGTTGGAGAACAATTGCCGATTTGAATCTTTAAAGTTAAAACTCGGACGGCTTAAAAGGGACTGCAATGATATGGGAACTTTAATGAGTGCCCTGGTGAAGTACGGAGACTCTGATAACACAAAGTATCCAGAAGCAGAAGGAGACAAGGCTGGGAAGGTTGGCAAGTCCGGTAAACCGGCGCCAATCAATCCGGCTACTTCAAGTTTTTTGGGCAAACGGAAAGCAGAGGGTGGTTCTGACTTCGTGGCTAACACTCAAGTTCAAGGGGGTTTTCAGCGTAGCCCGGGAGATCCATCTTCACAAACCGGCGGAGGAGCTTTTGGCTGGGATCAGGAGTTAGATCAGCCTTGTCCAAAGCATAGCGGAAAAGGGAAGGTGGCGAAGCATACCATGAGAGAGTGCATACCCCTTATGAAGGCAATAGCGAGCCGTTTCAATCCTCATAATCGGCCCCCAAATAGCGGCTCAGGGCCTGGATTTTATGGTCCGGGTCATCAGGGGAACAACTCCGGATCAGGATATAGGGGCAGTAACAGTGGTTATCAAAACCGAGCAAGTAATCAGAATAATCAAGGAAATTATAATGGTCAGGGCAATCAATCACATCATCAAGGTGGTTACAATAATCAGAATAATCAGCAGCAGGGCCAAGAGAATTATAATAATCAGGGAAATCAGCAGCAACAACGTCAGCAACAGCAGCCGCAATCTGGATATCAGAGTAATCCGAAGGAGTTAAGCAATGGGCAATATCATGTCTTCACCACAAGTTTGTGTAAGAGAGACCAGAAGGTTTTGAAGCGGGTTGTTAATGTAGTGGAACCGGCGACACCACAATTTCTTCGATGGTCGGAGCAGCCCATTGTATGGAGCAGAGAAGACCACCCAATACGGGTGGATAATCCGGGCCATTTAGCCTTGGTGGTAGCACCTCAAGTGGGAGGTTACAAATTTACTAAAGTTCTCATGGATGGTGGCAGCAGTATCAATATCTTATATTATGAGACTTTCCGTCGTATGGGTTTGACAGATAAGAAGCTAAGGCAATCAAACACAGTGTTTCACGGAGTGGTCCCAGGTAAGTCAGCATATCCAGTTGGAAAGATTGACTTGGAAGTTACCTTTGGGAACGAATATGACTCCAGGTCAGAGATGATCACTTTCGAAGTCGTTAAGATCAAAAGTCCATATCATGCTCTGTTTGGAAGGACGGTTTATGCTAAGTTTATGGCTAGGCCGTGTTATGTTTATTTACAGCTTAAAATGCCGGGTCATAAAGGCACAATTACAGTTCATGGGAGTCTCAAGATAGCAGTGGAATGTGAGGAAGGTGATGCAGCTTATGCAGAAGCAATATGTGCCACAGAAGAGTTGAAATTTTATAAAGATAATGTTGATCCGACAGATATGACTCCGCTGAAGAAGCCAACTATCGAGCATGGTCCGGCGTTGAAGTTTAAATCAGCTGAAGAGACCAAGCAAGTTGATTTTGTGCCTGGAGATTCGTCTAAGCAGTTCACTATCAGCGCTAACCTGGATCCCAAATAGGAAAGCGCGCTCATCGAGTTCATCCGTGAGAACCGGGATATCTTTGCATGGAAACCTTCTGACATGCCGGGTATACCGAGGGAACTCGCTGAGCACAAGTTAAATATTGATCCGAAGTTTAAACCGGTTAAACAGTATCTGCGCCGCTTCAACGAAGAGAGGCGCAAGGCTATAGGAGAAGAAGTGGCCAGACTTTTGGCCGCAGGGTTCATAGTGGAAGTTTTTCATCCGGAGTGGTTAGCTAATCCGGTGCTGGTCTTAAAGAAGAATGGGAAGTGGAGGATGTGTGTGGACTACACGGACCTCAATAAAGCTTGCCCAACTGATCCTTTTACTCTACCTCGCATCGATCAGATCATCGATGCCACGGCGGGGTGTGAGCGGTTAAGTTTTTTGGATGCATATTCAAGGTATCACCAGATCAAGATGGCAGTGGAAGACCAAGAGAAGACAGCTTTCATAACTCCTTTTGGTGCTTTTTGCTATGTGTCTATGCCCTTTGGGCTTAAGTGTGCACAGGCAACTTATCAGCGTTGCGTTCAGAATTGCCTGAAGGGGCAAATAGGGAGGAATGTGCATGCCTATGTGGATGACATTGTGGTCAAATCAAAGAAAGAAGGAACAATGATAGAGGATCTTAAGGAAACCTTTGATAATCTTCGGGCTTATAGGATGATGCTTAATCCGGAAAAGTGTGCTTTTGGTGTTCCGGCAGGTAAACTACTGGGATTCTTGGTTTCAAACAGAGGAATAGAAGCTAATCCAGAGAAGATCAAGGCCATCACGTCTTTGACTAAACCGGTTTGCATTAACGATGTTCAGCGCATAGCTGGCCGGATCACAGCATTAAGCCGGTTCATCAGTCGCTTAGGGGAGAAGGCGATCCCACTTTACCAGATGTTGAGGAAAACAGACCGGTTTATCTGGGGTGATGAGGCAAATGCAGCATTTGAGGATCTAAAACGGCAACAAGCAAAACCACCGGTTTTAGCTGCTCCTATTGACAAAGAGCCTTTGCTGTTATATGTTGTTGCTAATACACGGGCCGTCAGTGTTGCAATTGTGGTTGAGCGCAAGGAAGCATGGAAGGAGTACCCGGTTCAGCGCCCGGTTTATTATGTGAGTGAAGTACTCATTGAATCCAAGAAGAGGTACCCTCATTGGCAGAAGTTGGTCTATGGTGTTTTCATGGCGAATCGGAAACTGAAGCACTATTTCCAAGGACATCCAATAACTGTGGTTAGTTCAGCACCGTTGGGGGATATAATCCAGAACAGGGAAGCTACGGGCAGAGTAGCAAAATGGGCCATTGAGCTCAGCCCGCATGAGTTGAAATATGTACCACGCACCGCTATAAAATCTCAGGCATTGGTAGACTTCATCAATGACTGGACAGAGTTGCAGACTCCAGAGGAGAAGCCGGATCTAACTTACTGGACGATTCACTTTGACGGTTCAAAACAGCTGGAGGGCTCGGGGGCTGGAGTTGTTTTAACTTCCCCCAGAGGTGATAAATTTTGTTATGTCCTCCGCTTATTGTTTCCTTATACTAATAATGCAGCAGAATATGAAGCATTACTTCATGGTTTGCGGCTAGCAAAGGAGATGAACTTGAGCCGGGTTAAGTGCCTGGGCGACTCAGATCTGGTGGCACAGCAAGTTTCTGGCAAGTGGGATTCAAGAGATCCCCTCATGGCAGCTTATAGACGAGAGGTTGAAGCAGTCGCAGGATACTTTAAAGGTTATCAGGTGGATCATATAGACCGGCGGAGGAACGAAGCGGCTGACGCTTTAAGCCGGCTAGGGTCGCAACGTAAACCGGTGCCACCAAACACCTTTTTGGATGAGTTGCACAGTCCGTCGGTCCAGATACCGACAGAAGAAGACCTAGCTGTTCCGGACCCAGAGGCACAGTTAGTTGCAGCACTCCATATTATTCCGGATTGGACGCAGCCCTATTTGGCATACCTGAGCCAAGGAGAGTTGCCATATGACGAAGAGGAAGCACGACAGATAATCCGGCGCTCTAAGTCCATGACAATTGCAAACGGAGAACTTCACCATCGCAGTACTTCTGGAGTATTTCAGCGATGTGTATGAGCTGAGGAAGGTTGTGAGATTCTTCGTGAGATTCATGAAGGGGATTGTGGTCATCATGCCGGTTCAAAATCATTGGTGGCTAAGGCATTCCGACATGGTTTCTATTGGTTAACTGCTCATGCAGATGCGGCAGATCTGGTCCGGAAGTGTGACGCTTGTCAGAAATTCTCAAGGCGTGCTCTGGTTCCGGCGCAGGAACTCCGGATGATAGCAATAACTTGGCCTTTCGCAACTTGGGGGCTTGATATGGTTGGGCCTTTCAAGCGATCCCAAGATCAGAAAACTCATCTACTAGTGGCAGTAGACAAATTTACAAAGTGGGTTGAAGCGGAGCCTATAAGCAAGTGTGATGCGGCAACTGCAGTTAAATTCATCAAAAAAGTAATATTCCGTTTTGGCTTTCCACACAGTATCATCACAGACAATGGCATCAATTTATCTCAGGGTGAGATGGAAGAGTTCTGTCAACGAGAGCATATTCGTTTGGACGTATCTTCTGTGGCCCACCCCCAATCCAACGGTCAGGCTGAAAGGGCGAATCAGGAGATTTTGCGAGGAATCAAACCCCGGCTTATGACGCCTTTGCAGAGAACCCCAGGATGTTGGGTTGAGGAATTACCATCTGTTCTTTGGAGTATTAATACTACACCAAACCGGTCTACAGGTTACACACCTTTCTTCATGGTTTATGGTGCTGAAGCAGTTCTTCCGAGCGATATACGTCATGATTCACCAAGGGTGACGGCCTATGTGGAAGCGATCAATGAGGAGTCAAGACAGGACAGTTTAGACCGGCTGGATGAAGAGCGTGATATAGCTGCAGCACGATCGGCGATTTATCAGCAAGACTTGCGCAGATATCATAGCCGCCGGATTAGAACAAGGACGTTCCAGGAGGGTGACTTGGTACTCCGGCTCATCCAAGATCAAACAGATATGCACAAGCTATCCCCACCTTGGGAAGGGCCCTTTGTGGTCAGCAAGAATCTACACAACTGCTCATATTACTTGGTGGACGTTCGGGAACACAAGGATTCACGGACATCAGAAGAAGAGACGAAGAGGCCGTGGAACATCGCCCATTTACGGCCATACTATACTTGAGCTACGTGCTCCAATGTATCCTATGTATATATTATGAGTAATGAATAAACTGGCACCCTCGGTAAACCGGGGGCTTAGCCCTTTTTTCATATGCAAAAATCTTGTGAAAGCAACCATACAAGTTTATTATCAGATATTATATTTTAATATATTGTCCGATTTAGAAATTAATTTTTTGCAGAATATGCAAAGGAGCAGTAAAACTCTCTCAAAAACATAAGATCATATCCGATTCAAGGAGAGAAGGCTTCACAAAGTACCCACCGGTTCAGGAGGAACCCTGGAGACCCTCTGAAAGGTTGGATAAATCCACATTCAGTGATTGGTTTACATTGACCCACCGGTTCAGGAGGAACCCTGGAGGCCCTCTGGGAGTGGTATCGCCCACTCCCAGTGATCGGATCAGTTTCCTAGTTCTACCGACCCTCTGAAAAGTTGGATAAATCCACGTTCAGTGATTGGTTTACATTGACCCACCGGTTCAGGAGGAACCCTGGAGGCCCTCTGGGAGTAGTATCACCTACTCCCAGTGATCGGATCAGTTTCATAGTTCTATCGGCCCTCTGAAAAGTTGGATAATGCCACGTTCAGTGATTGGCTAGGCCCTCTGGGAGTGTTGGCTAATCCACGTCCCATTGATTGGCTCAGTTTTTATTTGCGGTTCTTTCGGCCCTCTGAAAAGTTGGATAAATCCACGTTCAGTGATTGGCTAGGCCCCCTGGGAGTGTTGGCTAATCCGCGTCCCATTGATTGGCTGAACCTTGCTTTGAGCCTGGCAGCTCTTAAAAAGCCTCGACTACATGGTCTTGTTTGCAAAATTTGCATCTTTTTGTGTTTGTGTTTTATAGCTCTTTTAAACCGGATTGGAACAGCAACAGAAGCTGACCATATATCTATGAAATGGAAAGTCTGGATCAGGAATACCAGTATCAGTAAAACCGGTGTTCATTATAACCCGGATCATCTATCAGGCAATAAGCCACAAATTTCTGAACAAAGTTTCAGAACGAGATAAACCGGAGTCTATCATCTCAACCCGGGTCTCTAATTAGATCCATGACGATCTTCATAAAGCGACTTTAAAGTCCTACCGGCTTAAAGAATATTGAGCACGTATAATCTCAGGTATAAAAGTTATTTTTAGTATAAAGATATGCTTATTTGACGTTTTAAGAGAACAAGTTAATCCGTCCAGTGGTAAGCCACTAGGACATATTTTCGATATTTTTTCTGCATGAGCAGAGGGTATGGAAGGCAACCAATATCAGACAAACAGGTCAACCGGCAAGTATTTCATAAAGACAAAATATCCGGATTAAAGCACATTAAGTTTCGGCTAACCTATTACAAGGCATAGCAAGCCCAACAGTTTGGAAACATTGTTTGGCGGAACACAGATTACGATTACAGCAATAAAATTCGAAGTTATGCTTCTCCTTGCTGAGACGGCTGGCCATCGCCTTGATCCGGAACATCTTCATCTTCGTGAAGCGGTTGGAAGTCCGGTACACGCCAGTCAATCTTCATCATGGCCCGGAAATACACCTCATCGTTGATAAGTTCAGAAGGGTCAATGTCAGGAGCAAAGGTGTGAGGACGAACCGGCGGAATTAAGTTGACGATATCATAGACCGGTCGCTCCACCCGCTCGTTCTGCAAATTATATCCCGGATGATATCTGGACAAGTCAGATTCAGCTGCAAGCTTGCTGGCGAGGGGACGCATCTCCTTCGTCAGGGCATAGAGATCTTTTTCGGTAAAGGCTGAGCCATCATCTTTTGTATCTGGAAATCCGGTTAAGGCCTCCTCCGGATCAAGATCCGGGACCCAAGCCTTAGCCCTCGTAAGGGCCGGAAGAGCACCACCCCGAGCGGCAGATTTCTTGACTTCTTCAAGACGAGCCGGCAAAACAGATAACTTGTTCAAAGTATCTTGGATCGTCGTAGGGGCCGGTTTACCAAAAGAAGTGGCACTGATGATCCTCTGAGTGCCGGAGTACAGCTGCTCGACCAAGGTGTAGCATGCTTTAAGTTTCTTCCGTAAGTCATCCCCAAGATGGGAGACACGGCGCCCTGCACACAAGTATTATAGTTAAAACGGCACAAAATGGAAATTACAAAGATAAAAGCAGGAGTTCAGATTATACTTACCAAAGACAGCAGAGGTCATCAAGTCAATTTGCCGTCTTAAACCGGTCAATTCTTCTGTAACCGGATTAAGCGCTCCTTCAGCGTCCTGCACCCGTTTCTCCAGATCTTTCTTTTGAACCTCAAAAGCAGTCCGCTCTTCTTCAAAGTATTTCTTTAGGTCTTCAGCAGTCTTTAAACTCACCTGAAGGTCTTTTTTAGCCTTTGAAGCGGCAGATTCTGTTTCAGTAAGACGGCTACAAAGTTCATTGATTTCAATAGCATTCCGGTTCAACTCAGCCTGCAAGCACAGTTAAAAAAAACAAGAGGTACAAATCAGACAAGTCTCAAGCACACAAACAAGTGGTCTACTTGACACTTGGGGGCTAATGGCAGTTGAAGCAATAAACAAACAACAATTCAAAGTTACAAGTCTCAAGCACACAAACAAGTTGTCTGCTTGACACTTGGGGGCTAATGTATGGTTGAAGTATCGTCAGCAACTTTTACAAGTATCAAATACATAAACAAGTTATCTACTTGATACTCGGGGGCTAATGTAAGGATCAATTGTTCTCTCTACAAAGTTCCGGTTCACCTTCAGCAAGCAGCTAAACCGGAACTTGGGGGCTGTTATGAGATAGAAACACATCAAAAGAACAAAGTCAGAAGAAGAGGTTTACCTCATACTTTTCCCTCATCAAGTTAACCAAGCTGGCTTCATAATCTCGGCTGCTGTGGAGCCGGTTTAAATACCCGGAGTAAATTTCTTGGGCGCTCATATCGGAAAGGCTGGATATTTCAGTACTCCATTTCCCCTTTTCTTGAGATAGCTTTTCCGTTTTAGCTGTATGTTTGGCTAAAACGGTGGGCTCAGCCGGAGCAACAAAGGCAGCCCCAGTTACCACAACATCAGGAGAGGCAGGCACGTTTGGGGGAGTGGCAGTATGAGCCGGATTGGGAGACACCGGATTAATCTGAGGAGAGTTAACCCGGGCCGGACTTGGTGGATTATGGGCATCTTCAGCTGTAGGATTCTCAGGAGCAGAGATGTGCTCTGTAGGCACAGGGTCTTCAAGAGGAGTTACGGGCTCGCCCTCTGAAGGAACAGTTGTTGACAGATCAGCAGCCGGATCATCTGCAGTAGGTTCAGCAGGAGGCTTATTTGCCTTGGGCTTCTTGCTGGGTTTTGGTTTGCTGGAAAAGTATGCAAAATGAGTTGACATTATAAAGCAAAAGGGATCATAAACTGGCAAAGGTGAGAAAAGTTACCCTGGGACAGTTTTCAGTGGAGGAAGCTGTGTGGCGGTTGATTCACCAGAAGAGGACAGTGGAGTTTCCTGATAATCAGGGTCAGATGGTTTAAGAGGTTTTCGGATAAGCCCGGCCTTGGGATGAAGGGGAGTCGGAGAAAGTATCACCTCAGCACGGCGTTTTCGAACCGGAGTTAAGGAAATCCCAGATGATTCCACCGCCAGGCCGCTGTGGCGAGTGGTCCGGCGAAGAGCTTCGTGCTGCTGCTTCTTCAAAATAAAATTAGGATCCAACTGAGCATAAGGATGAGAAAATTGGTATTTCCGGACGGTCCGACGACTTTTTTGTGGAAGAGGTTCTGAGTCAGAGGAAAGAATGGTTACCTCAACTTCGGCCGGATTATCACCTTCAAGCAACTCCTGTGGAAAAGTTATCGTTAGATATAGTTATAAGTATACGAAAGCAAAATCTGAACCGGATTAAAGCATACCTCAGAATCCGGGTCATCATCTTCAGTGGGAGAACAGGCGTCAACGGCTGCTTTTCTTTTCTTATTGGCAAAGGTTTTTCGGCGAACCTGTTTGCCGGTTTTCTCCTGAGGTTTTCTCTTCCAGAAAGGGTCATCAGCCTAATCAAAAGAAAGAAAGACAATTGAAAGACGGTTTAAAAGAAACGGATTACAAATACAGGGTAAAGTGAAACTTACTGCGGGCAGTTTGTTCTTCTTATAGTATGGAGCTAGCCCGACCTTGCTACAGTCTGCCAAAGAAACATTGAGAATTTTCTTGGCTGATTCTACAACTTCCGATTCAGAAAGCTTTTCCTTGGTAAACATTTGAGGATCATCCGGTTTGCCAGAATATTTGCACATTAGCTGTGATCGCCGGCTCAGGGGAAGGATGCTCCAAGACAGCCAACAGCGCAGAAAATCAGTTCCAATCAAACCATTAGCTATGAAGGCCCTTAACTTGGAGAGCTGTGATGAAAACCTGGTCCGTTCAACAGAGCCGAGCCGTTGTGGTAAAGGATGATTCTCCGGAATACGGGTTTCACGGTAACCCGGCAGAGGGTTCTCCCCTTCAGGAGAAGTGTCAATGCAGTAAAACCATGACTTATTCCAGTCTTTTGGATGAGTGTGTAAAGTAGCGTGAGGAAAAACCACATCTCTCCTCTTCTGAATACTAACGCCACCAAGCTCCTGATGTGGTCCGCTGGTAAACTCGGTGCGCCGGTTTAAATGAAAGAAGTCCCGGAACAGATCGATGGACGGTTCTTCTTGCAGATATACCTCCGAAAATACTTGGAAGTCACAGATGTTTGAGACAGAATTGGGTCCAATATCCTGAGGGTGTAGTTGGAAAGCAGCAAGAACATCCCGGAAAAACTTTGAACCGGGGGGAGAGAAGCCTCGAGATATATGATCAAAGAACACAATGACTTCCCCGGACCTGGGAGTAGGGGGACATTCATTACCCGGGGCCCGCCACTTTAAAACAGACTGAGGTCCTAACGTGCCAACTTCAGAAATCTTGATCAAATCGTCCTCAGTAATGATAGAAGGAACCCAATCGCAGGAGACATACTGCTTGGCCATTGCAACGAAAAGGCAAAGTACTGGAAAGGATAAAGCGCAGAAAATGGATTATGAAGATACAACAGTATAAACCGGAAACTATCTATGAAAGTTACGCAACGGTTTAACTGAGGACTAATGGCATGGTTAAACCGGCAATTACGACAACCTACACCATTTCCGGTTAATGGCAATTGAAGGGGAACGGCTAAACCGTCGCGTTTAAATTACAGAGTTTCGCAAGGACTGGGCATAACAGTTTAAACCGGAACATACTTAGCAGATCTACCAAGGAGAAAAACAGGTTTTTAAAAGACAGCTAATGAGGAATAGATCTGAGCATACTAGGAAAAGAGAAACAAATGTAAGAGTATACGGGAAGAACTACAAGGGCTTTATGTTGAACAGATAAATCTACAGGTTAGACAGGAATGACGGAGATCTGAAGCATTTACAGCAGGGTAAAAATACAGTTTAAAGAGCAAGATCTGAAGGTGAAGGTTACTAGAAATCATCGACTTAAGGTTGAACAAGGTGAAGCTTCTATTAAGGCTCTAATGGCGGAGGCGTGAGAAGAAACCCTAGAAGTTGCAGACCTATAATGAAGAAGAAGGATGTACCTGGAGCGGCAAGGATCGGCGGCGGAGGTTCTCTGGTCAAGCTCAGGGTGATGCAGCGGCCGGCGAGGACTCGGATTCAGCGGTTGACGGCGGCGGTTCAAGCTCGGGCGACGATGGAGTTGTGCGACGAAGGAAGAAGACGGAGTAGGAAGAAGATAACGAATGGGGATAGCAGTATTTATAAAGGAGAGTCAGATCTGAAGTGACAGGTGCGGGATTCGAGGAGGCAAAAATCGGATAAAGATCCTCTGACACCTCGATTCTCGGGATAACCTTTAAAATAAGCTACAGTACAGCTCGCGGCGTTAAATGCGGAGATGATGTCACGGTCAGATTTAATGATCCCTGAGGATGACGTCAGAACCGGTTTATAAGGATGTGAAGACAGAAGAAAATTATACAAGAGGAGACTGATATGAACAAGTTCAAATCATTCTGGGGCCTAATGTCAGGGATATGACTAGCAGGTATAAACCGGCTAGTATAAAACTTGTTTGTAATATTTAGTGAAGGCTACGGCCCATAAGATCTTAGGGCCCATGTATAGAATTAAGGTTTGTAAACCGCCCCGTGATGTAACTTGAGAGATAAGGAAGAAAAGACAGAGACCGAGGCGGACACAAATATGAGCCGGCCTCGGGACTCTGTAAACCGGACCAAGCGTACCCTCTATATAAAGGGGCGACCCGGCGACGGTTCAGGGACAAGCAACAATCAACCCGTCGAGACGCAGGCAAGCGAATCCGCTCCCTGTAATCCGACGCCCAAGCAATACCAAACCAACTAGACGTAGGCTTTTAAATTCATCGAAGGGGCCGAACTAGTATAAACCTTCTGTGTCCTTTGTGTGCTATGAACCCCTTCAAGCTTACCCGTGCGATGGTTCCATCATCAAGTCCGTTAAACCGGACATCTGCCGTGCTATTTTCACGACACACACAGTACTTGAAGGATTTATAACAGAGTAGCAATCACACACTTATTACATCGATAGTCCAACGATGAATTTATTACAAATATTATGGCTGAAGGCCATATAATACGAAAACAGCGGAAGGCTTGGAAGATAAGTGAGTCCATCAACTCCAGCGGCATCACTGAGTATAGTACCACGACCTAAAAAGGGCATCTTACTCGTCATCTGAAAAGTCTACAACATAAAACGTTGCAGTCCGAAAACGGGTCAGCACATGGAATATGCTGGCAAGGTAACACAAGAGAATGCAATGAAAGTAAGCTATTCTATATGCAATATGGCTGGTGGAAAGCTCTATGGTTAGTTTTTTGCGTAAAGCCAATTTTTCCCTACTTCAAAAGAATAGATTTTAATTAACTATCATGGTAGTTGAAACATCGTTGAGAAGATAGACATCCTCTCAACCCCAATTAAAGTTCATCATTAAACCCAACAATATTAAATTAGAGTAACATGATGAGATGCACATGAAAATCCAAGTACTAGATACTCAAGACGTCCATAACCGGGGACACGGCTAATCATGATCAGTTTGTACACTCTGCAGAGGTTTGTGCACTTTTCCCACAAGACTCGGTCGCCTCCGTTTGGTTTCTCGCACTGCATGGTGTTTGAGAAACGGATGACCGAGACATAGTCTTTCAGAAGCGCTAGCACCTTACGATCGGGCGGACCGTACCAACCTACATCCCCTACATCTGCTAGTCCACCACTGTAAGAGTTCGCACGACTTACTCATACTATGCTAGAGCCCATAATAGCATTGTGGCTGCACACGGAAGTTTCTAGTAGGAATAATCTCATGATCCCTTTGAGCCTGGGTGGCGGTCCAAAAGAAAAACAGGCAATCACTGGAATTCCCATATGCCTCAATCCACCCAGATGTGTATTAATGTTGCCACCTTAAGTTGAACCATTAATTAACAAACTCACATCTGTCATGGATTTCACTCACCCAATCCACGTCTACGAGCATAGCATGTCCTAACAGCAAACGTAGAAGTAACTCCCAAAGGTTTGAATGTAATGCAGGTAATAGGTACTACCTCAATCTACTTCCCAATCCCACAAGTTAATTGATCCTACTCATGCAATGTGTGAGGGTTGGACTAATGCAATGAAAACTGGGTAATTGGAAAGTATGATCAAAGTGTTACTTGCCTTGTTGATGATCCGCAAAACCTAGAGACTCAAAGTAGCAAGCGACGCACTCCGGATACTCTATCGCAAACAAACAAGCATACAATAAGTACTTAACTAATGCGCGGGTAAAACTCAAATAATTGATATAACCAGAAAGTTCAACTTAAGAACTCCGGTTTGCAAAAAGAATCAACTCGAAAGAAGCAACGAAACTCAAACTGCAAAAGAAACGAGCTCCGGTTTACTAGTTTGCCTAAAGTCAAATTTTACAGTAGCCAAAACTTTGTTCCTGTTGATTAAACGTAAAGAGGGCGTCGAGACAAAGATCTGGGATTTTGAATCACCTGATTCCGACTCTCGAGCGAAAAGAAAAAACGAAAAACCAAATCAAGGGAGAAATCGCGATCGGAATAATCGCGGATAAATACCCCGAAAAAGAGAAACGGACGAACAGGCTAACGAACGAACGTTCGCTGTCTGCGGCTAACTAACGAAAACCGTTCGTTAAAACGAATGTACGGACGAACGTCCGCTAAATAACTAAACCGACGAAAACCGAACCGATCTAAAATAAAAAAACAGATATACGGTTTTACGAAAAAAAACGATCGGTTCTAAAAAAAACCGTAACTACCTCGACGACTCCGGCGGGGTCCGGCACTCTAGCGGCGGCGGCGGTCCGGCGGGCGAGGCGGCGGGGCGGCGGCAAGGTGCGGCGGCGCAGGGAGGCAAGTGCGGCGGCGAGCGGCAAGTGCAGCGGCGGCGGCTGCGCGGGGTGGCGGCGGGGTGCAGCAGCAGCAGCGGCGGCACGCGGCGGCGATGGCGCGGCCGAGGCGGCGGCGGCAAGGTGCGGCGGCACGGGCGCTAGGGCAGGGGCGGCGGCTGGTGGGCTGACGCGAAACGGGCTGGCTCTGGCGCTTACAAAGCCCAGAGTCCCAATCCTTCACGAGTCTAAGTCGGTTCACTTTTTTTTAAATAGAGTCCTGACGTAGAAAAACTAACGAAAGATATACTAAACGGACTCCAAAATTCCCAAAATAAATTTTCACCGCCCTCTAATAATATTTAGGACAAAGTGAACATTTTTCCCGGACCTAAATGCAATTTTGAAAAACGCGCATTTTTCCTATGCAAATAAATCCGCAAATAAATCCAGAAAAAATACCAAAAGTGATTTTAACATTTTTCCTCCAATATTTCTGTTATTTTGGAGAAGTCAAATTATCTCCGCTCATATTTGGTATTTAGGAATATTTTTAGGAGAGAAAAATAATTAGAATCACACTGTCCTCGTACCGGTATTCGAGCGAACTCAAATACGAAAACAGTAAAATTCCATATCTCCCCGTAGGTCCTTGAGTTGCTTAGAATTTCGAGGAACGCCACAACAAAAATGCAAAATCATGCAATGCAAATATGATCTATGTATAACATTCCAAATTGGAAATTTGGGATGTTACAAACCTACCCCCCTTAGAATGAATCTTGCCCTCGAGATTCGACTTGGCTAGAGAACAGGTGTGGGTGGTCCTTGCGTAGATCATCTTCTCGTTCCCAGGTGGCTTCTTCCTCGGTGTGGTGACTCCACCGAACTTTGCAAAACTTGATAACCTTACTGCAAGTGGCTCTTGATGGGCATCTAACCCCTCTTTGGTTACCCCAAGTGGAAGGTGTGAGATGCAGTGTTGTAGAAGTTTTTCCCTTAGCAAAGATGCCAAGGATCGAATCCCCAGAGACTCCTAGGTTCAACAAGTAGGTGTCAACTGCTAACGGCGCCAGATATTGGCAATCAACGTGGACCTGCACACAGATACAAATAACTTTGCTCCCAACGAGTACAGAGAGGTTGTCAATCCCTCCGGCCTTGTAGTTCACAAAGGATTAAACGCAAATGATAGTAGTGATAGATAATGTTTGCAATAGTAAATAATAGCGAAAAGTAAATAACGGATGTGATCAATGATGGTAATATGGACCGGAGTCTCATGATGTTCACTAGTGATGTCTCTCTCCCAAAAGACGATAAAACTGCTATGTGAGGTAAACGAATTACAGCTGGGCAATTGACAGGACCACGAACGCAAACCAATGCTGACTACATTGCAAGAAAGGTTGAGGTTCAAAGCATGGACGGTACGCCAAAGTAAGTAGACCGAAATCCATCAATATCTACTACTAATCATCCACCTTGAGATATCTATCCAGAACATCTCGCTGGTATTAAGTTGTGAGCCCCACGCATAGTGTAAACTCAAATCAACAGACAACTGCATTAAAAGAACTTTGCGTAAAGTAAACAATCCTTGCACCCCGCGGGCATAAGCACCGTTGTTTTCCCCCTTGTGGCAACAGCACATCCCCTAGACTCATGTTTCTGTCACTCAAGCTAGTCATCGAGGGGCATGAACCCACTATCAAGCATAACGTTCCCTCTTGGAGTCATTACCTACTACTTGGCCAAAGCAATAAATAACAACGGAGAACATGCAAGAATTACTTACGAACATAAATATAAAAGAGGTAGATCAAATATATTACTCAATCATAATCTGAACATAATCTCGTAATCCATCGGATCCCAGCAAACTCATCATAGCAACAGCATAAGGATTACAAATGTGCCTCGATCATGTAGGGCAGCTCACGAGGACTAATTAGTGAAACACAAGAACGGGAGGAGAACATCACATAGCTACTGGTCATTGACTCATGGTCCAAGGGAGACTACTCACAACTCATCCGGGAGGCGTCCATGGTGGTGGAGAGGCTCCCGATGATGATCCTCCCCTCCGGCAGGGTGCCGGGAAGAGTTCTCCTGGTGCTCTCGATCTTGGAAGCGGCGGCGGCGGCGGAACAGAGATGAGATCGCGAAAAAGAGTTCCCATTCCGAGGGTTTCGAAGGACGCTCTAAATATATGCCAAAGGGGGGCACCAGACGGGGCTCGGGGGCCCAGGCGCCCCCCCCCCCCCCCC
>LR738710.1:105404569-105504977 GCA_902687465.1 Secale cereale
TACTTCGGGCGCAAGGTAGGTTCTGGAACGCTGATTTTTTATATAATTTTTCTGGATTTTTCCTGACAGTTCTCGTAATGTGAAAACCTGAAATACAAAAACAGCCGAAAACAGAAACTGGCACTGGGGTGCACTGGATTAGTAGGTTAGTCCAAATATGATCAAAAGTGTATGGAAGTGTATGAATATCATAGCAATATCACCCAAAAGTGGCATGGAGCAAGCAGAAATTATAGATACGTTTTGGACGTATCAACTCTGCTCGAAAAATCGAGAATCTTAACAGGCTTCTCCTCGTAAGTCAGATCACTGTCCAACTGCTTCTCCTCGTAAGTCAGATCACCCAAAAGTGGCATGGAGCAAGCAGAAATTATAGATACGTTTTGGACGTATCAACTCTGCTCGAAAAATCGAGAATCTTAATAGGCTTCTCCTCGTAAGTCAGATCACTGTCCAACTGAATTGCTTTTAGGGGTACTGTGTCTCTAAGCGGTATATCGGCCATCTCCGCGTGGCACTTCTTAAGCTGTGAAACGTGAAACACGTCGTGCACTCCTGACAATCCTTCGGGCAATTCCAGCTTATAGGCAACCTCTCCCATGCGTTCCAAAACATAGTAAGGTCCCACAAATCTCGGGGCTAACTTCCCTTTAACTCCGAAACGTTTAACTCCTCGCAGAGGCGACACTCTCAGGTACGCTCTATCGCCGATCTCATAGGCTATCTCCTTGCGCTTCGAGTCTGCATAACTCTTCTGTCTGGACTGAGCTACCTTCTGTCTATCTCGAATCAACTTCACCTTCTCCTCAGACTCTTTGATTAAGTCTGGTCCAAACAACTGTCAGTCTCCAACTTCATCCCACATTAACGGTGTTCGGCATCTCCTTCCATACAATGCCTCGAACGGCGCCATCTTCAAGCTGGCTTGGTAACTGTTGTTGTATGAGAACTCCGCATAGGGCAAGTTGTCATCCCAACTAGATCCATAATCTAATGCACAGGCTCTCAGCATATCTTCAAAAATCTAATTGACTCTTTCAGTCTGTCCATCTATCTGCGGGTGAAACGTTGTGCTAAATTCTAGCCTGGTACCCAAAGTTTCATGTAACTGATTCCAGAACTTTGAGGTAAACTGGGTTCCTCTATCTGATACGATGCTCCTTGGAACTCCATGCAGACATACAATTCTAGTCATGTATATCTTTGCCAACTTTGCACTGGTATATGTGGTTTTCACGGGGATAAAGTGGGCTACCTTCGTCAATCAGTCTACTACTACCTAGATTGAATCATATCCTGCTTTGGTCCTGGGCAATCCGGTGATAAAATCCATACCAAGCTTCTCCCACTTCCATTCGGGTATTGGCATTGGTTGTAACAATCCTCCTGGCTTCTGATGTTCTGCCTTCACTCTCTGACATACATCACAAACTGCTACATACTCCGCAATATCTTTCTTCATACTGGTCCACCAGAAAATATCCTTCAAATCCAAATACATCTTAGTATTTCCTGGGTGAATTGAGTATGGTGAATCATGGGCCTCCTGTAAAATCAACTTCCTGATCTCCGGCTCATTGGGCACATACACGCGGTCCTCAAACCATAAGGTGTCGTGTTCATCCTCACGAAAACCTTTAGCTCTTCCTTCGCTCATCCTCTCCTTTATAGCAACAACCTCCTTGTCAGCTTTCTGAGCTTCTCTGATTTTATCCATCAGGGTAGACTGGATTTCTAGTGTTGATACATAGCCTCTCGGAACTATCTCCATATGTAGTTCTCGTAGGTCCTCGGCTAACTCCTTTGGAAATTCCTCCATCATTAGGGTATTGACATGACTCTTACGGCTTAGCGCATCGGCTACTACGTTAGCCTTTCCGGGATGATAATGCAATCTCATGTCATAATCCTTAATGAGTTCCAGCCATCTCCTTTGCCTAAGATACAACTCCTTCTGAGTGAATATATACTTCAAACTCTTGTGATCCGTGTATACTTCACAATGGTTTCCAATAAGAAAATGTCTCCACGTCTTCAATGCATGCACACGGCTGCTAACTCCAAATCGTGGGTGGCATAGTTCAGCTCATGAGGTTTTAGCTGTTGTGAAGCATACGAAACAACTCTTCCTTCCTGCATAAGAACTACTCCAAGTCCTTGACGTGAAGCGTCAGAGTACACCTCATAATCCTTATGTTGATCTGGCAGAATCAACACAGGGGATGAGACCAAACATTTCTTTAATTCCTGGAAACTGGCCTCACATTCTTCCGTCCAGCTGAACTTGGTGTCCTTCTTTAACAACTCCGTCATAGGCTTTGCAATCCTCGAGAAATTGTCGATGAATCTCCGGTAGTATCCTGCAAGTCCAAGAAAACTCCGGATCTCACCAACTGTTGTCGGTGCTTCCCAATTGGTCACGGTGTCCACCTTGGCGGGATATACTGCTATTCCTTCTCCGGATATAACATGTCCGAGGAATCCGACTTCCTTCAATCAAAACTCACATTTGCTAAACTTGGCATATAACTGATGCTCTCTAAGCTTCTCCAATACCATTCGCAAATGCTCTGCATGCTCCTCTTCATCCTTCGAGAAGATCAAAATATCATCTATGAACAATATGACGAACTTATCCAAATACTCCATAAACACTTTGTTCATCAGGTTCATAAAGTATGCCGGTGCGTTCGTCAGACCAAACGACATAACGGTATACTCGTACAACCCATACCTAGTGGTAAAGGCCGTCTTAGGTATATCCTGCTCTCGAATCTTCAATTGATGGTACCCTGATCGCAGATCGATCTTGGAAAATACCTTAGCTCCTTGCAATCTATCGAATAGATCATTGATCATCGGCAATGGGTACTTGTTCTTGATCGTTACTTCATTCAATCCTCGGTAATCAACAACCATCCTTAACGATCCATCCTTCTTCTCCACTAGAAGTACTGGCGAACCCCAAGGCGAAGGACTTGGGCGTATAAATCCTTTATCCAGTAACTCCTTAATCTATTTCTTAATTTCCTCCAAATCCTTTGCGGGCATCCTATATGGTCTCTTAGAAATTGGCCCGGTGTCTGGCAAAAGTTCAACCAAAAACTCTATATCTCTATCCGGTGGCATTCCTGGCAATTCTTCTGGAAACACATCCGGATAATCCTTCACTACTAGCACTTCCTCCTGAACAACTCCTGACAAGGAATTTAGTCTGCTCCTCTTTGACTCATGCCGGGATACATACTTGATCCTTCTTCCTTCCGGCGTAGTAAGCAAAATGGTCTTACTGGCACATTCAATATTCCCTTCATACTTAGATAACCAATCCATGCCTAATATCACATCTAGTCCTTGAGATTCCAATACTATTAGGTCCGAAGGGAAAATGTAATTACCAATCCTTAAGGGCAACTGATCACACCATGACTTAGCCATATACTCCGCTCCTGGTGAGGTTACTAACATGGGCGATCTAAGGGATTGGGTCGGCAACTTATACTTATCCACGAATCCCCTTGAAATATATGAATGTGATGCACCAGTATCGAAAAGAACGAGTGCAGTAAAGGACTTAACTAAGAACTTACCTATAACCGCATCTGATTGCTCCTCTACCTCCTCCACAGTCACGTGGTTCACTTGTCCTTTGTTGAACGGGTTGGGCTTCTTCCCGGCGCTTCCATTATCGTTCCCATTCTTAACTTCTGGGCATTCATTGGCATAATGTCCATTCTTCCCGCACTTGTAACAAGTGACATGGCTGAAATCCCTCTTGGTGGGTGTGGACGGTGTAGGGTGGTTCTGGTTTCCATTGGCTCCATTCCCATTTCCATTCTTGGTGCCATTGTGATTGTGCGAGCTAACTCCTCCATGGGTATGCTGAAACTGTCCTACTGCTTTAGGGGTAAAACGGGGCTTCTGCTGAGCTCCAGAGTTATACTTTCCTTGCCCATACTTCCTCTTGCGACTCTCAATTTGTTGATGATTCCTTTCAATCATTAGGGCGCGATCAACCAACTCCTGGTAGTTATTGAAAGTTGCCACCATCAACTGTACACTCATCTCATCATTCATCCCTTCCATGAATCTCTCCTGCTTCTTGGCATCTATGGCCACATCATCTGGGGCATAACGAGATAGGGTACTAAACTCATCCACGTATTGAGCCACAGTACGATTGCCTTGGCGCAAATTGCGAAACTCCTGCTTCTTCATACTCATTGCTCCGGTTGAGACATGAGCGGTACGAAAAGCTTGCTGAAACTGATCCCAAGTCACATTGGCTACGGGGTAAGTGGCTGTGTAGTTCTCCCACCATGCTGCGGCTGGTCCAGATAACTGGTGTGCGGCAAATCGCACCTTCGCAGCATCCGAGCAATTGGCGGTGGTCAAATCCCTTCCAATCTTGCGTAGCCAGTCATCAGCCACTATTGGTTCGATGCTGCTAGCAAACACGGGTGGTTGCAACCTTAAGAAACGTGTTAGGTTGTCCACGGGTGGTGGTCGTGGAGGGTTGTTGTTGTTGTTCTGGTTGTTCTGAGTATTCTGGACAAGAAGTTGCATCAGGGTGTTCTGCTGCTGGATCAACTGGGTGAGCTCAGGGGGAAACTCAAATTCACGTCTTGGAGGCATCTGATGGGTGTAGAGGGAAGAGTTTAGAATAGAAAAGGGGTCTAAGGGAAAATCACTACCCATATGCACATGAGGCAAACACACAATCATATCACTCCAATCAATTTCAAGCAAAATCTTACAAATCTAATGATCGTTACAAAAGTGCTCTAGAACTAATATATGGGGTTAAACTACTAGTCACAGGGTGGTCATCTAAAAATATTGATCGGCAGAGGATTCCATAATATCTGCTCCAGCTTCATCTTCATAGACTTCGTCCTTTCTATCCTCAGCTTCCGAATATGTGTCATCTATGATGATATAGTCTTTCGGTGGAATCTCCTTGGGTTCTTCTTCCTCATCTTCTTCTCCCATGAGTATCCCTAGCTTCCGAGTTAAATCATCATTCTTCTCCACAAGTATTTTCATCTCCTCCTCATATCCGTCGCGTGTAGACTTGAGTTCTTCCTCTAGCTCCAAATTCCTATTTAGGGATTTCTTCAAATCTATCATCCCAGCACACATCTGGTGCTCCTGGCGACGAATGTGATGATTCAACTCCTGGATGAATGCTGCAATGGACCTATCCTTCCGGGTGCTGATCATATCCTAATTCTCATCTCAGCGTTCACAAATCTGGTAGATGGTTTCCTTTAGCTCATGCTTGTAGACTTCTCCGATCCTTCCCATAGCAATGTGGGCTGCCATACTCCTGCCTAGGCTCCATGTAAGCGCATTAAAGGAAAATGCTATGAGTGAGATGACAGGTGCAAATGTCCTTCCTGGAACTTGAGCTTGAATCAACCAAGGCTCCTCCTCAGGTAGAGTGGCATTGTAGGTTCCGGTGAAACTTGGTAGTCCAATGTTTAGATATCTGGTGACTTCCTTCAGATGTCGTCCAAATGGTGTATCATCATCCGGTTGCATGAACTTGTTCTTTGCTTCCACCATCCTAAAGAGTAGAAAAGATGAGGAGTCAGGAAAGCGAAGAGTGAATTGTGCTCTAGGGCTTGTCTTAGTGGTCGTGTCCTACAGTCAGCGTGTGCTCTGATACCATCTTGTAGCGACCAGACCTCAAATAGTCTAATCTCTGTGCATCAGTGTCATCCCTGGATCAGTAATGTTGACACGCATAGTACTTGAAGGATTTATAACAGAGTAGCAATCACACACTTATTACATCGATAGTCCAACGATGAATTTATTACAAATATTATGGCTGAAGGCCATCTAATACGAAAACAGCAGAAGGCTTGGAAGATAAGTGAGTCCATCAAGTCCAGCGGCATCACTGAGTATAGAACCACGACCTAAAAAGGGCATCTTACTCGTCGTCTGAAAAGTCTGCAACATAAAACGTTGCAGCCCGAAAACGGGTCAGCACATGGAATATGCTGGCAAGGTAACACAAGAGAATGCAATGAAAGTAAGCTATTCTATATGCAATATGGCTGGTGGAAAGCTCTATGGTTAAGTTTTTGCGTAAAGCCAATTTTTGCCTACTTCAAAGAAATATATTTTAATTAACTATCATGGTAGTTGAAACATCGTTGAGAAGATAGACATCCTCTCAACCCCAATTAAAGTTCATCATTAAACCCAACAATATTAAATTAGAGTAACATGATGAGATGCACATGATAATCCAAGTACTAGATACTCAAGACATCCATAACCGGGGACACGGCTAATCATGATCAGTTTGTACACTCTGTAGAGGTTTGTGCACTTTTCCCACAAGACTCAGTCGCCTCCGTTTGGTTTCTCGCACTGCATGGTGTTTGAGAAACGGATGACCGAGACATAGTCTTTCAGAAGCGCTAGCACCTTACGATCGGGCGGACCGTACCAACCTACATCCCCTACATCTGCTAGTCCACCACTGTAAGAGTTCGCACGACTTACTCATACTATGCTAGAGCCCATAATAGCATTGTGGCTGCACACGGAAGTTTCTAGTATGAATAATCTCATGATCCCTTTGAGGCTGGGTGGCGGTCCAAAAGAAAAACAGGCAATCACTGGAATACCCAGATGCCTCAATCCACCCAGATGTGTATTAATGTTGCCACCTTAACTTGAACCATTAATTAACAAACTCACATCTGTCATGGATTTCACTCACCCAATCCACGTCTACGAGCATAGCATGTCCTAACAGCAAACGTAGAAGTAACTCCCAAAGGTTTGAATGTAATGCAGGTAATAGGTAATACCTCAATCTACTTCCCAATCCCACAAGTTAATTGATCCTACTCATGCAATGTGTGAGGGTTGGACTAATGCAATGAAAACTGGGTAATTGGAAAGTATGATCAAAGTGTTACTTGCCTTGCTGATGATCCGCAAAACCTAGAGACTCAAAGTTGCAAGCGGCGCACTCCGGGTACTCTATCGCAAACAAACAAGCATACAATAAGTACTTAACTAATGCGCGGGTAAAACTCAAATAAGAGATCTAACCAAAAAGTTCAACTTAAGAACTCCGGTTTGCAAAAAGAATCAACTCGAAAGAAGCAACGAAACTCAAACTGCAAAAGAAACGAGCTCCGGTTTACTAGTTTGCCTAAAGTCAAATTTTACAGTAGCCAAAACTTTGTTCCAGTTGATTAAACGTAAAGAGGGCGTCGAGATGAAGATCTGGGATTTTGAATCACCTAATTCCGACTCTCGAGCGAAAAGAAAAACGAAAAACAAAATCAGGGCAGAAATCGCGATCGGAATAATCGCGGATAAATACCCCGCATAAGAGAAACGGACGAACAGGCTAACGAACAAACGTTCGCTGTCTGCGGCTAACTAACGAAAACCGTTCGTTAAAACGAATGTACGGACGAACGTCCGCTAAATAACTAAACCGACGAAAACCGAACCGATCTAAAATATAAAAAAACAGATCTACGGTTTTACGAAAAAAGACCGATCGGTTCTAAAAAAATCGTAACTACCTCGACGACTCCGGCGGGGTCCGGCACTCTAGCGGCGGCGGCGGTCCGACGGGCGAGGCGGCGTGGCGGCGGCAAGGTGCGGCTGCGCGTGGCGGCAAGTGCGGCGGCGAGCGGCAAGTGCGGCGGCGGCGGCTGCGCGGGGTGGCGGCGGCAAGTGCGGCGGCGGGGTGCGGCAGCAGCAGCGGCGGGCGGCGGCGGCGGCACGCGGCGGCGGCGGCGTGGGCAAGGCGGCGGCGGCAAGGTGGGGCGGTGGGTGGCGGGCTGAGGCGAAACGGGCCGGCTCTGGCGCTTATAAAGCCCAGAGTCCCAATCCTTCACGAGTCTAAGTCGGTTCACTTTTTTTTAAATAGAGTCCTGACGTAGAAAAATTAACGAAAGATATACTAAACGGACTCCAAAATTCCCGAAATAAATTTTCACCGTCCTCTAATAATATTTAGGACAAAGTGAACATTTTTCCCGGACCTAAATGCAATTTTGAAAAACGCGCATTTTTCCTATGCAAATAAATCCACAAATAAATCCAGAAAAAATACCAAAAGTGATTTTAACATTTTTCCTCCAATATTTCTGTTATTTTGGAGAAGTCATATTATCTCCGCTCATATTTGGTATTTAGGAATATTTTTAGGAGAGAAAAATAATTAGAATCACACTGTCCTCGTACCGGTATTCGAGCGAACTCAAATATGAAAACGGTAAAATTCCCAACTCTCTCCGTAGGTCCTTGAGTTGCTTAGAATTTTGAGGAACGCCACAACAAAAATGCAAAAGCATGCAATGCAAATATGATCTATGTATAACATTCCAAATTGAAAATTTGGGATGTTACAATATTTGTGGTATATCTACTGTATCCAACTTATCCATGGTTCATACCCTCTGATACTACTTATGGATTCATTAAAATAAGCAAACAACACATGAAAAAACAAAATCTGTTTAAAACAGAACAGTCTGTAGTAATCTGGACAACCACCATACTTCTGTAACTCTACAAATTCTGAAAAATTAGGACAATGTAGTCAATATGCATATCAATCATGTGTGAAAATTTCAGCTAATTACCACATTCGAGTGATTTATTGAATTTTCTGAACTTGACGCAAAATTTTCTGTTTTTGCACACAATCAAGTCAACTATCAACCACACTATCACAAAGGCTTTACTTGGCACTTTATTGAAACAAAAGCTATAAAACATGATTAATACAATAGATTAATCATGTGAACACACAAAAACAGTAGGTAAAAGTATTGGGTTGTCTCCCAACAAGCGATGTTCTTTATCGCCTTTTTAGCTTGGCATGATGATTTCAATGATGCTCACGTAAAGATAAGAATTGAAACATAAAAGCGAGCATCATGAATCACATTGCAAACATATTTAAGTCTACCGACTTCCTATGCATAGGTATTTTGTGAGCAAATAGTTTATGGGAACAAGAATCAACTAGCATAGGAAGGCAAAACAAGCATGACTTCAAAACTTTCAACACATAGAGAGGAAACTTGATATTATTGCAATACTTAAAAGCATATGTTCCTCTCTCATAACAATTTTCAGTAGCATCATGAATGAATTCAACAATATAACTATCAAATAAATCACTCTTTTTATGATGCATAAGCATATAAATTTTACTACTCTCCACATAAGCAAATTTATTCTCATGAATAGTGGTGGGAGCAAACTCAACAAAATAACTATCATGTGATACTTTATTAAAATCATGATGAAAAGTTTCATGGTTATTAGTATTCTTTATAACATAGGTGACATCACAATAATCATCAAAAATAGGAGGCATACTTTCATCATAAATTTTCTCATCAAAACTTGGGGGACTAAAAATAGCATATTAATCGAACATAGCATCCCGAAGCTTGTGGCTTTGCATATCATTAGCATCATGGATATTCAAAAAATTTGTACTAACAACATTGAAATCATGCTCACCATTGAAATATTTAGTGCCAAAAATTTTATTAACTTCTTCTTCTAACACTTTGGCACAATTTTCCTTTCCACCATTTTCACGAAAGTCATTAAAAAGATGAAGCATATGAGGCAACCTCAAATCCATTTTTTTTTATTTTATAAGCCAAACTAGTGAAAAACAAGAAACAAAAAGATTCAATTGCAAGATCTAAAGATATACCTTCAAGCACTCACCTCCCCGGCAATAGCCCTAGAAAAGAGCTTCGTGGACCGGATGTGAGTGCCGCTTACCTAGCCTCCCCGGCAATGGAGCCAAAAAAGAGCTTGATGTCTACTACACAACTTTCGTCTTGTAGACTCATGTTGGGCCTCCAAGCACAAAGTTTTGTAGCAAATTAGCAATTTTCCCTCAAGTGGATGACCTAAGGTTTATCAATCCGTGGGAGGCATAGGATGAAGATGGTATCTCTCAAACAACCCTGCAACTAAATAACAAAGAGTCTCTTGTGTCCCTAACACACCCAATAAAATGGTAAATTGTATAGGTGCACTAGTTCAGTGAAGAGATGGTGATACAAGTGTAATATGGATGATAGATATAGGTTTTTGTAATCTGAAAATATAAAAACAGCAAGGTAACTAATGATAAAAGTGAGCACAAATGGTATTGCAATGCTTAGAAACAAGGCCTAGCGTTCATACTTTCACTAGTGCAAGTTCTCTCAACAATGATAACATGATTGGATCATATAAAAATCCCTCAACGTGCAACAAAGAGTCATTCCAAAGTCACTAATAGCGGAGAACAAGCGAAGAGATTATTGTAGGGTACGAAACCACCTCAAAGTTATTCTTTCTGGTCGATCTATTGGGCTATTCCTATAAGTGTCACAAACAGCCCTAGAGTTTGTACTAAAATAACACCTTAAGACAAACATCAACCAAAACCTTAATGTCACTATATACTCCAATTTCGCCACAAGTATCCACGGGTTTTATTATATTATATGCGTCACACAATCTCAGATTCATCTATTCAAACCAACACAAAGAACTTCAAAGAGTTCCCCAAAGTTTCTACCGGAGAGTCAAGACGAAAACGTGTGCCAACCGCTATGCATAAGTTCACAAGGTCACTGGACCCGCAAGTTGATCACCAAAACATACATCAAGTGGGTCACATGAACATCCCATTGTCACCACAGATAAGCACATGCAAAACATACATCAAGTGTTCTCAAATCCTTAAAGCCTCAATCCGATAAGATAACTTCAAAGGGAAAACTTAATACATTACAAGAAAGAGAGGGGGAGAAACATCATAAGATCCAACTATAATAGCAAAGCTCGCGGTACATCAAGATCATGCCAAATCAAGAACACGAGAGAGGAAGATCAAACACATAGCTACTAGTACATATCCTTAACCCCAAGGTTGAACTACTCCCTCATCGTCATGGAGACCGCCAGGATGATGAAGATGGCCACCGGTGATGGTTTCCCCCTTCGGCAGGGTGCCGGAACGGGCCCCCGATTGGTTTTCGTGGCTATAGAGGCTTGCGGCGGTGGAACTCCCGATCTAGGTTTGTTTTCGAAGGTTTCACTATTTATAGGAATTTTTGGCGTCGGGGACAAGTTAGGGGGACCCACGAGGCGGCCACAAGGTAGGTGCCGCACCCTAGGGGGGCGCCCCCACCCTTGTGGTGGCCTTGTAGCTCTTATGGTCCATCTCCGGCGCTCCGTGTGCTTCTTTTGGTCCATGAAAAATCACCGTAAATTTTCAGGTCAATTGGACTCCGTTTGATACTCCTTTTCTGCGAAACTCAAAAACAAGGAAAAACAGAAACTGGATCTGGGCTCTAGGTTAATAGGTTAGTCACAAAAATCATATAAAATAGCACATAATGCATATAAAACATCCAAGAAATATAATATAATAGCATCGAACAATCAAAAATTATAGATATGCTGGAGACGTATCAGTTCCCCCTCCTCCTCTCCCTCCTCCCTACTCGTTGCCAGAGGGCATGTTCGCCCCGTCAGCGTAGGCAGCGGGGATGTTTTCTGTTCCATGCACAGGAGGTCGGACACGGGCCAGTTCGGGCAGGCATGGACACCACATTGGACAACGGGCGTGGCGGTGCACCAAAGCTGCCACAAACGGCGTCGTGGCGACGGCTTGACGACTGGCGGACGGTGCGGGATGCGAGATACATCGATGCGGGCTACAGACAGTGACCCTTGCCATGGGCATGTAGGTGGCATGGTGTCCGATGTTCGGCAACCAATGGTGGTCTCGGAGGCAGAGAGTGCATGCGAGAGGGTAATCATTGTATGGCTTGCGCAAGGCCGGCGGTGGAGGCAGCCACGGACATCGTTACCTTTCTGAAGGTGGCGTTGTGGCTACTCTCCTCCTTCGTTTGCTCCATGTGAAAACCATGATCTTTTTGGATCAGCGGTGGTGGTGCTCCAGTGTCGTACCCTTCCTAATGGCACTGTCTTGGAGTCCACGGTTCGTCGGGTGCAACATTGTTTCTTTGTGACGCCTCTATCACTGTCAAGCACTCCGATCGCTTCTCGCGGAACTTCTTATTATTCTTGTTGTGAGCTTGGAGTGGGTTATCGTGGTGTCACTGTTTTTTTTTTGCATTGTTGTGTCCTGTCCCAGGTGTATGTGGTGTGGTGCGAGTTGTATGATAGTTGCTTTATCTATAAAGCGGGGATGCGATCCTTTTTGGATAGAAAACAACTTGAGTTCACAGCAACATGCACTGATATTCACGCACAAATTCACAACCCATGCACTCACACGGTTGCTCATGCGTAGTGTAGGAGAGCGAGAAGGGTGGAGAGAGGGCTCATTCTGATGTGCTAGTAATCAGTGTTGTTAGAGATGACTCCGGGCATAATAGGGAAGAGGTAGGGGCGGTCCTTCCTGAGGAGGATATGACTCCCGGAGTTGGACAACTAGGGTCCCGGTGGCAAGGGAGTTCAGCGGATCACCATCACAAGCGAGGCACGACAATGGTAATTGGCAAAGAGGGATACCAATGAGCGAAAGGAGGGTGGTGCGTTGCTGGAGCGCCATTTTCGGTGGGCTAGAGGTGATGGAGTCTAGCTTTGGTCATGTGGAGGTGGCTGAGGGTACAAGTCGAAGGCTGGAGGTAGCCAGGCAGGGTCGGGTCGAACCAAACAGTGGACGTTGTTGATAAGAGCCACCAGCCTTGGACGTTGTTGGTACTCGCGTCCAACCTTGGACGCTATTATTCCTAGCGTCCTTCCTATTTTTCAAAATTCTCATTAATGTTTATTAGTTTCAGTATTACTGGAATATTAATTATCAATAATAAAAAATTCGGCATACTGTAGACTCCCA
The DNA here is from genome assembly GCA_902687465.1 of Secale cereale. NCBI lineage: Eukaryota > Viridiplantae > Streptophyta > Magnoliopsida > Poales > Poaceae > Secale > Secale cereale. Next base: position 105,417,453 of record LR738710.1, read on the forward strand.
CGAGGATCCAGAGGCGTAGAGCTCCTGACCTTGGTGTCAGACTAGATCGAGGAGCATTTAAGCGCAAATTGTACTCGAGACAAGCGTGAGATTCTCTGCTCGGGTCGACGAGGCATCTTGGAGGTCGGACGATCAACCTGGACCTATATCAAGACCTCGAACCGATGTCAGATTCGAACTGGGAAGAGTAGCTCCTCGGGCTAATTTTAGATCGGCTCGGAGAGGAGGACATTAAAGCCCAAGAAATTGCTACCTTCGGCATTCAAGTTCTTGGGAATGGTGGAATCAAACTTTCGTTCTCCCACCTCCCATCTCATCGCAACCATCGAAGGGTCATCCGACGATGCTTATGCTAACGGGTACAACAGATACACACTGGCTTCTATGGAAGCGAAGGCCTCAGGGCTGGTACCCAGCCTAGGAAAATGGGTCAAGAATATCACCCATGCATGGCACGCCTCGACGCGCCTTAATGAGGCCCCAATCAGATTCAGGTTCTCCAACAATTATTTCAACCACGTAGAATACTGCCCTTGGATCATCGGGCGAACGAACATAAGGGATTTATCCTTGGTTACCAAAAAATTGGGCGAGATTTTTTTTGACAGAACTTCTCCTCCTTTATTCACTTAGCAAAATAGTGGCATCGTTTACAAGTAATGGAAGCAGTACATCCGGTGCCGAATCCATCCAGATAGAAGAAGGAGAAAACTTAACTATCCTAGCGAGTTAATGAGCTACTTTATCACTCTCTCTATTACAATGATCATAAATTATATGATTAAAATCTGACGACATGAAATAGCAATCATCAATAATTGCACTTGCCACCAAAGAGGAGTTTCCTGCTCTGAAAGCTTCCACAACCTCCATTTTATCCGAGTTGATCACGATCTTGCTGCATCCAATGGTTCTGGCTAGATTCAAGCCAAATCTGACCGCCAATGCCTCTGCAGTGAGCGAATCATAGCATATGCCCACTTGTTCATTAGCCGCCGCAATAAATTTTCCATTGTAATCTCAGATTACTGCCTCACCGATCCCTCAAGAAGGTCATGGTCAAAGCCAGCATCTACATTTAATTTCATATACCCATGTACCAGATTCTCCCATGAACCAAAACGTACCTTTGCCTTAGTGAAAGAAGCAATAGTAAAATTAGCTGAGAGTCCTCGGATAGCGAGAGCAATTATTGAGGGTTTTTGGGTGTCCTGTAACATCCCAAATTTTCAATTTGGAATGTTATATATAGATCATACTGCATTGCATATTTGTTTGCATTTTGTGCGTGGCGATCCTCAAAAATTCTAAGCAACTCAAGGACCTACGGAGAGAGTTGTGAATTCTACCATTTTCGTATTTGAGTTTACTCGAATACCGGTACGAGGATAGTGTTGATTTTAATTATTTTTCTCTCCCAAAAATATTTCTTAACAAAATATATGAAAGGAGATAATATGCTCCAAAATAATAGAAATATTGGAGGAAAAAGGTTTAAATCACTTTTGGTAATTTTTTGGATTTATTTGCAATTTTATTTGCATAGGAAAAATACGCGTTTTTCAAAATTGCATTTAGGTCCAGGAAAAATGTTCACTTTGTCCTAAATATTATTAGAGGACGGAGAAAATTTATGTTGGAATATTTGGAGTCTGTTTAGTATTTCTTTCGTTAGTTTTCGTACATCAGGACTCGTTTAAAAAAAAAGGGGCGAACCGACTCTGGGCCGTAACCGGCTAGGACTCCCCTAGCCCGGGGCCTTTATAAGCCGGGGGCCCAGCCGCCGCAGCCGCCCAGCCCGCCTCGCCTCCCCGCGCCGAACACTAGCCGCCGCCGCCGTGCGCCACGCAGCCGCCGCCGCCGCCGTGCGCCACGCAGCCGCCACCGTGCGCCACGCAGCCGCCGCCGCCGCCGCCGCTGCCCCGCAGTCGCCGCCGGACCCGTCACCCGCTGCCGCGGGAGTTCGTCGTTCTCGAGGTAGCCGCCGGTTTTTCCGTAAAAACCATTCGGTTTTCTTTGAAAACCCTAGATTTGTTCTTTTTCTAGATCGATTCGGTTTTTCTTTTCCGTTTAGTTATTTAGCGGACGTTCGTCCGTATGTTCGTTTTAACTAACCTTGTTCGCCCATTAGCCGCAGACAGCGAACGTTCGTTCGTTAGCCTGTTCATCGGTTTTCATTTTCGGGGTATTTATCCGCGATTATTTCGATCACGATTTCTGCCCTAATCTTGTTTTTCGTTTTTCTTTTCGCTCGAGAGTTGGAATCAGGTGATTCAAAATCCCAGATCTTCGTCTCAATGCCCTCTTTCCGTTTAACCAACTTGAACAAGGTTCTGTTACTGTAAAATTTGACCCTAGATCAATCTAGTAAAACAGATCTCGTTTCTTTCGCAGTTTGAGTCTCGTTGCTTCGTTTGTTTTCATTCTTTTTGCAAACCGGAGTTCTTAAGTTGAACTTTCTGGTTAGATCTTCTTATTTCGAGTTAAGTTTGTGCATCTTTGTTTGATTTCTTATTTATGCTATTGTTTGCTTGCGATAGAATATCCGGACTATGAAGCGTGCTACTACGAGTCTCTATGTTTTGCGAATCATCAGCAAGGCAAGTAACACTTTGATCATACCCCTTTATTACCCAGTTTTTATGCATTAGATCAAACCCTCAAACACATTGCATGAGTAGGATCTCTTAACTTGTGGGACTGGGAAGTAGATTGAGGTAGAACCTATTACCTGCTTTATTTTCAAACCCTTGGGAGTTACTTCTATGTTATGCTTAGGTTATCATGCTATGCTCGTAGACGTGGTTTGGGTTTGAGTGAAATTCATGACAGATGTGAGATGTTAATTAATGGTTCAACTTAAGGTGGCTACTTGAATACACATCTGGGTGGATTGGTTGCAGGGCACAGTGTTGTCCTAGGAAATACCGGGGTTCCGTGTGATTGTCCTATGGAATGCCACCCAGGCTCAAAGGGATCATAAAACTATTCATGCTAGAAACTTCCGTGTGCATCCACAATGCCATTATGGGCTCTGGCATAGTATGAGTAAGTTGTGTGAGCTCTTTCAGTGGTGGACTAGCAGATGTAGGGGAAAGTAGGTGTACGGGTCCACCCGGGGTAAAGAGTGAATGCTTCTGAAAGACTGTGTCTTGGTCATCCGTTTCTCAAACACCAGGCAGTGCGAGAAATCCAACGGAGGAGATCGAGTCTTGTGGGGAAAAGTGCACAAACCTCTGCAGAGTGTACAAACTGATCATGATTAGCCATGTCCCCAGTTATGGACAATCTTGAGTATCTGGTACTTGAATTATTGGTTGATCTCATCACTTAAAATGAATTTGTTAGGTTAATGATTACTTTAATTGGGATTGAGTTGGAGGTACCTTCTCAATGATGTTTCAACTACCATGACAGTTAAAATAAAAGTTATTCCTTTGTTGTAGGGAAAAATTGGCTTTATGCAAAAACTTTAACCTTAGAGCCTCCACCAGCCAAATATGCATATAGTGTTAGCCTTTATTCTGTTACTAGCATCTATTGTGTTAACTTGCCAGCATATTCCATGTGCTGGCGCGTTTCGGGCTGCAACATGTTACGTTGCAGACATTTCAGACAAGGAGTAAGACGTTCTAGGTCATTTGTCATGCACTCAGCTATGCCGTTGGAGTTGATGGACTCACTTATCTTCCAAGCCTTCCGCTATTATTTGTTAGATGGCCTTAAGCCATAGACTATTGTAATAAGTTCTCTTAGGAGACATTCGATGTAATAAGTGTGTGATTGCCACTCTATTATAAATCCTTCAAGTACTGTGTGTGTCAGCATTACCGATCCAGGGATGACACGGAAACACAGAGACTTCGGTCCATTCGGATCGTAGTCGCTACATGTCCTCCCCATGGTAATTTTTTCGGAGTTCAAACCATAGGTACCATGCCGCAATGGGCACAACCTCCTTCAATTTGGGAAGACCTAGGATCTGGACTTCAGCTTCCTCCATGTTTAATAGTTCATGCACCACTTCTTCGCCTGATTTGAATTGTGTACATCTCCTCTTGACAACATCAATCAGCCCCAATTGTCGCCATACCTCTTTTGATCTTGGGCACTCAAAAAGGAAGTGTTTGATGCTATCCGACCCCATATTGCATCCCGGATAATGAAAAAAACGTGCGAGATGGTTCACAATTCTGGTCCCATTTTCTGTCAAAGAAAACCGAGATCCCTGACTGTAGCTATGCGGAAGCCTTGGTGTCGGGGGAAACTGTCTGCCACGAACACCTATGGGACCGGAGCCCCTTTTACGTTGCGGTAAGGGAGCGGAGGGAGCACGGAGAGCAGATCGAGGAACGCACGCGGGCAGTTTTACCCAGGTTCGGGCCGCGCGGACGAGTAAAACCATACTCCTGCTTGGATTGTATTAAGTTCCTGAGCTCGGGAGCTTGAAGAGCTAGCTACACCGAGCAGAAGAGTAGTCTAGGTTCCGAACCCTTTCTACGTTGTGCATGGGCCTCCTTTTATAGCTCAAGGGGGTCACCGACAGGTGTCAACGTAGAGGAGGGTAAAAATGTAATTTTGGTGGTAGTTCTAACAGTGCGGGAACAGTGCATGAACAGTGGATGAACAGTGGTCTTCACCTAACTTTGACAGTGGGGGACAAGGGCATTAAATGCCCGTCACCGTCGACCCCAAAAGCGTCCGCCCATGCTCCTCCGCTTGCCACGACGGTAGCCTCGTCACCGTGGCTTGCCACCGTGTCCCCCAGGCTGCACAGCCATCCGCCACGCGTCCCTGGAAGGGCCCCAGGGCGACGCGTGGGCCGATGAGCTGGAGCGCGGGCACACAGCGCAGGCTTCCCCGGCAAGCACCTTGCCGGGGTCTTGATCTTGCCGGGCCCGGAAGCTTGTCGCTCTCCGGGTCCCGCCGGGGCGCAGGATGCGCCGAGGCATCTCTTGAGGTAAGTGTTCCTTGGCTTTCTTGGCAAGCTCCTCTTGCCAGGGTCTTGCGTTTAAGTGACAATCTTGAGCCTGGTGCGGCCTTCCCGGCAAGCTCCTCTTGCCGGGCTCTTGATCTTCTGGCTTGTATACTTTGTTCTTGAATGGCTTCATATGGACCGGAAAGGTACCCGGCGAGCACGTGGTAAGCCCTGCCACGGGAAGCTGCTACTGCCCGTGCACAAGTTGGGGTACTAAGGTACCCCTATCTTAGTACACCGACAGGAGCCCCCGGGCCTGGGCCACACACGGTGCCGAGCGCTGTTGGGCCAGGCCCAAGATAGTGCACGGGCACGCGCGGCCCACGGCACGCCGTGTCTCCTTCCGTATCCGCCGCATCCCCCCCCCAACGGCACGCGTCGATTGCGGCGTCGTGGGGGAGATCGTGGCCTCGTTCTTTAATGGGAAATGCGGAACGTCCCCCACTTCCCCCTTAAAAGCAGAGGAAGCAGGGGCAGTTCCTCTCCTTCGTCTTCATTGCGCTTTTCTTCTCCAGAAACCTCCGCTGCTTCTTGCCCCCGCCTCTCCTCCGCCGTCTTCCGCATCTGCGGCGCCGTCGAGCTCCTCGCTTCTTCCCTCGCCGCCCCCGCCATGGCTCCGAAGAGCGACAAGGCCAAGAACGACAAGGCCAAGAAGGAGAAGTCCGAGCAGGCGGCGAAGCTGGCCGCCCTGCGGAAGAAGAGCGTGGTCTTCGCGCCGAGGCTTGGCGCGAAGGAGCTGCGGAACAAGTACTATTTGTTCTGGTCAGGGGAGACCAAAGCTCATCCCCGCACCAAAGCCTTCCCCGCCGTCGCCAAAGATCTGTTCCCCGGCGGGTACTTCTTCTTCGTTGCTTTTTTCCACTGCGGGTTGTGCCCTCCGTACTCGGAGTTCTTTTGCGATATCATGAACACATACAACCTCCACCTCCTAGATTTCACTCCCAACGCCATCCTTACGATGGCCGTTTTCGCACATCTGTGCGAAAACTATGTTGGGATTCATCCCAATGTCGCCCTTTTCCACCACTTTTTCATGCCTAGAGTAGAATCGGGCGCTCCCCTCTCCGGCGGCATCTCCTGGATCTTCCGGCTGAACAAGAAGGATTCATACCTGAAGGGAGAGCTCCGCGGCAAGTGGGGGGAGTGGCGTGCAGATTGGTGTTGGATAGTGGAGGATAAGCCGGAGCCCTTCACCGCGCCATGCACAACTGCCATAGTGCGCGGCAGAGACTGGAGCAAATTGGCCCCGGAGGACAACAAGCTCAGCATTGCCCTCATTAGGATTATTCGTCTCCAGGTAGCCAAACTAACCATCGGAGAGGTTGGGGCAGATTTCCTCCGCTGCCGCATTGCCCATTTACAAGAAAGGAAAAGGCCAGCATGGGAATTTGGCAACGCGGCGGATATCATGAGGCTGCGCCCTGGATTGAACTTCAATTTTACTGCCTTGGAGTTGAAGGGGATGGTCCGGGAGCTCTTCAAGCATGACCCGGCCCACCCGGAATTGTTTAGACCTCCCCGGGGAGTGGTGCCGCTGTGCAACAGCACCGCCCGGGATTCCTTGCGCGTGATGATGCCTGCGTGCGACTCCCACGGCGTCGACCCCACCTGGATAGAGCCTCCGCCGGATGCAGTGCTGAGCTTTTTCGACAACTTGGTCGGGACGCCCAAGAACACCGAGGAGAGCAGGGGCCTCACTCGTGCCACTACGGCCCGGGATATAGCCTACATCGCTTCTAGGATGGAGGAGGCCGCCGCAGCTGCGGCGGCGGGTGATTTTGGATACTCTGTGGACGATGCAGAGGCTGCGGACGCGTCGTGCCAAGCAGAGGAGGCGGAAATCCTCAGGCTGCTCAAGCTTCCGCCTGACGAGTTTGCGGGGGTTCCTTCCTTGAGGCTTTCCGGGATAGCCGGGGTTACCGGGGTGAGCGAGGCCGCCGGAGGGAGCGAGGTCGCCGGAGGGAGCGGGGCCGCCGGGCAAGGCGCTGGGTCCAGCGGGCCTGCCGGGGAGGAGGAGGAGGACGTCGAGGTTGTTGAAGATACCGGAGGATCTCTGGGACTTGATGACGATGCCTCCTCGTCCTCAGAGAACTCCCCGCCTCCGGCAAGTCCCACGCAGCAACCAAGGAAACGCCTCCGCAAGGTGGCCACGGCGACGAGGCCACAGGCGCCTCGACAGCAGCCCGCGCGCCGGGCGACGCGCGCTACCAAGGCGAGCCAAGTCGCGAAGGAGGCGCCCCGCGCACCAGCGCCAAGCGGAGGAGGATCCTCCCGGAGTGGAACGGCTGCTACTTCCGCTCCTCGGCCCTCGGCGACAACGGAGGCTGGGTCTTCGCAGCCCACAGCTCCGGAGACCGCCAAGCGCCCGAGGGAGCCTTCTCCTCCTGCTCCTCACGCGGGAGCATCTCAGGTGGAGTTCGACTTCTCTGCCCTCAGCTCCGACGACGAGGAAGAGGAGTGAGTACTTGCAGCTTGTAATTTCTTTGACTTTGTCTTGATCTTCCTTGATGATTCTTATCTTGTTTTGTTTTGCTTTCAGGACCCTGACCCAACGGATGGCGAAGAGGGCCAAGATCCCTGTGGTTGAGGTCGAAGACGACTCGCCCGCCGCGGCGACCGGAGACGCGCCAGCGGCAAGCTTGCCGGATCAACCCGCTGCTCCGAGGAGCAGCCCCCAGCGCAGCCCCCAGCGTAAGTCTGAGTTTTTGAGTTTTCTGCTTGACGGGCGCGCTTGAGGTTTTTGCTTGTACTAATATTTTGTTGCCTTGTTTGTCTTGTGCAGAAGTGGAGCTGCAGCCGCAGGAGCGCCCGGAGACTGCTCCCGACGAACTACTTGCCCCACCATCCCCGCCAAGGGCGAGCTCCCCGGCGAGGGAAAGTGCTCCGCCAAGGACGGGTACTCCGCCAAGGGCGAGTACCCTGCCAAGGGCGAGCAGCCCGACAAGGGTGAGCACCCCGCCAAGGGAGGGCGCGGGCGGCCCTTCGCCAGCAGGGGCCACCACTTCGCCGCCAAGGGTGGATTCCCCGGCGAGGGAGCCTGTCGTCGAAGAAGTCCGCGAAGGTAAGTCTTGTAGCTTCTTCTTCTTGGACTTGTCTTTTTGGATATTTGCTTGATCTTTTTTTTCTTTTCTTTTTCTTCTGCTAGATCCTCCTGCACCAGAGCGGATGGAGACGGAGACCGCCAGCGAGGAGGGCGCGCACGGCGACAGCGGCAACGCCACTGCCACTGAGGGCGTGGCAGGAGCCGACGAGCCTGTCGCTGAAGAGACCGCCCCGACCGCAGACGCCGCGGCCGGAGAAGGGACCGGTGACCACACTGCTGGCCCGGAGGCAGCAGGAGCGTCAAGCGCTGCGCCGGCCGCCGACCCCTCCGCCTCCACGGAGCGGTCGGGCGTCTATCTTGAGGCTCCCAACGGGATCTTTATACAAGTCCTGTGGGCATCCTCGTCGCGAGCCCCCGTGGAGGGAGAGACCTACGATGGAGAGGTCCTCGCCTCCGCGGGGTTGAAGGTCGTTGAAGCGCTTGGCGGGAGTGACGAGCCCGAAGAGGAGAAGCTTCTTCGCCAGCTCATGGCCCTGTACCGGGCCAGGCAGGCGAAATTGGAGTTCCGAGAAGCTCTCACCGCCAAGGCTGGAGCTGATTTGGAGAAGCGCGCTGCGGAGCTCCGCGCCGCCAACCAGGCGGCCCTCCGCAACTTGGCGGAGGAGCGCGAAGGGCTTGCCGAGGAGCAGCAAGCGTTCCTCCTTGAGAAGGCTGAGGCCGAGGAGCAGCAGCGATTGGTTGGTGAAGAGCTGTCCCGGCGAGAAGGAGCGCTCAACCAGCGGAAGGTCGACCTCGACGCCCACGAGGACGACCTCACCGCCCGGGAGCAGGCCATTGGCGGAGCCCTGAAGGAGGCGAAGGCCGCAGCAGCCACCGCGGAGACCGCCAAGAAGGATCTTGAGGCCAAGGTGGAGCAGCTGGAGCGGTACCTGAAAGCGAGTGCGGACAGAATCACCGCGCTCAATGTGGAGCGGGAGAAAGATGCCCACACCAATTCTGACTTGCAGGTACGCCTCTCCAAGAAAGGCGACGAGCTCACTGCCGCCAAAGATTCTATTGCTGACTTGGAATTGAAGGTCTCTACTCTGACTGATTCGCTCGACGCTGCCCGGGATCGCGAGACGAAGCTGAAGGACGAGCTCCGCAAGGAACGAGGCCTGGTGGAGAGCGCCGCCGTCTCGGCGAACCAGTTCAGCCAGGCAGTGGAGCAGTGGACTGACGATCTGGTCACCTCCGCTGCCAACATTGACAAGGAGATGATGGCGCTGAGGGCGGGGCACCTCGTGTATTCTCCCGACGAGGCCCTCCCCCACAGCGCCAAGTTAAGTCTCTTCTTCAGGGGAATCGCGCCGGTGCTCGCACGGCTGTGGGAGAAGCTCCCCGTGCAGCTGGCCGACGAGTCGCGTCGGCTCTGCGCGGGCACTCTGGAGCGCGTCTTGACGAAGATCATCTACCGCAATCCCGGCATCAACCTCGTCAACGTCCTCCGCTCCTTGCCGGACGACGCTGACCAGGAGGCGTTGAAGGCGCAGGTCGCCCACATTGTCGCCAAGGTGAACAAAGTCACGAGGCGTGAAGGCGACCGCGTAGATTAGATTTCTTCCCTTCTGTTTCCTTTGCCGCTGCAAGTTATGTTATGGACATGAATCGATTAGTTATTGCGGCAAGTTATCCTTGTAATATACAGTCTTATTTTGATCAGCCAATGCAGTGTTATCTACCTTGCTTTGGTCCTTTACTTTGTATGCTTTTTACCCTATGCTTTTAGGGGACTTGCCAGCAAGGGGCCCTTGCCGCGAGCGCTGAGTGCTGGACTCTGAGCAGCCTGCTGGCAAAAGACCTTGTCGGCAAGCAACCTTGCCGCAGCTAGTCGCAGCACACTTAACTTGCTGAGCGAACTCGAAAACGAAGTAAGGGCGCGACACTTGTCGCAGCTCTCTTAAGTCGTTGAGCGTGCTCGAAAACAAAGTAAGGGTGCGGCTAGCCACGGGTAGGTTCCTCCGCGCACAGGTTTTCCATACAAAGTGTGGTTGTTCAAGGAAGACAACTAAAATTTGAAAATTTGAACTGCTCAAACTTCGGTAACTTAGCTTAGCTTACCTGGATTGTTTGTTCCCCGGCAAGACTCCTCTTTCTTGAACAGCACTTGGTTCATCCTCCACCTCCTTCTCCCCCGGCAAACTTGTGCGCGAGGAACATTCCTTCTGCTTAAGAGGGAAAGAAAAAGAGGAGGGAAAACAAGTATAGGGCCTCTTAGCCTGCTAATGCTTACCGGGTATGCGTGTTGCACAAGATGCCAAACAATGTATGCAAATAAGAAAAAAGCATGGAAATGGCGAATAGTGCGAAACACAAAAGCTTTACTGATGCACGGGGTCTGCGCCCGGCTTTGTACAAAGGTTTACATGCAACAGCGGCAAGACTCGTACAAAAGGTGGTTGCCGGAGCAGATCACGGCAACCGCGCCTTATGGGTGAAACTTGCGAAGATGCTCTATGTTCCAGGAATTACTCACCGGCAAGCCTTCTTCGGTCTCAAGGCGGACAGCGCCGGGCCTTGTGACTTGTCTCACCCGATAAGGGCCTTCCCACTTCGGCGTCAACTTGTTGGAATTCTTGGCGGACTGAACACGCCGAAGAACAAGGTCGCCTTCCTCGAGACTCCTGGCCTTAACCTTGCGGCTATGATAGCAGTGCAAGGCTTGCTGGTATCGAGCAGCTCGTACAGCAGCCGGGAGACGTTCCTCCTCGAGGAGCAGTGCATTATCTTGTCGCAGTTGCTCTTGCTCGAGCTCATCATAAGCGAGCACTCGAGGAGATCCGTATACGAGTTCCGTGGGGAGAACTGCCTCTGCTCCATAGACAAGAGCAAAGGGTGTCTGTCCGGTGGCTCGACTTGGTGTCGTTCTGATTGACCAAAGAGCCGCCGGCAACTCCTCTATCCAGTTTCTTCCGCACTTGCGCAGCCTGTCGAAGGTTCTTGTCTTGAGTCCGCGCAGCACTTCAGCATTGGCCCTCTCCGCTTGACCATTGCTCCTCGGGTGAGCAACAGAAGCGAAGCAGACCTTGGCGCCAAGGTCTTGGACGTACTGCATGAAGGTGCGACTTGTAAATTGTGTGTTGTTGTCGGTGATGATCCTGTTAGGGATTCCGAAACGGCAAACAATTGACCTGAAGAACCTGACTGCTGACTGTGCTGTCACCTTTCTCACTGGTTCCACTTCTGGCCACTTTGTGAACTTGTCGATTGCTACGTACAAGTACTCAAAGCCCCCGACAGCGCGGGGAAAGGGGCCGAGGATGTCGAGCCCCCAGACCAAGAAGGGCCAGGACAAAGGGATCGTCTGGAGAGCTTGAGCTGGCTGGTGAATTTGCTTGGCATGGAACTGGCACGCTTCACACTTGGTTACTTGTGCAGTTGCGTCTTGGAGGGCTTCTGGCCAAAAGAGCCCTTGCCGGAACGCCTTCCCGGCAAGTGCCCTTGCGCCAATGTGGTGGCCACATATGCCTCCATGTATCTCTGCCAACAGCTTCTGTCCATCTTCTCTGGAGATGCACTTCAACCTGACTCCATTGAGTCTTCTTCTGTACAGTTCATTCTCAACAAACTGGTACATACTTGACTGCCTGGTTATCTTCTCTATCTCTTCTGGGTCGTCGGGAAGTTCTCCAGTTTGCAGAAAACGGACGATCTGCTGCGCCCATGCCGGAGCCCGAGGTTCAACGGCAAGGACCAAAGGCATGAGGGCCGCCGCGGGAACCCCAGCTTCTACGGCAAGAACCTCTGGTTCTGCCGGAGCTGATGGCCCCCCGGCAAGCCTGCCGGGGCAAGGCTTGTCGGGAACGCTTGCTTCAACTGTACAGCCCCTTGGATCTGCAGGAGCAAACTGTTCCTCGGCGTTCTGACTGTCGATCCTGGGGACCCTGGCGGCGGCTTCGGGAAGATCCGCCGGCAAGTAGTCGCCGGAGACCAACTTCCTCTTCTTGTTCTGCCCAACTGATGGTGTAATGGATGGCTGAGTTAGCTTGAGCAGGAAGGTCCCTGGTTCCACAGGTAACTTCATTGCAGCACACTTTGAAAGGCCATCCGCAATATCGTTCTGAGCTCTTGGGACGTGCTCCATTTGCAGACCTTCAAAGTGCTCTTCAAGCTTCCTCACCTCATCAACATAAGCTTCCATCAAAGGGCTCTGATAACTCTTGTTCACTTGTCGGACCACCAACTGAGAATCTCCCCGCACAATCAAATTCTTGATCCCAAGCTCGGCCGCAATTCTGAGACCGGCAAGCAAGCCTTCATACTCAGCAGTATTGTTTGTCGCTTGTTCCTTGGGAAAGTGCATCTGGATAACATACTTGAGGTGCTCTCCGGTGGGCGCTATGAGTACCACGCCGGCACCGGCGCCCTGCAGCGAGAAGGCACCATCAAAGTACATCATCCATTCGCTGCTCGCTTCTTGTACGGGGACGCTTGTCTCTTGGACTTCTTCATCTGGCGTTGGGGTCCATTCCGCTATAAATTCTGCCAAAGCTCTGCTCTGTATGGTTGAAGTACTTTCAAACTTGAGACCAAAGCTTGACAGTTCTAGTGCCCACTCGACGATCCTGCCTGTTGCCTCTGGATTTTGCAATATCCTCTTCAACGGAAAGCGAGTGACCACCGTTATCTCGTGTGCTTGGAAGTAATGGCGCAGCTTTCTCGAGGCCATAAGGAGGCCGAACAGCAACTTCTGCACCCCAGAGTATCTTGATCTAGCCCCCTGCAAGAGGGAACTTACAAAATACATTGGGCGCTGCACCATCTTCCTTCGCACTTCTCCTTGCTCCTGCGCAGAGTTGTTCTTGTCGGGGCCAGAGCTTGTCCGTGGAGCCCCCTGCTTGTCGCTGGATTCGCTTGCCGGAGTTGTGGGCTCTTCCTCTGCCTCCCTTTCCGCTACCAATGCAGCACTAACCACTTGATTGGTTGCTGCTAGGTACAGCAGCAACTTCTCTTGTGGCCTAGGTGCGACGAGTATCGGAGTAGAGGACAGGTATCCTTTCAAGTCCTGCAGCGCTGCCTCCGCTTCCGGAGTCCATTTCATAGGACCTGCCTTTTTCAAGATTTTTAAGAAAGGCAGGGCGCGTTCTGCAGACTTCGAAATGAACCTGCTGAGGGCAGCCACACAACCAGCAAGTCTCCTTACGTCCTTGACTCGCCTTGGGGCTTCAATCTGCTCGATGGCTTTTATCTTGTCGGGATTGGCTTCAATCCCCCTCTGGGACACAAAGAACCCGAGAAGCTTGCCGGAGGGGACTCCGAAGACGCACTTCTCGGGGTTCAACTTGAGCTGGATCTTGCGCAGATTTGCAAATGTTTCTTCCAAGTCTTGGATCAGGGTATCTTTGCTCTTGCTCTTGACCACTATGTCATCCATGTATGCTTCCACATTTCTATGTATCTGTGGCTCAAAAGCAGTGTGCACCACCCTTGCAAATGTAGAGCCTGCATTCTTTAGTCCAAAGGGCATGCGTATGAAGCAATATGTGCCGCATGGAGTAATGAATGCAGTCTTCTCTTCATCTTCCTTGGCCATGAAAATCTGGTGGTAACCTGAGTATGCATCAAGGAAGGAAAGCAGCTCACATCCGGTGGTGGAGTCAACAATCTGGTCAATACGCGGCAAGGGAAATGGGTCCTTGCGACATGCTTTATTCACGTCAGTGAAGTCTATACAAAGTCTCCACTTCCCATTGGCCTTGTGTACGACAACTGGATTGGCCAACCACGTGGGATGGATCACGCCTCTAACCAGGCCTGCTGCTTCTAGCTTCTTTATCTCTTCGGCGATGAACTCTTGGCGCTCCACGGCTTGCTTCCTGACCTTCTGCTTGACGGGCCGCGCATGAGGACAAACAGCAAGCTTGTGCTCAATTACCTTCCTGGGAACGCCGGGGATGTCAGATGGTTGCCACGCAAACACATCGACATTCGCCTGCAGGAAGGCAACGAGCGTGCTTTCCTATTTGTTATCGAGCGTAGCACTGATGGTGAAGGTACCACCAGTGCCGTCCTCCTTGGCGGACACCTTCTTGGTTGCCGGTGGAGCTGCCATCCCTTTTTTGCACTTGCCGGTGGAGCTCGATGGAGCATCCTCGACGGCAGCGCAGCACTCCGAAGAGGTGCGTTTGCCGGAGTGGGCCCCAGAGCTCTTGCCGGACTTGGTCTTGGTCTTCTCCCCGGGAGCTTCAGCGGCAAGTGTGTTGCTTTCTGCTGCGGCTGCTGCATCCCGGTATATCTTGTCGGCGCAGATAAGCGCGCCCTTCTTGTCGCTAGGGACAGAGATGACGCTTATCGGCCCCGGCATCTTGAGTACGTTGTAGGCATAGTGGGAAGCTGCCATGAACTTGGCGAGGGCAGGACACCCAAGTATCCCATTGTATGGTAATGGGATATCGGCCACATCGAAGGTTATCCTCTCCGTCCTGAAGTTGAGCTCCCCGCCAAAGGTCACTGGCAGAGTAATCTTCCCCTTCGGCTTGCTCCTCCCCGGGTTTATTCCTTAGAACGACCCGGTTTCTTCGAGCTCGCCGTCTGGGATCTGGAGTTTCTTGATCACAGCTGAGGAGATCAAGTTCAGACCGGCCCCGCCGTCAACCAACATTTTGGTGACCTTGAGGTTGCGGATGGTTGGTGAGACCAACATCGGCAAGCACCCGACCGCCGTTGTGCGGTCAGGGTGATCCTCAAGATCAAAAATGATGGGCGTGCTGGACCACTTCAGCAGCCTGCGTGACTCAACGGGCGGCTCAGCTGCGTTTACTTCCCGCACCCACTGCTTGAGTTGGCGGTGGGAAGCGTGCAGAGAGGCGCCCCCGTCGACACACAGAACTTCCGTGGCCTTCTGGAACTCCTGCTCGCTGTTATCTCCTTCCTCCATGTCGTCGTCGTCGTCTTCTTCCTCATCCTTGTCGCGGCCCCGGGGAGGTCGATCACCTTGCCGCTGCTTAGCCTTGCCGCGGCGTCCTCCCCGGCCATTGAATGGCCGCTTCTTGCTTGGCTCTCCTCCGCCACCTTGAGCCTTCTCCTTGTCGCAACGCTCGTATTCAGCCTTCTGCTGTTCTACGAGGTACTCGACTCGCTTACAGTTCTGAAGGTCGTGGCCCTTGGTGCGGTGAATCTTGCAGTATTGCTTGTCGGAGCCGTCCTGCTTGTCGGCTGCCGCTACGGGGGCAGGTTCCTTGCCGGAACCGCCAGCCTGTGCTGTCTTGGCGGGAGCCTCCTTGCCGGACTGCTCGACGACCAGCACTTCCTTGCTCTTCTTTCTTCTGTTGTTTCGCCGCCGGCTCTTCTTTGCCGGGGCGGCGTCCTCACTGTCGCTTCCTCCTGCGCCAGTATCCTCTCCGGGGAGTCTCCTCCCCCCTTCGGCGCGCGCGCACTTGTCAGCTAGAGCGTAGAGCTCGCTGACATCCCGAATCTTGGTCATGGCCATCTCTTCCCTCATGCGGCGGTTACGCACGTTCTAGTGGAACGCGCTGATAACCGCGGCGGGGTGGACGTCGGGAATATTGTGTTGCACGCGGCTGAACCGCTGGATATACTTGCGCAGGGACTCTCCCTCCTTCTGGGCCAAAATGTGGAGATCACTCTCCTGGCCGTGGGGTTTGTGGCCGCCTGTGAAGGCGCCAACAAACTGGTGGCACAGATCTGCCCACGAAGAAATGGAGCCTTCCGGCAAGTGCATAAGCCAAGAACGGACGTTTGGCTTAAGCACTAGCGGGAAGTAGTTCGCTAGTATCTTCTCGTCGCGTCCCCTGGCAGCCTGCACCGCGATGGTGTAGATGCTGAGGAACTCCGAGGGGTGCGTCTTGCCGTCGTACTTCTCGGGTACGTCGGGCTTGAAGTTTTTCATGCTGGGCCACTGGACGCGCCGCAGCTCACGGGTGAACGCAGGGCAACCTGCCGCGTACGGCAAGTCGCCTGGTTCACCGGGCGCGTGCGTGTCGACAGCGGTCCCACCGCGCTGATCCGATTGTCGCCGGGCTTCTCGTCGGCGCTCGATGCGAGTTCGAGCGTCTTCTTGCCGCCGGTCGTCGAGGACTTGGCGCTGGTCCCGACGAGCCCGCGGATCCGACGACGCCGTAGAGTCGTCGTCGACGTTAATCCGGCGGGGTGGCGTCTTCTGCTTCCTCGGCGGGGAGTGCACGGTGGTTGCACCCCCGGTGGTCTTGTCGCCATCGGCCTTCGTCTGGTCGACTTGCCGCGACCGCGACGTCGCCGGCTGCTGCGACGTGTCATTGTTGGCGAAGGCGATGAGGCTCTGGATCGTCGCGCTCCAGTCTTCGGCCTTGTCTGCCGCTGGAGGAAAATCGAGAAGCAGCTGTGCTCTTGCTAGAGCTTCTGCTGGAGAGGAGGGAAGCAGTGGCGAGCGGTGCGAGGAGCGAGATATGCTCGGACTTCTAACAGGGTTAGAAGGAGCAGTTTCTCGCCCCGGCGACCGCGTCTTGCTCGTGCCAGGACGATGGCCTTGAGCATCCCGCGAGCCTCCGGCTTGTCCTTGCCCCAGCAAGCGTATGGTACCTCCTGTACCACGGTGCTGCTGGCCTGTCGTCTGCTGAGAGGGACGTGGTGCGTCTACGGACACCGAGGCTTTGGAATTCGCCCGGTCGTCCGTCTTGTCCTTAGACTTGGTGGCGCCGTGAGTTTCCTCGCCGGCGACCACCCTTCCGCCGGCGTCTCCCCCTCCAACCGTTGGTTCTGGTGGCGGTGGGATCGACGCAGACGGGCCTGCGACCTCCAAAGCTTTCTTCTTCGGAGGCATGCTGATGTTGCTGATGAAGCTGGAGAGGTTGATGAAGAATGCGCCCGCGTGAGCGCCGGATCAGGTTCGCACAACCTCGACGCCCCCTACCTGGCGCGCCAAAGATGTCGGGGGAAACTGTCCGCCACGAACACCTATGGGACCGGAGCCCCTTTTACGTTGCGGTAAGGGAGCGGAGGGAGCACGGAGAGCAGATCGAGGAACGCACGCGGGCAGTTTTACCCAGGTTCGGGCCGCGCGGACGCGTAAAACCCTACTCCTGCTTGGATTGTATTAAGTTCCTGAGCTCGGGAGCTTGAAGAGCTAGCTAAACCGAGCAGAAGAGTAGTCTAGGTTCCGAACCCTTTCTACGTTGTGCATGGGCCTCCTTTTATAGCTCAAGGGGGTCACCGACAGGTGTCAACGTAGAGGAGGGTAAAAATGTAATTTTGCTGGTAGTTGTAACAGTGCGGGAACAGTGCATGAACAGTGGATGAACAGTGGTCTTCACCTAACTTTGACAGTGGGGGACAAGGGCATTAAATGCCCGTCACCGTCGACCCCAAAAGCGTCCGCCCATGCTCCTCCGCTTGCCACGACGGTAGCCTCGTCACCGTGGCTTGCCACCGTGTCCCCCAGGTTGCACAGTCATCCGCCACGCGTCCCTGGAAGGGCCCCAGGGCGACGCGTGGGCCGATGAGCTGGAGCGCGGGCACACAGCGCAGGCTTCCCCGGCAAGCACCTTGCCGGGGTCTTGATCTTGCCGGGCCCGGAAGCTTGTCGCTCTCCGGGTCCCGCCGGGGCGCAGGATGCGCCGAGGCATCTCTTGAGGTAAGTGTTCCTTGGCTTTCCTGGCAAGCTCCTCTTGCCAGGGTCTTGCGTTTAAGTGACAATCTTGAGCCTGGTGCGGCCTTCCCGGCAAGCTCCTCTTGCCGGGGTCTTGATCTTCTGGCTTGTATACTTTGTTCTTGAATGGCTTCATAAGGACCGGAAAGGTACCCGGCGAGCACGTGGTAAGCCCTGCTGCGGGAAGCTGCTACTGCCCGTGCACAAGTTGGGGTACTAAGGTACCCCTATCGTAGTACACCGACACTTGGTAGCATTCCAAGCTAATATATAAGAGGAATGTTTTTACATGGACCCCATCCATCATCCTCCAAAGTGCACAATCGAACTTTGATCTAATGAACAGGTACTGTCAATGGAAGACGCCTGGCTCACCAAGGAAAAGAGCTAGAGCTCCATCCTAGGGTCACTTGTGTTACCCACAGAAGCAAGTGTATTCTCCATAACCGAAGAGCAAAGCATAGTTGCAGTAATATGGCGAATGACACGCTTGAGCAAGTGCAAGATGAGCCTGGCCAGCACCCTGCTACCTCTTCAGCATGCGTTGTTTTTTCCTTGATGAGGAAAGGGTGATGCAGCAAAGTAGCGTAAGTATTTCCCTCAGTTTTTTGAGAACCAAGGTATCAATCCAGTAGGAGACTACACACAAATCCCTAGTACCTGCACAAACAATTAAGAACCTTGCAACCAACGCGATAAAGGGGTGGTCAATCCCTTCACGGCCACATGCAAAAGAGAGATCTGATAGAGATAATAAGATAAATATTTTGGTATTTTTGTTGTATAGATTGAAAAGTAAAGATTGCAAAATAAACTACGATAAAAATAACAAATTGACGGGAGATTAATATGATGGAAAATAGACCCGGGAGCAATAGGTTTCACTAGTGGCTTCTCTCAAGATAGCAAATCTTACGGTGGTTGAACAAATTACTGTCGAGCAATTGATAGAAAAGCGCATAGTTATGGGAATATCTAGGCATGATCATGTATATAGGCATCACGTCCGTGACAAGTAGACCGAAACGATTCTGCATCTACTACTATTACTCCACACATCGACCGCTATCCAGCATGCATCTAGAGTATTAAGTTCATAAGAATAGAGTAACACATTAAGCAAGATGATGATACGTCTCCAACGTATCTATAATTTTTTATTGTTCCATGCTATTATATTTTTTTTTTGACTATATACTGCAAGGCAAAAGCCTCACAGCCCACTTTATTGAAATATAATAAAATTAAATTACAACAAGGTTAGAGATACTTACATGAGTAGACTAAATAAAAGAACCTAAGGTAAGTTAGTTAGCCAATACATAAAGCTATCCTTGTATTTACATTTTATCCTATGAGATAAAAGGGTCATGTCATGGATAAAATTGTGCCTCCATCGCCTGAAAAGAGGAGATTCATTTCTGAAGACCTTTCCATTCCTAGTAATCCAGATGTTCCAGGCAGCAGTGAAAACCACTTCAGTAAAGAATGGTTGGCCAAAATCAGCCCTTGCTTTGCAAGCCATGTGGTAGGTGGTCATACCAGGTGCTGGATCCCAGGAAATTTGCAAATAGTTCCAAACTCTTTGGCTGAATATGCAGGAGAAGAAAAGATGGCTGACATCTTCATGTATGTGATGAGGACATAGAACACAGGTTAGGTCATCCACATGCCAATGCCTGCGTTGAAGCATATCTCTGGTGTTTAATCTGTCTCTAAGGAGGAGCCAACCAAACATTTTAATCTTCATTGTGCATGCACTTTTCCATATCCAAGAAAAGATAGGGTCAGTAACTATTTGCTGATGAACTTGAGTGTAGTATGATTTGGGCCTAAAGGATCCTTTATTAAAAGGCCAAATCCAGCTATCAGTGTCTTGTGAAGTACACTGAGAACTCAGAGCAGTCTGCAGGTACTGTAGTTCATCAAAAGCATGTGTGGATAAAGGCAGGTGAAAAGACCCCATGAGATCTTGATCCATGACTTGAGCAACAGAAAGCTGACCATCAATCACATATGAAAATAATCTGGGGAAATAATTACTCAATGTTTCTCCATTGATGTCAGGTAGCCAAGGATCATGCCAGAAAAGGATGGAGGTGCCATTACCAAGGCAAGGCTTGGCAATAGACAAGTATTTGGCAGATAATTTGAAGACATCTCTCCACCAAAATGATCCACAAAGTATAGTTGAATGAGTCACAGAATCATGGTAGTAAGAATCCCAGACCAAGCTGACCAAAGGGATATCATGATGGTTGTAGAACTTATGGAGGAATTTCATTAACAGAGCTTCATTGTGCACCTTGAGGTTAAGCACCCCAAGACCCCCTTTATCTTTTGGTAAGCAGACCAATTTCCATGCAGCAAGAGATTGTTTTGGTGTGTCAGAATTGCCTCTCCAAAGACATTGTCTCTGTATTCTTTCAATCTGCTTTAGAATGCCAATTGGAATGTCCAGAGAGCAAAAGAAATATATGGGCATAGAAGATAAGACAGACTGTAGAAGTTGTAGTTTGCAACCTTGATTAAGAAAACAAAATGATGCAGAAAGCCTTCTTTCAATTCTATGCACCAAAGGAAGCAAGTCCTGGACTGTAGGTTTAGTTGTACCCATAGGCAAACCTAAATAGGTAAATGGCATTGTTCCAAGCTTACAACCTAATATAGTGGATAATCTGTTTGCCTCTTCAGCAGATAAGTTAATGGGGACCATCATAGATTTAGCAAAGTTGACTGATAATCCAGTTGAAGCTGCAAAAACATCCAACATATCCTTCAAGGCAATTAGTTGTTGATCGACAGCAGGAAGAACAATTAAAGTGGACAGTTTGTAGGGATTGGCAGAGTTAAGATTCCTCTGCTGCACATGTCATTCACCACAGATTGCAAAAGATCAGCAGCAAGAACAAATAGAAAAGGGGACATGGGATCCCCTTGTCTGACCCCTCTCTTACAATGAAAGTGACTTCTAGGTACCCCATTCAGCAGAATTGATGAAGATCCAGAAGATAAAATGGTCCTGATCCATGAAATCCACTTCTCATTGAAACCCTTATATCTGAGGATTCTTAAAATAGCTTCATGTTCAATGGTGTCAAAAGCTTTAGTGAAATCCAGCTTAAGAAGTACAATAGGCCTTTTTGAAGCCTGGCATTGATGTATATATTCAAAACACCATGCCAAGCAGTCCTGGATAGATCTAGACATCAAGAACCCATACTGATTCTTGTGCAAACATGATAGAATGACTCCTTGCAGCCTATTAGCTAACAGTTTTGTTAAAAACTTTAGGCATGTGTTAGTGAGTGAAATAGGCCTATAGTCATTCATAGTTTCAGAGCTTGGTTTCTTTGGTATCAGAGTTATCAATGAAGTGTTGATACATTCCAAGTTTAAAGATCCATCATAAAATTCTTGCACTAACTTCATGAAATCCTCCTTGATAACATTCCAGCACTTTTTAAAAAATAGGCCAGTGAAACCATCAGGTCCAGGAGCCCTATCAGATGGCATCTGCTTGATAACCAGCTCAATTTCCTCTTTTGAAAAGGGCCTAGTTAAATCATCCAGACCCTCCACTCTTGCAATAATGGAATCCAGGTCAAACCCCATGTGGATACCATTGGAACAACCCATTCTATCCTTGAACTCTTGCAAGAAGAGTGCTGACATAGTAGCATGGTCAGAGATGATATCATTATCCACAGTGATACTGGAAATGGTGTTGGACCTGAATCTTTCAGTTGCCATAGCATGAAAGAACTTTGTATTGTCCTCCCCAACTTTGATATTTCTAATTGTGCATCTTTGTTTCCAGTAAATAAACTGTAATCTAAGGATCTCCTCCAAGTGTAATTTCACAATCCTTCTGAAAGTAGCTTCAGGAGTGTATAAAGGTCTAAGCTCTTCAAGAGTATCCAAGTGGAGGATTACCTTGTTGCAATCTTGGATTAGCCTCTTGAGATTAGAAAGGTTGGTGTGCCATACCTTGAGAGCATATTGAGATTCTTAAATTTTGCA
This sequence comes from Secale cereale, assembly GCA_902687465.1. NCBI lineage: Eukaryota > Viridiplantae > Streptophyta > Magnoliopsida > Poales > Poaceae > Secale > Secale cereale. The sequence continues at coordinate 105,439,119 of LR738710.1, forward strand.
GATAAGGTAGCAGCAGAAGAAGTCATGTGTACAGGTTTATACCAAGCTTGACTAACACAGTCCATAAATCCAGGCAGATCAACCCAATAATTTTCAAAACGAAAAATCTTGGCCTTAGGGATCATGGTTTTGATGGAAACTACACAAGGAGTATGATCTGATGTTGATCTGGCTAGAGGCAGCACCAAGGTGTTTGGGAATTGATATGTCCAATTGACTGTAGTAAAGAACCAGTCAATTTGCTCCAACAAAGGTACAAATTGCATATTTGACCATGTAAATCTTCTTCCTTTCAAAGGAAGCTCAATAATACCAAGGTGTCCAATTACCTCATTGAATAAAAGCATATCATTAACATTACCACCTGGCCTATTTATGTTGTCCATGGACCTGAGAAAATTAAAATCCCCAAGCAAAAGCCAGTTAGCATCTATGGGAATGTCAAGATTGTACAGCCATGTGATAAAGGTGTCTCTAGCAGGGTTTTGGCATGGGCCATAAATAGTAACCAAGGTCCAGACATCAGAACTGTATCTCGATTGAAATTCCACAGATATACCAAAACTGAGAGATTCTATCCGTTTGCCAGTAAAAATAGCAGAGTTCCATAATACTATCATGCCACCAGAAGCCTATTATCCTTCTAGGATGTTTTATGGGCTTTAATATACACTTTTATATGATTTTTGGGACTAACCTATTAACCTAGAGCCCAGTGCCAGTTTCTGTTTTGTCCTTGTTTTCGAGTTTTACAGAAAAGGAATACCAAACGGAGTCCAATTGACGTGCCAATTTTTGATGATTTTTTCTGGACCAAAAGAAGCCCCCAAGTAAAAGAGTTGGGCCAGGAGAGCCACCGGCTACCCGTGAGGGTAGGGGGCGCGCACACCCCAAGTGGTGGCGCCCCCTATCTCATGGACAGCCCAGAGCTCCCCCCCCCCCCCGACTTGTGCCCTACGCCAAAAAATCCTATAAATACTGAAACCTCCGAAAAATAACCTAGATCGGGAGTTCTGTCGCCGAAAGCCTCTATTGCCACCAAAAATCAATCTAGACCCCGTTCCGACACCCTGTCGGAGGGGGGAATCCCTCTCCGGTGGCCATCTTCATCATCCCGGTGCTCTCCATGATGATGAGGGAGTAGTCCACCCTCGGGGCTGAGGGTATATACAAGTAGCTTTGTGTTTGATCTCTCTCTCTCTCTCTCGTGTTCTTGAGATGGCATGATCTTGATGTATCGCGAGCTTTGCTATTATAGTTGGATCTTATGATGTTTCTCCTCCTCTACTCTCTTGTGATGAATTGAGTTTTCCCTTTGAAGTTAACTTATCAGATTGAGTCTTTAAGGATTTGAGAACACTTGATGTACGTCTTGCATGTGCTTATCTATGGTGACAATGGGATATCACGAGATCTACTTGATGTATGTTTAGGTGATCAACTTGCGGGTTCCGCGAAATTGGGAATCTATGCATAGGGGTTGGCACACGTTTTCGTCTTGACTCTCCGGTAGAAACTTTGGGGCACTCTTTGAAGTACTTTGTGTTGGTTGAATAGATGAATCTGAGATTGTGTGATGCAAATCGTATAATCATGCCGACGGATACTTGAGGTGACAATGGAGTATCTAGGTGACATTAGGGTTTTGGTTGATTTGTATCTTAAGGTGTTATTCTAGTACGAACTCTATGATAGATCGAATGGAAAGAATATATTTGTGTTATTTTACTACAGACTCTTGAATAGATTGATCATAAAGGATAACTTTGAGGTGGTTTCGTACCCTACAATAATCTCTTCGTTTGTTCTCCGCTATTAGTTACTTTGGAGTGACTCGTTGTAATGCCCAGGATGGGACTATATCTCCTACGTGTCGAGGCACGACTTAAAGATATAAGCCCATTCTGGAATGATCGCAAGTTTGGTACCTTTGCACATCTCATGTAAAAATAGGGATGGAAAACTGAAAAGATAGTTGGCTTACAAATTCATTACATATCCAATCATCATCCAAATAAACATCACAGCCCATCTAAAGGTAAAGATCCAAATGACAAGATACCAAACACAACATTAAACCACAGGTCTGAATCGAATCCTAGTAGAAGCTCTATTGATCAACCGGATAGTTCACGTAGTAACGGCTACGCTCCTCGTCGTACTCCCAGTCTAGCTCAGTGCCATCGCCTGTGTAGCTCACCATCGTACCTGCATCTGGTGTGTTGAAGTAACTGTGAGCCATAGAGGACTCAGCAATCCCGTTCTCGGGTAACACGACTATTCAAGCCTTGGGTGTGGAACAAGGCTGAAGAAAGAACAAGAGTCTGCAGCAGCACTAGCCTAGCTTACGTGAAAGAGAGCGAGAAGAGAAAGTGCCTCGGTCGAGAGATGATCACAAAGTGATCCTAACTAGCAAGTCAAACATAACCCCACCGTGTTCACTTCTCGAATCCCTTTCGGAAAATGACCGTGACGGTACACACGCTGGTAGTGTATTGGAACAAGGTGTCAAGTTTTCTACAACCGGATATTAACAAGCTCCCATCTGCCACATAACCGCGGGCATGGCTTTCGAAAGTTCAAAACCCTGCAGGGGTGCTCCAACTTGGCCCATGACAAGCCCACGATCTGCGGAGTCGCAAATCCAAGGTGGGAAGGCCCGAGTATCCTCGGAACCCCGTGCTCAAGATACTCCGACTAAGGTAAGGCTAATCCAGAAAATCCTCCCGGTGTGCCGACACCCTGACAATAGCCGCGCGTATCTAGTCTCAGGCCACGACCGGATGGGCGAAGCTACGGGTTTTTACCAATCCTCGAGTTTCCTCGTGGTGGCCCCGCAGGCTCCCCGTTTCGGACCAAAACTCATGTGGAGCACTGGCCCGGGGTTGTTGATTAAGAACTCGGGTTTGCAAGACCCTATGCAAGTTTTTAGTTATTAGGCAAATAGTACCAATGTTGGGACTTGCTGGAAAAGACTTAGCACTTAGCGGTTTATCGAGGGGGTCCCATAACCCCAACCGTGTGAGGAACGCATAATCAAGGAACATAACACCGGTTTATACGGTTCCTAAGGCGGCATGAGTGGAACAAAACACCAAGCAAAAAGCTTAGCCTTCCACCCATTACCAATATATAGATGATTTCATTTAATAATTAATATAGTGTGATATCCCAACAAGCTTCAACAAGAAGCAAGAATCTTCAATCTTCACCTGCAGCTAACAATGCTATAAGAGGGGCTGAGCGAAGCCTACGTATAGCCAATCAATGGTTTGCATAGGTAGGGTGGTTAAGCAGGTTCACGGTTACAATAGGAGGCTGACAGGAAAACATGGGCATCGAGGCAAATACTATAGAGTGATACTACTAGCAATAGGCAAAGATAGTAATGGTATCCGGGTTCGGTCATCTTGCCTGAAGAGTTGTCAATGGGATCGTAAGAGAGCTCCTCGTTCTCAACCTCGGTAGTAACCTCGTTCTCGTACTCGTACTCAGCTTCCAGCTCTACTCAACACAGACACACAAGGCACAAAATCAACAAGATGCAATGCACACACAAAAATACTGGATGCATGGCTGATGCACTAAGGAAGCAAAACAGATGCACTATGGAAGCACAGAAAGTCTACATAGGAAGCACAGTGTACGCACAACAATATGCATCAAGCAAAATGCTTCAAAACATGTTAACAATAGGATATTATGAATCTACATGAAAAATCACACAAGTTTCATATAGGACTTGCTCAAAACGGAGCAACGGGCTAAAAGTTACACCCAAAACAATAAACATGCAAAAGCTGAAAATAACAGCCACATAACAACTTCGGGGCAAGAAATAAATAAGCTACAGCACTCAAACATCATGGCAAGGAGCATGGACATAAGTAGACATCTCCTACAGCAAACAATTTCATTGGAGCATCCCCAAAGGAGCCATGGATCAATAGCAACAAGCTATGACATATTGAACTTCACAACAAAAACCTGACAGCAGTAATTTGTTGCAACTTGGGAGCAAAAGTTAAATATGCTACAGCCACCCGAATAAGCATGTGAGAGCATGAATGGATAGCCAACTACTTATACAACAAGGAATCATCAAGAGGCACCCCAAAACTAGCATGGATTTGCCTAGAACATCAAGCAAACATGGCATCTGGAAATTACAGATTCCAGACTTTGTGAAATTTCACTAAATGTTAAAACAGTAGTAACATCATGGCATCTTTCAGAGCAAGTTTAAGTCACCTCAAAGCAAAGCATGGCAAGTGGTAAGCACCACAGCAAAGTACACATGATGGTGAATCCAAAACATCTAAGCATGCATCAAGGGGACAACCACATCAATAGCAACGAGATCCTCAACGAGGCATCTCGTAACAAGTTTAACAACATAACAGCCACATAGCACTTTGCAAAGGAGGTAAACATGGCAAGATGAAATCTATCATGCAAGCTAAAGCACCCAACATGAAGAGCATTTCATGACGAACACGTGGACATATCATTTGCATCATTTGGATAAACATGCACCAAGCTATCACGTTGCAAAGATGGCATGAAAACAACTACAAACAGCAGTTTTTAACAAGTAGCACTCTTGCAACAGATATTTAAGCATCTAGATGACCTCAAACATGCATGGCACAATGGAACGAAACGTAGTACATGTCTCCGCGAACATTTTGACATATCATTTGCTCAAATCGGACCATCACACAAAAAGTTATCACCATTTCAAAACAGCATCAGACAACTAAAAATTCTACAGACTTAGAGGAAATCAACCTTCTCAGGCAGATCTGGTCAACGCGGGCCGGGCGGTCAAACGGGCTGGATCTGGGCGCGGAGGATCGGGCTGGACCCGCGGGGTGGTCGGATCGGGTCCGGCTGGAGGCGGCTGGGAGGAGGCCCGGTCGAAGAGGCGGCTGGGCTCTGGGCCTCGGCTCGGCTCGAGAGGAGGCCGGCCCAGCGATCGGCGGAGGCGCCTGGAGGGAGCCGGCCAGGGGTACTGGGCCTCGGAATCGGGCCGGCCCACTAGGGCGCCTGGCGAGGCGGATCGAGATCGGGGGCTCCTCCCCCGATCCGATCGAGGAGGCGGCGGCGGGGCCTCGCGCCGGCGGCGGCGCGGCGACCCAAGGCCGGCGGGAGGTGGCGGCGGTGGCGCCCGGCCGAGGCGGCGGCGGTGCCGGGCCGGCGCGGCGGCGGTGGAGGCGAGGGGCGCCGGCGGCGGCGTCTGGAGAAGGCGGCGGCGGCGGTCTTCCGGCGAGGATTCCGGCGAGCTCCTGCCGGAGTGGAGGAAGAGGGCCGGAGGAAGGAGATGATGGTACTAGGGTTTTTTAGGCAAAAAATTGGGGAAGATGGACAAATATATAGGCACAAGGAGCTAGGGTTGTCCAAATGAGGTGTGGTTTTCGGCCACGCGATCAGAATTGGATGGCCTAGATGAATGGAGGGGTTTGGGTTGGTTTGGTGGGCTGTTGGAGGGGTGTCTTGGGCCTCAAAGAGGGGGTACTTTCAGCCCACGAGAATAACTGTTGGAGCACCAAACGAACTCCAAACGCGACGAGATTTGACAGGCGGGTTACACACACCAAAACAACATCGCACGACAAGTCTCACGCCAAACCGAAAACGTTACACGGCCAAACACCAAAGTAGGCCTCGGGGATGCCACGGACACGTGAGGGCTCCGGAACTCGAAACGGACAACGGAAAGGAATGAGTAGGACCGGATGCAAACGACAACGCAAATGCAATGCGATGCACAAGACTACATGATATGGATGAATGAACACACGCACACGACAAAAGAACGAAAACCCGAAAAGACAAAGAGCCCGGAATGGAATTGATGGAGCCAAAGATATTATATATTGCCCAAAAGGGAAAGTATTACATCCGGGGCATTACAAACTCTCCTCCACTACAAAAAGATCTCATCCCGAGATCTAGGACTGGAAGAAGGAAGGGTACTCGGAACGTAGGTGATCTTCTCATTCCCATGTAGCTTCTCGGTCGGTATGGTGTGACCACTTGACTTTCAAGAATTTGATGGACTTGTTGCGGGTCTTGCGCTCGGTTTCTCCGAGAATAGCAATGGGATGCTCTCGGTAAGACAAGTCTTGTTGAAGATCAATCTCTTCAAACGGAATCATGCGTTCAGGAGTCTTGAAGCACTTGCGGAGTTGAGACACATGAAACACATCATGAACATTGGCGAAGTTGGAAGGGAGCTCAAGTTGATAGGCTAGATCGCCTCTTTTGCCAAGGATCTTGAAAGGCCCGACGTATCTAGGAGCAAGCTTTCCTTTGATACCGAATATTTGGGTTCCTTTCATTGGAGAAACATGGAGATAGACATGATCTCCAATGTTGAAGGCCAAATCACGATGCTTGCCGTCATAGTAGCTCTTCTAACGCGACTGAGCGGCCTTGAGTTGACGTTCACCCGTCTCGGACCAGTTGAGAGGTGTACGGCACTTTCTGCCATAGAGGATTTCAAACGGAGCTTTGCCGGCACTTGCTTGGAAGCTGTTGTTGTAAGAGAACTCGGCAAACGGAAGGAAATCTTCCCATTTCATGCCAAAAGATATGACACAGGCTCTGAGCATGTCTTCTAGAATCTGATTCACTCTCTCGACTTGACCACTAGTCTGAGGGTGAAATGCAGTGCTGAAACGAATCTTAGTGCCCATGGCAGACTGAAAGGAGTCCCAGAACTTTGAAGTGAACAAACTTCCATGGTCTGAGGAGATAACTTGAGGAATGCCATGTAAGGACACAATTTTGGAAGTGTACAACTCTGCCAATTGAGCTGCATTGATGGATTCTTTGACTGGAAGGAAGTGAGCGACTTTGGTAAGCTTGTCAATCACCACAAAGATAGAATCATTCCCTCTCTTGGACTTTGGAAAACCCGTGACGAAATCCATTTCAATGTGGTCGAATTTCCACTCGGGAATAGGAAGAGGTTGGAGAAGACCGGCTGGACGTTGATGCTCTGCCTTCACTCTTCTGCACACATCACATTCATTCACGAATTGGGCAATTTCCCTTTTCATGCGAGTCCACCAGTAAGATTGCTTGAGATCTTGGTACATCTTGGAACTACCAGGATGAATGGAAAGGAGGGAATCATGTGCTTCGTCCATTATGAGCTTCCTGAGATCACCTTTGGGAACCACAAGTCTGTCCTCAAAGAACAAGGTATCTCTCTCATCAACGCGATAGCACTTGTATTTAGGAGTACCCTTTGCAATACCATGTTTCACTTTCTGCACCATAGCATCACTGAGTTGGGCCTCACGGATCTGATCTTCGAAGGTAGGAGCAACTTGAAGATTTGCAAGAAAACCATGCGGAGAAACTTGGAGGTTGAGCTTCCTGAAAGCTTCACAAAGCTCAGGCTGGAACGGCTTGATAAGCAGGCTGTTGCAATATGCCTTTCTGCTCAAAGCATCTGCAATCACATTCGCCTTGCCAGGTGTGTATTCGATGCTTGGATCATACTCTTGGATCATTTCGACCCAACGAGTCTGGCGGTGGTTCAGATTCGGCTGTGTGAAGATGTACTTCAAGCTCTTGTGATTGGTGAAGATGTCGACTTTTCTGCCCAACAGAAGGTGTCTCCACGTAATCAAAGCATGTACCACAGCTGCTAGTTCAAGATCATGTGTGGGGTAGTTCTTCTCACTTGGCTTCAGCTGACGAGAAGTGTATGCCACAATTCTCTTGTCCTACATAAGCACACCACCAAGTCTTTGAAGAGAAGCATCACAGAATACTTCGTAGGGCTTGGACTCATCTGGAGGAGTTAGAACTGGAGCAGAGACGAGCTTTTCTTTGAGAGTTTTGAATGCCACTTCACAATCTGGAGACCAGTAGTACTTGACATTCTTCTGCAGCAAGTTGGAAAGAGGCTTGGCAATCTTGGAGAAGTTCTCAACGAACCTTCTGCAATAGCTGGCAAGACCAAGAAAGCTTCGGAGTTGCTTGACGTTCTGAGGAGCTTCCCAGTTGACAATTGCTTCAACTTTCTCAGGGTTTACCGCAATACCGTCAACAGAGATGATATGGCCCAGATACAAGACCTTATCGAGCCAGAATTCGCACTTGGAGAACATGGCATAGAACTTATGTTCACGGAGTCTGTCGAGAACCAGACGGAGGTGCTTTTCGTGATCCTCTTCATTCTTGGAAAATACCAAAATGTTATCCAGTTACACAAGCACAAACTCGCCGATGTAGGGGTTGAAAATGTAGTGCATCATTCTCGAGAAGGTAGGTGGAGCATTAGCGAGACCAAAGGACATGACTGTATACTCATATGAGCCGTAGCTCGTTCTGAAGGCAGTCTTGGGGATATCTTCTTCACGAATGCGAATCTGGTGATAGCCCATTCGGAGATCGAGCTTAGAGAACACTTTAGCTCCTTTGAGCTGCTCGAACAATTCATTGATGTTGGGGAGCGGATACTTGTTCTTTATTGTCTTCTTGTTCAATGGCCGGTAATCTACACAAAGGCGCTCCGTGCCTTCCTTCTTCTTGACAAATAAGACACCACAGCCCCAAGGAGACGTACTAGGCCTGATCAGACCCATACGCTCCTGTTCATCAAGCTGTTTCTTCAACTCCTTCAACTCTTTAGGAGAGAGCTTGTACGGACGCCGGCATGCTGGCTTAGTACCAGGCTCGAGTTCAATGACGAATTCCACTTGACGGTGTGGAGGCATGCCTGGAAGTTCTTCAGGAAAGACGTCTTCGTACTCGTTAACCACCGGAATTTGAGATATGGCATTCATCTCGCCCTTGTCATTGAAAGAGAAAAGCCTGATTTTTTATCCCTGGAGGCGAAGATAATCACATCATCATCGGAATGAGTAATCTTGACTTCCTTCTGTGCACAGTCAATTTGAGCATCATGCTGAGAAAGCCAGTCCATTCCGAGGATAAGATCGATGTCAGAATTGCCGAGAACCACCGGAGAGGCCAGAAATCGATAATCACCCTTGCGAATAGAAACATCCGGAGCGTACACACTGGAATGCATTCGTCTCCCCGGAGAAATAACTGATAACTCCCTTGGCAGTTTTTTAGTGACAATATCGTGCTTGGATGCAAATGGATATGACATGAAGGAACATGAAGCACCCGAATCAAACAACACTTTAGCAGGAAAAGAGTTAACTGGAAGGTTACCCAAAATCACATCAGAAGAATTCTCCGCTTGCGCTGCATTCATCAGATTCACCCTTGCTGCCTTTGGATCATGCTTGACAATAGCTGAACTGACAGGTGGAGGAGGCGGAAGGCGCTTCGGGTTGTTGCACTTGTTGGAATAATGACCCTTCTGGCCACACTTGTAGCAAGTGACCTCAGAAAGAGGACGAGTAGGAGGAACACTCTTCGAGTTTTGAATGCCACTTCACAATCTGGAGACCAGTAGTACTTGACATTCTTATGCAGCAAGTTGGAGAGAGGCTTGGCAATCTTGGAGAAGTTCTCAACGAACCTTCTGCAATAGCTGGCAAGACCAAGAAAGCTTCGGAGTTGCTTGACGTTCTGAGGAGCTTCCCAGTTGACAATTGCTTCAACTTTCTCGGGGTTTACCGCAATACCATCAACAGAGATGATATGGCCCAGATACAAGACCTTATCGAGCCAGAATTCGCACTTGGAGAACTTGGCATAGAACTTATGTTCATGGAGTCTGTCGAGAACCAGACAGAGGTGCTTTTCGTGATCCTCTTCATTCTTGGAAAATACCAAAATGTCATCCAGATACACAAGCACAAACTCGCCGGTGTAGGGGTTGAAAATGTAGTGCATCATTCTCGAGAAGGTAGGTCGAGCATTAGCGAGACTGTAATGCCCAGGATGGAGCTATATCTCCTACGTGTCGAGGCACGACTTAGAGACATAACCCCATGCTGGAATGATCGCAAGTCTGGTATCTTTGCACAACTCATGTAAAAAGGGGGAATGGAAAACATAAAATAGTTGGCTTACACTCGCCACGTCACCCAAAAACAATACATGTCTCAATCATCATACATTAAAACATCACAGCCCTCTAAGGGTAAAAAATCCAAATGACAAGATACCAAACATAAATTAAATCCACAGGTCGGATCGAATCCTAGTAGAAGTCTCCACTACTGATCATCAGGATAACGAACATAGTATCGACTACGCTCCTCGTCATACTCCCAGTCTAGCTCGGTGCCATCACCTGGATAGCTCACAACTGGACCTGCATCTGGTGTGATGAAGTAACTGTGAGCCACAGCGGACTCAGCAATCCCATTCCCGGGTAACAAGACTATTTAAGCCTTGGGAGAGGATAAGGCTGAAGAAAAGAAATAAGTGTCTGCAGCAGCAACTAGCACTAGCTTACGTGAAAGAGTGCGAGAAGAGAAAGCCTCGGACGAGAGATGATCACGAAGTGATCCTAGCTACAGCTCAACAAACATAACCCCACCGTGTTCAACTCCCGAATCCCTATTTGGAAATTGACAGTCACGGTACACACGCTGGTAGTGCATTGTAACATTGTGTCAAGTTATCTACAACCGGATATTAACAAGCTCCCATCTGCCACATAACCGCGGGCACGGCTTTCGAAAGTTCATAACCCTGCAGGGGTGTTCCAACTTGGCCCATTACAAGCCCACGATCCGCGGAGTCGCAACTCCAAAGTGGGAAGACCCGAGTATTCTCGGAATCCCGTGCTCAAGATACTCCGAACTAAGGTAAGGCTAATCCAGCAAATCCTCCCGGCGTGCCGACACCCTGATAGTAGTCGTGTGTATCTAGTCTCAGGCCACGTCCGGATGAGCAGTACGTACAGATACCGAAGATCCCAGCGAACTGGGTGGTATCCGCAAGTGGCTCTAGTTTGGACCAACGCTCAAATCGAGCACTGGCCCAGGGGGGTTAAATTAATTAAGCCTCGGGTTAATTACTCCCTCGGAAAGTTTTAGTTGTTTAGGCAAATAGTACCAATGTTGGGACTTGCTGGAAAAGACTTAGCACTTAGCGGTTTATCGAGGGGGTCCCATACACCCCAACCGTGTTAGGAACGCATAATCAAGGAACATAACACCGGTTTATACGGTTCCTAACGGCATGAGTGGAACAAATCACCAAGCAAAAGGCTTAGCCTTCCACCCTTGCCAATATATAGACGATTTCATTTTAAGCATTTATATAGTGTGATATAACCCAACAAAACTTCAACATGAAGCAAGCATCTTCGATCTTCACCTGCAACTAGCAATGCTATAAGAAGGGCTGAGCGAAGCGTACTTAGCCATTCAACGGTTTGCATAGGTAGGGTGGTTAAACATGGTAATGGTTACAAGTAGGAGGCTGACAGGAAAGACATGGGCATCGAGGCAAAACTATAGATCGAGTTTACTAGCAATAGGCAAAGATAGTAATGTTATCGGGGTTCAGCCATCTTGCCTGAAGTGTAGTCGTTCGGATCGTAAGAAGGGTCCTCGTGCTCAACCTCGTTGGTCACCTCGTGCTCGTACTCGTACTCGGTCTCAGCTTCCGGCTCTAAACAATACAATCACACAAGGCACGAATCAACAAGATGCAATGCGCACACCAAAATGATGGATGCATGATGGATGCACTAAGGAAGCACACGGGGCACGGAAAAATAGCACTCAAGCAAATCACTTCGAAACATGGCAACAATAGGATATTATGTATCTACACAGAAAATCAATCAAGTTTCATATAAGACTCGCTGAAATCGGAGCTACGGGCTAAAAGTTATGCCCGAAACAAGAAATAGGCGAAAGCTGAAAATTACAGCAACATAGCAACTTCGGAGCACTAGAAAAATAAGCTACAGCACTCAAACAACATGGGAAAGAGCATTAACATAAACTAGACATATCCTACAGCAAATAAGTCCAAAGGTGCACCCCAAAAGGAGCCACGGATCAATAGCAACAAGCTTGGACTTATTGAACTTGACAATAAAATTCTGACAGCAAAATTTTATTGAAACTTTGGAGCAAAAGTTAAACATGCTACAGCCACTTGAATAAGCATGTGAGAACATGAATGGAAAGCCAACAATATATACTACAAGGAACCATCAAGATCCACCACAAAACTATCATGGTCTGTCCTAGAGCAGCAAGCAAACATGGCATCGGAACGTTACAGATTTCAGACTTATTGAAAAACCACTAAGTGTTAAAACAGCAGTTTCATCATGGCATCTAAAAGATCAAGTTTAAGTCACCTCAAAACTAAACTTGGCAAGTGGTAAGCACCACATCAAAGTACACATGATGGTGATTCCGAAACATACAAGCATGCATCATGGAGATAAACACAACGATAGCAATGAGCTCAACAAGATGGCATTTCATAACAAGTGAAACAACATCACAGCCACATAGCACTTTGCAACGAGGATAAACATAGCAAGAATAAATCTATCATGCAACCTAACACAAACAACATGTAGAGCATGGCAAGACGAACACGTGGACATGTCATTTGCATCATTCGGATAAACGAGCTAAAAGTTATCACTATGCAAAGATGGCATAAAAACATCACATAGCAGCAGTTTTACCACGATGCACTATTGCCACAGAAAAACAAGCACCTAGATGATCTCTAACATGCATGGCACAAAAAGATAAAACGTAGTGCTAATCACCACGAACGTCTGGACATGCTATTTGCGCAAAACGGAGCTCCACACAAAAAGTTATTGCAGTTGCAAGATAGCATCAGCACACAAACAAAGGGACTTAGAGGATAAAAGAGGCAACCTTCTCAGATCTGAAAAAGGTCAACCGGGTCACGGGCTGGCGGATCGGACCCGGGCAGATGCGGATCTGGATAGGGGCGGCTCGTGGAGCGGAGCGGCGGTTAACGGGTCCAGGGCGCCGGCCCGATAGGCTGCAGACGGGGCGGTCGACGGGATCGGCCCAGCGGAGGGAGGCTGGCGTCGGGCGCCTCCTGGCGATCCAAGGCGCGGGCGGCGCGGCCCACGCGAGCGAGTGAGGAGGCCGGCGGAGCGGGCCACGGGGAGCAAAGCCCAGGGAGGAGGGACGGCTCAGCGCGGCGCGGATCTGGCGCTGGACGCGGGATGGGCCGGCCCGGCTGGAGGCGCGGCTGTCGGGCCACGCTCGCGAAGGTGGCGGAGGGAGGCGGCCCGAGGCTGCTAGGGTTTCGGCCCAGCGGGGTTGCGGACGCCTGGATCGGCTCGGATCTGGGGGCTTCGAGCGCCCCGAGCGATGGCGGCGGCTGACGCCCCTGGAGGCCGACGGGGAAGGACACGGTGGCGGAGTGGCGCCGGCCGGTGAGGCGAGGCGGGGCGGCGCCGGCCCGGCGGCGTGGGGGCGTGGTGGTGGTGGCGGTGAGGTGGCGCGGGAGTGGTGGTGAGGGCCACGGGAGGCCGGACGGTGAGGAGGTGGTGGCGGCGGTGATCTCCGGCGGTGGTCCGGCGAGCTCTGGCGAGCTCCTCCGGCGAGCTCCGCCGGAGTGGGAGGAGGAGCTGGAGGTTGAAGAAGATGGGGGCTAGGGTTTGCTAGGGCAAAATTTGGGGGAGGTTGGACAAATATATAGGCACAAGTAGCTAGGGTTGTCCAAATGGAGTGCGGTTTTCGGCCACCGGATCAGATTTGGATGGCCTAGATGATAGAAGTGGCTAGGAGTGGTTGGTGGCTGTTGGAGGGGGTGTCTTGGGCCTCAAAGTGGAGGCACTTTGAGCCCATGAGAATAACTGTAGGGGTAGCAAACGGACTCGAAACGCGACGAGATTTGACAGGCGGGTTACATACAACAAAACAACAACACACGACAAGTCTCGCGCCAACCGGTAACGTTACACGGCCAAACGCCAAAGTAGGCCTACGGAACGCCACGGACACGTGAGGGAGCTCCGGAACGCGAAACGGACAACGGGAAGAACCACGCGGAACCGGATGCAACCGGCAACACAAAAGCAATGCGATGCACACATCTACATGATATGAATGAATGCCACACACGCACACAACAAAACGACGAAAACCCAAAAGACAAAGAACCCGAAATGGAATAGATGAAGCCGGAGATATATTATATGCCCAAAAGGGAAAGTATTACATTGTGACGCCCGGATAATTAAGCTACAGTGAACCTTCGATAATGAGGCCACGTCACCACGATTATTGTTGTTAATCTTGCGTTGATTCAAAACAAAGTCAAACTTCAAGATTTAAAATAAAGTCAAACATTAAAAAGTTTCAAATGTCAAAACAAAAATGTTCTCAATGTGAAAAATAAATCGTAAGTGATAACGGTAGAGAAACCACACTTTTTATTGCATATTTAAATGCACTAAACAAATAAATTAGTGGCAGGAACATATATTCAAATACCTTTTAAATAATAAAATTGTATAAAGTATTTTATTATAAGACCAAACATTTTTAGGTACTGAACTAAGTTGTAACATTAATTTAGGGGTTGACTTTTATTGGGTAAAACTAAATACACTAGAAAATAAAATAAATAGAAAATAAAAACAAACAAAAGAAAAGAAAACATAAAAGAAAAAGGTAAACCAACCCCCCCGCCCCCCACTAGGCCGTGGCCCAACTGGCTACTCCAGCCGGCCCACCTGTTACCCACTGGCCTATATGGCCTAACCCCCACACCCAAACCCTAACTAAACCCATGACCCACCACTCTTCCACCCAGCGATCCCCTCTCTTGCCCGCGATCTGGATCGGGAGCGCCCCAGCGCTCGCCGCCCGATCCCGCCGCCGCCCGAAGTCCCCGTCGTCTCCCCGTCGGACCACCCCGTCCATCGCCTGCCGTCGCCGCGTCCTCGTCCCGCTCCCCGTCGGACTGCGCCCGCCTCCCCGAGCTCCTCCATGCCGGAACGCCGCCGGCCACCACTACTCAGCCCCCCTCGTGAGCACCCCCCCTCTCAGCTCGCCTCCACCGCCGCCCGCCGGTGCGCGCCTGCTCGCCCGAACGACCGCAGCTTTTCCCCATCTCTCCTGGCCACCGCGCACCCCACCGCCGGCTCTGCCGAGCCGCCGCCCGCGCCGGCTGCGTCCACCAACCCACGCCGGCCGCGCCTCCTGGCCGCGCTCGCGCCCCCCTGGCCGCTCCTGCCCGCGCCCACCTTCGCCTGGCCTCGCCCGCGCCCTGGCCGCCCCGCCCAGCCTGGGGCCGGCGCCCCCGCCGTGGCCGCACAGGCCAGCGCCTGGGGCCGGCGCCCCCGTCGCGGCCGCCCCGACCAGCTCGTCGGCCGGCGCCCCGCCGAGACCGCCCCCGCCCGCGCCTGGGACCGGCTCGCCGCCGCGGCCGTCGTGCGGGTCTGCCCCGACGGGCAACCCCGCCCGCGCCCGTTAACACCCGCTCCAGTGTCCTTTGTGCCACTGGCAGCTGGGGCCCCTCCATTAAAAAAAAGAAAAGAAAAGAATTTTAAATATAAATAAATAATACAATAATTAATTAATTAATTAATCAGACAAATTAATTAACTTAATTAAATCAGTTTAATTAACCTAATCACGTAGTTAAGCTAATTAACTATACATAATTAAACTGTGTCCATGACAAAGGGCCCCACATGTCAGCTTGATTGATCAATGATCAGAGTTGACCGCTGACATCATGCTGACGTCATGATGACGTCAGCAGGCACTATTCTGGATAATATTCTATTTAATTAATTAAATAAATTCCAGAAAATGTTTAATTCTTTAGAAAATCATATCTTTTAAACCGTAACTCGGATGAAAATACTTTGTACATGAAAGTTGCTCAGAACGACGAGACGAATCCGAATACGCGGTCCGTTCGTCCACCACACATCCCTAGCATACCGAACCCGCAACTTTCCCCCTCCGTTTCATCCGCCCAAAAACGCGAAACACCGGGAATACTTTCCCGGATGTTTCCCTCCTTCGTCGGTAACACCTCCTACCGCGTTAGGTCACACGTAGCACCTCGTATTGCCTTGTTATATTTTGTGATGCTATTGTTTGCTCTGTTATTTATTTATTTCCCCTTCGTTGCTTATTTTCGGTAGACTCCGATACCGTGATAGACCTCGAGACCATTGATGCTTCGGTGTTCGACTACGGCTACGATTCCGAAGATTCCTTTCGTCTGCAGAGCTTCCAGGCAAGCCCCCCCTTTGATCACCAGATATCGCCTATTCTTCTCTCTACTGCTTGCATTAGAGTAGTGTAGCATGTTACTGTTCGGTTACTCCTATTCTATTGCATAGCCTGTCATTGTTGCTACAACTGTTGATACTTTACCTGCCATCCTAATGCTTAGTATAGGATGCTATTACTCCATCAGTGGCCCTACACCCTTGTCCCTCTGCCCTGCTATTCTATCGGGTTGTGATCACTTGGGTGTGATCACGGGTATATACTACATACACTTTACATGATACATGATGTGACTAAAGTCGGGTCGGCTCATTGAGTACCCGCAAGTGATTCCGATGTGGGGGCTGAAAGGACAGGTGGCTCCATCCAGGTAGTGGTGGGCCTGAGTTCCCGACGGCCCCCGAGTGGATCTTTGTGGCGGAGCGACAGGGGCAGGTTGAGACACCCAGTCGAGAGGTGGCCTGGCCCTGGTCGTTGTCCGTGGTGATTTTCATAATAACATGCTTAACGAGTTTGGATATTTGATCTGAGTCTGGCCATTTGGTCTATACGCACTAACCAGCTGCGTGGGAACAGTTATGGGCACTCGACGTCGTGGTATCAGCCGAAGCCTTCTTGACGTCAGCGGTATAGCGCCGCGCGCCGGGTTGGACCGCGTAACGTAACTTCCTTAGTAATGGAGGTTGCTAGGTCTGCTCACCGGCCGCCCTCGCAACGTGCAGGTGTGCATTGGGCGATGGGCCCAGACCCCTGTGTGCTTAGGACTTAGACCGACGTGCTGACCTCTCTGCTGTGCTTAGGTAGGGCTGCGACGTGTTGATCTTCCGAAGCCGGGCATGACCCTGGAAAGTGTGTCCGGCCAAATGGGATCAAGCGTGCTGGGTTATGTGGTGCACCCCTGCAGGGAAGTTAATCTATTCGAATAGCCGTGTCCCTCGGTAAAAGGACGACCCGGAGTTGTATTCCGACCTCATGACAACTAGAATCGGATACTTAATAAAACACACCCTTACCAGTGCCAGATACAACTCGGTGGTTGCTCTCTCACAGGGTGATGTGCGGGAGTATCGCCGAGTAGGTTTATGCTATATGATGTTACTTGGTGAACTTACCATCTATTCCCTTCTACTGCTTCAAGACGGAGGCTGCCAGAAGCGAGGATACTTGTTACTTCCAGCTACTCTCTTCTTCTGCTGCAAGATGGACGTTGCGAGAAGCGTAGTCTTCGTTTGGATTAGCTATCCCCCTCTTATTCCGGCATTCTGCAGTTTAGCCCACAGATATTACCCCCTTACACAGATATCATTGCATATGTAGTGTAGATCCTTGCTTGCGAGTACTTTGGATGAGTACTCACGGTTGCTTTGCTCCCTCTTTTCCCCTTTCTGTTCCTTCTTCTCGGATGATGCAACCAGGTGGTGGAGTCCAGGAGTCAGAGGATCCCGATGATGTTTCTACATGGAGTTCGGCTTCGAGGAGTAGTTAGGAGGTCCCAGGCAGGAGGCCTTGCCTTTTCGATCGTTGCTACTTTTGTGCTAGCCTTCTTAAGGCAAACATGTTTAACTTATGTCTGTACTCAGATATTATTGCTTCCGCTGACTCTTGTGCTTTCGAGCTTTTGTATTCGAGCCCTCGAGGCCCCTGGCTTGTAATATAAAGCTTGTATTATTTTAATTTGTGTCTAGAGTTGTGTTGTGATATCTTCCAGTGAGTCCTTGATCTTGGCCGTACACATTTGCGTGCATGATTAGTGTACGGACAAATCGGGGGCGTCACAAGTTGGTATCAGAGCCGACTGCCTGTAGGAATCCCCCTTTCCAACTCCTTGGCCGAACTTGAGTCTAGCCTTTGAAAATCAAATTTACTAACTTGTTGTGTGGCTTACGGGCCCACAGCGCCATTGGGTGGTATTAGGATCTTTTACTCCTCGTCTATACTCTGGGACTCTTATCTCTCTTCTATTCGGGATAAATGAATTTTGCTAAATCTAACATTAGGATCTCGTTATCACTTTCACCCGAAGAGCACCTTATGATCGATGATCGTCCGCTGCACCAGAAGACCCTGAAGATACTCTCCGCTGTTAACCCGAGAACTTGTGGTCATCTCCTTTGTAATTCACTGCCACCGATATATCCCTATGGATATCTGCATGCACTTGTCATTCTCATGATCATTCCTCGTCGCTCTTGGTGTTACAAGAGGCCTCGAAATATTCTCCGTTGTCATGAGAATCCTTTGAGTTTACTGCCCTGCAATTTTATTTCACATGAAAACCCTTACGGTTATTTCCTCACATTTATCGAGGATCCATCCTTCTCGATTGTTCATATGTCTCCCAAAAAAAATTCGGAATACTTTTCGATGTTTCGAAAATCCTCTACAGGCTGTTACTCTTGAAATTCTTGCTTGCTTGCATTATGGGTAATTTCATATGACTAGTAGTCTTCGTTAACATCCCTCGTCTTAGCCATTTTGAGCCTATTGATCCAATGTGTGTGTATGCACGCAATCATCAGGTTATCCTTTTAAAATTATCTTTCCGGCTCAGACGTCATTCCGGACATGAGTTGGTTCTCGGCAATTCAAACCTTTATTGATTGTCCAACTAAGTGTTTTCAACTTATCCATCCTTGATCAGAGCGTCTGCTCCTGATCCTTCATTTTGGGAACCATAATTTCTTTCCATTTAAGCATCAGACTAATCAGGTGATTCTTGAATCTGAGGCCTCGGCATTCTTTCTTCCACTGAGTGAGTACCGATACTCACATAAGCTCCGTTGTGGGTCACACAATACGTTGTTGGATTGTTATCTGATAGTGTCCATATTCAATCACCTTGTGAATCCTTCCCCTGATACGTAATTCCTTCGGTAAGTTGTATCCTCTGCTTGGCCAACCATGCTCTGCTTTCGAGCTTGGGTATTTACTTTTTGAAACTTGTGGTAAATGTTACTAAGATGCCCGATGGGTTGAACCTATGCTTTCCCCTAATCCGTGAGAACCCAAAAGTTTTCACAAGTCTTACTCTTCTGGTGTTCTACCAGATAAAATTCCAACACTAAAGTTTTATCAAAGCGAGAGGTGAATGAAATGATATGCATTAAAGAAGTGGGAGTCAACCTTGAACTTTGTGTTCATGCCCATGAAAATGATGTAGACCGTCTCAGAAGCTTCTTGCAAAATGATTATCCAGCCATATGGTTCTTTGGTATTCTTGAATTGATTCCTTACAGTTATGGTTCTGACCATGCTGTCCTGATCTGATATGTCTGATGGGAATCCATTCCAGTGTCTCGTCTAATTTTTGGCAAGGTTAAAGTATCTACTGTCATAGGTCAATGACCCGGTTCTACTTCTATCTTGTTCTACCTTTGAGTATTACCCCCTGGTATCTCGAAGATGTCTTGCCACTGCACCACATCTTACTAACGTTGTCGAAGTAAGGTCCTCCCATATCGTACTCACTCTACGGGTCCTGGGTTGTTGTCAACCGAGGACACCGACTAGCGGAATTACCCCGCACTACAAATCAAATACCCCTAGTATTTTTACTGGGAAATTCTGAACTCAACCTGTCATCCCTAGACTATCGGTTGCATCCTTGTCTTGCTATCTTTGACTGTGCTACCTCGTCCTTCTCTGGGGCACGAATTCTTTAGTGTGTGAGCCCGATTTACATCGAGCTTTCAACATCATGTTGCTTGTCTTGAAAGGAAACTTTGGTTCCGAGCTTGCATCTTATATATTGATCCTATAACTTGCCACTTTGTCATTCCATTGCTTGTTGCCGTTGTTGTTTGATTGCATCCTCTTGAAACCTCCCGGCAAATGTGTAGGATCACCTTCAACACTTTGACTTCTTCTGAGATGTCAACTGTGTTCATGATGAGTAATACTCTCCTTGCCCTTGATGATTTTTATTATCATCGGCAACACCCTTGACTTCCCTTCATCGCGAACTCGTCCACATTATGAATACAACTTGCTCTCCAGCTAGTGTTGTATTCTGCATTGAAGTATTACCATCTTTTATGTCAAGAATGTTGCGAGACTGCTCCACCTCATCAGAATTCTTGGTATAGTGTTACTACTCCCCATCACCATTCTTCCTTGGTCCCCGTATTGTTTTCAACCGGGATACCAATATGCTAAAGATGCTACTTGAGTTCTGCACTTCTAGCAACCCTATTGCTTTGAAGTTAACGTTCGACAGTTCGTTCTTAGACTGTTGGTTATTGAATCGTCACTCTAACATTGATCTTGCTGCCTAAGGTCATATTTCGGGCACACCTTTCACCTAATGATTAATGGCGTATGTTTTTCTCGAGCATACAACGTTATGTCATTTGAATTGATAAGTGCCATCCTCTTGTTCACATTATTGTGGAAATCCCTCCGTTTGGAATTCTCGATGAATTATCGCTGAGCCCATCAGCCACCTCCTCATCCTCTCCTTGGATTAATGATGAACTATTGTTTAGGGAACCCGCTCCCATAGTTCATTTCCCGAGAATCTTACAATGTCATTTCGTCGATTTGTGATACACCTTTTCTTCTCAAACATCCTCAGTCTGAGGTATCATGACACCAATCGGATCTGAATCTCGGTCAGATATGATGGTTGGGACAACTTTCCAGTAGTTATAATGTTGGACCTTTGATGACCCGGTAATCTGATGTCATGTCTAGCACCCTGGCTGGAGGACCCATCATTATAATTTTTTTTGTAAGGATAACCATTCTTCCAGGAGGAGATTGTAACACTTATTCTATAAGTTGCTTCTGATGGATCATTTGTGTATCCAAGGTCTGTCCCTTGATTGAAACATCATATCATTGCTACCTCGAAGCATGACTATGATACCCCGTTCATCAACAAGAACATTGGAGGCGTGATGCTAAATGTTTCTTAGTCAGTTATCCAGACACCGTTGTATGGGTAACATCTTGGTTAATCCTTGCCTCATTATCTAAATGATTGGGTACTTGCTCTCCTACCCTGTATGCCATGTTCTTCTTGTCCATGGGAAGGATACACTCCTAATAATTGTGTGTAATCACAATCTCCCTTTCCATTTGTTTGTTTAACCTTTCTTTGATCTACATATAATCTAAGCAGTAATAATTTTCTGCTTATGTAAACACCTTGGTGTACAACTCTGTCAGTAAGACCCTGTTACTATTGTTGATAACATTCCGGTAACCACCGATGGGCGAGAACTTTGCCTATTGGTCCGCCTCGTTTCAACGAGCAAGAAAATGGTTCTCTTCGTCCCCCGTCCTTGGTACCGACATTGTTGCCAACATAGCTGACAAGCTATCCATTGACATGCCTCCCTGTCGCGGCTGTGCAAGATGTCAACACCCTTCCTATTTTAAACCCACATGGTGGGCCCATAACCCACAGGTCCACTGGATCGAAACCAGACTCTTCTTTACAACCTGAATTCTATGGTATCCTTTGCACCTGGCTTCGTATGTGATTCACGAGCTAAATTCTACCATGTTTCATCCTGATATCAAACACCATATTATTCTCGTTGTTCAAGCCCCCATTCCAGCTTCTGGATAGGCGTCGAATGATGCCTACCCATTTGAAACTTTTGTACCATCGTGTATTGCTCTCAAGGAGTTCACTACAATACTACTCGTAGGGTACTTCGTGTATTTCCCAATTAGTTCACCGTCGGATGCCCAACCTTGTGGAGATGCGTTCTTCCAAAATTATCCCCCTTATCGCGATCGTAGGACGATGGAGATCCCGAAGAAAGGATGACGACTGGATCATGATGACTTGAAGCAGAGAAATGAAGACATCAACGAAAAACGATCAACCTCTTCGAAAGGGCAAACAAGACCGAGAAGACTCGTTAGGTTTTTGCTACCAGCACTTTTCCCCCTTACCCCACCGCTCAAATCTCGGGACGAGATTTCTTGTAGTGGAGGAGAATTGTGACGCCCGGATAATTAAGCTACAGTGAACCTTCGATAATGAGGCCACGTCACCACGATTATTGTTGTTAATCTTGCGTTGATTCAAAACAAAGTCAAACTTCAAGATTTAAAATAAAGTCAAACATTAAAAAGTTTCAAATGTCAAAACAAAAATGTTCTCAATGTGAAAGATAAATCGTAAGTAATAACGGTAGAGAAACCACACTTTTTATAGCATATTTAAATGCACTAAACAAATAAATTAGTGGCAGGAACATATATTCAAATACCTTTTAAATAATAAAATTGTATAAAGTATTTTATTATAAGACCAAACATTTTTAGGTACTGAACTAAGTTGTAACATTAATTTAGGGGTTGACTTTTATTGGGTAAAACTAAATACACTAGAAAATAAAATAAATAGAAAAGAAAAACAAACAAAAGAAAAGAAAACATAAAATAAAAAGGTAAACCAACCCCCCCCCCCCACTAGGCCGTGGCCCAACTGGCTACTCCAGCCGGCCCACCTGTTACCCACTGGCCTATATGGCCTAACCCCCACACCCAAACCCTAACTAAACCCATGACCCACCACTCTTCCACCCAGCGATCCCCTCTCTTGCCCGCGATCTGGATCGGGAGCGCCCCAGCGCTCGCCGCCCGATCCCGCCGCCGCCTGAAGTCCCCGTCGTCTCCCCGTCGGACCACCCCGTCCATCGCCTGCCGTCGCCGCGTCCTCGTCCCGCTCCCCGTCGGACTGCGCCCGCCTCCCCGAGCTCCTCCACGCCGGAACGCCGCCGGCCACCACTACTCAGCCCCCCTCGTGAGCACCCCCCCTCTCAGCTCGCCTCCACCGCCGCCCGCCGGTGCGCGCCTGCTCGCCCGAACGACCGCAGCTTTTCCCCATCTCTCCTGGCCACCGCGCATCCCACCGCCGGCTCTGCCGAGCCGCCGCCCGCGCCGGCTGCGTCCACCAACCCACGCCGGCCGCGCCTCCTGGCCGCGCCCCCTGGCCACTCCTGCCCGCGCCCACCTTCGCCTGGCCTCGCCCGCGCCCTGGCCGCCCCGCCCAGCCTGGGGCCGGCGCCCCAGCCGTGGCCGCACAGGCCAGCGCCTGGGGCCGGCGCCCCCGTCGCGGCCGCCCCGACCAGCTCGTCGGTCGGCGCCCCACCGAGACCGCCCCCGCCCGCGCCTGGGACCGGCTCGCCGCCGCGGCCGTCGTGCGGGTCTGCCCCGACGGGCAACCCCGCCCGCGCCCGTTAACACCCGCTCTAGTGGCCTCTGTGCCACTGGCAGCTGGGGCCCCTCCATAAAAAAAAGAATTTTAAATATAAATAAATAATAAAATAATTAATTAATTAATTAATTAATCAGACAAATTAATTAACTTAATTAAGTCAGTTTAATTAACCTAATCATGTAGTTAAGCTAATTAACTATACATAATTAAACTGTGTCCATGACGAAGGGCCCCACATGTCAGCTTGATTGATCAATGATCAGAGTTGACCGCTGACATCATGCTGACGTCATGATGACGTCAGCAGGCACTATTCTGGATAATATTCTATTTAATTAATTAAATAAATTCCAGAAAATGTTTAATACTTTAGAAAATCATATCTTTTAAACCGTAACTCGGATGAAAATACTTTGTACATGAAAGTTGCTCAGAACGACGAGACGAATCCGAATACGCGGTCCGTTCGTCCACCACACATCCCTAGCATACCGAACCCGCAACTTTCCCCCTCCGTTTCATCCGCCCGAAAACGCGAAACACCGGGAATACTTTCCCGGATGTTTCCCTCCTTCGTCGGTAACACCTCCTACCGCGTTAGGTCACACGTAGCACCTCGTATTGCCTTGTTATATTTTGTGATGCTATTGTTTGCTCTGTTATTTATTTTTTTCCCCTTCGTTGCTTATTTTCGGTAGACTCCGATACCGTGATAGACCTCGAGACCATTGATGCTTCGGTGTTCGACTACCGCTACGATTCCGAAGATTCCTTTCGTCTGCAGAGCTTCCAGGCAAGCCCCCCCTTTGATCACCAGATATCGCCTATTCTTCTCTCTACTGCTTGCATTAGAGTAGTGTAGCATGTTACTGTTCGGTTACTCCTATTCTGCTGCATGGCCTGTCATTGTTGCTACAACTGTTGATACTTTACCTGCCATCCTAATGCTTAGTATAGGATGCTATTACTCCATCAGTGGTCCTACACCCTTGTCCGTCTGCCCTGCTATTCTATCGGGCTGTGATCACTTGGGTGTGATCACAGGTATATACTACATACACTTTACATGATACATGATGTGACTAAAGTCGGGTCGGCTCATTGAGTACCCGCAAGTGATTCCGATGTGGGGGCTGAAAGGACAGGTGGCTCCATCCAGGTAGTGGTGGGCCTGAGTTCCCGACGGACCCCGAGTGGATCTTTGTGGCGGAGCGACAGGGGCAGGTTGAGACACCTAGTCGAGAGGTGGCCTGGCCCTGGTCGTTGTCCGTGGTGATTTTCATAATAACACGCTTAACGAGTTTGGATATTTGATCTGAGTCTGGCCATTTGGTCTATACGCACTAACCAGCTGCGTGGGAACAGTTATGGGCACTCGACGTCGTGGTATCAGCCGAAGCCTTCTTGACGTCAGCGGTATAGCGCCGCGCGCCGGGTTGGACCGCGTAACGTAACTTCCTTAGTAATGGAGGTTGCTAGGTCTGCTCACCGGCCGCCCTCGCAACGTGCAGGTGTGCATTGGGCGATGGGCCCAGACCCCTGTGTGCTTAGGACTTAGACCGACGTGCTGACCTCTCTGCTGTGCTTAGGTAGGGCTGCGACGTGTTGATCTTCCGAAGCCGGGCATGACCCTGGAAAGTGTGTCCGGCCAAATGGGATCAAGCGTGCTGGGTTATGTGGTGCACCCCTGCAGGGAAGTTAATCTATTCGAATAGCCGTGTCCCTCGGTAAAAGGACGACCCGGAGTTGTATTCCGACCTCATGACAACTAGAATCGGATACTTAATAAAACACACCCTTACCAGTGCCAGATACAACTCGGTGGTTGCTCTCTCACAGGGTGATGTGCGGGAGGATCGCCGAGTAGGTTTATGCTATATGATGTTACTTGGTGAACTTACCATCTATTCCCTTCTACTGCTTCAACACGGAGGCTGCCAGAAGCGAGGATACTTGTTACTTCCAACTACTCTCTTCTTCTGCTGCAAGATGGACGTTGCGAGAAGCGTAGTCTTCGTTTGGATTAGCTATCCCCCTCTTATTCCGACATTCTGCAGTTTAGCCCACAGATATTACCCCCTTACACAGATATCATTGCATATGTAGTGTAGATCCTTGCTTGCGAGTACTTTGGATGAGTACTCACGGTTGCTTTGCTCCCTCTTTTCCCCTTTCTGTTCCTTCTTCTCGGATGATGCAACCAGGTGGTGGAGTCCAGGAGTTAGAGGATCCCGATGATGTTTCTACATGGAGTTCGGCTTCGAGGAGTAGTTAGGAGGTCCCAGGCAGGAGGCCTTGCCTTTTCGATCGTTGCTACTTTTGTGCTAGCCTTCTTAAGGCAAACTTGTTTAACTTATGTCTCTACTCAGATATTATTGCTTCCGCTGACTCTTGTGCTTTCGAGCTTTTGTATTCGAGCCCTCGAGGCCCCTGGCTTGTAATATAAAGCTTGTATTATTTTAATTTGTGTCTAGAGTTGTGTTGTGATATCTTCCAGTGAGTCCTTGATCTTGGCCGTACACATCTGCGTGCATGATTAGTGTACGGACAAATCGGGGGCGTCATAGTGTCTTGGGCCTCAAAGTGGAGGCACTTTGAGCCCATGAGAATAACTATAGGGGTAGCAAACGGACTCGAAACGCGACGAGATTTGACAGGCGGGTTACATACAACAAAACAACAACACACGACAAGTCTCGCGCCAACCGGTAACGTTACACGGCTAAATGCCAAAGTAGGCCTACGGAACGCCACGGACACGTGAGGGAGCTCCGGAACGCGAAACGGACAACGGGAAGAAACACGCGGAACCGGATGCAACCGGCAACACAAAAGCAATGCGATGCACACGTCTACATGATATGAATGAATGCCACACACGCACACAACAAAACGACGAAAACCCAAAAGACAAAGAACCCGAAATGGAATAGATGAAGCCGGAGATATATTATATGCCCAAAAGGGAAAGTATTACATCCGGGGCATTACAAACTCTCCTCTACTACAAAAAGATCTCGTCCCGAGATCTAGGACTGGAAAAAGGAAGGGTACTCAGAACGAAGATGATCTTCTCGTTCCCACGTAGCTTCTCGGTCGGTGTGATGAGACCACTTGACATTCAAGAATTTGATGGACTTGTTGTGGGTCTTGCGTTCGGTTTCTTCGAGAATAGCAACGGGATGCTCTCGGTAGGACAAATCTTGTTGAAGATCAATCTCTTCAAACGGAATCATGCATTCAGGTGCCTTGAAGCATTTGCGAAGTTGAGATACATGGAACACATCATGAACATTGGCGAAGTTGGGAGGGAGCTCAAGTTGATAGGCTAGATCGCCTCTTTTGCCAAGAATCTTGAAAGGCCCGACGTATCTAGGAGCAAGCTTTCCTTTGATACCGAATCTTTGGGTGCCTTTCATCGGAGACACACGGAGATAAACATGATCACCAATGTTGAAAGCCAAATCACGATGCTTGCCGTCATAGTAGCTCTTCTGACGCGACTGAGCGGCCTTGAGATTCTCACGTATGACTTTGCACATTTCTTCGGCTTCTGAGATCAAGTCATTGCCAAGAAGTTGACGTTCGCCTGTTTCAGACCAGTTGAGAGGGGTACGGCACTTTCTTCCATAGAGGATTTCAAACGGAGCTTTGCCTGCACTTTCTTGAAAGCTGTTGTTGTAAGAGAACTCGGCAAATGGAAGGCAGTCTTCCCATTTCATGCCAAAAGATATGACACAGGCTCTGAGCATGTCTTCTAGAATCTGATTCACTCGCTCGACTTGACCACTAGTCTGAGGGTGAAAAGCAGTGCTGAACCTGATCTTAGTGCCCATGGCGGACTGAAAGGAGTCCCAGAACTTTGATGTGAACAAACTTCCACGGTCTGAGGATATAACTTGAGGAATGCCATGTAAGGACACAATTCTGGAAGTGTACAATTCTGCCAATTGAGCTGCATTGATGGATTCTTTGACAGGAAGGAAGTGAGCGACTTTGGTAAGCTTGTCAATCACCACGAAGATAAAATCATTTCCTCGCTTGGATTTAGGAAAGCCAGTGACGAAGTCCATTTCAATGTGGTCGAACTTCCACTCAGGGATAGGAAGAGGTTGGAGAAGACCGGCTGGACGTTGATGTTCTGCTTTCACTCTTCTGCAGACATCACATTCATTCACGAATTGGGCAATCTCCCTTTTCATGCGTGTCCACCAGTAAGATTGCTTGAGGTCTTGGTACATCTTGGAACTGCCAGGATGAATGGAAAGGAGAGAATCATGTGCTTCTTCCATTATGAGCTTCCTGCGATCACCTTTGGGAACAACGAGTTTGTCCTCGAAGAACAAGGTATCTCTCTCATCAACACGAAAGCACTTGTATTTTGGAGTGCCCTTTGCAATACCATGTTTCACCTTCTGCACCATGGTATCCCTGAGTTGGGCCTCACGGACCTGATCTTCCAAGGTAGGAGCAACTTGAAGATTTGCAAGAAAACCCTGCGGAACAACTTGGAGGTTGAGTTTCCTGAATGCTTCACAAAGCTCAGGCTGGTACGGCTTGATAAGAAGGCTGTTCCAATATGCCTTTCTGCTCAAAGCATCTGCAATCACATTCGCCTTGCCAGGAGTGTATTCAATGCTGGGATCATACTCTTGGATCATTTCAACCCAACGAGTCTGGCGGAGGTTCAGATGCGGCTGTGTGAAGATGTACTTCAAGCTCTTGTGATCCGTGAAGATGTTGACTTTTTTGCCCAACAACAGATGTCTCCACGTAATCAAAGCATGTACCACAGCTGCTATCTCGAGATCATGTGTGGGATAGTTCTTCTCACTTGGCTTGAGTTGCCGAGAAGTATATGCCACAATTCTCTTATCTTGCATAAGCACACCACCAAGTCCTTGAAGAGAAGCATCACAGAATACTTCATAGGGCTTGGACTCATCTGGATGAGTCAGAACTGGAGCAGAGACAAGCTTTTCTTTGAGAGTTTTGAATGCCACTTCACACTCTGGAGACCAAAAGTATTTGACATTCTTCTGAAGCAAGTTGGAAAGAGGCTTGGCAATCTTGGAAAAGTTCTCAACAAACCTTCTGCAATAGCTGGCAAGACCCAGAAAACTGCGGAGTTGCTTGACGTTCTGAGGAGCTTCCCAGTTGACAATTGCTTCAACTTTCTCGGGATTAACCGCAATACCGTCAGCTGAGATGATATGGCCCAGGTGCAAAACCTTATCGAGCCAAAACTCGCACTTGGAGAACTTGGCATAGAACTTATGCTCTCGGAGTCGATCAAGAACCAGACGTAAGTGCTTTTCGTGATCTTCTTCATTCTTGGAAAACACCAGAATATCATCCAGATACACAAGCACAAACTCACCAGTATAGGGGTTGAAGATGTAATGCATCATCCTCGAAAAGGTAGGAGGAGCATTGGCGAGGCCAAAGGACATGATAGTATACTCGTATGAACCGTAGCTCGTTCTGAACGCTGTCTTGGGAATGTCTTCCTCGCGAATGCGAATTTGATGATAGCCCATTCGGAGGTCGAGCTTAGAGAACACTTTAGCTCCTTTGAGCTGCTCGAAGAGTTCGTTGATGTTGGGGAGCGGATATTTGTTCTTTATTGTCTTCTTGTTCAATGGCCGGTAATCAACACAGAGACGCTCCGTGCCATCTTTCTTCTTGACAAATAAGACACCACAGCCCCAAGGAGACGTACTAGGCCTGATGAGACCCATACTCTCCTGCTTATCAAGCTGCTTCTTCAATTCCTTCAATTCGTCGGGAGAGAGCTTGTACGGACGCCGGCATGCTGGCTCAGTACCCGGCTCGAGTTCAATGACGAATTCCACCTGACGGTGTGGAGGCATGCCTGGAAGTTCTTCAGGAAAGACGTCTTGATATTCGTTCACCACCGGAATTTGAGATATGGCATTAATTTTGCCCTTATCATTGAGAGAGAAAAGCCTGATAGTGTTATCCCTGGAGGCAAAGATAATCACATCTTCATTAGGATGAGTCATCTTGACTTCCTTCTGAGCACAATCAATGTGAGCATCATGCTGAGAAAGCCAATCCGTTCCGAGGATGAGGTCGATGTCTGAATTACCAAGAACCACCGGAGAAGCCAAAAATCGATAATCACCCATGCGAATAGACACATCCGAAACATGCACCCAAGAGGACATTTGCAAACCAGGAGAAATAATGCTCAACGGCTTCGGCATCACTTGAGTGACAAATTCATGCTTGGCAAAAAAAGGTCTTGAAATGAAGGACAAAGAAGCACCCGAATCAAACAAAACTTTAGCAGGTATAGAGTTCACTGGAAGGTTACCCAAAATGACATCAGAAGAATTATCCGCTTCAGCTGCACTCATCAGATTGACCCTTGCAGACTTTGGATTATGCTTGACAATAGCTGAACTGACAGACGGAGGAGGTGGAAGACGCTTCGGGTTCGGACATCTGTTGGCATAGTGACCCTTCTGGCCACACTTGTTGCACACCACTTCTGAGAGAGGACGGAAATGAGAACCACTTGACTTTGAGCCTTGAGACTGAAACTGGTTCCTCGACTGGTTGCTCGGGTTGGGTGGGTGGGAGAAACCACGGCCACCTGAGTTCTTGTTGCTGTTGGAGTTGTTGTAAGGAGCTCGAATCACTGGAGGAGGAGGAAGCTAGAATTTCTGTTGTTTCGCAGCCAACTGAGACGATGAGGAAGAGTGAACGGCATCTTGAATTCTCTTTTTAGAAGCCTCCATCTTAAGCTGAGCTGCCTCTTGTTTCAAAGCCATGTTATAGAATTTGTCGAATTCATCGGGCTCGAACAAGGTGAGAGCAAGTTGAAGTTCATCTTTGAGACCTCCACGGAACTGGTAGATTTTGCTCTTGGCATGAGGAATGTCTTGCTTACCATAGCGGGCGAGGTTTTGGAACTTGACATTATACTGATAGACTGTCATAGAGCCCTGCTTCAGGTTGCGGAATTGCTCACGCATACCCTCGATGACACTTGTAGGAATGTGGTGAGAGCGAAAGTCCTTGCAGAAATTCTCCCAAGAGATCACCTGACCTGGCCTGGAGTCTTTGTACTGCTGCCACCAGTCAGCTGCTTGGTCTTTGAGTTGGAAGCCTGCAAACTTCACATAGTCCTCTTCCTTCACGTTACTGCACTCAAAATGCTTCTTTATGTCGGTTAACCAATCTTCAGCATCAAGAGGGTCGACACAGTAACTGAAAGCTTTAGGATTATTGGCCAAGAACTGGTTGAGAGTAGCATGGTGCTGCTGGTTGAAGAAGTTGCCTTGATTCCCTGGAACACCCTGATTAGCTTGATTAGCTTGCATCTGCTGCATCATCTGCATCAACAACTGGGTGTTCTGAGCTGTAGTCTGCATAATCGCTCTCCAAGCCTCAGACGGAGGAGGAGGGGAAGGAGGACGATCTGGAACCTCTTCACCCTCTGGGTTAGCGTTGGGAACCCTTTTCGGTGCCATCCTGAAAGAGATGACCACGAATCAGCAATTGATTGACAGAAGGTATAAGCTGAATCAATTGAAAGAATTACAACTAGTCTTCACAATAATCATTCGAACAATAGGAACGAATGAAATCATTCGAACAAGAGGAACGAATGAAATTCTCAGTTAAATGATAACATCAATCTTCACGAGAAGCCACATAGGGGACAAAAGGTAAAATAAGAAAAACAACAAGGTACAGACGGGAACAAACACAAGATAGGAGCTTCGTTCTAACATCTTTGTGCTGAAAGCATATGAACGCGTTATGAAAGGGTTTTGCAATCCCCGGATCAGCATAGCCAAGGACCCTTTAAGATGCAACTCCCGATCGGAACATCGGTCATAATACCACTTCACTCAATGTAGAACCCCGAACTCACTAACCTGCATTCGTTGGAAGAATGCCTACGATCTACTGGATAAACCCACCTATTAATTTCCGAAAGATTCCAGTTAAGCAATCAGGTGTTGGGGATACACGGGAAGCACCGCGCAATCAACTCTAAACCTACATCCAGATGTATCCATCCTTCAACACATAACCAGTCTTTCTCGGAAACTGTCTACCTCGGACCTTCGAAAAGCATCCACTATACCAAGCTATGGCAATACTCCCGAACTACCTCCCCAGTACTGGGTGATGTCGGGGTTATCTTGCCACTGGCCGTATAGGAGAGATTTTCGATGTCGGCCGTCTTAAG
Source organism: Secale cereale (assembly GCA_902687465.1). Classification (NCBI taxonomy): domain Eukaryota; kingdom Viridiplantae; phylum Streptophyta; class Magnoliopsida; order Poales; family Poaceae; genus Secale; species Secale cereale. The sequence continues at coordinate 105,470,695 of LR738710.1, forward strand.
TATTTAGTACTGCCGCGATATGCTTGTGACGACAATACCCGAAGCTCAACTCCCCGGGACACTGCCACAACCCCTAATGTCAGGAGGCATCGAGAACAATATTCTCGTCACAAAAACATCGAAACAATCCCAGAATACTCGCGAGATTCCTAAAAAAAATTGGTGCAATTTTTGAAGATAGAAGAGACAAGAGTAGTCGTCAGGAGTCCTCACCAGAGAGAAAGGGGATGAGAAGCAAAGAAATCCTACTCTCCGATATAATATATAGGACTCAAAATGTTTTCAGTGTGTGCCTAGACTCGACCGTCAATGATTCGATCAATCAGTGGGGGCTCCTAGGTCGGAGAAGGCTCTGAATACCAACTTGTAATGCCCAGGATGGAGCTATATCTCCTACGTGTCGAGGCACGACTTAGAGACATAACCCCATGCTGGAATGATCGCAAGTCTGGTATCTTTGCACAACTCATGTAAAAAGGGGGAATGGAAAACATAAAATAGTTGGCTTACACTCGCCACGTCACCCAAAAACAATACATGTCTCAATCATCATACATTAAAACATCACAGCCCTCTAAGGGTAAAAAATCCCAATGAGAAGATACCAAACATAAATTAAATCCACAGGTCGGATCAAATCCTAGTAGAAGTCTCCACTACTGATCATCAGGATAACGAACATAGTATCGACTACGCTCCTCGTCATACTCCCAGTCTAGCTCGGTGCCATCACCTGGATAGCTCACAACTGGACCAGCATCTGGTGTGATGAAGTAACTGTGAGCCACAGCGGACTCAGCAATCCCATTCCCGGGTAACAAGACTATTTAAGCCTTGGGAGAGGATAAGGCTGAAGAAAAGAAATAAGTGTCTGCAGCAGCAACTAGCACTAGCTTACGTGAAAGAGTGCGAGAAGAGAAAGCCTCGGACGAGAGATGATCACGAAGTGATCCTAGCTACAGCTCAACAAACATAAACCCACCGTGTTCAACTCCCGAATCCCTATTCGGAAATTGACAGTCACGGTACACACGCTGGTAGTGCATTGTAACATTGTGTCAAGTTATCTACAACCGGATATTAACAAGCTCCCATCTGCCACATAACCGCGGGCACGGCTTTCGAAAGTTCATAACCCTGCAGGGGTGTTCCAACTTGGCCCATTACAAGCCCACGATCCGCGGAGTCGCAACTCCAAAGTGGGAAGACCCGAGTATTCTCGGAATCCCGTGCTCAAGATACTCCGAACTAAGGTAAGGCTAATCCAGCAAATCCTCCCGGCGTGCCGACACCCTGATAGTAGCCGCACGTATCTAGTCTCAGGCCACGTCCGGATGAGCAGTACGTACAGATACCGAAGATCCCAGCGAACTGGGTGGTATCCGCAAGTGGCTCTAGTTTGGACCAACGCTCAAATCGAGCACTGGCCCAGGGGGGTTGAATTAATTAAGCCTCGGGTTAATTACTCCCTCGGAAAGTTTTAGTTGTTTAGGCGTATAGTACCAATGTTGGGACTTGCTGGAAAAGACTTAGCACTTAGCGGTTTATCGAGGGGGTCCCATACACCCCAACCGTGTTAGGAACGCATAATCAAGGAACATAACACCGGTTTATACGGTTCCTAACGGCATGAGTGGAACAAATCACCAAGCAAAAGGCTTAGCCTTCCACCCTTGCCAATATATAGATGATTTCATTTTAAGCATTTATATAGTGTGATATTACCCAACAAAACTTCAACATGAAGCAAGCATCTTCGATCTTCACCTGCAACTAGCAATGCTATAAGAAGGGCTGAGCGAAGCGTACTTAGCCATTCAACGGTTTGCATAGGTAGGGTGGTTAAACATGGTAATGGTTACAAGTAGGAGGCTGACAGGAAAGACATGGGCATCGAGGCAAAACTATAGATCGAGTCTACTAGCAATAGGCAAAGATAGTAATGTTATCGGGGTTCGGTCATCTTGCCTGAAGTGTAGTCGTTCGGATCGTAAGAAGGGTCCTCGTGCTCAACCTCGTTGGTAACCTCGTGCTCGTACTCGTACTCGGTCTCAGCTTCTGGCTCTAAACAATACAATCACACAAGGCACGAATCAACAAGATGCAATGCGCACACCAAAATGATGGATGCATGATGGATGCACTAAGGAAGCACACGGGGCACGGGAAAATAGCACTCAAGCAAATCACTTCGAAACATGGCAACAATAAGAGATTATGAATCTACACAGAAAATCAATCAAGTTTCATATAAGACTCGCTGAAATCGGAGCTACGGGCTAAAAGTTATGCCCGAAACAAGAAATAGGCGAAAGCTGAAAATTACAGCAACATAGCAACTTCGGAGCACTAGAAAAATAAGCTACAGCACTCAAACAGCATGGCAAAGAGCATGAACATAAACTAGACATATCCTACAGCAAATAAGTCCAAAGGTGCACCCCAAAAGGAGCCACGGATCAATAGCAACAAGCTTGGACTTATTGAACTTGACAATAAAATTCTGACAGCAGAATTTTATTGAAACTTTGGAGCAAAAGTTAAACATGCTACAGCCACTTGAATAAGCATGTGAGAACATGAATGGAAAGCCAACAATATATACTACAAGGAACCATCAAGATCCACCCCAAAACTATCATGGTCTGTCATAGAGCAGCAAGCAAACATGGCATCGGGATCCACCCCAAAACTATCATGGTCTGTCATAGAGCAGCAAGCAAACATGGCATCGGAACGTTACAGATTTCAGACTTAGTGAAAAACCACTAAGTGTTAAAACAGCAGTTTCATCATGGCATCAAAAAGAGCAAGTTTAAGTCACCTCGAAACTAAACTTGGCAAGTGGTAAGCACCACATCAAAGTACACATGATGGTGATTCCGAAACATACAAGCATGCATCATGGAGATAAACACAACGATAGCAATGAGCTCAACAAGATGGCATTTCATAACAAGTGAAACAACATCACAGCCACATAGCACTTTGCAACGAGGATAAACATAGCAAGAATAAATATATCATGCAACCTAACACAAACAACATGTAGAGCATGGCAAGACGAACACGTGGACATGTCATTTGCATCATTCGGATAAACAAGCTAAAAGTTATCACTATGCAAAGATGGCATAAAAACATCACATAGCAGCAGTTTTACCACGATGCACTATTGCCACAGAAAAACAAGCACCTAGATGATCTCTAACATGCATGCCACAAAAAGATAAAACGTAGTGCTAATCACCACGAACGTCTGGACATGCTATTTGCGCAAAACGGAGCTCCACACAAAAAGTTATTGCAGTTGCAAGATAGCATCAGCACACAAACAAAGGGACTTAGAGGATAAAAGAGGCAACCTTCTCAGATCTGAAAAAGGTCAACCGGGTCGCGGGCTGGCGGATCGGACCCGGGCAGAGGCGGATCTGGATCGAGGCGGCTCGTGGAGCGGAGCGGTGGTTAACGGGTCCGAGGCGCCGGCCCGATAGGCTGCAGACGGGGCGGTCGACGGGATCGGCCCAGCGGAGGGAGGCTGGCGTCGGGAGACTCCTGGCGATCCAAGGCGCGGGCGGCGCGGCCCACGCGAGCGAGTGAGGAGGCCGGCGGAGCGGGCCACGGGGAGCAAAGCCCAGGGAGGAGGGACGGCTCAGCGCGGCGCGGATCTGGCGCTGGACGCGGGATGGGCCGGCCCGGCTGGAGGCGCGGCTGTCGGGCCACGCTCGCGAAGGTGGCGGAGGGAGGCGGCCCGAGGCTGCTAGGGTTTCGGCCCAGCGGGGTTGCGGACGCCTGGATCGGCTCGGATCTGGGGGCTTCGAGCGCCCCGAGCGCTGGCGGCGGCTGACGCCCCTGGAGGCCGATGGGGAAGGACACGGTGGCGGAGTGGCGCCGGCCGGTGAGGCGAGGCCGGGCGGCGCCGGCCCGGCGGCGTGGGGGCGTGGTGGTGGCGGCGGTGAGGTGGCGCGGGAGTGGTGGTGAGGGCCACGGGAGGCCGGACGGTGAGGAGGTGGTGGCGGCGGTGATCTCCGGCGGTGGTCCGACGAGCTCCGGCGAGCTCCTTCGGCGAGCTCCGCCGGAGTGGGAGGAGGAGCTGGAGGTTGAAGAAGATGGGGGCTAGGGTTTGCTAGGGCAAAATTTGGGGGAGGTTGGACAAATATATACACACAAGTAGCTAGGGTTGTCCAAATGGAGTGCGGTTTTCGGCCACCGGATCAGATTTGGATGGCCTAGATGATAGAAGTAGCTAGGAGTGGTTGGTGGCTGTTGGAGGGGGTGTCTTGGGCATCAAAGTGGAGGCACTTTGAGCCCACGAGAATAACTGTAGGGGTAGCAAACGGACTCGAAACGCGGCGAGATTTGACAGGCGGGTTACATACAACAAAACAACAACACACGACAAGTCTCGCGCCAACCGGTAATGTTACACGGCCAAACGCCAAAGTAGGCCTACGGAACGCCACGGACATGTGAGGGAGCTCCGAAACGCGAAACGGACAACGGGAAGAAACACGCGGAACCGGATGCAACCGACAACACAAAAGCAATGCGATGCACACGTCTACATGATATGAATGAATGCCACACACGCACACAACAAAACGACGAAAACCCAAAAGACAAAGAACCCGAAATGGAATAGATGAAGCCGGAGATATATTATATGCCCAAAAGGGAAAGTATTACATCCGGGGCATTACAGAGACCAAAGGACATGACTGTATACTCATATGAGCCGTAGCTCGTTCTGAAGGCAGTCTTGGGGATATCTTCTTCACGAATGCGAATCTGGTGATAGCCCATTCGGAGATCGAGCTTAGAGAACACTTTAGCTCCTTTGAGCTGCTCGAACAATTCATTGATGTTGGGGAGCGGATACTTGTTCTTTATTGTCTTCTTGTTCAATGGCCGGTAATCTACGCAAAGGCGCTCCGTGCCATCCTTCTTCTTGACAAATAAGACACCACAGCCCCAAGGAGACGTACTAGGCCTGATCAGACCCATACGCTCCTGTTCATCAAGTTGTTTCTTCAACTCCTTCAACTCTTTAGGAGAGAGCTTGTACGGACGCCGGCATGCTGGCTCAGTACCAGGCTCGAGTTCAATGACGAATTCCACTTGACGGTGTGGAGGCATGCCTGGAAGTTCTTCAGGAAAGACGTCTTCGTACTCGTTAACCATCGGAATTTGAGATATGGCATTCATCTCGCCCTTGTCATTGAGAGATAAAAGCCTAATTGTGTAATCCCTGGAGGCGAAGATAATCACATCATCATCGGAATGAGTAATCTTGACTTCCTTCTATGCACAGTCAATTTGAGCATCATGCTGAGAAAGCCAGTCCATTCCGATGATAAGATCGATGTCAGAATTGCCGAGAACCACCGGAGAGGCCACAAATCGATAATCACCCATGCGAATAGAAACATCCGGAGCATACACACTGGAATGCATTCGTCTCCCCGGAGAAATAACTGATAACTCCCTTGGCAGATTTTTAGTGACAATATCGTGCTTGGATGCAAATGGATATGACATGAAGGAACATGAAGCACCCGAATCAAACAACACTTTAGCAGGAAAAGAGTTAACTGGAAGGTTACCCAAAATCACATCAGAAGAATTCTCCGCTTGTGCTGCATTCATCAGATTCACCCTTGCTGCCTTTGGATCATGCTTCACAATAGCTGAACTGACAGGTGGAGGAGGCGGAAGGTGCTTCGGGTTGTTGCACTTGTTGGAATAATGACCCTTCTGGCCACACTTGTAGCAAGTGACCTCAGAAAGAGGACGAGTAGGAGGAACACTTGGTCTTGGAGCTTGGAACTGCGACTTGGACTGCTTGCTTGGGTTGGGTGGGTGGGAGAAACCACGACCACCAGCATTCTTGTTGTTGTTGTTGTAGGGAGCTCGGATCACTGGAGGAGGAGGAAGCCAAAAATTTTGTTGCTTTGCGACGACTTGAGAACATGAGGAGGAGTGAACGTCATCTCGGATCCTCTTTTTAGAAGCCTCCATCTTGAGCTGGGCTGCCTCTTGCTTAAGCGCCATGTTATAGAATTTGTCAAACTCATCAGGCTCGAACAAGGTGAGAGCAAGTTGAAGTTCATCCTTCAGACCACCACGAAACTGATAGATCTTGCTCTTGGCATCTGGGATGTCTTGCTTAGCATAGCGGGCAAGATTTTGGAACTTGACATTATACTGGTAGACAGACATAGAGCATTGCTTCAGGTTGCGGAATTGCTCACGCATACCCTCGATGACACTTGTTGGAATGTGGTGAGAGCGAAAATCCTTGCAGAAATCATCCCAAGAGATCACACGCCCTTCTCTGGAGTCTTTGTACAGCTGCCACCAGTCAGCTGCTTGGTCTTTGAGTTGGAAGGCAGCAAACTTCACATAGTCCTCACGCCTTATGTTACTGCACTCAAAATGCTTCTTGATATCAGTGATCCAATCTTCAGCATCGAGAGGGTCGACACAGTAACTGGAAGCTTTTGTTTGATTGGCCAAGAACTAGTTGAGCGTAGCATGGTGCTGTTGGTTGAAGAGATTGCCTTGGTTCCCTGGAGCACCCTGATTTGCTTGATTTGCTTGCATCTGCTGCATCATCTGCATCAACATATGGGTGTTCTGGTTTGTAGTCTGCATAATCACTCTCCAAGCCTCAGACGAAGGAGGAGGGGAAGGAGGACGATCTGGAACCTCTTCACCCTCTGGGTTAGCATTGGGAACCCGTTTCGGAGCCATCCTGAAAGAGATGACCACCAATCAGCAATTTGATTGAAAGAAGGTATAAGCTGAAACAACGGATAGAAATGCAACATAGTCTTCACAGGAATCATTCGAACAAGAGGAGTGAATGAAATTCTCAGTTTAATGATAACAACAATCTTCACGAGAAGCCACTGGGAGACAAAAGGTAAATAAGAAAAACAACAAGGTACAGAAGGAACAAACACAAGATAGGAGCTTCGTTCGACATCTTTGTGCTGAAAGCTTATGGAACGTGTTACGAAAGGGTTTTGCAATCCCCGGATCAGCATAGCCAAGGACCATTTAAGATGCAACTCCCGATCGGAACATCAGCCATAAAACCACTTCACTCAATGTAGAACCCCAAACTCCGTAACCTGCATTCGTTGGAAGAATGCCTACGATCTACTGGATAAACCCACCTATTAATTTCCGAAAGTTTCCAGTTATGCAATCAGGTGTTGGGGATACAGGGGAAGCATCGCGCACCCAACTCTAATCCTACATCCAGCTGTATCCATCCTTCAACACATAACCAGTCTTTCTCGGAAACCGTCTACATCGGACCTTCGAAAAGCATCCACTATACAAAGCTATGGCAATACTCCCGAACTACCTCCCCAGTACTGGGTGATGTCGGGGTTATCTTGCCACTAACCGTATAGGAGAGTTTTCGATGTCGGCCGTCTTAAGTATTCTAGTACTATCGCGATATGCTTGTGACGACAATACCCCGAAGCTCAACTCCCCGGGACATTGCCACAACCCCTAATGTCAGGAGGCATCGAGAACAATATTCTCGTCACAAGGACATCGAAACAATCCAACAATACTCGCGAGATTCCTAAAAATAATTTGGTGCAATTTTTGAAAGTAGAAGAGGCAAGAGTAGTCGTCAGGAGTCCTCACCAGAATGAAAAGAGATGAGGAGCAAAGAAATCCTACTCTCCGATATAAATATAGGACTCAAAATATTTTCAGCGTGTGCCTAGACTCGACCGTCAACGATTATATCAATCAGTGGGGGCTTCTAGGTCGGAGAAGGCTCTGAATACCAACTTGTAATGCCCGGGATGGGACTATATCTCCTACGTGTCGAGGCACGACTTAAAGATATAAGCCCATTCTGGAATGATCGCAAGTTTGGTACCTTTGCACATCTCATGTAAAAATAGGGATGGAAAACTGAAAAGATAGTTGGCTTACACTCGCCACGTCACACAAATTCATTACATATCCAATCATCATCCAAATAAACATCACAGCCCATCTAAGGGTAAAGATCCAAATGACAAGATACCAAACACAACATTAAACCACAGGTCTGAATCGAATCCTAGTAGAAGCTCTATTGATCAACCGGATAGTTCACGTAGTAACGGCTACGCTCCTCGTCGTACTCCCAGTCTAGCTCAGTGCCATCGCCTGTGTAGCTCACCATCGTACCTGCATCTGGTGTGTTGAAGTAACTATGAGCCACAGAGGACTCAGCAATCCCGTTCCCGGGTAACACGACTATTCAAGCCTTGGGTGTGGAACAAGGCTGAAGAAAGAACAAGAGTCTGCAGCAGCACTAGCCTAGCTTACTTGAAAGAGAGCGAGAAGAGAAAGTGCCTCGGTCGAGAGATGATCACGAAGTGATCCTAACTAGCAAGTCAAACATAACCCCACCGTGTTCACTTCCCGAATCCCTTTCGGAAAATGACCATCACGGTACACACGCTGGTAGTGTATTGGAACAAGGTGTCAAGTTTTCTACAACCGGATATTAACAAGCTCCCATCTGCCACATAACCGCGGGCACGGCTTTCGAAAGTTCAAAACCCTGCAGGGGTGTTCCAACTTGGCCCATGACAAGCCCACGATCCGCGGAGTCGCAACTCCAAGGTGGGAAGGCCCGAGTATCCTCGGAATCCCGTGCTCAAGATACTCCGACTAAGGTAAGGCTAATCCAGCAAATCCTCCCAGCGTGCCGACACCCTGACAATAGCCGCGCGTATCTAGTCTCAGGCCACGACCGAATGGGTGAAGCTACGGGTTTTTACCAATCCTCGAGTTTCCTCGTGGTGGCCCCACAGGCTCCCTGTTTTGGACCAACACTCATCTGGAGCACTGGCCCGGGGTTGTTGATTAAGAACTCGTGTTTGCAAGACCCTATGCAAGTTTTTAGTTATTAGGCAAATAGTACCAATGTTGGGACTTCCTGGAAAAGACTTAGCACTTAGCGGTTTATCGAGGGGGTCCCATAACCCCAACCGTGTGAGGAACGCATAATCAAGGAACATAACACCAGTTTATACGGTTCCTAAGGCGGCATGAGTGGAACAAAACACCAAGCAAAAGGCTTAGCCTTCCACCCATTACCAATATATAGATGATTTCATTTAATAATTAATATAGTGTGATATCCCAACAAGCTTCAACAAGAAGCAAGAATCTTCAATCTTCACCTGCAGCTAACAATGCTATAAGAGGGGCTGAGCGAAGCCTACGTATAGTCAATCAATGGTTTGCATAGGTAGGGTGGTTAAGCAGGTTCATGGTTACAATAGGAGGCTGACAGGTAAACATGGGCATCGAGACAAATACTATAGAGAGATACTACTAGCAATAGGCAAAGATAGTAATGGTATCCGGGTTCGGTCATCTTGCCTGAAGAGTTGTCGATGGGATCATAAGAGAGCTCCTCGTTCTCAACCACGGTAGTAACCTCGTTCTCGTACTTGTACTTAGCTTCCGGCTCTACTCAACACAAACACACAAGGCACGAAATCAACAAGATTCAATGTGCACACAAAAATACTGGATGCATGGCTGATGCACTAAGGAAGCAAAATAGATGCACTATGGAAGCACAGAAAGTCTACATAGGAAGCATAGTGTACGCACAACAATATGCATCAAGCAAAATGCTTCAAAACATGTTAACAATAGGGTATTATGAATCGACATGAAAAATCACACAAGTTTCATATAGGACTTGCTCAAAACGGAGCAACGGGCTAAAAGTTACACCCAAAAAATAAACATGCAAAAGCTGAAAATAACAGCCACATAGCAACTTCGGAGCAAGAAATAAATAAGCTACAGCACTCAAACATCATGGCAAGGAGCATGGACATAAAGTAGACATCTCCTACAGAAAAAAATTCCATTGGAGCATCCCCAAAGGAGCCATGGATCAATAGCAACAAGCTATGACATATTGAACTTGACAACAAAAACCTGACAGCAGTAATTTGTTGCAACTTGGGAGCAAAAGTTAAATATGCTACAGCCACCCAAATAAGCATGTGAGAGCATGAATGGATAGCCAACTACTTATACAACAAGGAATCATCAAGAGACACCCCAAAACTAGCATGGATTTGCCTAGAACATCAAGCAAACATGGCATCTGGAAATTACAGATTCCAGACTTAGTGAAATTTCACTAAATGTTAAAACAGTAGTAACATCATGGCATCTTTGAGAGCAAGTTTAAGTCACCTCAAAGCAAAGCATGGCAAGTGGTAAGCACCACAGCAAAGTACACATGATGGTGAATCCAAAACATCTAAGCATGCATCAAGGGGACAACCACATCAATAGCAACGAGCTCCTCAACGAGGCATCTCATAACAAGTTTAACAACATAACAGCCACATAGCACTTTTCAAAGGAGGTAAACATGTCAAGATGAAATCTATCATGCAAGCTAAAGCACCCAACATGAAGAGCATTTCATGATGAACACGTGGACATATCATTCGCATCATTTGGATAAACATGCACCAAGTTATCACATTGCAAAGATGGCATGAAAACAACTACAAACAGCAGTTTTTAACAAGTAACACTCTTGCAACAGATATTTAAGCATCTAGATGACCTCAAACATGCATGCCACAATGGAAGAAAACGTAGTACATGTCTCCACGAACATTTTGACATATCATTTGCTCAAATCGGACCATCACACAAAAAGTTATCACCATTGCAAAACAGCATCAGACAACTAAAAATTCTACAGACTTAGAGGAAATCAACCTTCTCAGGCAGATCTGGTCAACGAGGGTCGGGCGGTCAAACGGGCTGGATCCGGGCGCGGAGGATCGGGCTGGACCCGCGGGGTGGCCGGATCGGGTCCGGCTGGAGGCGGCTGGGAGGAGGCCCGGTCGAAGAGGCGGCTGGGCTCTGGGCCTCGGCTCGGCCCGAGAGGAGGCCGGCCCAGCGATCGGTGGAGGCGCCTGGAGGGAGCCGGCCAGGGGGATTGGGCCTCGAAATCGGGCCGGCCCACTAGGGCGCCTGGCGAGGCGGATCGAGATCGGGGGCTCCTCCCCCGATCCGATCGAGGAGGCGGCGGTGGGGCCTCTGCCCGGCGGCGGCGCGGCGACCCAAGGCCGGCGGGAGGTGGCGGCGGCGGCGCCCGGCCGGGGCGGCGGCGGTGCCCGGCCGGCGCGGCGGCGGTGGAGGCGAGGGGCGCCGGCGGCGGCGACCAGAGAAAGCGGCGGCGGCGGTCTTCCGGCGAGGATTCCGGCGAGCTCCGGCCGGAGTGGAGGAAGAGGGCCGGAGGAAGGAGATGATGGTACTAGGGTTGTTTAGGCAAAAAATTGGGGAAGATGGACAAATATATAGGCACAAGGAGCTAGGGTTGTCCAAATGAGGTGTGGTTTTCGGCCACGTGATCAGAATTGGATGGCCTAGATGAATGGAGGGGTTTGGGATGGTTTGGTGGGCTGTTGGAGGGGTGTCTTGGGCCTCAAAGAGGGGGTACTTTCAGCCCACGAGAATAACTGTTGGAGCACCAAACGAACTCCAAACACGACGAGATTTGACAGGCGGGTTACACACACCAAAACAACATCGCACAACAAGTCTCATGCCAAACCGGAAACGTTACACGACAAACACCAAAGTAGGCCTCGGGGATGCCACGGACACGTGAGGGCTCCGGAACTCGAAAGGACAACGGAAAGGAACGAGTGGGACCGGATGCAAACGACAACACAAATGCAATGCGATGCACAAGACTACATGATATGGATGAATGAACACACGCACACGACAAAAGAACGAAAACCCGAAAAGACAAAGAGCCCGGAATGGAATTGATGGAGCCAAAGATATTATATATTGCCCAAAAGGGAAAGTATTACATCCGGGGCATTGCACTCTTTGTTGCATGTTGAGGGATAGTTATATGATCCAATTATGTTATTATTGTTGAGAGAACTTGCACTAGTGAAAGTATGAAACCTAGGCCTTGTTTCCTATCATTTCAACATCGTTTATGCTGCCTTGCTGTTTTTATATTTTCCTATTTGAAAAACCTATATCTACCATCCATATTGCACTTGTATCACCATCTCTTTGCCGAACTAGTGCACCTATACAATTTACCATTATATTGGGTGTGTTGGGGTGCTACTTCTCGAGCTTGTGTTGTATTCCCTCAAAGAGGAAAGGGAGATGCAGCACAATAGCATAAGTATTTCCCTCAGATTTTGAGAACCAAGGTATCAATCTAGTAGGAGACCACGCACGAGTCCCTCGCACCTACACAAACAAATAAGAACTTCGCAGCCAATGTGATAAGGGGTTGTCAATCCCTTTACGGTCACTTACGAAAGTGAGATCTGATAGAGATGATAGTTTATATTTTTGGTATTTTTGGTTTATAAGAACAGCAAATAAAAGCAATAAAAGTAAAGTAGATGTAGATTTATATGTTGAGAATAGACCCGGGGCCATAGTTTTCTCTAGTGGCTTCTCTCATGATAGCGATATTCTACGGCGGGTAAACAAATTACTGTCGAGCAATTGATAGAAAAGCGAATAATTATGAGACTATCTAGGCATGATCATTGTATATAGGCATCACGTCCGAGACAAGTAGACCGACTCCTGCCTGCATCTACTACTATTACTCCACACATCGACCGCTATCCAAAATGCATCTAGTGTATTGAGTTCATAAGAACAGAGTAACGCCTTAAGCAAGATGACATGATGTAGAGGGATAAACTCAACCAATATGATATAAACCCCATGTTTTTATCCTCGATGGCAACAATACAATAGGTGCCTTGCTGCCCCTACTGTCACTGGGAAAGGACACCGCAAGATTGAACCCAAAGCCAAGCACTTCTCCCATTGCAAGAACTATAGATCTAGTAGGCCGAACCAAACCAATAATTCGAAGAGACTTGCAAGGATATTATGAGCACACATAAAAGTTCAGAGAAGAACCAAATATATTTCATAGATAACCTTGATCATAAACTTACAATTCATCGAATCTCGACAAGCACACCTCAAAAAGAGAATACATCGAATATATCTCCTCGAAGACCGAGGAGAACTTTGTATTGAGATCCAGAGAGAGAGAAGAAGCCATCTAGATACTAGCTATGGACCCGAAGGTCTGTGGTAAACTACTCACGACTCATGGTGAGGGCGATGATGATGATGAAGAAGAACTCCGTGATGGATCCCCCTCCGGTGGAGCTCCGGAACAGAAGGTACGGCAGTGGAATTAGGGTTTTCTCTCTGTTCACGGAGTTTCTGTGGTACGTGGACTTATATAGGAAGAAGGAGGGCAACGGGGGACGCTCGAGTGGGCCTCGAGGCAGGGGGCATCCTAGGGCGCGCCCCCACCCTCGAGGGCCACTCGAGGCTCCCCTGACGTGGTTCTCAAGTTCCTCTGGCGTGATTTTATCCAAAAATATCTCTCGCGAAGGTTTCATTCCATTTGGACTCCGTTTGATATTCCTTTTCTGCAAAACCCTGAAATAGGCAAAAAAAACAGCAATCTGGATGGGCCTTTGGGTTAGTAGGTTAGTCCCAAAAATGATATAAAAGTGAAGGATAAAGCCCATTAAACATCCAAGACTTCATAAATAATAGCATGGAACAATCAAAAATTATAGATACGTTGGAGACGTATCAATCATGCAATCGAATCTTTTAGTTTCTTGTTTTATCACTAGTTTAGTTTATAAAATAAAATTAAAAAATGGAATGAAGGTTACCTCATATGCTTCATATTTTTAATATCTTTCGTGAAAATGATGGGAAGGAAATTTGTGCCCAAGTACTAGAAGAAGAATTACATAGAATGCTTGGCATAAAATATGTGCATGATGAGCATGATTGCAATGTTGTTAGTATGAATTCTATGAATATCCATGATGCTAATCATATGTAAAGCCACAAGCTTGGGGAAGCTATGTTTGATGAAGATGCTATTTTTAGTCCCCCAAGTTTTGATGAGCAAATTTATTATGATGAAAGCATGCCTCCTATTTATGATGATTATTGTGATGACATGTATGCTATAAAGAATAAAGATAACCATGAAACTTGTCATCATGATTTTAAATTTCAATTGGATTATGCTTCACATGATAGTTATTTTGTTGAGTTTTCTCCCACTACTATTGATAAGAATAAATTTTCTTATGTGGAGAGTAGTAAAATTGGATTATGCAAGCAAATGACTAATGAGTTAGTCACGAGATTATGTATTACGGGACGAGTAAAGAGACTTGCCGGTAACAAGATTGAACTAGGTATTAAGATACCGACGATCGAATCTCGGGCAAGTAACATACCGATGACAAAAGGAACAACATATATTGTTATGTGGTTTGACCGATAAAGATCTTCGTTGAATATGTAGGAGCCAATATGAGCATCCAGGTTACGCTATTGGTTATTGACCGGAGATGAGTCTTGGTAATGTCTACATAGTTCTCGAACCCGTAGGGTCCGCACGCTTAACGTTTGATGACGATCGATATTATGAGTTTTGATGTACCGAAGGTAGTTCGGAGTCCCGGATAATATCACGGACATGACGAGGAGTCTCGAAATGTCCGAGACATAAAGATTGATATATTGGACGGTCACATTCGGACACTGGAAGTGTTGCGGGTGATTTCGGAGATAACCGGAGTGTCGGAGGGATTACTGGAACCCCCCAGGGAAGTATTGGGCCTTAGTGGGCCTTAGGGAAGAGAGAGGGCAGCAGCCCAGGAGGTGGCGCACCCCCTCCCAAGGGGAGTCCGAATTGGACTAGGCGAGGGGGGCGCGGCCCCTCTTTCCATCTCCCTCTCCCTCTCTTTCCTTCCCCCTCTCCCTCTCTTGGTGGACTCCTACTAGGAATAGGATTCATATTCCTAGTAGGAGTGGCCCTCCTAGGGCGCGCCGTAGGGGCCGGCCAGCCTCCCCCCTTGCTCCTTTATATAGGGGGGCAGGGGGCACCCCTAGACACACAAGTTGATCAAGTTAATCTCTCCCAACCGTGTGCGGTGCCCCCCTCCACGGAAACATACCTCGGTCATATCGTTGCAGTCCTTAGGCGAAGCCGCGAAGCCTTGCGCCGATAGCTTCATCATGTCCGTCACCATGCCATCGTGTTGACAAAACTCTCCCGCAAAATTCTACTGGATCAAGAGCTCGTGGGACGTCATCAAGCTGAACGTGTGCTGAACGTGGAGGCTCGGTACGTTCGGTGCTTGATCGGTTGGATCGCGAAGAAAGTTCGACTACATCAACCACGTCACTAGAAGCTTCCGCTTCCGGTCTACGAGGGTACGTAGACACACTCTCCCCTCTCATTGCTATGCATCTAGTAGATAGATCTTGTGTGTTCGTAGGATTTTTTTTGAAATACTACGTTCCCCAACATTCGCAACACAAAACTTAACAGAAAATCTCGTGAGCTTCATTAGTATAAGAAAATAAACCACCACTTTAAGGTACTATATTGAACTCATTCTTTATTTATATTGGTGTTAAACCTACTTTATTCCAACTTCTCTATGGTTCATACCCCCCGATACTACTCATAGATTCATCAAAATAAGCAAACAACATACGAAAAACAGAATCTGTCAAAAATAGAACAGTCTGTAGAAATATGTAACTTTCGAATAATTATGTAACTCTAAAAATTCTGAAATAAATTGGTGGACGTGAGGAATTTGTCTAGTAATCATCTGCAAAAAGAATCAGCACTCTCCAATAAAAAATGGCAGCTAATCTCGTGAGCGCAAAAGTTTCTGTTTTTTATAGCAAGATCACCAGGACTTCACCCAAGTCTTCCCAAAGGTTCTACTTGGCACAAACACTAATTAAAACACAAAATCACTTCTAAACAGAAGCTAGATGAATTATTTATTACTAAACAGAAGTAAAAGCAAAGAAAATAAAATTAGGTTGCCTCCCAACAAGCGCTATCGTTTAACGCCCCTAGTTAGGCACAAAACAAGAATAGATCTAGGTATTATCATCTTTGGTAGGCAATCCACAAGTGGATCTCATAATAGATTCATAAGGTAATTTGGTTTTCTTTCTAGGAAAGTGTTCCGTGCCTTTCCTTAACAGAAATTGCAATCTAATATTTCCTTCTTTCATGTCAATAATTGCACCAATCATTCTAAGGAAAGGTCTACCAAGAATAATAGGACATGTAGGATTGCAATCTATATCAAGAACGATGAAATCTATGGGCACATAATTCCTATTTGCGACAATAAGAACATCCTTAATCCTTCCCATAGGTTTCTTAATGGTACAATCCACAAGATGCAAATTTAAAGAACAATCATCAAGTTCATGGAAACCTAACACACCACACAAAGTTTTTAGAATCGTGGAAACACTAGCACCCAAATCACACTAAGCATATCATTCATGATCTTTAATCTTAATTTTAATAGTAGGTTCCCACTCATCATAAAGTTTTCTAGGGATAGAAACTTATATTTCAAGTTTTCCTTCATGAGATTGCATTAAAGCATCAATGATGTGTTTAGTAAAAGCATGAGGATAATTTAACACGGATTATGTCGGCGTATTGGATCGACACCTACGGGATCACAAGAATCCCTACAACGGTTGCGGGGCGCGGGGTTGAGAGAAGAGCGGATCCAACAGATAGCACACGGTTCCTTTATCCAGGTTCGGGCTGCGAGGATGCGTAAAGTCCTACTCCTACTTTGGTGGATTGTATATCTGTGTTCTTCAGCTAGCTATGGGGCGTCAGGAGCTCCAAAAAGCCGAATCCTCCTCCTGGTCGCCTCGGGCCTCCTTTTATAGAGAAAGGGGTTGCCACAGTGGCACACAGGAGGTGGAAAGGGTACAGTGATGCGAGGTTTATCCCTCGCATTACATGACAAGGCGCATTTAATGCGTCTTACTTAGGTGTCCTTGCTTTATCGGGGACGGGGGAGAGGCCTGTCTTGTCCGCCGCCGCTCCTTCTTGTGTTGACACGCGCCCTGGCCAGCGGTGCCTGAGATGACATGTAGGCAGGCAGGCAGTTGAGGTGGCGCAATGGTGGGTCTTCACGAAGATCTGCATGTCGCCACGCAGGTGCCTGTCCAGCTGGTTGGGTCGGCAGCTGCATAGGGCGGTGGAAGCTTAGTTGGCGTGGGCCTGATGGTGGCCCTGCGGATGTCCCCGGCAAGGGTCTTGCCGCGGCGCCTGCTGTCATCCCCGGCAAGATGCTTGCCGGAGGTCTTGTGGTCCTCCTTGGCTGGGATCCCGCCAAGGGTCGTCGTCTTCTTAGTGTATATCTGATCTTGAATGTCTTCACAAAGATCTGCATGCCACTACGGGGACATCTCCCGAATCCTTTCCCCATGGGGGTAGTGGACTCAAGGGTGATTCGCTCTGTAGGCGAGGGGCGAGTTGCCGTGGCAAGGGTCTTGCCGGGGCTGCTTAAGCCGGCCCCGACAAGGATCTTGCCGGGGCTGCTGAAACTGGCTCCCGGCAAGGATCTTGCCGGGGGAATCTGCTTCGTCCCTTTGCTCTTTGTGGTCTTGTTCTCTTGGGCTTCAGTATTACCCTGGCTTACCTCCCTTGCCTTGCTTGGCACGGCGGTGCCCGTGGCTCAAACTGCCCGTGCACAGTCATAGGGGTACAAAAAGTGTACCCCCCTTTTTGTACACCGAGAGGAGCCCCCGGGCCTGGGCCACACATAAGCATGACGCGTTGTTGGGCTAGGCCCAGAACGGTGCGCGGGCAGGCGGGACGGTTTTTACCACGGTAATATTTTCCGCGCGTTGCGCCTCCCACGTTCCGCGCGCGCGGCATAGTGCGGAGGGGCGTGCGTGACGTGGGCGGCATGCGCGGGGCGGTTTCCACAGGCATGCGTCACGTCGCAGTAAGGAGGCAGCTTCGCGCCTTCCCCATAAACGGGGGGAGGCGTGGAGGCGCGGCCCATTTACTGAATGGGGCCGAGGCGCGGTCCTCAAGGCGTCCACTCCCCACGATCACGGGGTGGGGAGAGGTCACCTCACCCGTCCCCTCGGTTCTGCACGTCTGCCACGTGCCTCCCATGCGCTTCGGGTGGCACACGGTGGAGGCGGGAAACCGGGCCGTCGCTAGTTGGGGCGGCGGGTCGGTCCTGGCTCCCTGCTCCTTCCGTGTCTTGATTGGCCGATCGGGGTGGTTGAGCCCCAACCCCGTTCCTTTATAAAGAGCGGGGGGAGGGACGGCGTCTCGCACTCTTCCATCTTCTTCCTCCTTTAGCTTCTGCTCCTCTCTTCTGTTCGCCATGGAGAGAGGATATCACGGCTCTTCAACGGTGGCAGCGAGGGTCGCCGCTTGACAACGCGTCCCTCCTCCTCCTGCGCCTGCGGTGGCAGAGTCAGCCACGAGGGGAAGGGGGAGGGGGCGAGGCCATGGGCGAGGTCGGGGCTCTCGGGGAAGAGGAGGACGGGGCGGCCCGTCGGCCTCGCCCCCGCCAGTAGCTCCTCCTCCAGTGGAGGGCCATGTTGGGGATGACCCTTGCGAGTTCTTCGTCAGGTTGCGGCGGCCGCCGCGCCGTCTCCTTCGTCTCCCGACTCCATTTGCGCGGGAGATGGAGCTGGATCCGCCAGAGTCGTTGCGGCTGCACATGAGGGGCTGCGGGATCAGTGGCACGCGGGTCCGCGTCGACTTCCCTGCTCCTCATGTGATGTATCTTCGTCAGGGATGGAAGACGTTTGCTCGTATCCACAGCTTGACGGATGGGCTCACTCTCCATTTTAAGTTGTTGGAGGGTGGCCTTCTTTCCGTCAAGGTCTTCGGGCACTTCGGGACTCGCGCAAGGTGCTACGTGGAGAGCTCTTCTGATGACGAAGACTCCTCCTCGAGCGAGAGTGACGAGGAGGACAACGGCAGAGACGACGAGGGCGGTAGGCGGCAGGATGTGAAGGAAATATGCCCTAGAGGCAATAATAAAGTTATTATTTATTTCCTTATATCATGATAAATGTCTTTTATTCATGCTAGAATTGTATTAACCGGAAACTTAATACATGTGTGAATACATAGACAAAACAGTATGTCCCTAGTATGCCTCTACTAGACTAGCTCATTGATCAAAGATGGTTATGTTTCCTAGCCATAGACATGAGTTGTCATTTGATCAACGGGATCACATCATTAGGAGAATGATGTGATGGACAAGACCCATCCGTTAGCATAGCACTATGATCGTTTAGTTTAACTGCTATTGCTTTCTTCATGACTTATACATGTTCCTATGACTATGAGATTATGCAACTCCCGAATACCGTAGGAACACCTTGTGTGCTATCAAACGTCACAACGTAACTGGGTGATCATAAAGATGCTCTACAGGTGTCTCCGAAAGTATTCGTGGTGTTGGCATAGATCAAGATTGGGATTTGTCACTCCGAGTGTCGGAGAGGTATCTCTGGGCCCTCTCGGTAACACACATCACAATAAGCCTTGCAAGCAAAAGACTAATGAGTTAGTCACGAGATGATGTGTTACGGAACGAGTAAAGAGACTTGCCGGCAACGAGATTGAACTAGGTATAGTGATACCGACGATCGAATCTCGGGCAAGTAACATACCGTTTGACAAAAGGAACAACGTATGTCGTTATGCGGTTCGACCGATAAAGATCTTCGTAGAATATGTAGGAGCCAATATGGGCATCCAGGTTCCGCTATTGGTTATTGACCGGAGAGATGTCTCGGTCATGTCTACATAGTTCTCGAACCCGTAGGGTCCGCACGCTTAAACGTTCGTTGACGATATAGTATTTAATGAGTTATGTTTGTTGGTGACCGAATGTTATTCGGAGTCTAGGATGTGATCACGGACATGACGAGGAACTCCGGAATGGTCCGGAGATAAAGATTAATATATGAGATAATAGTGTTTGACCTCCGGAAGGGTTCCGGAATTCACCGGAAGTGGTTCCGGATGTTTCCCGAAGTGTTTGGGTACGAGAACACGTTATTTGGGCCAAAAGGGAAAGCACACAAGGTTTTTGGAAAGCGCAAAAGGAAGTTTTGCGGAGTCCAGGGGCCAGACGCCAGGGTCCCTGGCGTCTGGGTCCAAACGCCGGGATCCCTGGCGTCTGGCCCTGGAGTCCGAGAAGGACTCTTGCCTTTCGGGTGAAACCGACTTTGTGAAGGCTTTTACTCCAAGTTTCGACCCCAAGGCTCAACATATAAATAGAGGGGTAGGGCTAGCACCCAATACACATCAAGATACACCAAGCCGTGTGCCGGCTACCCCGACCCTCTAGTTTATCCTCCGTCTAGTTTCTCTAGTGCTTGGCGAAGCCCTGCAGAGATTGTTCTTCATCAACAACCGTCACCACGCCGTCGTGCTGCCGGAACTCATCTACTACTTCGCCCGTCTTGCTGGATCAAGAAGGCGAGGACGTCATCGAGCTGAACGTGTGCTGAACGCGGAGGTGCCGTACGTTCGGTACTAGATCGGGACGGATCGTGAAGGTGCACGACTACATCAACCGCGTTGATAAACGCTTCCGCTTTCGGTCTACGAGGGTACGTAGACACACTCTCCCCTCTCATTGCTATGCATCTAGTAGATAGATCTTGCGTGATCGTAGGAAAATTTTGAAAATACTACGTTCCCCAACAGTGGCATCAGAGCCAGGTCTATGCGTAGATGATATGCACGAGTAGAACACAATAAGATTGTGGACGATACTAGTCATACTGCTTACCAGCATGTCAAACTTTGCTTCGGCGGTATTGTGAGATGAAGCGGCCCGGACCGACATTACGCGTACGCTTACGCGAGACTGGTTTCACCGTTACGAGCACTCGTTGCTTAAAGGTGACTGGCGGGTGTCTGTCTCTCTCACTTTAGCTGAATCAAGTGTGGCTACGCCCGGTCCTTGTGAAGGTTAAAACAGCACATACTTGACGAAACATCGTTGTGGTTTTGTATGCGTAGGTAAGAACGGTTCTTGCTAAGCCCGTAGCAGCCACGTAAAACTTGCAACAAACAAAGTAGAGGACGTCTAACTTGTTTTTGCAGGGCATGTTGTGATGTGATATGGTCAAGACATGATGAGTTATACGGTTTTGTATGAGATGATCATGTTTTGTAAAGTTATCGGCAACTGGCAGGAGCCATATGGTTGTCGCTTTATTGTATGAAATGCAATCGCCATGTAATTGCTTTAGTTTATCACTAAGCGGTAGCGATAGTCGTAGAAGCAATAGTTGGCGAGACGACAACGATGCTACGATGGAGATCAAGGTGTCGCGCCGGTGACGAAGGTGATCATGACGGTGCTTTGGAGATGGAGATCAAAAGCACAAGATGATGATGGCCATATCATGTCACATATTTTGATTTGCATGTGATGTTTATCTTATTATGCTTCTTATTTTGCTTAGAACGACGGTAGCATTATAAGATGATCCCTTACAAAATTTCAAGGTACAAGTGTTATCCCTGAGTATGCACCGTTGCGAAAGTTCTTCGTGCTGAGACACCACGTGATGATCGGGTGTGATAGGCTCTACGTTCAAATACAACGGGTGTAAGACAGTTTTGCACACGCAGAATACTCGGGTTAAACTTGACGAGCCTAGCATATACAGATATGGCCTCGGAACACTGGAGACCGAAAGGTCGAGCGTGAATCATATAGTAGATATGATCAACATAAGATGTTCACCATTGAAAACTACTCCATCTCACGTGATGATCGGACATGGTTTAGTTGATTTGGATCACGTGATCATTTAGATGACCAGAGGGATGTCTATCTAAGTGGGAGTTCTTAAGTAATATGATTAAATGAACTTTAATTTATCATGAACTTAGTCCTGGAAGTATTAGCATATCTATGTTGTAGATCAATAGATCGCGATGTTGCTCCCCGTTTATTTTTCATATGTTCCTAGAGAAAACCAAGTTGAAAGATGTTAGTAGCAATGATGCGGAATTGTTCCGTGATCTGAGGATTATCCTCATTGATGCACAGAAGAATTATGTCCTTGACGCACCGCTAGGTGACAGACCTATTGCAGGAGCAGATGTAGACGTTATGAACGTTTTTGACAAAAGCTCGATATGATGACTACTTGATAGTTTAAGTGCACCATACTTTACGGCTTAGAACCGGGACTTCAAAACGTTTTGAACGCCACGGAGCATATAAGATGTTCCAAGAGTTGAAATTAGTATTTCATACTCATGCCCGTGTCGAGAGGTATAAGACCTCTGACAGTACTTTGCCTACAAGATGGAGGAGAATAGCTCAACCAGTGAGCATGTGCTCAGATTGTCTGGGTACTACAATTACTTTAATCAAGTGGGAGTTAATCTTCCAGATAAGATAGTAATTGACAAAGTTCTCTAGTCACTATCACCAAGTTAGTAGAACTTCGTGATGAACTATAATATGCAAGGGATGACGAAAACAATTACCGAGCTCTTCGCTATGCTCAAAGCTGCGAAGGTAGAAATCAAAAAGGAGCATCAAGTGTTGATGGTTAGCAAGACCACTAGTTTCAAGAAAAAGGGCAAGGGAAAGAAAGGGAACTTCAAAAAGAATAGCAAGTCAGTTGCTACTTCCACGAATAAACCCAAAGCTAAACTCAAGCCTGAAACTAAGTGCTTCTACTGCAAAGGAAATGGTCACTGGAAGTGGAACTGCCCTAGATACTTGGCGGATAAGAAGGATGGCAAAGTGAACAAAGGTATATTTGATATACAGATTATTGATGTGTATTTTACTAGTGTTCATAGCAACCCCTCAGTATTTGATACTGGTTTAGTTGCTAAAGAGTAGTAACTCGAAATGGGAGTTGCATAATGAACATAAACTAGTTAAAGGATGAAGTGACGATGTGTATTGGAAGCAATTCCAAGATTGATATGATCATCATCGCACACTCCCTATACTTTCGGGATTAGTGTTAAACCTAAATAACTGTTATTTGGTGTTTGTGTTGAGCATGAATGTGATTTGATCATGTTTATTGCAATACGGTTATTCATGTAAGTTAGAGAATAATTGTTGTTCTGTTTACATGAATAAAACCTTCTATGGTCATACACCCAATGAAAATAGTTTGTTGGATCTCGATCGTGTGATACACATATTCATAATATTGAAGCCAAAAGATGCAAGGTTAATAATGATAGTGCAAACTTATTTGTGGCACTGCCGTTTAGGTCATATTGGTGTAAAACGCATGAAGAAACCCCATAATGATGGACTTTTGGAATCACTTGATTATGAATCACTTGGTGCTTGCGAACCATGCCTCATGGGCAAGATGACTAAAACTCCGTTCTCCGGAACTATGGAGCGAGCAACAGATTTGTTGGAAATCATACATACTGATGTATGTGGACCAATGAGTGTTGATGCTCGCGGCGGGTATCGTTATTTTCTGACCTTCACTGATGATTTGAGCAGATATAGGTATATCTACTTAATGAAACACAAGTCTGAAACATTTGAAAAGTTCAAAGAATTTCAGAGTGAAGTAGAGAATCATCGTAACAAGAAAATAAAGTTTCTACGATCTGATCGTGGAGGAGAATATTTGAGTTACGAGTTTTGGTATTCATTTGAAGCAATGTGGAATAGTTTCACAACTCACGCCACCTGGAACACCACAGCGTAATGGTGTGTCCGAACGTCGTAACCGTACTTTATTGGATATGGTGCGATCTATGATGTCTCTTACCGATTTACCACTATCGTTTTGGGTCATGCATTAGAGACAGCTGCATTCACGTTAAATAAGGGCTTCATCTGAATCCGTTGAAACAACGCCTTAAGAACTGTGGTTTGGCAAGAAACCAAAGTTGTTGTTTCTTAAAGTTTGGGACTGCGATGCTTATGTGAAAAAGTTTCAACATGATAAACTCGAACCCAAACCGGAGAAGTAAATCTTCATAGGATACCCAAAAGAGACTGTTGGGTACACCTTCTATCACAGATCCGAAGGCAAAATATTCGTTGCTAAGAACGGATCCTTTCTAGAAAAAGAGTTTATCTCGAAAGAAGTGAGTGGGAGGAAAGTAGAACTTGATGAGGTAATTGTACCTTCTCCCATATTGGAAAGTAGTACATCACAGGAAATTGTTCCAGTGATTCCTACACCAATTAGAGAGGAAGTTGATGATAATGATCATAAAACTTCGGATCAAGTTTCTGCTGAACGTCGTAGATCAACCAGAGTACGTTCCGCACCAGAGTGGTACGGCAACCCAGTTCTGGAAATCATGTTACTAGACCATGATGAACCTACGAACTATGAGGAAGCGATGATGAGCCCAGATTCCGCAAAATGGCTTGAAGCCATGAAATCTGAGATGGGATCCATGTATGAGAACAAAGTATGGACTTTGGTTGACTTGCCCGATGATCGGCAAGCCATCGAAAATAAATGGATCTTCAAGAGGAAGACCGACGCTGACGGTAATGTTACTGTTTACTAAGCTCGACTTGTTGCGAAAGGTTTTCGACAAGTTCAAGGAGTTGACTACGATGAGGCTTTCTCACCTGTAGCGATGCTTAAGTCTGTCCGAATCATGTTAGCAATTGCCACATTTTATGAAATCTGGCAAATGGATAACAAAACTGCATTCTTTAATGAATTTATTAAAGAAAAAATTGCATATGATGCAACCCGAAGGTTTTGTCAATCCTAAAGGTGCTAACAAAATGTGCAAGCTCCAGCGATCCATCTATGGACTGGTGCAAGCATCTCGGAGTTGGAATATACGCTTTGAGAAGTTGATCAAAGCATATAGATTTATACAGACTTACGGTGAAGCCTGTATTTACAAGAAGTGAGTGGGAGCACTACAACCTTTCTGATAAGTATATGTGAATGACATATTGTCAATCGGAAATGATGTAGAATTTTCTGGAAAGCATAAAGGAGTGTTTGAAAGGAGTTTTTCAAAGAAATACCTTGGTGAAGCTGCTTACATATTGAGCATCAAGATCTATATAGATAGATCAAGACGCTTGATAAGACTTTCGATGAGTACATACCTTGATAAGATTTTGAAGAATTTCAAAATGGATCAGTCAAAGAAAAGGTTCTTGCCTGTACTACAAGGTATGAAGTTGAGTAAGACTCAATGCCAGACCACGGCAGAAAAATATAGAGAGAATGAAAGTCATTCCCTATGCCTCAGCCATAGGTTCTATAAAGTATGCCATGCTGTGTACAAAACACGTTGTGTACCTTGCCAAGAGTTTGACAGGGAGGTACAATAGTGATCCAGAAATAGATCACTATACAGCGGTCAAAATTATCCTTAGTAATTGGATGACTAAGGAAATGTTTCTCGATTATGGAGGTGATAAAGAGTTCATCGTAAAGGGTTACGCTGATGCAAACTTTGACACTAAATCCAGATGACTCTAAGTATCAATCTGGATGCGTAATGAAAGTGGGAGCAATTAGCTAGAGTAGCTCTATGCAGAGCATTGTAGACATAGAAATTTGCAAAATACATACGGATCTGAATGTGACAGACCCGTTGACTAAACTTCTCTCACAAGCAAAAATCACACCTTATTACTCTTGGGTATTAATCACATAGCGATGTGAACTAGATTATTGACTCTAGTAAACCCTTTGGGTGTTGGTTACATAACGATGTGAACTATCGGTATTAAATCACATGGCGATGTGAGCTAGATTATTGACTCTAGTGCAAGTGGGAGACTGAAGGAAATATGCCCTAGAGGCAATAATAAAGTTATTATTTATTTCCTTATATCATGATAAATGTCTTTTATTCATGCTAGAATTGTATTAACCGGAAACTTAATACATGTGTGAATACATAGACAAAACAGTATGTCCCTAGTATGCCTCTACTAGACTAGCTCATTGATCAAAGATGGTTATGTTTCCTAGCCATAGACATGAGTTGTCATTTGATCAACGGGATCACATCATTAGGAGAATGATGTGATGGACAAGACCCATCCGTTAGCATAGCACTATGATCGTTTAGTTTAACTGCTATTGCTTTCTTCATGACTTATACATGTTCCTATGACTATGAGATTATGCAACTCCCGAATACCGTAGGAACACCTTGTGTGCTATCAAACGTCACAACGTAACTGGGTGATCATAAAGATGCTCTACAGGTGTCTCCGAAAGTATTCGTGGTGTTGGCATAGATCAAGATTGGGATTTGTCACTCCGAGTGTCGGAGAGGTATCTCTGGGCCCTCTCGGTAACACACATCACAATAAGCCTTGCAAGCAAAAGACTAATGAGTTAGTCATGAGATGATGTGTTACGGAACGAGTAAAGAGACTTGCCGGCAACGAGATTGAACTAGGTATAGTGATACCGACGATCGAATCTCGGGCAAGTAACATACCGTTTGACAAAAGGAACAACGTATGTCGTTATGCGGTTCGACCGATAAAGATCTTCGTAGAATATGTAGGAGCCAATATGGGCATCCAGGTTCCGCTATTGGTTATTGACCGGAGAGATGTCTCGGTCATGTCTACATAGTTCTCGAACCCGTAGGGTCCGCACGCTTAAACGTTCGTTGACGATATAGTATTTAATGAGTTATGTTTGTTGGTGACCGAATGTTATTCGGAGTCTAGGATGTGATCACGGACATGACGAGGAACTCCGGAATGGTCCGGAGATAAAGATTAATATATGAGATAATAGTGTTTGACCTCCGGAAGGGTTCCGGAATTCACCGGAAGTGGTTCCGGATGTTTCCCGAAGTGTTTGGGTACGAGAACACGTTATTTGGGCCAAAAGGGAAAGCACACAAGGTTTTTGGAAAGCGCAAAAGGAAGTTTTGCGGAGTCCAGGGGCCAGACGCCAGGGTCCCTGGCGTCTGGGTCCAGACGCCGGGATCCCTGGCGTCTGGCCCTGGAGTCCGAGAAGGACTCTTGCCTTTCGGGTGAAACCGACTTTGTGAAGGCTTTTACTCCAAGTTTCGACCCCAAGGCTCAACATATAAATAGAGGGGTAGGGCTAGCACCGAATACACATCAAGATACACCAAGCCGTGTGCCGGCTACCCCGACCCTCTAGTATATCCTCCGTCTAGTTTCTCTAGTGCTTGGCGAAGCCCTGCAGAGATTGTTCTTCATCAACAACCGTCACCACGCCGTCGTGCTGCCGGAACTCATCTACTACTTCGCCCGTCTTGCTGGATCAAGAAGGCGAGGACGTCATCGAGCTGAACGTGTGCTGAACGCGGAGGTGCCGTACGTTCGGTACTAGATCGGGACGGATCGTGAAGGTGCACGACTACATCAACCGCGTTGATAAACGCTTCCGCTTTCGGTCTACGAGGGTACGTAGACACACTCTCCCCTCTCATTGCTATGCATCTAGTAGATAGATCTTGCGTGATCGTAGGAAAATTTTGAAAATACTACGTTCCCCAACAGGATGACGGGTCCGACTAGGTGTCGGGCGCCGCTCCTGGTGGCACTGGCGACCCCATCATCCGTGTCGTCGGCTCCTTGAACTTCTCGGGGCCGTCCCCTTGGCGGCTGGTGTTGGGAGGCTGCCGAAGAGGAAGAGGAGGGCGGCAAGGTCGTCATGTCGCAGTATGTGGGCACCGACGCGTACTGACGTCCTGCCGCCTCGTCTTCGAGCTCTGCTTCCGGCGCCGCCATCACCATCCAGCCCTTGGGCGGCCACCAAGATGTCCTCTTGGTGTCTTCTGCCACCTGTAGCTCGCTGATGGCTTCTCGCCCCTCGTTGGTTACCCCAAGTGGAAGGTTTGAGATGCACTGTAGCGGAAGTTTTCCCTTGGCAAAGATACCAAGGATCTATTTCCCCTGAGACTCCCAGTTTCAACAAGAAGGTGTCAACTGCTAACGGCGCCAGATATTAGCAATCAACGTGGACCTGCACACAGATACAAATAACTTTGCTCCCAACGAGTACAGAGAGGTTGTCAATCCCTCCGGCCTTGTCGTTTACAAAGGATTAAACGCAAGTGATAATAGTGATAGGTATTCCTGCAAATAGTAAGTAAAAAACAGAAAGTAAATAGCGGATGTGATCAGTGATGGTAATATGGACCGGGGTCCCATGATGTTCACTAGTGATGTCTCTCTCCCAAAAGACGATAAAACAGCTATGTGAGGTAAATGAATTACAGCTGGGCAATTGACAGAATTATGTGCGCAAACCAATGCTAACTATCTTGCAAGAAAGGTAGAGGTTCAAAGCATGGGCGGTACGCCAAGGCAAGTAGACCGAAATCCATCTGCATCTACTACTAATCATCCACCTTGAGATATCTATCCAGAACATCTCGCTAGTATTAAGTTGCGAGTCCCACCCATAGTGTAAACTCAAAGCAACAGACAACTGCATTAAAAGAACTTTGCGTAAAGTAAACAATCCTTGCAACCGCGGGCACATGCACCGTTGTTTTCCCCCTTGTGTCAACAGCACATCCCCTAGACTCATGTTTCTGTCACTCAAGCTAGTCATCGAGGGGCATGAACCCACAATCAAGCATAACGTTCCCTCTTGGAGTCACTACCTACTACTTGGCCAAAGCAATAAATAGCAACGGAGAACATGCAAGAATTACTTACGAACATAAATATAAAAGAGGTAGATCAAATCTATTACTCAAACACAATCTGAACATAATCTCACAATCCATCGGATCCCAGCAAACTCAACATAGCAACAGCATAAGGATTACATATGTGCCTCGATCATGTAGGGCAGCTCACGAGGTCTAATTAGTGAAGCACAAGAAGGGGAGGAGAACATCACATAGCTACTGGTCATGGACCCATGGTCCAAGGGAGACTACTCACAACTCATCCGGGAGGCGTCCATGGTGGTGGAGAGGCTCCCGGTGGTGATCCTCCCCTCCGGCAGGGTGCCGGGAAGAGTTCTCCTGGTGCTCCCGATCTTGGAAGCGCGGCGGCGGCGGAACAGAGATGAGATCGCGAAAAAGGGTTCCCGTCTCGAGGGTTTCGGGACGCGTGTTAAATATATGCCAAAGGGGGGCATCAGCGGAGGCCTGGGGGCCCAGGTGCCCCCCCGGCTTGGCCAGGAGGGGGGCCTCGCCACTAGGGCGCCTGGAGCCCTGGTGGCCCCCCTCCGGCCCTACTTTGGCTACCGGGAAGCTTCTGGAACGCTGATTTTTTTATATAATTTTTCCGGGATTTTTCGGGCAGTTCTCGTAATGGGAAAACCTGAAATACAAAAACAGCATAAAACAGAAACTGGCACTGGGGTGCACTGAGTTAATAAGTTAGTCCAAATATGATCAAAAGTGTATGGAAGTGTATAAATATCATAACAATATCACCCAAAAGAGGCATGGAGCAAGCAGAAATTATAGATACGTTTTGGACGTATCAACATCCCCAAGCTTAATTCCTGCTCGTCCTCGAGTAGGTAAATGATAACAAGAATAATTTCTGTGGTGACATGCTATTAACCATATAGGACTTTTCATTGTCATATGACAAAAGCTTACTGAGACAATGAATCTGTAGTAATTAAGTTGCCTCATGAGAAAATCACAAAGAACTGAAAGTTTTACAATATGATACTGAAACATCAAATAGATTTGTAATGAGCATGGTGTGCAAATATGATAAGGTGATATCTCGCTTGCCCCCTTTAGTGAAGCAAAACATAAATGCAGGGGCACCTCCAAGGTTTAAGTGATGACTAGATACAATGATTTCAAAATAAACGATATCATAATCATGCAAAAGACAATGCTACTTTGGGACAATGCACATTACACTCAGAATGACAATCATGCTCTCAATAGTTGGTGCTTTAAAAGAAGGTGGAGACTCTCGAACCGTGGCTTTTGTTGGCAAGGTTGAAAACCCATGGTCGGAAACAAAGACAAAACATGTACCAGAGCTCTTGGTTCTAAAAACAGAGGTAATAATTATTTTTTGAATATGCATGTTTCGTCAACGAATACTAGCAGATAACTCAATTACTTCTTGAGATGGACAAGTTTCGAGGAACGGCTCCCGAATGAGGACGATCACATCCTCTTAATCTCCTTTGTTTATCACTGCCAAAGTTTTCTGATTTCTCATGAACAAAGCGTGAAGGAGGGTTTGTTTGTTATATTAATTTTGAGCCGGGCGCACTCTTTGCTAGTTCCTTCTCATATTATGGGTTTGCACATTAGACATGCAATCCCGGGGTGAAGCTTGTCCAACTTAAAAAGATCATGGATTAACTACTACTTCCTCATGAGCTAAAACAGAGGCACAAAATAGAAATGCTTTTTTTGAATAATTTCGAGATGGCACATGAAAGTCTTCGTTAGGAATGGCAGGTAAATACCATGTATAGGAAGGTATGGTGGACTCATATGGCATAACTGGTTTAAAGGATTTTGGATGCACAAGCAGTCAGTCCGCTTAGTACAGGTGGAGGTTAGCAAAAGACTGGGAGCGACCAACTAAGAGAGCAATGACTGTCATAATCATGCAGAGCGACAAAGCAACATTGAATCAGGCATGGAAGTTATATCGCTACTCAGAAATAAAATATTATCAAGGCTTGACAGACTTTCTTTACAGTCTTAAATATGCGTAAGCATACGCCAAGTCAATCAAAATAAATTCTTGAAGGAAGATATTACTAAACCATACCACATCATAGGCAAACAAATCATGTTGGTACTCCAATAACACATTGGGAACCCCCCAGCTATTTGAGACTAACCATAAGAAAACATGAACTACTAAGCGCCATTATGCACGTAGCATTTTTATCATAGACATATCGACCAATGCAACAGAAGCAAACTCTCTTAATAAGATAAGCATGATAACTTAACAGATTTCAAGCAACCAACTAAACAAAAGCTCTTTAAAAAGATAAGCATGAAAACTAAGAGCTAAGCATGATAGTAGCTATTGAAAGACAAAGAACACACACAGCAAAGATAGACATAAAAATTCTATGTTATGTTCTGGGTAGAAGTGGAGCGTGTTTCTCTCCCACACAAAGAAAGCTGAGATCCGACTCGTTATGAAAAGCTAAAGAAAACTAAAAAGGAAACTAAAAGCAAGACGCTCCAAGCATAGCACATAACACATGAAGTGGTAAAAAATATAGTGGAACGAAAGACGAACTGATAATGTTGATGGATAAGGGGATGCACGGGGGCATCCCCAAGCTTAGACGCTTGAGTCTTCTTGAATATTTCTTGGCGGTGCATGGGGGCATCCCCAAGCTTGAGCGTTTGACACTCCTGAATCTTTTTATCATCTTCCCTCGCACACTTGAAAACTCCCTTCATACATGACTCATCATAATCTGATTAGCGAGGTTAGTACCCATAATAATATAATTGTTCCTTGCTGGAAATAAGGATATTCTTGAAGGTCTACTGTTTCTCAAGATTGCCAAAAGGTTTTTGCAAAGAAAAAGCAAGCTCAAGGTTTGCAAAATGAAGGAAAGGCAAAACAGGACAGAATCTGTGAAAAACAGAACAGCAGGTAGTAAATGATTTTTTCGGGGCACTTCTGCAACTCTAATCAAAAAACTCAGAACAGACGCTCGAAAGACAATTGTATAGAGCACGCTGTCGAAACAATTCAGACCAAAAAGATGATCTGGTGATTTTATAAGAATTTTTCTATCCAAGGACAGAATCTGTTTCCTGGACAGCACGTCACAACTTTTGAACTTTCTTGCAATCAGAGGCTACACTTGGCACAAAACTGAAAAGTAAAGATACAATGATGATGGTACTGTAGTAACAACATCAAGACACAACAAAAGCAAAGTAAAAATTTATTCATGTGGGCTGCCTCCCAAAAGCGCTTTCTTTTATGCCTTTAAGCTAGGCATAATGCAAAGAGATCAAGTTTTATCAAGAGTAAAAGAATAGCTAGCCCGTATAACGGACTCAAACGGTAACTTAATCTTCTTTCGAGGGAAGTGTTCCATCCCTTTCTTGAGAGGAAATTGTAATTTTATATTCCCCTCTTTCATGTCAATGATGGCACCAACGGTGCGTAGAAAAGGACGTCCCAAAATAATTGGACAAGAAGGTTCACACTCAATGTCCATAATAGTAAAATCAACGGGAACATAATTGTCATTGGCAATGATAAGAACATCGTTGATCCTCCCCAAAGGTTTCTTTATGGAAGAATCAACGAGACGAACACCAAAAGAACAAGAATCAAAAGGTTTCAATTTAAGCATATCATATATTCTTTTGGGCATTACAGAGGTACTAGCTCCAACATCACATAAAGCATAGCAAGAGAAGTTATTCAACTTAATTTTAATCATAGGATCCCAACCATCTTCTAGCTTTCTAGGTATGGAGGCTTCTACTCTAAGTTTCTCCTCCCTAGCTTTGATGAGAGCATTAGTGATATGCTCTGTGAAGGCAAGGTTAAGCGTGCTAGTGTGGGGATCTTTAGCCATTCTTTGTAAAAAGGTGACAACTTCCGAGATACTACAATTATCAAAATCAATTTTATCATTATTGAGCAGAATTGTAGTGTCATCTTCTTTGTTTGAATTGCTCTCTATTATAAGAGTTTGAACGTCTTCCCAAGTTTGGGGAAGCATAGGAGCAACTTTAAACTGAGGCTCATACTCTTTTCTTGGAAGACCATGCCATGGGCATAACTCTCCATCAAGACTAACATAATCACAAGGTTTATTACTTTTGTAGATCCCGACAGTGGTGATTGGCATAATGGAAGAAGGGGTGTACTCCTCCCATTTAGTGTTTTTGGTGGAATCCATAGCAGCAAGCAAGCAAGATAACTATTTTTGTGATTTTCGATAAAAGATACTAAAGCAAAACTGAAAGGTAAACTAACAAGACTAAAAAGCAAAGGTAAAAGATAGCGTGCAACTCCCCTATCCTGAAGAGTGGAGTCCCCGGCAACGGCGCCAGAAAACTTTGCTTGATGGCTTCTCGCCCCTCGTTGGTTACCCCAAGTGGAAGGTTTGAGATGCAGTGTAGCGGAAGTTTTCCCTTGGCAAAGATACCAAGGATCGATTTCCCCTGAGACTCCCAGTTTCAACAAGAAGGTGTCAACTGCTAACGGCACCAGATATTAGCAATCAACATGGACCTGCACACAGATACAAATAACTTTGCTCCCAACGAGTACAGAGAGGTTGTCAATCCCTCCGGCCTTGTCGTTTACAAAGGATTAAATGCAAGTGATAATAGTGATAGGTATTGCTGCAAATAGTAAGTAAAAACAGAAAGTAAATAGCGGATGTGATCAGTGATGGTAATATGGACCGGGGTCCCATGATGTTCACTAGTGATGTCTCTCTCCCAAAAGACGATAAAACAGCTATGTGAGGTAAACGAATTACAGCTGGGCAATTGACAGAATTATGTGCGCAAACCAATGCTAACTATGTTGCAAGAAAGGTAGAGGTTCAAAGCATGGGCGGTACGCCAAGGCAAGTAGACCGAAATCCATCTACATCTACTACTAATCATCCACCTTGAGATATCTATCCAGAACATCTCGCTGGTATTAAGTTGCGAGTCCCACCCATAGTGTAAACTCAAAGCAACAGACAACTGCATTAAAAGAACTTTGCGTAAAGTAAACAATCCTTGCACCCGCGGGCACAAGCACCATTGTTTTCCCCCTTGTGGCAACAGCACATCCCCTAGACTCATGTTTCTGTCACTCAAGCTAGTCATCGAGGGGCATGAACCCACAATCAAGCATAACATTCCCTCTTGGAGTCACTACCTACTACTTGGCCAAAGCAATAAATAGCAACGGAGAACATGCAAGAATTACTTACGAACATAAATATAAAAGAGCTAGATCAAATATATTACTCAAACACAATCTGAACATAATCTCACAATCCATCGGATCCCAGCAAACTCAACATAGCAACAACATAAGGATTACATACGTGCCTCGATCATGTAGGGCAGCTCACGAGGTCTAATTAGTGAAGCACAAGAAGTGGAGGAGAACATCACATAGCTACTGGTCATGGACCCATGGTCCAAGGGAGACTACTCACAACTCATCCGGGAGGTGTCCATGGTGGTGGAGAGGCTCCCAGTGGTGATCCTCCCCTCCGGTAGGGTGCCGGGAAGAGTTCTCCTGGTGCTCCCGATCTTGGAAGCGCGGCGGCGGCGGAACAGAGATGAGATCGCGAAAAAGGGTTCCCGTCTTGAGGGTTTCGGGACGCGTGTTAAATATATGCCAAAGGGGGGCATCAGCGGAGGCCTGGGGGGCCCA
>LR738710.1:105505105-105564559 GCA_902687465.1 Secale cereale
CCCCCCCCGGCGCGGCCAGGAGGGGGTCGCGCCACCAGGGCGCCTGGAGCCCTGGTGGCCCCCCTCCGGCCCTACTTTGGCTACCGGGAAGCTTCTGGAACGCTGATTTTTTATATAATTTTTCCGGGATTTTTCGGGCAGTTCTCGTAATGGGAAAACCTGAAATACAAAAACAGCAGAAAACAGAAACTGACACTGGGGTGCACTGAGTTAATAGGTTAGTCCAAATATGATCAAAAGTGTATGGAAGTGTATAAATATCATAGCAATATCACCCAAAAGAGGCATGGAGCAAGCAGAAATTATAGATACGTTTTGGACGTATCACTCGCCTAGGTGTTCCTTTTGCCCTTCTCGCCTCCTTGACCTACCTCCTGAGCAGAGGGACAAGAAAGGCATTACGGGCATCTTATCTCTTTTTAGTTTGTAAGCCTTCGGGCATCTGTTAAATTTAAAACTTGTAATCCCCTTGTTCATGTTTTTCATTCCCTATGGACTGTACCTGAGTGGAATGTTTTTTATGAAAAAGGAATGTTTGACGGGTCATTTGTTCGCGGGTAGAACCCACAACAAGGAACAAATCCCTGATATCTCTAAGATAAACATTTTCTCGCCCGGCAACAGGCCTTGCCATCCCCCACTTCGCTCGACCTTTCTCACGCCTTTGGCGGAGGCAGGGATGAAGCGGGTTTAGGCTCCTTGTTTCATCCCTTCGCTGTCGCGACTACAACCAAACTTGGTCCCAGGAACTAGCCCTGGGGCCTAGAGTTATGGGAGCATGGTAGTTTTAAGGAAAGAAACGAGTTTTCACATACCTCAGTCCATGATGGAATGCATGATAAGGGATGAAGAACATATCTGAAGCTGCAGCCCCCGGCAACCCTGGTTTGCCGTGGGTGAATCTTTGCTCTTGCAGCCCCCGGTAATACTGGCTTGCCGGGGCCTAGATGCTGGTCTGTTCCTTTTTCTTCTCCCCAAGTGTTTTCGGCAAGGATATCTGTGTGTCCTGTGAACCAAAGAAGATAAAAGAAAGACAAAGGGATGCAAACTCGACCTCTAAGCTAGGGGTTAGCCGCCGCTAAGCACTATCAACCCTAACCAAGGACGAGACTCGACTCAGCATGCATGCTATAACTTAGGGCGCCAACGCTTCATTTATTTATGCTCAGGGTCTGCGCCTGGCTTTGTACAAAGGGTTACATGCCTTGTCGGCAAGGCTTGTACAAAAGGTGGCTTGCCGGGGGGGCGGCAAGCCGCGCCTTATGGGTAAAACTTGCGAAGATGCTCAATATTCCAGGAATTGCTCACCGGAATGGCATTTTCGGTCTCCACGCGGACTGCGCCAGGCCTGGTGACTCGTATTACCTGATAAGGGCCTTCCCACTTCGGTGTCAACTTGTTGGTATTCTTGGCCTATTGAACGCGCCGTAGAACAAGGTCGCCTTCCTCAAAGCTTCGGGCACGGACCTTGCGGCTATGGTAGCGGCGCAAGGCTTGCTGGTAGCGTGCTGCTCTCACAGCCGCCCAAAGACGATCTTCCTCAAGGAGCGTTGTGTCATCTTGCCGCAGTTTCTCTTGCTCAAGCGCATCATAAACGAGCACTCGAGGTTACCCGTATATGAGTTCAGTGGGGAGAACTGCTTCTCCCCCATATACTAGGGCAAAGGGTGTCTGGCCGGTGGCTCGATTTGGCGTTGTTTTGATCGACCAAAGAACCGTCGGTAACTCATCAATCCAGCGCCTTCCACTCTTGTGCAGCCTGTCAAAGGTCTTTGTCCTTAAGCCTCGCAGCACTTCAGCATTTGCCCTCTCAGCTTGACCATTGCTTCATGGGTGAGCAACGGAAGCGAAACAGACCTTGCTGCCGAGGTCTTGGGTATATTGCATGAAGGTGCGGCTTGTGAACTACGTGCCGTTGTCGGTGATGACCCTGTTGGGTACACCAAAACGGCACACTAGTCCCTTGAAGAACTTGACGGCTGACTGAGCGGTGACCTTCCTCACTACCTCCACCTCTGGCCACTTTGTGAACTTGTTGATTGCGACGTACAAGTACTCAAAGCCCCCGACAGCGCGGGGGAAAGGGCCCAGTATGTCGAGCCCCCAGACCGAGAAGGGCCAGGAGAGAGGAATGGTTTGAAGGGCTTGAGCTGGTTGATGAAGTTTCTTTGAATGGAACTGACACGCTTCACACCTGGTGACCAGTGTCGTTGCATCCTGTAGGGCAGTGGGCCAGAAGAAGCCTTGCCGAAATGCCTTGCCGGCAAGGGCTCTTGGCCCTATGTGGGATCCACATATGCCTCCATGTATCTCTGCCAACAGCTCCAGTCCTTCCTCTCGAGGGATACACTTCAATTTCACGTCGTTCGGTCTCTTTCTGTACAGGACGTCATCGACGAACTGGTACATAGTAGATCGATGGGCTACTTTTTCCGCTTCTTCCTGCTCCTCAGGAAGTTCCCCAATTTGGAGAAATTGGACGGTATGTTGTGCCCATGCTGGAGCCTGGGGCTCGACAGCGAGGACTAAAGGCATTTCCTCTACTATATGAGCGGCTGTCTCGACGGCAAGAGCTTGACGCTCCACCGGAGCTAGCCGTCTCGTGGCGGGCTCAGTGTTCTCGGCAACATCCTTGTCGGTGGCTCCGGGGAGCTCAGCGGGAAAGTACTTGCCGGGCCCTCATTTCCTCCTCATGTTTTGCTCTGTTGATGGATCAACGGATGGCTGAGAAAGCTGAAGCACAAAGGTACCTGGTTCCACAGGTAATTTGAGGGCAGCGCGCTTTGACAGGTAATCAGCAATGTCGTTCTCTGCTCGGGGAATGTGCTCCGCCTGTATACCATCAAAGCGCTCTTCCAGCTTTCTCACTTCATCGACGTAGGCCTTCATCAACGGGCTCTGGTAATATTTGTTGACTTGTTTGACGACAAGCTGCGAGTCGCCCCTGACAATGAGTTTCTTGATTCTGAGGTCTGCCGTGATCCTAAGACCAGCAAGCAGCCCCTCATACTCAGCAGTATTGTTCATTGATACCTCCCTAGGGAAGTGCATCTGGACCACGTACTTGAGGTGCTCTCTAGTGGGCGTGACCAGCAGTACACCAGCCCCGACGCCCTGTAAGGAGAAAGCTCCATCAAAGTACATGATCCAGTCGCAACTCGCCTCTTTGCCGAGGAGAGCAGTTTCCCGGACTTCTTCATCAGGCGTCGCGGTCCATTCTGCAATGAACTATGCCAGGACTCGGCTTTGAATCGTCGAGGTACTTTCAAACTTGAGGCCAAAGCTGGACAGCTCCAGTGCCCACTCTACAATTCTTCCCATTGCATCTGGATTGTGCAATATCCACTGCAGAGGGAGGCGAGTGACGACAGTGATCTCGTGCGCCCGTAAGTAGTGACGCGGCTTCCTCGAGGCCATAAGAAGGCCGAAGAGCAATTTCTCCACACCGGAGTACCTTGATCTAGCCCCCTACAAGAGGGAGCTAACAAAGTAGACCGGGTGCTGCATCATTTTCTTCCTTAGCTGCACTCCAACCGGCGGTGTCGTCTCTGCACCAATGGCATCAGGCTTTGCCGCTGCTATCACCTCATCATCAATTTCTCTCTGCGCCACTAGTGCGGCGCTGACCACCTGGTTTGTTGCCGCCAAGTATAGCAGCAACGGTTCTTGTGGCCTAGGCGCAACTAGTACTGGCGTGGAGGAAAGATACCTCTTCAAATCTTGCAATGCTACTTCGGCTTCTGGCGTCCACTCCATTGGGCCCGTCTTTTTCAAAATTTTGAAAAAGGGAAGGGCGCGCTCGGCATACTTGGAAATGAATCTACTCATGGCGGCAATGCAGCCAGCAAGCCGACGCACATCCTTGACCCGTTTGGGTGCTTCAATCTGTTCTATAGCTTTGATCTTGTCCGGGTTGGCCTCTAACCCACGCTGCGACACAAAGAACCCGAGAAGCTTGCCGGATGGGACGCCGAAGACGCACTTCTCAGGGTTCAGCTTGAGGTTGATCTTGCGTAGGTTTACAAATGTTTCTTGTAAATCTGGTATAAGGGTTGCCCTATGCTTGGTTTTGACCACTATATCATCCATATAAGCCTCCATATTTCTATGGAGCCGGGGTTCAAAACCAATCTGGACTGCCCTTGCAAATGTCGAGCCAGCACTCTTCAACCCGAAAGGCATTCGTACGAAACAGTACGTACCACATGGGGTGATGAATGTTGTCTTCTCTTCGTCTTCTCTTGCCATGAAGATCTGGTGGTAGCCGGAGTAGGCATCGAGCAATGACAACAGGTCACACCAAGCCGTGGAGTCAGCAATCTGGTCGATGCACGGCAACGGGAAGGAGTCCTTGGGACAAGCCTTATTGATATCTGTGTAATCAATACACAGCCTCCACTTCCCATTTTCCTTGCGCACTACCATTGGATTGGCCTACCACGTTGGATGGAGCACTCCTCTTACCAAACCCGCTGTTCCAGTTTCCGGATCTCCTCTGTGATGAACTCTTGTCGTTCCAAAGCTTGCAACCTGACCTTCTGCTTGACGGGCCGCGCATGAGGACAGAGAGCAAGGTGGTGCTCAATCGCCTCCCTAGGAACGCCGGGGATGTCGGATGCTTGCCATGCAAACACATCGACATTTGCCCACAGTAAGGTGACGAGCGCGTCTTCCTATTTGTCGTCAAGGGTGGAGCTTATGGTGAAAGCCCCTCCCGTGCCGTCCTCCTTGACAGAAACCTTCTTGGTTCCCGGTGGTGTGGCCCTGGACTTCTTGTTTCTGCCGGTGGAGCTCTCTGGCACGTCCTCGACGGGAGCACTACACTCTGAAGAGGTGCGCTTGCCGGAGTGGGTGTCCAGGTCTCACCGGTCTTCTTCTTGTTCTTCCCAGCGGAGCTCTCTGGCACGTCCTCGACGGGAGCACTACACTCCGAAGAGGTGCGCTTGCCGGAGTGGGTGTCCGAGGTCTCACCAGTCTTCTTCTTCTTCTTCCCCCTCGGGGCTCCAGTGGCACGAGCAAGTGCCCTCGTGGTGGCAGCTGCTGCAACTGCCTGCTGGTATAGTTGGTCAGCGCAAATCAGCGCATCTTTCTTATTGGAGGGGATGGTGATGATCGTCACAGGCCCTGGCATCTTCAGGGTGTTGTAGGCGTAGTGTGATGCTGCCATGAACTTGGCCAGCGCTGGGCGGCCAAGGATCCCGTTGTAAGGCAAGGGGATCTTGGCAACATCGAACACGATCCTTTCTGTCATGTAGTTCAGATCACTTCCAAAAGTCACGGGCAGCGTGACCTTTCCATTTGGTTGACTTCTTCCCGGGTTGACCCCCTGAAACGTGCCCGTCTCTTCGAGGTCCCCGTCAGGAATCTGCAGCTTTTCGACCACGGTAGGCGAGATTAAGTTCAGACCGGCCCCGCCATCGACTAGCATCTTTGTCACCTTGAGGTTGCGTATTGTCGGCAAAACCAACAATGGCAAGCACCCGACCGCAGTAGTGCGATCAGGGTGATCCTCAGTGTCAAAAATGATAGGCGTGCTGGACCATTTCAGCGGCTTTCGGGCACCGGACGACGGCTCCGCCACTGTAATCTCACACGCCCATTGTTTAAGATGGCGGTGAGAAGTATGCAGCGAGGCGCCGCCATCGACGCACATGGCCTCCGTAGCTTTCTGAAATTCTTGGTCGCCGGACTCGTCGTCCTCTTCATGATCGTCGTCTTTGGGCCTTCTGGCACGGCCCCGGGCGGGCCTCTCCTGCTGTTTATCCTTGCCGCGACGGCCTGCTTGGCTGTCACGCCTCTTGTCGGACCCTTTAGCACCGTCCTGGCCCTTCTCCTTGTTCCGCCTCTCATATTCAGCCATGTGCTTCTCAGCAAGGAGCTCAACCTGTCGGCAGTCCTGGAGATCATGGCCTTTGGTGCGATGGATCTTGCAGTATCGCTTGCCGGAGTTTCCTGGCTTCTCGACAGCCGCCAAGGCCCGGCAGGCGACACACCCGGCAATTTCCTTGCTGGGGTCACCTGCCCTGGTTTTCTTGGCGAAGCCGGCGTCATTAGATCCCTCGACGGCAAGCACGGCTTTACCTTTGCGCTTCCTGTTGCGGTGCCGGCCTTTCTTCACCGGGGCGGCAGTATCCTCATCTTAAGAGTCGGTTTCCGTGCCGGCATCTTCGACGGGGTACTTCCTTCCCTCCTCAGCCCGGGCACATCTGTCAACAAGAACATAGAGTTCCGTCACATCTTTCACCTTGGTCATCGCCAGTTCTTCACGCATCTTGCGGTTACGCACGTTCTGATGGAACGCGTTGATGATGGCGGCAGGGTGAACATCAGGGATATTGTATTGTACCCGGCTGAACCTCTGTATATACTTGCGCAGACTCTCGCCTTCCTTCTGGGGAATGACGTGCAGGTCACTTGCTTGGCCATGGGTTGGTGACCTCCG
Organism: Secale cereale; assembly: GCA_902687465.1. Lineage (NCBI taxonomy): Eukaryota > Viridiplantae > Streptophyta > Magnoliopsida > Poales > Poaceae > Secale > Secale cereale. The sequence goes on from LR738710.1 coordinate 105,511,548, forward strand.
GTAAAGGCACCAACAAACTCATGGCACAAATCCGACCAGGAGGAAATAGAGTCTACCGGCAAGTGCATCAACCACGACATGGCGTTGGGTTTAAGAGCCAATGGGAAGTAATTCGCAAGCACCTTATCGTCGCGGGCTCTGGCAGCCTGCATCGCGATGGTGTAGATGCTGAGGAACTCCGACGGGTGGGTCTTGCCGTTGTACTTCTCGCCAACATCAGGCTTGAAGGTGCGGTGAGTGGGCCACTGGAACTGCCGCAGCTCACGGGTAAAAGCCGGACAGCCTACCTCGTAAGCTAGACCTCCAGGGCTCTCCGGTGCTGTGCGGTCCACAGCAGGCCCTGCTCGCCTGTCTGATTGGTGGCGCGCTGCGCGCCGGTGCTCGATGGTGGTCCGAGCGTCTTCATGAGCTTGCTCCTGAAGAACTTGATGCTGGTCGCCGTGGGTCCGTGGGTCGGACGACGCTATGGAGATGGCGTCGCCCGCGACATCTCAACGAGTCGACACACGCGATACCGGGCGAGGAGGAGGCGAATGCATCGTGGTCGCGGTGCTGCCTGTCCTCCCGCCACCGGTGCGTGGGACCCCTTCGGAACGTCGACCCGGGGGCCTCGCTGGACTTGGTTCATCCTTATTGGCGACCGCGACGAGGCTTCGGATGGTGGCTCTCCATTCGTCGAGTTTCCCCGTAATGGGAGGAAAGTCGAGGAGCAACTATGCGCGCCAGGGCTTTTGCTGGGGTTAGCGGTAGCGAGACCTGCACGGACCGCGACACGCTTCGACCCCTGACCATGTCAGGAGGAGCTCCATCACGATCCCACGGTCGCATGCCGTTTTCACCAGCGCTTTAGCGGGCGGGCAGGTCTTCTACGTCTCGGGAACGGCACTCGGGGCTCTTCCCGCGGCGACGCCAGGGATCTTCGGCGTGATGATGACGTTCGTCGCGCGCTCCTTGGGAGGAGCGCGTTGTTGGCGCTGGCGTGGGAGTCTTGGAGGCCTTTGCGTCGCCTTCAGGAGATGCGGCGGCGATCCGGGAGGGCCCCGCACCACCCACGGAGGGCCTGGCTTCGTCTTTAGATTTGATGGTGTGTGGCCTGTTACTAGGCGCACAAACATCGGCACCTCCCAAACTCCGTCTGCAAGGACGGTGTTGGTGTTCGCGAGCAGTGCCGCGGGTCCTTTCCGCGACCGGTCCGCTGCTCGCCCGCGTCGGGATGGGCTATCCGGCCTCCGACTGGCCAACCGCCATCGTCGTCTTCTTCTTGGGCGCCATGATGATGAAGAAGCCTCGAACTGCCTGCTAAAGCCGATTCTCACAACTGCGCAGCCCCTACCTGGCACGCCAAAGATGTCGGCGTATTGGATCGACACCTATGGGATCACAAGAATCCCTACTACGGTTGCGGGGCGCGGGGTTGAGAGAAGAGCGGATCCAACAGATAGCACACGGTTCCTTTATCCAGGTTCGGGCCGCGAGGATGCGTAAAACCCTACTCCTGCTTTGGTGGATTGTATATCTATGTTCTTCAACTAGCTATGGGGCGTCAGGAGCTCAAAAAAGCCGAATCCTCCTCCTGGTCGCCTCGGGCCTCCTTTTATAGAGAAAGGGGTCGCCACAGTGGCACATAGGAGGTGGAAAGGGTACAGTGATGCGAGGTTTATCCCTCGCATTACATGACAAGGCACATTTAATGCGTCTTGCTTAGGTGTCCTTGCTTTATCGGGGACGGGGGAGAGGCATGTCTTGTCCGCCGCCGCTCCTTCTTGTGTTGACACGCGCCCTGGCCAGCGGTGCCTGAGATGCCATGGAGGCAGGGAGGCAGCTGAGGTGGCACAATGGTGGGTCTTCATGAAGATCTGTATGTCGCCACGCAGGTGCCTGCCCAGCTCGTTAGGTCGGCAGCTGCATAGGGCGGTGGAAGCTTAGTTGGTGTGGGCCTGATGGTGGCCCTGCGGATGTCCCCGGCAAGGGTCTTGCCGCGGCGCCTGCTGTCATCCCCGGCAAGATGCTTGCCGGAGGTCTTGTGGTCCTCCTTGGCTGGGATCCCGCCAAGGGTCGTCGTCTTCTTAGTGTGTATCTGATCTTGAATGTCTTCACAAAGATCTGCATGCCACTACGGGGACATCTCCCGAATCCTTGCCCCATGGGGGCAGTGGACTCAAGGGTAATTCGCTCCGTAGGCGAGGGGCGAGTTGTCGCGGCAAGGGTCTTGTCGGGGCTGCTTAAGCCGCCCCCGGCAAGGTTCTTGCCGAGGCTGCTGAAACTGGCTCCCGACAAGGATCTTGCCGGGGTAATCTGCTTCGTCCCTTTGCTCTTTGTGGTCTTGTTCTCTTGGGCTTCAGTCTTACCCTCGCTTACCTCCCTTGCCTTGCTTGGCGCGGCGGTGCCCGTGGCTCAGACTGCCCGTGCACAGTCATAGGGGTACAAAAAGTGTACCCCCCCCCCTTTTTGTACACCGACAGATTACAACAAGGAAATACTATCTATCAAAGAGCAATTATCATAATTAAATTCCTTGGAATCCAAAATAGTGGGTTCATTGCTATGTAAAGTTTTGACCTCTTCAATCCCACTTTTACAAATTTTTGTATCAAGATCTAAAAACTCCGAATCATTGGGACACCTTTTAACTAAAGTTGACTTATCTCCAGTCCCATCTTTTTTAAGATTCTTATTGGAAAATAAAGATTTAATAGGAGACACATCAATCACTTTTAGATCTTCATCTTTATTATCATCTACACTTGAAGAACACGTTTTCACAAAGCAATCTCTTTTAGCACATATCCTAGCGGTTCTTTCTTTGCACTCATCAATGGAAATTCTCATGGCCTTGAGAGACTCATTGATATCGTGCTTGGGTGGAATAGATCTAAGTTTCAAAGAATCAACATCAAGAGAAATTATATCCACATTCCTAGCCAACTCATGAACCTTAAGCAATTTTTCTTCAAGCAAAGCATTGAAATTCTTTAACACTAGTCTCAAAATCAGAAGGCATCTTATTAAAATTTCCATAAGAGTTGTTGTAGGAATTACCATAATTATTAGAGGAATTACTAGGGAACGGCCTAGAATTATAGTTTCCTCTATATTCGTTGTTACCAAAATTGTTCCTACTAAAAAAATCACATCCATAGATTCATTATTATTATCAATCAACATGGACAACGACACTCTTATTAGCAAATAATTTCATAAGTTCATCCATCTTTCCACTCAAAACATTAATCTCTTCAATCGCGTGAACCTTTTTACTAGTGGATCTTTTGGTGTGCCATTGAGAGTAATTAACCATAATATTGTCTAGGAGTTTAGTAGCTTCTCCTAAAGTGATTTCCATAAAAGTGCCTCCCACAGCCGAATCTAAAAGATTTTTAGAAGCAAAATTGAATCCAGCATAATTTTTTGTATAATCATCCATAAATTCAAACCATATGTGGGACAATTACGTATCATTAATTTTATCCTCTCCCAAGCTTGTGCAACATGCTCATTATCAAGTTGCTTAAAATTCATAATATCGTTTCTAAGAGAGATGATCTTAGCGGGAGGAAAATACTTAGAGATAAAGACATCTTTGCACTTATTCCATGAATCAATACTATTTTTAGGCAAAGAAGAGAACCAAGTTTTAGCATGATCTCTAAGCGAAAACGGAAATAGCTTCAATTTAACAATAGCATTATCCACATCTCTCTTCTTTTGCATATCACACAAATCAACAAAGTTGTTTAGATGGGTAGCGGCATCTTCACTAGGAAGGCTAGAAAATTGATCTTTCATGACATGATTCAACAGAGCAGCATTGATTTCACAAGAGTCAACATTGGTAATAGGAGCAATCGGAGTGCTAATAAAATCATTGTTGTTGGTATTGGAAAGTCACACAATTTAGTATGTCTTGAGCCATTGTGACAAACAATCAATCCAACACGCAAGAAAACAAGAAGCAAGCGAAAAGAGGCGAACAGAAAAAGGGCGAATAAAACGGCAAAGGTGAAGTGGGGGAGAGGAAAACGAGAGGCAACTGGCAAATAATGTAATGCGAGGGATAAGAGTTTGTGATGGGTACTTGGTATGTCTTGACTTGTGCGTAGATCTCCCCGGCAATGGAGCCAGAAATTCTTCTTGCTACCTCTTGAGCATGCGTTGGTTTCCCTTGAAGAGGAAAGGGTGATGCAGCAAAGTAGCATAAGTACTTCCCTCAATTTTTGAGAACCAAGGTATCAATCTAGTAGGAGACTACACACAAATCCCTAGTACCTGCACAAACAATTAAGGACCTTGCAACCAACGCGATAAAGAGGTTGTCAATCCCTTCACGACCACTTGCAAAAGTGAGATCTAATAGCGATAATAAGATAAATATTTTGGTATTTTTGTTGTATAGGTTGAAAAGTAAAGATTGCAAAATAAACTACGATAAAAATAGAAAATTGACGGGAGATTAATATGATGGAAAATAGACCCGAGGGCATAGGTTTCACTAGTGGCTTCTCTCAAGATAGCAAATCTTACGGTGGTTGAACAAATTACTGTCGAGCAATTGATAGAAAAGCGCATAGTTATGAGAATATCTAGGCATGATCATGTATATAGGCATGACGTTCGTGACAAGTAGACCGGAACAATTCTGCATCTACTACTACTACTCCACACATCGACCGCTATCCAACATGCATCTAGAGTATTAAGTTCATAAGAATAGAGTAACGCATTAAGCAAGATGACATGATGTTGTAACATCCCAAATTTTCAATTTGGAATGTTATACACAGATCATATTGCATTTCATGCTTTTTGCATTTTGTTTGTGGCGTTCCTCGAAATTCTAAGCAACTCAAGGACCTACGGAGAGAGTTGGGAATTGTACCGTTTTCGTATTTGAGTTCGCTCGAATACCGGTACGAGGACAGTGTGATTCTAATTATTTTCTCTCCTCAAAAATATTTCTAAATACAAAATATGAGCGGAGATAATATGACTTCTCCAAAATAAAAGAAATATTGGAGGAAAAATATTAAAATCACTTTTGGTATTTTTCTGGATTTATTTGCGGATTTATTTGCATAGGAAAAATGCGTGTTTTTCAAAACTGTATTTAGGTTCGGGAAAAATGTTCACTTTGTCCTAAATATTTTTAGAGGACGGTGAAAATTTATTTCGGGAATTTTGGAGTCTGTTTGGTATTTCTTTCGTTAATTTTTCTGCACCAGGACTCTATTTAGAAAAAAAATATTAGGAAACCGACTTGGAGTCGTGAAGGCCCAGGACTCCGGGCTTTATAAGCCAGCGCCCCCAGCCCAGCGTCCGCCCCTGCCCTAACCCTAGCCGCGCCGCCGCCCCTGCTGCCGCCACCGCCGCGCCGCACCTTGCCGTCCCGCACCGCACCCTGCGCCGCCGCCTCTCGCCGCTGCCGCCGCCCGCACCGCGCCGCGCCGCCTGCCGCCCCGAGCCGCCCCGCCGCCGCCATCGGTTTTCTCCAAAAGACCGATCGGCTTTTTTAGGAAAACCCTAGATCTGTTTTTTTTAGAATAGATCGGTTCGGTTTTTCCGTCAGTTTAGTTATTTAGCGGACGTTCGTCCGTACGTTCGTTTTAACGAACGGTTTTCGTTAGTTAGCCGCAGACGGCTAACATTTGTTCGTTAGCCTGTTCGTCCGTTTTCTTTTTCGGGGTATTTATCCGCGGTTATTCCGATCGCGATTTTTGCCCTGATCTTGTTTTTCGTTTTTCTTTTCGTTCGAGAGTCGGAATCAGGTGATTCAAAATCCCAGATCTTCGTCTCGAATCCCTCTTTACGTTTAATCAAGTGGAACAAGATTTTGGCTACTATAAAATTTGACTTTAGGCCAACTTGTAAACCGGAGCTCGTTTCTTTTGCAGTTTGAGTTTCGTTGCCTTTTCTGAGTTGATTCTTTTTGCAAACCGGAGTTCTTAAGTTGAACTTTCTGGTTAGATCTTTTATTTGAGTTTTACCCATGCATTAGTTAAGTACTTATTGTGTGCTTGTTTGATTGCGATAGAGTACCCGGAGTGCGCCGCTTGCTACTTTGAGTCTCTAGGTTTTGCGGATCATCAGCAAGGTAAGTAACACTTTGATCATACTTTCCAATTACCAAGTTTTCATTGCATTAGTCCAACCCTCACACATTGCATGAGTAGGATCAATTAACTTATGGGATTGGGAAGTAGTTTGAGGTAGTACTTATTACCTGCATTACATTCAAACCTTTGGGAGTTACTTCTACGTTTGCTGTTAGGCCATGCTATGCTCGTAGACGTGGTTTGGGTTTGAGTGAAATCCATGAAAGATGTGAGTTTGTTAATTAATGGTTCAACTTAAGGTGGCAACATTAATACACATCTGGGTGGATTGAGGCATCTGGGTATTCCAGTGATTGCCTGTTTTTCTTTTGGACCGCCACCCAGGCTCAAAGGGATCATGAGATTTTTCATACTAGAAACTTCCGTGTGCAGCCACATGCCAATATGGGCTCTGGCATAGTTGAGTAAGTTGTGGGAAACCTTTCCATGATGGGCTAGCAGATGTAGTGGGTTTTGTAGGTGTACCGGCCTATCTATCTGGTTAAGGGGACCTCTTCGGAAAGACTGTGTCTCGGTCATCCGTTTCTCAAACACCAGGCAGTGCGAGAAACCAAACGGAGGCGATCGAGCCTTGTGGGGAAAAGTGCACAAACCTCTGCAGAGTGTACAAACTGATCATGATTAGTCGTGTCCCCGGTTACGGACGTCTTGAGTATCTAGTACTTGGACTATCATGTGAATCTCATCATGTTACTTTAATTAATTTTGTTGGGTTTAATGACTATTTTTAATTGGGGTTGAGAGGATGTCTGTCTTCCCAACGATGTTTCAACTACCATGGTAGTTAATTAAAATATATTCCATTGAAGTAGGGAAAAATTGGCTTTACGCAAAAACTTAACCATAGAGCTTTCCAGCAGCCATATTGCATGTAGTATAGCTTACTTTCATTGCATTCTCTTGTGTTACCTTGCCAGCATATTCCTTGTGCTGACCCATTTTCGGGCTGCAACATTTCATGTTGCAGACTTTTTAGACGACGAGTAAGATGCCCTTTTAGGTCGTGGTTCTATACTCAGTGATGCCGTTGGAGTTGATGGACTCACTTATCTTCCAAGCCTTCCGTTGTTATCGTGTTAGATGGCATTCAGCCATAATAATTGTAATAAATTCATCGTTGGACTATCGATGTAATAAGTGTGTGATTGCTACTCTATTATAAATCCTTCAAGTACTGTGCGTGTCAGCATTACTGATCCAGGGATGACACTGATGCATAGAGATCAGACTGTTTGAGGTCTGGCCGCTACAGATGTAGAGGGATAAACTTATGCAATATGACATAAACCCCATCTTTTTATCCTCGATGGCAACAATACAATACGTGCCTTGCTGCGCCTGCTGTCACTGGAAAAGGACACCGCAAGATTGAACCCAAAGCTAAGCACTTCTCGCATTAGAAGAAAGATCAATCTAGTAGGCCAAACCAAACTAATAATTCAAAGAGACTTGCAAAGATATTAAATCATGCATATAAGAATTCAGAGAATAACCAAATATTGTTCATAGATAATCTTGATCATAAACCCACAATTCATCGGATCTCGACAAACACATCGCAAAAAGTATTACATCGAATAGATCTCCAAGAAGATCGAGGAGAACTTTGTATTGAAATCCAAAGAGAGAGAAGAAGCCATCTAGCTAATAACTATGGACCCGAAGGTCTATGGTAAACTACTCACACATCATCGGAGAGGCTATGGTGTTGATGTGGAAGCCCTCCGTGATCAATTCCCCCTCCGGCGGAGCTCCGGAAAAGGCCCCAAGATGGGATCTCACGAGTACAGAAGGTTGCAGTGGTGGAAATAGGTTTCCGTGGTGCTCTGGGATGTTTTCAGGGTATATGAGTATATATAGGAGGAACGGGTACGTCGGTGGAGCTACGAGGGGCCCACAAGGGTGGGGGGCGCGCCCTCCTGCCTCGTGGCTTCCCAGACTTGTACTCCAAGTCTCGTGGATTGCGTTTGTTCCAAAAACGATCCTCGCGAAGGTTTCATTCCGTTTGGACTCCGTTTGATATTCCTTTTCTGTGAAACACTGAAATAGGCAAAAAAAACAGCAATTTGCCCTAGGCCTTTGGTTAGTAGGTTAGTCCGAAAAATAATGTAAAAGTGCATATTAAAGCCCATTAAACATCCAAAATAGATAATATAATAGCATGGAACAATCAAAAATTATATATACGTTGGAGACATATCACACCCGCATATTAAAAAAAAGTGTTGGGTAGTTGGCGGCAACGACATGTCACAGCTGGATACAATCCTCGACCATTCATGTGCAATACACCCCGCCATGACAGAAAACTAACTTCCCACAGAAGCAAACACTATTGGGTCTTAGACAGGTAGCAAAAGTACGTACGCCTTCTGACTCGAGGAGCCTGGTCGTCACACCAATAACAATAGTCATACTCAGGAAATAGAAGTATTACACCCCCAAGGGCATTACCCGTCCGATGTAAAAGATGTATGAATGATTTACGAGATGCACTCCTCATGCAACCAGAGGAAACGAGCTCGTTGAGAGGTCTACATCATTGAGAAGTTTTAGTCAACGAACGATCAGTGGTCGGATATTCCCATTACATTTGATTACCCATTGATTACCGGATTGATACGTCTCCAATGTATCTATAAATTGTGATTGTTTCAGACAATTATATTATCACTTTTCTATAATTTATATATAATTTATATATCATTTTATATTATTTTTCTGGACTAACCTATTAATTTAGTGCCCAGTGCCCGTTCCTGTTTTTTTTGCATGTTTTTGGCTTCGTAGAAAATCCATACCTACTGAAGTCCAAACACGATGACACTTTACAATGATTTTTTTGGAATATATATAAAACTGATACGTCTTCAATGTATCTAGAATTTTTTTATTGTTCCATGCTATTATAGTATCAATCTTGGATGTTTTATATACAATTACAAGCACTTATATATTATTTTTGGGACTAACCTATTAACTTACTGCGTAGTGTCAGTTGTTGTTTTTTGCCTACTTTTGGTTTTCCAGAATATCAATACCAAACAAAGTCCAAATGCCATGAAGCTTATTGGATATATTTTTCTGGACAAAAGAGACACTAGAAGCTTCAGGAGAGTGTCAGAAGATGAAGTGTGGGCCCTCGAGGCACCAGGTACGCCTAGGGGGTAGGCGTGCCCTGGTGGCTCGTGGGGCCCACGAGGCTCCATTTGACCTAATTCCGCCTCTATAAATTCTCTAAAATCAAGAAACCAATAGAGCATGACGAAATACTTTTTCCGCCGTCGCTAGTTCCTGTTCTTGAGAGATACCATCTAGAGGTATTTTCCGGCACTCTGCCGGAGGGGGAATCAATCCCGGAGGGGCTCTACAGCAACCTTGCCTCCCTTACGATGATGTGTGAGTAGTTTACCATAGACCTACGGTTCCATAGTTAGTAGCTAGATGGCTTTCTCTCTCTCTCTTTCATCTTCAATACAATGTTCTCCTTGATGTTCTTGGAGTTCTATTTGATGTAATCACTTTTTGCGGTGTGTTTGTTGGGATCCAATGAATTGTGAGTTTATGATCAGATTATCCATAAATATTATTTCAGTCTTTTCTGAACTCTTTTGTGCATGATTATTATAGCTTCGTACATATATCCGATCTATTGATTTGATTTGGCCAACTTGATTGATTTTCTTCTAATGCGAGAGGTGCTATGAGATTGGTTCGATCTTACGGTGCTCAATGCCAGTGACAGAAAGGAACATGACATGTATTTGTATCACTGCCATTAAGGATAAAAAGATGGGGTTTATTCATGCGTGAGTTTACTTTGTATACATCCTGTCATCTTGCTTAAGGCGTTACTCCGTTCTTTATGAACTTAATACTATAGATGCATGCTGGATAGTGGTCGATGTGTGGAGTAATAGTAGTATATGCAGAATCGATTCAGTCTACTTCTCTCGAACGTGATGCCTATATACATGATCATTTCTTTGGATATCATCATGATTATTCTCTTTTCTATCAATTGCCCAACATTAATTTGTTTACCCACTTTATGATATTTTCAAGAGAGAAGCCTCTAGTGAAAACTATGCCCCCCTAGGTCAACTTTTATCATATATTGAAATCCAAAAATACCTTTCTGTAATTTTTCCTTGTTTATTTAATTTTTTGTTCTAGAAATCTATCTATCACTACAAAATTTAATCTTGCAAGTAATCATCAAGGGATTGACAACCCCTTGTTCGCGTTGGGTGCAAGTATTTGTTATTTTGTGTGTAGGTACTGCAAACGAGGTGTTGCGTGATTCTCCTACTGGTTTGATAACCTTGGTTCTTAACTGAGGGAAATAGTTATCTCTACTATACTGCATCATCCCCTCCTCTTCGGGGAAATCCCAACACAGCTCACAAGTTGCAGGAAAATTTCTGGCGCCGTTGCCGGGGAGACATGATACGCATCGATCGAGTACCTACGCATAAACTCCATCTCCTTGCATTTAAAATATTTGCTATTTACCTCTCGTTTTCATCTCCCTACTTCAATTTTTTTTTTGCAAAACTAAAAAATATTTTATGTTTGCCTTTTTCGTGTTTGCTTCTTATCTTGTTTGCCGAGTCACGATGTCTCAACAAAATACAAAATTGTGTGATTTTTTCAATAATAATAATAATAATAATGACTTTATTATTAATCCGATTGCTCCTCTGGCCGCTAGCGCGGAAACTTGAGATATTAATGTCGCTTTGTTAAATATGGTTATGAAAAAATTAGTTTATCATAGTCCCAATGAAGATGTTGCATCCCATCTTAACACTTCCATATAATTGTGTGATATGCAAAAGAAAAACGATGTGGATAATAATTGTGACGCCCCTGATTTTTCAGTACACTAATCATGCACGCAAATGTGTACGACCAAGATCAGGGACTCACGGGAAGATATCACAACACAACTCTAGACACAAATTAAAATAATACAAGCTTCATATTACAAGCCAGGGACCTCAAGGGCTCGAATACAGAAGCTCGAGAGCAACAGAGTCAGCGGAAGCAACAATATCTTAGTGCAAACATAAGTTAAACAGGTTTTGCCTTAAGAAGGCTAACACAAACATCAACGATTGAAGAGGCAAGGCCTCCTGCCTGAGGCCTCCTAAGTACTCCTGGTCGTCAGCTGTCTCCACGTAGTAGTAGACTCCGTCGGGGTAGTAGTAGTAGACGACTGGGTTGGCATCTGGCTCCTAGGATCCGCCATCTGATTGCAATAACTGGAAAGAAGAAAGAAGGGGGAAAAGGGGGAGCAAAGCAACCATGAGTACTCATCCAAAGTACTCGCAAGCATCAGATCTATACTAAGTATGCATCAGTATCAAAGGAATAAGCTGTATATGTGGACTGAATTGCAGAATGCCAAAAGAGGAGGGAAAGCCTAGCCTATCGAAGACTGGCATCTTCAAGCATCTTCTAGAAACCACCATATTGAAGCAGCAGAAGAGAATGCATAATAGCATTTTATAATTAACAAGCATGTTATAGTATTAACGGCCTAGAGATCCTTCCTTGACTCCCTGGGAGAAAGTAATCTCGCAGCCAACATATCCATCACATATCTCAAGTATCCATTTCTAGTTATAATAGATCAGGATATAAGATAAACGTCCGTTACGGTGGACACAGCAATTCGAATAGATAACTTCCCTGCAGGGGTGCACCACATTACCCTCACGCTCGATCATCTCAGGCCGGACACACTTTTCAGAGTCAATGCCCGGCCCCGGAAGATCAACACGTCGCAGCCCTACCTAGGCTCAGCAGAGATGTCCCGGCCGGTCTACATCCTAAGCACTCCGGGGTCATGGGCCATCGCCCGTTGCACTTCGGGTCATTACACGCAGGGTGAATACCAGTACCGCCTCGGATGGCTAGCACGATCCGACCGTGCCGCAATGCTGAACTGGACGTCTGACAAAGCTTCGGCTGTTACCACGATGCCGAGGCCCATAACTATTCTCGCATGGCGGTTAGTGCATAAAGGCCATAGGCCAACTCAGAACAAATACCCAAATCTGTTAGTGCATTATTGACAGAAGTGACGGTTGTCGGGACAAGTACGGAGCTATCTCCCCTCCTGGGTGATACCGCTAAACAGCCAACCGCCACCGTAAGAACTTCCGCGGGTGCTCACCGGGCCCGCCCGCTTTTGACAAAGGTCTCAAGTAAAGTCCATGTAACCGTGTGTCCAATCATCCAGGGGAAACCCCGAGGAATCACCCTCAGTGAATTCCACTCGATGTGTCCTCAAGGCGAACTATGAGGAATCACCCCCGAGGTTCACACTTGAGGGGTTGCACGACAAAGTCGTGTCAGGAATGGAGAAAGTGGAATCACCCTTGATGACCACGACTGAATAGCTACACTACAGAGTTATTATCAAGAGTGCGTTACGAGGTTTCACCCTCGGCACCCGATAGTACCTCTATAGATTCGAGCACCAAAGTGGGTGTGATGTGATCTGAAGTGTCGGGCTCTGATCTTCGATCACGTTGCTCGAGTCGTCGATGATGAAGCAGGGGTAACAAGGACAGTCGGGCTCCGGTCTTCGATCACGTTGCTCGAGTCGTCGATGATGAAGCAGGGGCAACAAGGACAAGGTGGGGGTCACTGATGGATCACTATGCAACCTGTACTAAGAAGTTTAGCATAGCATGTAGGTAACAATAGCAGGTACAAAAGTAGGTTATGCATCAGAATAGGACCAATCAATAACAATAGAAAAATCTAATGCAAGCATGAGAGAGAATGGAATGGGCGATATCGGGATGATCAAAGGGGGGGCTTGCTTGGAAGCTCTGCTAAAATAGAAGGAGGGTCGTCGTCGACGAAGTCGATCACAGGGACATCGGCAGGGGTCTCGGGGTCTACTAGAGAAGAAGAGGGGGGAGAAACAATAAATACATAGCACACAGATGCATGACATGACAATAAGCGGTACTAGGGGTGTTCTAACGCAGTGCTACACGATACAGGCGAAGGGGGGAACATCCGGGAAAGCATTCCCGGTGTTAGGCATTTTCGGACAGACGAACCGGAGGGGGATTGTTCCATGTTCACTATGATAGGGATGTGGGGCGGACGAACGGACCGCGTATTCGGATTCGCCTCGCCGTTCTGAGAAACTTTCATATATAAATGTTTTTAATCAGAGTTACAGATTATTTTCTATGAATTTCCAAAGTTTTAATAATATTCTAAATTATTTTAATTCGAATTAAAAACAGAATATACTTTTATTACATAGCTGTGGCCAGCCACAGTCAATGATATGTGGGGCCTAGGTCAAAGTCAACATAGTCAAATTGACTGGTCAACAAGGTCAATGGGACCCAGCTGTCATAGTCACATAGGCAACTTAAAAGAATAAAATAATTTAGATAGGGGGTGGGTCCTACTTTCATAGACAGAACATGTTTTAGATTTATTTATAAAACAAATAGTTAAACAAAGTGGCTCGCACGTCATAGTCTACTAGTAGTTGAACTAGTTAGGCAATTGGACTAATATCTCTCTTAGTACTGTATTAAACAGGGCTAGCCCCATGTGCACACACACGAACAGCACGGGAGGCACAGCCACACAGGCCATGGCCACGGTCAGTCGGCCACTGCCCAGGCGAGCGGGGGCGCTACCAGGGGAGGGCGCGGGCACATGTGGGTGTGGGTGTGGACGCGCGTGCGCGACGCGGCTGGGGTGCACGCAGGCGGGCGCTGGCGGCAGCGACGCAGCAGCAGTAGCACAGCCAGCAGCAGCAGCGCATTAGCAAGCGGCGCAGCATTAAGCGGCAGCAGCGGCAAGAGCAATAGCAGTGTGAGGAGCAGCGGCAACAAGCAGTACAGGCAGCAACAGAGACGGAGAGCAGCGGCACCAAGCACGCACGTACGTGTACGCGCGACCTCGGATGAGCTCGGGGACGGCGACTACGGCAACGAATCGAAGGGGAAAAGTGGGGATTAGGAAGATGGGCTCACAACGGTTCCAACAGAGGTGACGAGGAGGTCGGAGGTGGACCGGAGCCGCAGAAAACGACGTCCAACATCGGTGATGCAAGCGACGGAGATGCGCTCGATGGCGAACGCACGGGGTGGCTCTGGTCGATTTGAAGCTCTGAATGGATGAGCTCCACTGTGGCGGTTCTCCTGGACTAGTCGGTGCGGCGAACGATGGCCGATGGCCACGGGCTTGACGACTGCGCGGTGACGTCCCGCCCGGCCGACGAGACAGAGAGAAGGAGAGAGGTGAGCGAGAGGGGGAGTTGAGGGGGGATTAGGGTTCACTTGGGGAGGGGCGTCGGCCTTATAGGCCGAGGGGAGCCGGCGGATGGCCGCGGCCGTGGCAGCCATCGGCTCTGTCCATGATCCCCTATGGGCACAGCAGAGGGGAACGGTGCTCGTGGGCCGGCCTGGCCAACTAGCTGGGCTAAGGCCCAGGGGAGGGGGACGTTTTATCCTTCTTTACACCTTTTCCTTTTCTTTTCTTTTATTCTTTTCCTTTTGCATTCCCTTTTAGCTAACAAATGTATTTTGTAAAATGTGGGACTTGGCCCCATAAATAACTTGCATCATCTAGAACTGCCACAATCTAGTTTGGGAGACTTTTGAGTTTGTTTGATTTTTTCTTAAATGGAAAGGCATTCAATTAATTGTTAACGCCACTGTTTTAATCATTTTCCTGCAACTAAACCTTTTACAAAAAGATGAGTTCACCACCAATATTACCTACCATTTATTTGCCACAAGAAGAACATTTCATTTTAGACATTTGAAAACTTTTATTTTTTACTTTAATTTAAATTAGCACTTTAAACTCGGTTTTCAGTTCGAACGTGATTGAATCATCGCAAGGTTAACAATAGTAACCGCGGTGACGTGGCATCATTAGCATTGGATTACTGTAGCATAATTATTCGGGAGTTACAATTCTCCTCCACTACAAGAAATCTCGCCCCGAGATTTTGGAGGTAGAAGGAAACAGTTTGGGGTATTCATCACGAAGACGATCCTCCCGTTCCCAGGTAGCTTCATCTTCAGAGTGATGTGACCACTGGACTTTGAGGAACTTGATCGCCTTCTGACGTGTGCGGCGTTCAGCTTGGTCGAGAATGCGGACCGGATGCTCTTTATAGGAGAGGTCTTGTTGCAACTCGAGCACTTCATGATCCACTGCGTGGATTGGGTCCTTGAAGCAGCGGCGGAGCTGTGACACGTGGAACGCATCATGAACCTGAGAAAGGTTCGACGAAAGCTCCAACTGATATGCCACTTTTCCACGCCTTTCAAGAATAGTGAATGGACCAATATAGCGAGGAGCTAGCTTGCCCTTGATCCCGAAGCGGGTGCACCCTTCATTGGTGTGACTCGAAGATAAGCCTTTTTGCTAGGTTGATAGACCATGACTTGGTGATGATGGTCATACTGACTTTTTTGACGTGACTCAGCAGTCTTGAGATTCTCGCGAATGACACAGACTTGTTCTTCAGCGTGTTGGATAATATCCGGACCGAAGAGTGGACGTTCCCCAGTTTCTGACCAGTTCAGAGGGGTTCGGCACTTTCGTCCATATAACACTTCGAAGGGGGCCATCTTCAGACTAGCTTGATAGCTATTATTGTAAGAGAACTCAGCATATGGGAGAGATTCCTCCCATTTCTTGCCGAAGGAAATAACACAAGCTCGAAGCATGTCTTCAAGAACTTGATTGACGCGTTCAACTTGTCCCTGTGACTGAGGGTGAAATGCAGTGCTGAAAGATAGATGAGTTCCCATTGCTTCTTGGAAACTTGCCCAGAACCTTGAAGTGAACAAGCTGCCACGGTCTGAGCTGATAACCAATGGAATACCGTGGAGTGAGACAATCCTGGACATGTAGAGAGTTCCCAGCTGAGTAGCAGTGATCGTTTATTTGACGGCCAGTAAGTGTGCAACTTTAGAAAGCCGGTCAATGACGACAAGAATAGCATCATTACCTTTCTGCAATTTGGGAAAACCAGTGACAAAGTCCATTTCAACATGGTCCCATTTCCATTCAGGAATAGAGATAGGTTGCAGTGTTCCAGCAGGCCTTTGATGTTTTGCTTTGATACGACGGAAAACGTCACATTCTGCAACATAAGGAGTAATGTCTTACTTCATATTTGACCACCAAAATCTGTGCCGAATGTCTTGGTACATCTTGGTGCTACCCGAATGAATAGACAGAGGCGTATCATGAGCTTCTTTCATAACCTTCTGAGTAATATCCAGGTTGTCTTTTGAAGGAACCACCAGGCAACCTTTAAAGAACAAGGTGCCATCATCTTCAACAGTGATGAACGAGGGCATTCCTTCTACGAGGTAGCGCATAATCTTCTCAACTTGAGAGTCATATTTCTACAGCCTCTTGATGCCGTCCACAAGATCTGGTTCGACTGCCAGGGTATTAAGGTAACCCTGGGGAACAACACGGAGGTTCATCTTGCGGAATTCTGGAGGAGGGCGTGTGAGTGCACCAGGAGGAACAATATGTAGGTTCAGCTTCCTGAATTCTTCAACAAGCGAGGGCTGAACTTTACGAACCTGGAGGTGGTTGTAATAAGACTTATGGCTCAAGGAATCATCCATACATTAGCCTTGCCCGGTGTATAAGAAATACCCAAGTCAAAATCAGCTATAGTCTCCATCCATCTCTGCTGATGGAGGTTCAAATCTGGTTGAGTAAACAGATACTTCAGACTTTGGTGGTCGGTGAATATCTCGAAACAATTACCGAGAAGGTAATGTCGCCACTGTTTGAGTGCATACATGACAGTAGCAAGCTCGAGGTCATGAACTGGATAGTTCTCTTCGTGAGGGTGAAATTGACGAGAGCCATAAGCATCGCAGTAATTGACCAAATCCTTCTTAGTATCTGGAGGAGCAAGCACTGGGGCAGAAGTCAGCTTGTCTTTGAGTGCCTGGAAACTTTCCTGACACTTTTCTGTCCTTTCGAACTTGACACCTTTGTGAAGCAGACCAGTCAGGAGCTTGGCAACCTTAGAGAAGTTCTCGACAAATCGAGGGCAATAGCTGGCGAGTCCGAGAAAACTTCTCACTTGTTTGACATTCTTCGGAGGATTCCAATCGAGAATAGCCTGAACTCGCTCGGGGTTGACGGCAATACCATCCTTGGAGATCACATGGCCAAGGTAGGTTACTTCGGGAAGCCAGAATTCACGCTTTGAATACTTAGCATATAGTTGATGTTATCGAAGCTTTTCCAGAACAAGTCGATGGTGTTCAGCATGTTCTTCTTTGTTCTTGGAGTATACCAGGATATCATCCAGATAAACCACGACGAACTTGTCGAGGTATTCCATGAATATATAGTTCATTAATCGGGAGAACATTGCTGGAGCATTGGTCAAGCCGAAAGACATGACGGTGTACTCGTATGAACCATAGTGAGTAACGAATGCGGTCTTGGGAATATCCTCTTCACAAACTCAAATATGGTGGTAACCCAACCTCAAATCAAGTTTAGAGAATACTGAGGAACCAGCAAGCTGATCATACAGGTCGTTGATTCTGGGAAGCGGATACTAGTTCTGAATTGTTGCCTGGTTGATAGGTCGGTAATCATGGACCAAATGATTCGTACCATCCTTCTTCTTGACAAAGAGAGAAGATGCTCCCCAAGCGGGGGAACTTGGACGGATAAAACCCTGACGAAGTGAAGTGTCGATTTCCTCCTTAAGCTCAAGGAGTTCATGCGGCGGCATCTTGTATGGCCACTTGGCAATAGGAGTAGTACCCAGCTTCAAGTCTATGATGAATTCAACAGCTCTAGCAGGGGGTATTCCCGGAAGTTCTTCTGGAAAGACATCTTCAAAATCACGAATGACTGGAATGTTCTCTATTCCTTTAAGAGGTGAAGCATTCAATGCATTCAAAACATATATCTGATACTCGGCATCCTGCGCTGCTTGGGTTGAGTATTGGACTGTCTGGCCAGAAGGGTGAGTGAGCTAGACTATCTTGGTAGCATAGTCAATCAAAGCATTATGGGCTGTCAACCAATCCATGCCAAGAATGATGTCAATGTTGGAAGGTCCGAGCACAATGAGAGTAGCCGGAAATAGTAGACCTCCAATCTCGATTTGGTTGCGAGGGCATAACATTGTGGTTTGCCATTTGGATCCCGGAGATTGAACCACTTAAGGAGTGGGCAAATTTTCCATACCGAGACCATGCAACTAAGCAAATTGTTGGGACACAAAGGCATGCGATGCTCCTGAATTAAAGAGAACAGCAGTTGGCACTGAATTAACGCGAAGGGTACCCATCACGATTTTTGGGGACTCACGAGCTTCTTCAATCTTGACATGGGTGACTTGACCACCAGTCATAGCAGGTGGTTCGGCACTACAACTTCCGGTATGATGGGTTCGACAGCCCTTCTTACGACCAATATGAGGACGTGGAGCATTTTGGTGCTGACCCGTGCGACAGTTGATAGCAAGGTGCCCTGGTTGTCCACACTTGCGGCATAAGCCATCATTATGGGGGGAGCCACATTATTGGATTGTCCACCCTGAATAGTTAGTTAACTCGGCGGCGGACGCAGACGAGGTGCAACATAAGATGGCCTTGGTGTCGGAGCAGGTCGGTGATGAACATTGTGTGGGATCCAGACTCGACGTTTCTAAGAAGGTTGGCCCGAGGATGGGCCAACATCTCTAGTACGCTTGAGCGACTCCTGGTACTCGGTTAGACCAGTTTCAATTCTAAAAGCTTGGCTGACAAGTGTTGCAAAGTCTACGCAATCATGAGCAACAACTGCGAGCTTTATATCGGAACGCGGTCCTTCACGGAAGTTCTCCTCCTTACAAGCGTCAGTGTCGACGTCATCCTCGGCATAGCGGGATAATTCAAGGAATTTCCTCTGGTATTCATCCATAGTCATTGTGCCCTGTGAGAGTTTGCGAAACTCCTTCTTCTTCTGGTCCATCAGACCTTGAGGAATGTGCGTGCACGGAAGGCTAACTGAAATTCTTGCCAAGTGGTTACAGTTTCTGCAGGCAGCATACCCCTGTGACCTTCTCACCATTGATGAGCTGGACCTTTCAAGTGAAATGTCGCATAGGCGACGTAACTGGCAAGGGAAACATTAGCTGACTTCATCTTAAACTGGATGTCACGAAGCCAATCATCAGCATCCATAGGATTGGTGGAGTTCCGGAAAATGGACGGGTTCAGGCGTACAAATTCTGGCAGTGTTATTGGGGTAGGCTGTTGATGAGCATTCTGGTTTGGAAGCTGGGCCATTACTCCAGTCATAATCTAACGATTCAGTTTAAATTGTTGCATCATTGCGGCAATACAGAGTGGAGGTGGAGGATCATCAGCCATCCTGCTAAAATGTAACACGGGGTAGTTTAGCACTGAGCATTTGCTAAGACTAGTGACCATTCATGACGAAACTTGCATTGTGAATGAAACACTATAAATGCATCGTAGTAGTCAACATGACATAGTGTGCACTATTCAAAACTACTATACTAAGGAAAACTATGGCTTTATCCATCTTTGGGGTGAATGTGGTCACGGGATCCTAATGTTTGAGTTAGTAAATTCGTTTAACCCAAATAGAAGAGGGTTCAGAATCCCGGAGTAAAGATCGAGGAGTAAAAGATCCTAATACCACCAGTTGGCGACGTGGGCCCGTAAGCCACACAGCCATGTTAGGAAAACAGTTTTCCAAAGACTAGACTCAACTTCGGCCAAGGAGTTGGAAAGGGGGATTTCTACAGGCAGTCGGCTCTGATACCAACTTGTGACGCCCTCGATTTGTCTATACAGTAATCATGCACGCAAATGTGTACGACCAAGATCAGGGACTCATGGGAAGATAACACAACACAACTCTAGACACAAATTAAAATAATACAAGCTTCATATTACAAGCCAGCGGCTGATAACCCACAAGTCTAGGGGATCGCAACAGTTTTTGAGGGTAAAGTATTCAACCCAAATTTATTGATTCGACACCGGGGGAGCCAAAGAATAGTCTTAAGTATTACGAGCTGAGTTGCCAATTCAACCACACCTCGAAACTTAGTATCTGCAGCAAGGTAATTTAGTACCAAAGTAGTATAATAATAGTGATAACAGCAATAGAAGTAACGGTAGTGTTTTTGTAGTTTTTGTAATAGTAGCAGCGGAAAAGTAAATAAGCAATAAGCAATATGTGAAAAGCTCGTAGGCATTGGATCGGTGATGGGGAATTATGTCGGATGCAATTCATCATGTAAAAGTTATAACCAAGGATGACACAGAGCTAGCTCCAGTTCATCAATGTAATGTAGGCATGTATTCCGAATATAGTCATACGTGCTTATGGAAAAGAACTTCCATGACATCTTTTGTCCTACCCTCCCGTGGTAGCGGGGTCCTATTGGAAACTAAGGGATATTAAGGCCTCATTTTAATAGAGTACCGGACCAAAGCATTAACACATGGTGAATACATGAACTCCTCAAACTACGGTCATCACCGGGAGTGGTCCCAACTATTGTCACTTTGGGGTTGCCGGATCATAACACATAGTAGGTGACTATAGACTTGCAAGATAGGATCAAGAACACACATATATTCATGAAAACATAATAGGTTCAGATCTGAAATCATGGCACTCGGGCCCTAGTGACAAGCATTAGGCATAGCAAAGTCATAGCAACATCAATCTCAGAACATAGTGGATACTAGGGATCAAACCCTAACAAAACTAACTCGGTTACATGGTAAATCTCATCCAACCCATCACCGTCCAGCAAGCCAACGATGGAATTACTCACGCACGGCGGTGAGCATCATGAAATTGGTGATGGAGGAAGGTTGATGATGACGATGGCGACGATCTTCACTCTTCGGAGCCTCGAACGGACTCCAGATCAGCCCTCCCGAGAGAGATTAGGGCTTGGCAGCGACACCGTATCGTAAAACGCGATAATTCTTTCTCTTTGGTTTTTTTTATCCCCGAAAGTGAATATATGAAGTCCGGGGGTACGTCGGTGGAGCATCAGGGGGGCCACGAGGTAGAGGGCGCGCCCAGGGGCACGGGGCGCGCCCCCCACCCTCGTGGACAGGGTGTGGGCCCCCTAACATAGATCTTTCCGCATATATTTTTTATATTTTCCAAAATAATTCTCCGTGGATTTTCAGGTCATTCCGACAACTTTTTTCTGCACAAAAACAACACCATGGCAATTTTACTGAAAACAACGTCAGTCCGGGTTAGTTCCATTCAAATCATGCAAGTTAGAGTCCAAAACAAGGGCAAAAGTGTTTGGAAAAGTAGATACGTTGGAGACGTATCAACTCCCCCAAGCTTAAACATTTGCTTGTCCTCAAGCAATTCAGTTGATAAACTGAAAGTGATAAAGAAAAACTTTTACAAACTCTGTTTGCTCTTGTTGTTGTAAATATGTAAGCCAGCATTCAGGTTTTCAGCGAAGATCATGAACTAAACACATTCACAATAACTTTCAGGTCTCATGTCTACTCACATCAATGCCATAATCATCTAGCAAGCAATATAATAAACCTCGGATCACAACACTTCCTCAAAACAATCATGATATGATATAACAAGATGGTATCTCGCTAGCCCTTTCTGAGACCGCAAAACATAAATGCAGAGCACCTTTAAAGATAAAGGACTGACTTGACATTGTAATTCATGGTAAAAGAGATCCAGTCATGATCATACTCAATGCAAATTAATAGTAATACATGAAAATGACAGAGGTGCTCTCCTACTGGTGCTCTTTTATAAGAGGATGATTACTCAGCATGAAAGTAAATAGTTAGGCCCTTCGCAGAGGGAAGCAGGGATTTGTAGAGGTGCCAGAGCTCGATTTTTAAATAGAGATGAATAATATTTGGAGCGATATACTTTCATTGTCAACATAGCAACCAAGAATCTTGACCATGCTACATACATTATAGGCGGTTCCCAAACAGAATGGTAAAGTTTATACTCCCCCCAACCACCAACAAGCACACTCCACGTCCATCCGAATCCACGGGGTACCGTCCAAACAACCAACAGCCCTGGGGGAGTTTTGTTTAATTATTATGATTTTGAGCATGGGACTGGGCATCCCGGTTACCAGCCATTTTCTCATGAATGATGAGCGGAGTCCACTCATCGTGAGAATAACCCACCTAGCATGGAAGATATAGACAACCCTAGTTAATCCATGAGTTGTTCGAGCATACAAAATAGAATTTCATTTGAAGGTTTAGAGTTTGGCACATACAAACTTACTTGGAACAGCAGGTAAATACCGCATATAGGAAGGTATGGTGGACTCGTTGGAATAACTTTGGGGTTTATGGAAGTGGTTGCACAAGCAGTATTCCCGCTTAGTACAGGTGAAGGCTAGAAAGAGACTGGGAAGCGACCAGCTAGAGAGCGACAACAGTCATGAACATGCATTAAAATTAATCAACAATGAATGCAAGCATGAGTAAGATATAAATCACCATGAACATAAATATCGTGGAGGCTATGTTGATTTTGTTTCAACTACATGTGTGAACATGTGCCAAGTCAGACCACTTGAATCGTTCAAAGGAGGATACCACCCTATCATACCACATCACAACCATTTTAATATCATGTTGGCATGCAAGATAGACCATTATAAACTCTTAGCTAATTAAGCATGGCATAAGCAGCTATGATCTCTAATTGTCATTGCAAGCATGTTTCATTCATAATAAGTTGAATCAGGAACGATGAACTATCATATTTACAAAAACAAGAGAGGTCGAGTTCATACCAGCTTTCTCATCTCAATTAGTTCATCATATATCATCCTTATTGCCTTTCACTCGCACGATCAAACGGTGTGGATAATAATAATGGTGCACGTGCATTGGACTAAGCTGGAATCTGTGAGTTCTTAATACAAGAGAGAAGGCAAGGTAATATGGCTCAAGGATAAATCAACAATAAAGCATATGAGAGCCACTAAGCATTTTAATCATGGTCTTCTACTCTTGACCCCCAAAGAAAATAAAATAAACTATTTACACAGGAAAGCTCCCAACAAGCAAAAGAAGAACGAGAAATCTTTTTGGGTTTTCTTTTAATTACTATTACAAAAAAAGGAAAGTAAACTAGCTAGAAGCTGCAACTTATATTTTTTTGTTTTTCTTAAGGTTCTTCTAACACACAAGAAAAAGACTAAGAAAAAGAATTGAAACTAACATGGATGGTACAATGAAAGAGTGTGAGCACCGACAACTAGAATCAGTGTGTGAGCATGAATGTAAAGTCGGTGAGAAACACGTACTCCCCCAAGCTTAGGCATTTGGCCTAAGTTGGTCTATGGCCAGTATTGGCCTGACGGATAACCAAAGTCGTAGTTGGGGTTGTACTGAGATGCAGCAGCTACTGCCTACTGAGCTGCAGCTCGAAGGCGGGCTGCTTCCATCATATTATGATACTCATTTGCCTCCTCCCTGGTTATAGTGTATCTCCCTTTTGCATGAAAGTCAAACAAAGTAGGAGCAGGAAGAGTAATAGGAACGGCATGACACCTGTTAAAGATTAGTCGACATTTGAGGGATTGTTCATCCCTCTCTATAAACCGGTGACTAGTCATAGCATTGTAATCCAAATGAGCAAGCGGTAAAGGTTTATCATTTTCATGTACAGGCACACCAAGATGGCGGGCTATGCGAGTGGCATAAATCCCACAAAATAAATCTCCATGCAGACCATTATGATGTAGCCTACGTGCAACAATGGCTCCCAAGTTATATTGTCTATCACCTAATACAGCACTCTTGAGAACACTAAGATCAGGGACACACATGTGGCAAGCCTCATCTTTACCGTTTATGCATCTACCAATAAAGAGAGCAAAGTAATGAATAGCAGGAAAATGAATGCTCCCTATGGTAGCCTGTGTGATTTCTCTAGATTCCCCCATAGTGATACTAGCAAGAAAATATCTAAATTCAGATTTGCGAGGATCGCCCGTAATGCCCCACTGCAGGAGCTTACAAGCATCATTAAAATCCTCTAAGTCCATGGTGTAAGATTTATCATAAAGGTCAAACAGGACAGTGTGAGAATTATGTGAAGATGGAAATTTAAACCTTCTCACAGAGGTATCAGTTAATCCACGGTATTGAGGGCACTTATCTTGTATGAAGCCCTCGAGGTCAGCTTTGCGTACATATGCGTCAAATTCCTCCTTGATGCCAACCTGAACCATAAATTCATCTGACGGCCATTCACAAGGCCGCACCTCAGCTTCCCTCGGTAGTTCATCATCCGGCTCATGAAACGCGAGCCTCGGTTCTTGCTTCCTTGAAGACCCACCTTGGAAGATTTTCCTATGCATTTTTCTGAATTTTTTTGAAATTTTTAGTAACTCAAAATAAAAGTTAATCAAACTCAACAAGATTGATAGCAACAACTCCTACAAGTGCCTAGAGACTATATCATGCACTAGAACTAATTGGGACCAAGGAAACTTGACATGCAAGCTCAAGAACAAGGTCACCATAGCAACAAAAATTTCCAATAAATAAAGCACTAGAACAAAAACTAATTGGACCAATGGAGGAGTCACATACCAAGGAATAATCTCTCCAAATAGTTTGGTGAATGGTGCTTTGAGCAAGGAGATCGAAAATGGCAGCAAGATGAGCTAGAACTCGTGCTTGAGCGGGTTGGTGATTTTTTTGGGAGGAAGAAGAATGGAATGTGTGCAGGAATAAGTGGAGGGGGCCATGATACGTCTCCAACGTATCTATAATTTTTTATTGTTCCATGCTATTATTTATGATGTTTTGTATGTTTAATGGGCTTTGTCATACACTTTTATATTATTTTTGGGACAAACCTACTAACCCAAAGGCCCAGTCCAGATTGTTCTTTTTTGCCTGTTTCAGGGTTTTACAGAAAAGGGATATCAAACGGAGTCCAAACGGGATGAAACCTTCGGGAGAGATATTTTTGGAGCAAATCACGCACGGGACACTTGAGAACCACGGAGTAGGGGCCACGTGGTGCCCAAGAGGGTGGGGGTGCCCCCCCTAGGGAGCGCCCCCTGCCTCGTGGGTCCCATGTAAGGCCCCTGGTGCCCTCCTTCCTCCTTCCTCCCATGCAACTTTCCACCGTTCCGTTCATATGACATGTATCATATTGTCATATCGCCATGCATGATCATGTAGTTTACATCGTATTTGTGGCAAGGCCACCATGCATAATTTTTCATACATGTCACTCTTGAATCATTGCACATCCCAGTACACCGCCGAAGGCATTCATATAGGTCATACTTTGTTCTAGTATCGAGTTGTAATATCGAGTTGTAATTCAATGAAAGTGTGATGATCATCATTATTAGAGCATTGTCCCATGTGTGGAAAGGCTAAATCAATAAATCCCCTCCACACAAAAAAGAAAAAAAAGAAAGGCCAAAGAAAAAAAGAAAGGCCAAAAAAAGAAAAAAAAGAAAAGAAAAACGAACAATTGCTACTATTTTTTTCCACACTTGTGCTTCAAAGTAGCACCATGTTCTTCATGATAGAGAGTCTCATGTTTATTCACTTTCATATACTAGTGGGAATTTTCATTATAAAACTTGGCTTGTATATTCCAACAATGGGCTTCCTCAAATGCCCTAGGTCTTCGTGAGCAAGCAAGTTGGATGCACACCCACTAGTATCTTTTGTTGAGCTTTCATACATATTTAGCTCTAGTGCATCCGTTGCATGGCAATCCCTACTCACTCACATTGATATCTATTAATGGGCATCTCCATAGCCCGTTGATACGCCTAGTCGATGTGAGACTATCTCCCTCCTTTCTGTCTTCTCCACAACCACCTCTCTATTCCACCCATAGTGCTATGTCCATGGCTCACGCTCATGTATTTCGTGAAAGTTGAAAGGTTTGAAAGAATAGAGTATGAAAACAAGTGCTTGGCTGAAATTGGGGTTGTGCATGATATGAATATTTTGTGTGATGAAGAGGAAGCATAGCCAGACTATATGATTTTGTAGGGATAACTTTCTTTTGCCATAGTGTTTCGAGAAGACAGGATTGCTTTGTTAGTATGCTTGAAGTATTATTATTTCTTATGTCAATATAGACTTTTGTCTTGAATCTTTCAGATCTGAACATTCATGCCACAATTAAGAGAATTACATTGAAAAACTATGTTGGTTAGCATTCCACATCAAAAATTCTGTTTTTATCATTTACCTACTCGAGGACGAGCAGGAATTAAGCTTGGGGATGCTTGATACGTCTCCAACGTATCTATAATTTTCGATTGTTCCATGCTATTATTTATGATGTTTTGGATGTTTAATGGGCTTTGTCATACACTTTTATATTGTTTTTGGGACTAACCTGCTAACCCAAAGGCCCAGTCCAGATTGTTGTTTTTTGCCTGTCTCGGGGTTTTACAGAAAAGGAATATCAAACGGAGTCCAAACGGAATGAAACCTTCGGGAGAGATATTTTTGGAGAAAATCACGCACGGGAGACTTGAGAACCACGGAGTAGGGGCCACGTGGTGCCCACGAGGGTGGGGGCGCCCCCCCCTAGGGCGCGCCCCCTGCCTCGTGGGTCCCACATAAGACCCCCGGTGCCCTCCTTCCTCCTATATAAGCCTACGTACCCCGAAACCATCAAAGGAGAAGAAAAAACCCTAGTTCCACCACCGTAACCTTTTGTTCCCGTGAGATCCCATCTTGGGGCATGTTTCGGAGCTCCGCTGGAGGGGGGATCTACCACGGAGTGCTTCTACATCATCATCATCGCCTCACCATGAGTTGTGAGTAGTTTACCATAGACCTTCGGGTCCATAGCTAGTATATAGATGGCTTCTTCTCTCTCTTTGGATCTCAATACAAAGTTCTCCTTGGTCTTCGAGGAGATCTATTCGATGTAATCCCTGTTTGCGGTGTGTTTGTCAAGGTCCGATGAATTGTGGGTTTATGATCAAGATTATCTTTGAGAAATATTTGGTTCTTCTCTGAACTCTTTATGTATGATTATAATATCCTTGCAAGTCTCTTCGAATTATTGTTTTGGTTTGGCCTACTAGATCTATAGTTCTTGCAATGGGAGAAGTGTTTGGCTTTGGGTTCAATCTTGCGGTGTCCTTTCCCAGTGACAGTAGGGGCAGCAAGGCATGTATAGTATTGTTGCCATCGAGGATAAAAAGATGGGGTTTATATCATATTGCTTGAGTTTATCCCTCTACATCATGTCATCTTGCTTAAGGCGTTACTCTGTTCTTATGAAACCAATACACTAGATCCATGCTGGATAGCGGTCAATGTGTGGAGTAATAGTAGTAGATGCAGAATCGTTTCGGTCTACTTTTCTCGGACGTGATGCCTATATATAATGATCATGCCTAGATAGTCTCATAATTATCCGCTTTTCTATCAATTGCTCGACAGTAATTTGTTTACCCGCCGTAGAATATCGCTATCATGAGAGAAGCCACTAGATAACACTATGGCCCCCGGGTCTATTCTCAACATATCAATCTCCATCTACTTTACTTTTTCCGCTTTTACTTTCTGTTCTTATAATCAAAAATACCAAAAATATAAACTATCATCTCTATCAGATCTCACTTTCGTAAGTGATCGTAAAGGGATTGACAACCCCTTATTGCGTTGGCTGCGGAGTTCTTATTTGTTTGTGCAGGTGCGAGGGACTCACGCGTGGTCTCCTACTGGATTGATACCTTGGTTCTCAAAAACTGAGGGAAATACTTACGCTATTGTGCTGCATCTCCCTTTCCTCTTCGAGGGAATACAATGCAAGCTCGAGAAGTAGCAGGCCACGTGGGGCCCACGTGGCAGGGGGCGCGCCATGGACCCTCGTGGCTAGGTGCTGGCTCCCCTCGCTGTGTTTTCTATGCCATATATTCTCAAATATTCCAGAAAAATCATATTTAATTTTCAGGGCATTTGGAGAACTTTTATTTTGGGGGTATTTTTTATTGCACGGATAAGTCTGGAAACAGACAGAAAATACTATTTTTGCTTTATTTATCCTAATTAACAAAAAGTAAAAGGAGGGTACATAAGGTTGTGCTATCTAGATTCACCTATCTCATGCTCATCAAAAAGAATCCATTAACAAGGTTGATCAGGTCTTGTTAATAAACTCTTCCCGAATAACATGAAACCGGAGTTTCGAATAACACTAGGTTACCTCAATGGGGATATGTATGTTCCCAACAATAAGAATGTCATATGTCTTCTTGACAGTAGGAAGAGGAAATTCAAAACCTCCAATAGCAATAGTTGAAATGTTTCCAATATAATTGATACTGTGGACCTGAGGTTGTTTCCTCGGAAAGTGTACCGTATGCTCATTACCATTGACATGAAAAGTGACATTGCCTTTGTTGCAATCAATAATAGCCCCTGCATTATTCAAAAAGGGTCTACCAAGGATAATAGACATACTATCGTCCTCGGGAATATCAAGGATAACAAAGTCTATTAGAATAGTAACATTTGCAACCACAACAGGCACATCCTCACAAATACCGACAGGTATAGCAGTTGATTTATCAGCCATTTGCAAAGATATTTCAGTAGGTGTCAACTTACTCAAGTCCAGTGTACGATATAAAGAGAGAGGCATAACACTAACACCGGCTCCAAGATCACATAAAGCAGTTTTAACATAGTTTCGTTTAATGGAGCAAGGTATAGTAGGTACTCCTGGATCTCCTAGTTTCTTAGGTATTCCACCTTTAAAAGTGTAATTGGCAAGCATGGTGGAAATTTCTACTTCAGGTATCTTTCTTTTATTGGTAATAATATCTTTCATATACTTAGCATAAGGATTTGTTTTAAGCACATCAGTCAAACGCATACGCAAAAAGATAGGTCTAATCATTTTAGCAAAGCGCTCAAAATCCTCATCATCCTTTTTCTTGGATGGTTTAGGAGGAAAAGGCATGGGTTTCTGAACCCATGGTTCTCTTTCCCTACCGTGCTTCCTAGCAACAAAGTCTCTCTTATCATAACGTTGATTCTTTGATTGTGGGTTATCAAGATCAACAGCAGGTTCAGAACATCATCATTGTTATTATCACTAGGTTCATGTTCATTACCAGATTGTGTATCAGCATAAGAAATAGATATATCATTGGGATTCTCAGGTGTGTCAGCTACAGGTTCACTAAAAGCATGCAAAGTCCTATCATTTTTCTTTTTCTTCTTCTTAGATGAACTAGGTGCATCTAAATTAGCTCTCTGAGAATCTTGCTCAATTCTCTTAGGGTGTCCCTCAGGATACAAAGGTTCCTGAGTCATTTTACCACCTCTAGTTGCAACTCTAACAGCATAGTCATTATTCTTACCATTTAATTCATTGAGCAAATCATTCTGAGCCTTTAGTACTTGTTCTACTTGAGTGGTAACCATAGAAGCATGTTTACTAATGAGTTTCAGTTCACCTTTAACTCTGTAAATATAATCACTCAAGCGTTCAATCATATAAGCATTACGTTGCGATTGTCTACCAACATGTGCATTGAAGTTTTCTTGTTTCACAATAAAATTATCAAACTCATCTAAGCATTGGCTAGCAGACTTATAACGAGGAATATCACCTTCATCAAATCTATAAAGAGAATTTACCTTTACTACCTGTGTCGGGTTATCGAGACCATGTATTTCTTCAATAGGTGGTAAATTCTTAACATCTTCAGCTTTAATACCTTTTTCTTTCATGGATTTCTTTGCCTCTTGCATATCTTCAGGACTGAGAAAAAGAACACCCCTTTTCTTTGGAGTTGGCTTAGGGGCTGGTTCAGGAAGTGTCCAATTATTTTCATTGGCCAGCATATTATTCAATAGTAATTCAGCTTGATCAACTGTTCTTCCCTGAAAACACAACCAGCACAACTATCCAGGTGGTCTCTGGAAGCATCGGTTAGTCCATTATAAAAGACATCAACTATATCATTCCTCTCAAGAGGATGATCAGGCAAAGCATTAAGCAATTGGAGAAGCCTCCCCCAAGCTTGTGGGAGACTCTGTTCTTCAATTTGCACAAAGTTATAAATTTCCCGTAAGGCAGCTTGTTTCTTATGAGCGGGAAAATATTTAGCAGAAATATAATTCATCATATCCTGGGGACTACGAACACAACCAGGATCAAGAGAATTAAACCAAGTCTTAGCATCACCCTTTAACGAGAACAGAAACAACTTAAGGATATAGTAATAACGAATCTTTTTTATCATTGGTAAACATGGTGGCTATATCATTCAACTTAGTAAGATGTGCCACAACAGTTTCAGACTCATAGCCATGGAAAGGATCAGATTAAACTAAAGTAATTAACTCAGGATCAATAGAGAAATCATAATCCTTATCAGTAACAAAGATAGGTGAAGTAGCGAAAGCAGGGTCATGTTTCATTCTAGCATTCAAGGACTTTTCTTTCAGCTTAGCTAATAATTTCTTAAGATCATATCTATCGTTGCAAGCGAGAAAGTCTCTAGCAGTTTCTTCATCCATAACATAACCCTCAGGAACAACAGGAAATTCATATCTAGGGGGAGAAGCTTCATCATCACTTTCATAAATATTTTCAGTTTCAATATTTGCATTCTCCCTAACCTTAGCAATTTGTTCATCTAGAAATTCACCTAGTGGCACAGTATTATCAAGCATAGAAGTAGTTTCATCATACATAGCAAAAGTGGCATCATCAAGAACATACGACATATCAGATTCAATAGCAGGAGTAGCTATCGCAAATTTACCCATAACAGATGGTGAATCAAGTGCAGAGCTAGATGGCAGTTCCTTACCTCCCCTTGTAGTTGAGGGTAAGATCTTGGTTTTTGAGTCCTTCAAGTTCTTCATAGTGATCAATAGATATAAATCTCAAGTGACTTAAAGAATAGAGCTATGCTCCCCGGCAACGGCGCCAGAAAATAGTCTTGATAACCCACAAGTGTAGGGGATCGCAACAGTTATCGAGGGTAAAGTATTCAACCCAAATTTATTGATTCAACACAAGGGGAGCCAAAGAATACACTTAAGTATTAGCAGTTGAGTTGTCAATTCACCACACCTAGAAACTTAGTATCTGCAGCAAGGTAGTTTAGTAGTAAAGTAGTATAATAATAGTGGTAACAACAATAAAAGTAACGGTAGTATTTTTGTAGTTTTTAAATAGTTGCAGCGGAAAAGTAAATAAGCAGCAAGCAATATGTGAAAAGCTCGTAGGTATTGGATCGGTGATGGGGAATTATGTTGGATGCAATTCATCATGTAAAAGTTATAACCTAGGGTGACACGGAACTAGCTCCAGTTCATCAATGTAATGTAGGCATGTATTTTGAATATAGTCATACCTCCTCATGGAAAAGAACTTGCATGACATCTTTTGTCCTACCCTCCCGTGGCAGCGGGGTCCTATTGGAAACTATGGGATATTAAGGCCTCCTTTTAATAGAGTACCGGACCAAAGCATTAACACATGGTGAATACATGAACTCCTCAAACTACGGTCATCACCAGGAGTGGTCCCGATTATTGTCACTTCGGGGTTGCCGGATCATAACACATAGTAGGTCACTATAGACTTGCAAGATAGGATCAAGAACACACATATATTTATGAAAACATAATAGGTTCAGATTTGAAATCATGGCACTCGGGCCCTAGTGACAAGCATTAAGCATAGCAAAGTCATAGCAACATCAATCTCAGAACATAGTGGATACTAGGGATCAAACCCTAACAAAACTAACTCGATTACATGGTAAATCTCATCCAACCCATCACCGTCCAGCAAGCCTACGATGGAATTACTCACGCACGGCGGTGAGCATCATGAAATTGGTGATGGAGGAAGGTTGATGATGACGATCTCCACTCTCCGGAGCCCCGAACAGACTCCAGATCAGCCCTCCCGAGAGAGATTAGGGCTTGGTGGTGGCTCCGTATTGTAAAACGCGATAATTCTATCTCTTTGATTTTTTTCTCCCCGAAAGTGAATATATGGAGTCCGGGGATACGTCGGTCGAGCATCAGGGGGGGGCCATGAAGTAGGGGGCGCGCCAAGGGGGAGGGGGCACCCCCCACCCTCGTGGACAGGGTGTGGGCCCCCTGACGTAGATCTTTCTGCAGATATTTTTTATATTTTTCAAAATAATTCTCTGCGGATTTTCAGGTCATTCTGAGAACTTTTTGTTTCTGCACAAAAACAACACCATGGCAATTCTGCTGAAAACAGCGTCAGTCCGGGTTAGTTCCATTCAAATCATGCAAGTTAGAGTTCAAAACAAGGGCAAAAGTTTTTGGAAAAGTAGATACGTTGGAGACGTGTCAGGGGCCTCGAGGGCTCGAATACAGAAGCTCGAGATCAACAAAGTCAGCGGAAGCAACAATATCTGAGTACAGACATAAGTTAAACAGGTTTTGCCTTAAGAAGGCTAGCACAAACATCAACGATCGAAGAGGCAAGGCCTCCTGCCTGGGACCTCCTAACTACTCATGGTCATCAGCTGACTCCACATAGTAGTAGACTCCGTCGGGGTAGTAGTAGTAGTCGACTGGGTTGGCATCTGGCTCCTGGGATCCGCCATCTGGTTGCAACAACCAGAAAGAAGAAAGAAGGGGAAAAGGGGGAGCAAAGCAACCGTGAGTACTCATCCAAAGTACTCGCAAGCATCAGATCTATACTAAGTATGCATCAGTACCAAAGGAATAAGATGTATATGTGGACTGAACTGCAGAATGCCAGAAAAGGAGGGAAAGCCTACCCTATGGAAGACTAGCATCTTCAAGCATCTTCTGGAAACCACCATCTGGAAGCAGCAGAAGAGAATACATAATAGCATTATATAATTAACAAGCATGTTGTAGTATTAACGGCCTAGAGATCCTTCGTCGACTCCCTGGGAGAAAGTAATCTCGCAGCCAACATATCCATCAGATATCTCAAGTATCCATTTCTAGTTATAATTGATCAGGATATAAGATTGAACGTCCATTACCGTGGGCACGGCTATTCGAATAGATAACTTCCCTGCAGGGGTGCACCACGTTACCCTCACGCTCGATCATCTCTGGCTGGACACACTTTTCGGAGTCAATGCCCTACCTCGAAAGATCAACACGTCGCAGCCCTACCTAGGCTCAGCAGAGAGGTCCCCGCCAGTCTACATCCTAAGCACTCCGCTGTCATGGGCCATCGCCCGTTGCACTCCAGGTCGTTGCGCGCAGGGTGAATACCAGTACCGCCTCGGATGGCCAGCACGATCTGACCGTGCCGCAATGCTGAACTGGACGTCCAACAAAGCTTCGGCTGATACCACGACGGCGAGGCCCACAACTATTCTCGCATCGCGGTTAGTGCGTAAAGGCCAGAGGCCAACTCAAAACAAATACCCAAATCTGTTAGTGCATTATTGACAGAAGTGATGGCTATCGGGACAAGGCCGGAGCTATCACCCCTCCTGGGTGATACCGCTAAAAAGCCATCCACCACCGTAAGAACTTCCGCGGGTGCGCACCGGGCCCGCCCGCCTTTTACAAAGGTCTCAAGTAAAGTCCATGTAATTGTGTGTCCAATCATCAAGGGGAAAACCCCGAGGAATCACCCTCGGCTAATTCGACTTGTTGTGTCCTCAAGGCGAACTATGAGGAATCACCCCCGAGGTTCACACTTGATGGGTTGCACGACAGAGTCGTATCGGGAATGGAGAAAGAGGAATACCCTCGATGACCACGACCGAATAGCTACACTACAGAGTTATCATCATTAGTGTGTTACGAGGTTTCACCCTCGGCACCCGATAGTACCTCTGCAGAGTCGAGCAACAAAGTGGGTGTGATGTGATGTGAAGTGTCGGGCTCCGGTCTTCGATCATGTTGCTCGAGTCGTCGATGATGAAGCAGGGGCAACAAGGACAGTCGGGCTCCGGTCTTTGATCATGTTGCTTGAGTCGTCGATGATGAAGCAGGGGCAACAAGGACAAGGTAGGGGTCACTAATGGATCAATATCCAACCTATACTGAGCAGTTTAGCATAGCATGTAGGTAACAATAGCACGTACAAAAGCAGGCTATGCATCATAATAGGACCAATCAATAACAGTAGCAAAATTTAATGCAAGCATGAGAGAGAAAATGGAATGGGCGATATCGAGATGATCAAAGTCGGGAGCTTGCCTGGAAGCTCTGCTGAAACAGAAGGAGGGCCGTCGTCGACGAAGTCGATCACAGGGACATCAGCAGCAGTCTCGGGGTCTACCAGAGAAGAAGAGGGGGAAGAAACAATAAATACATAGCACACAGATGCAAGACATGACAATAAGCGGTACTAGGGGTGTTCTAACGCAGTGCTACACGATACCGGCAAAGGGGGGACATCCAGGAAAGCATTCCCGGTGTTAGGCATTTTCGGACAGACGAACCGTAGGGGGATTGTCCCATGTTCGCTATGATAAGGATGTGTGGCGGACGAACAGACCGCGTATTCGGATTCGTCTCGCCGTTCTGAGCAACTTTCATATATAAATCGTTTTCATCCGAGTTATGGATTATTTTCTATGAATTTCCGAAGTTTTAATAATATTCTAAATTATTTTAATTTGAATTAAAAACAGAATATACTTTTATTACATAGCTATGGCCAGCCACAAGCAATGATATGTGGGGCCTGGGTCAAAGTCAACATAGTAAAATTGACTGGTCAACAAGGTCAATGGGACCCAGCTGTCATAGTCACATAGGCATCTTAAAATAATTAAATAATTTAGATAGGGGGTGGGTCCTACTTTCATAGATAGAACATGTTTTAGATTTTATTTATAAAACAAATAGTTAAACAAAGTGGCTCGCACGTCATAGTCTACTAGTAGTTGAACTAATTAGGCAATTAGACTAATATCTCTCTTAGTACTGTATTAAACAGGGCTAGCCCCATGTGCACACACATGAACAGCACGGGAGGCACAGCCACACAGGCCATGGCCACGGCCAGTCGGCCACTGCCTAGGCGAGCGCGGGCGCTACCAGGGGAGGGCGCGGGCACACGTGGGTGTGGACGCGCGTGCGCGACGCAGCTGGGGTGCACGCCGGTGGGTGCTGGCGGCAGCGACGCAGTGGCGTGGCGTAGCAACAGTAGCACAGCCAGCAGCAGCAATGTAGTAGCAGTCAGCGCATTAGCAAGCGGCATAGCAACAAGCGGCAGCAGCGGCAAGAGCAATAGCAGTGTGAGGAGCAGCGGCAACAAGCAGTACAGGCAGCAACAAAGACAGATAGCAGCGGCACCAAGCACGCATGTACGTGTACACGTACGCGGGAGCTCGGACGAGCTCAGGGACAGTGACTACGGCAACGAATCGAAGGGGAAAAAGTGGGGATTAGGAAGATGGGATCACAACGGTTCCAACGGAGGTGACGAGGAGGCAGGAGGTGGACCGGAGCCGCGTAAAATGACGTCCAACATTGGCGATGTACGCGACGGAGATGCGCTCGATGGCGAACGCACGGGGCGGCTCTGGTCGATCTGAAGCTCTGAATGGATGAGGTCCACGGTGCCGGTTCTCCTGGACAATTCGGTGCGGCAAATGGTGGCCGGTGGCCGCGGGATTGACGACTACACGGTGATGTCCCGCCCGGCCCACGAGACAGAGAGAGGGAGACGGGTGAGCGAGAGGGTGAGTTGAGGGGGGATTAGGGTTCACCAGGGGAGGGCCGTCGGCCTTATAGGTCGGCGGAGCCGGCGGATGGCCACCACGGTGATGGCCGCGGCCGTGGCAGCCATCGGCTCTGTCCACGATCCCCGGTGGACACATCGAAGGGGAATAGTGCTCGTGGGCCGGCCTGGCCAGCTAGCTGGGCCAAGGCCCAGGGAGGGGACGTTTTATCCTTCTTTACACCTTTTCTTTTTGTTTTTTTTTATTCTTTTCTTTTTGCATTCCCTTTTAGCTAACAAATGTATTTTGTAAGATGTGGGACTTGGCCCCATAAATAACTTGCATCATCTAGAACTGTCACAAGCTAGTTTAGGAGACTTATGAGTTTGTTTGAATTTTTCATAAATGGAAAGGCATTCAATTAATTGTTAACGCCACTATTTTAATTATTTTTGTGCAACTAAACCTTTTACAAAAAGATGAGTTCACCACCAATATTACCTACCATTTATTTGCCACAAGAAGAACATTTTATTTTAGACATTTGAAAACTTTTATATTTGACTTTAATTTAAATTAGGACTTTGAACTCGGTTTTAAATTCGAACGTGATTTAATCATCGCGAGGTTAACAACAGTAACTGCGGTGACGTGGCATCATTAGCATGGGAGTACTGTAGCATAATTATCCAGGCTTTACAATTCTCCTCCACTACCAGAAATCTCGTCCCGAGATTTAGGAGGTAGAAGGAAACAGTTTGGGGTATTCATCACGAAGACGATCCTCGCGTTCCCAGGTAGCTTCATCTTCAGAGTGATGTGACCACTGGACTTTGAGCAACTTGATCGCCTTCTGACGTGTGCGATGTTCAGCTTGGTCGAGAATGCGGACCGGATGCTCTTTATAGGAGAGGTCTTGTTGCAACTCGAGCACTTCATGATCCACTACGCGGATTGGGTCCTTGAAGTAGCGGCGGAGCTGTGACACGTGGAACACATCATGAACCTGAGAAAGGTTCGACGGAAGCTCCAACTGATATGCCACTTCTCCACGTCTTTCAAGAATAGTGAATGGACCAATATAGCGAGCAGCTAGCTTTCCCTTGATCCCGAAGCGGTATGCACCCTTCATTGGTGTGACTCGAAGATAAGCCTTTTTGCTAGGTTGATACACCATGTCTTGGTGATGACGGTCATACTGACTTTTCTGATGTAACTGAGCAGTCTTGAGATTCTCGCGAATGACGCATACTTGTTCTTTAGCGTGTTGGATAACATCTGGACCGAAGAGTGGACGTTCCCCAGTTTCTGACCAGTTCAGCGGGGTTCGGCACTTTCGTCCATATAAGACTTCGAAGGTGGCCATCTTCAGACTAGCCTGATAGTTATTGTTGTAAGAGAACCCAGCATACGGGAGATATTCCTCTCATTTCTTGCCTAAGGAAATAACACAATCTCAAAGCATGTCTTCGAGAACTTGATTGATGCGTTCAACTTGTCCCTGCGACTGAGGGTGAAATGCAGTGCTGAAAGATAGATGAGTTCCCATTGCTTCTTGGAAACTTGCCCAGAATCTTGAAGTGAACAAGCTGCCACGGTCTGAGCTGATAACCAATTGAATACCGTGGAGTGAGACAATCCTGGACATGTAGAGAGTTACCAGCTGACTGGCAGTGATCGTTTCTTTGACGGCCATGAAGTGTGCAACTTTAGAAAGCCGGTCAATGACGACAAGAATAGCATCATTACCTTTCTGCGATTTGGGAAAACCAGTGACAAAGTCCATTTCGACATGGTCCCATTTCCATTCAGGAATAGAGATAGGTTGCAGTGTTCCAGCAGGCCTTTGATGTTCTGCTTTGATACGACGGAAAACGTCACATTCTGCAACATAAGGAGCAATGTCTTGCTTCATATTTGACCACCAGAATCTGTGACGAATGTCTTGTTACATCTTGGTGCTACCCGGATGAATAGACAGAGGTGTATCATGAGCTTCTTGCATAACCTTCTAAGTCATATCCAGGTTATCTTCTGAAGGAACCACTAGGCGACCTTTAAATAATAAGGTGCCATCATCTTCAACAGTGAAGAACGAGGGCCTTCCTTCTGCGAGGTAGCGCTTAATCTTCTGAACTTGAGAGTCATATTTCTGCAGCCTCTTGATGTTGTCCACAAGATCTGGTTCGACTGCAAGGGTATTATGCGAACCCTGGGGAACAACATGGAGGTTCATCTTGCGGAATTGTGGAGGAGGGCGTGCGTGTGCACCAGGAGGAACAATATGCAGGTTCAGCTTCCTGAATTCTTCAACAAGCGAGGGATGAACTTTACGAACCTGGAGGTGGTTGCAATAAGACTTGCGGCTCAAGGCATCAGCCATTACATTAGCCTTGCCATGTGTATAAGAAATACCCAAGTCCAAATCAGCTACAGTCTCCATCCATCTCTACTGACGGAGGTTCAAATCTGGTTGAGTAAACAGATACTTCAGACTTTGGTGGTCGGTGAATATCTCGCAACAATTACCGAGAAGGTAATGTCGCCACTGTTTGAGTGCATATTTGACATCAACAAGCTCGAGGTCATGAACTGGATAGTTCTCTTCGTGAGGGCGCAATTGATGAGAGCCATAAGCAATCACCTTGCGCTCTTGCATTAGGACACAGCCTAATCCTTGACGTGAAGCATCGCAGTAAATGACGAAGTCCTTCTTAGTATCTGGAGGAGCAAACTATGGGGCAGAAGTCAACTTGTCTTTGAGTGCCTGGAAACTTTCCTGACACTTTTCTGTCCATTCGAACTTGACACCTTTGTGAAGCAGACCAGTCACGGGCTTGGCAACCTTAGAGAAGTTCTCGACAAATCGACGGCAATAGCTGGCGAGTCCGAGAAAACTTCTGACTTGTTTGACATTCTTTGGAGGATTCCAATCGAGAATAGCCTGAACTCGCTCGGGGTTGGCGGCAATACCTTCCTTGGAGATCACATGGCCAAGGTAGGTTACTTCGGGAAGCCAGACTTCACACTTGGAATACTTAGCATACAGTTGATGCTCTCGAAGCTTTTCCAGAACAAGTCGAAGGTGTTCAGCATGTTCTTCTTTGTTCTTGGAGTATACCAGGATATCATCCAGATAAACCACGATGAACTTGTCGAGGTATTCCATCAATATATAGTTCATTAATCGGGAGAACATTGCTGGAGCATTGGTCAAGCCGAAAGACATGACGGTGTACTCGTATGAACCATAGCGAGTAACGAATGCGGTCTTGGGAATATCCTCTTCACGAACTCGAATCTTGTGGTAGCCCAACCTCAAATCAAGTTTAGAGAATACTGAGGAACCATCAAGCTGATCATACAGATTGTTGATTCTGGGAAGCGGATACTTTTTCAGAATTGTTGCCTGGTTGATATGTTGGTAATCTTGGACCAAACGATTCGTACCATCCTTCTTCTTGACAAAGAGAGAATGGCTCCCCAAGCGGAGGAACTTGGACGGATAAAACCCTGACGAAGTGAAGTGTCGATTTCCTCCTTAAGCTCAAAGAGTTCATGCGGCGGCATCTTGTATGGCCGCTTGGCAATAGGAGTAGTACCCGGCTTCAAGTCTATGATGAATTGACAGCTCTAGCAGGGGGTATTCCCAGAAGTTCTTCTGGAAAGACATCTTCGAAATCAAGAACGACTGGAATGTTCTCTATTCCTTCAAGAGGTGAAGCATCCAATGCATTCAAAACATATATCTGATTCTCCGCATCCTGCGCTGCTTGGGTTGAGTATTGGACTGTCTGGCCAGAAGGGTGAGTGAGCTGGACTGTCTTGGTAGCACAATCAATCAAAGCATTATGGGTTTTCAACCAATCCATACCAAGAATGATGTCAAATTTCGAAGGTCCGAGCACAATGAGAGAAGTCGGAAATAGTAGACCTTCAATCTCGATTTGGTTGCGAGGGCATAACATTGTGGTTTGCCATTTGGATCCCGGAGATTGAACCTCTAAAGGAGTGGGCAAATTTTCCATATCGAGCCCATGCAACTGAGCAAATTGTTGGGACACAAAGGCATGCGATGCTCCTGAATCAAAGATAACAGAAGCTGGCACTAAATTAACGCGAAGGGTACCCATCACAATTTTTGGGGACTCACGAGCTTCTTCAATCTTGACATGGGTGACTTGACCACCAGTCATAGCAGGTGGTTCGGCACTACAACTTCCAGTATGATGGGTTCGACGGCCCTTCTTACGACCAATATGAGGACGTGGAGCATTTTGCGGCTGACCCGTGCGATAGTTGATAGCAAGGTTCCCTGGTTGTCCACACTTGCGGCATAAGCCATCATCATGGGGAGGAGCCACATATTGGATTGTCCGCCCTGAATAGTTAGTTGATTTGGCGGCGGAGGCAGACGGGGTGCAACATAAGATGGCCTTGGTGTCGGAGCAGGTCGGTGATGAACATTGTGTGGGATCCAGACTCGACGTTTCTGAGAAGGCTGGCCCGAGGATGGGCCAACATCTCTAGTACGCTTGAGCAACTCCTGGTACTCGGTCAGACCAGTTTCAGTTCGAAAAGCTTGGCTGACAAGTGTCGCAAAGTCTACGCAATCATGAGCAACAAGTGCGAGCTTTATATCGGAACGCAGTCCTTCACAGAATTTCTCCTGCTTACGAGCGTCACTGTCGACGTCATCCTCAGCATAGCGGGATAATTCAAGGAATTTCCTCTGATATTCGTCCATAGTCATTGTGCCCTGTGAGAGTTTGCGAAACTCCTTCTTCTTCTGGTCCATCAGACCTTGAGGAATGTGCCGTTCATGGAAGGCTAACTGAAATTCCTGCCAAGTGGTTACAGTTTCTGCAGGCAGCATACCCATGTGGCCTTCCCACCATTGAGCAGCTGGACCTTTCAAGTGAAATGTCGCATAGGCAACGTAACTGGCAGGGGCAACGTTAGCTGACTTCATCTGAAACTGGATGTCACGAAGCCAATCATCAGCATCCATAGGATCGGTGGAGTTGCGTAAAATGGACGGGTTGAGGCGTACAAATTCTGGCAGTGTTATTGGGCACGTTGTTGATGAGCATTCTGGTATGGAAGCTGGGCCATTACTCCAGTCATAAACTGACGATTCAGTTCAAACTGTTCCATCATTGTGGCAATATAGGGTGGAGGTGGGGGATTATCAGCCATCCTGCTAAAATGTAACAGGGGGTAGTTTAGCACTGAGCATTTGCTAAGACTAGTGACCGTTCATGACGAAACTTGCATAGTGAAAGAAACACTATGAATGCATCATAGTAGTCAACATGACATAGTGTGCACTATTCAAAACTACTATACTAAGGCAAACTATGGCTTTATCCATCTTTGGGGTGAATGTGATCACGGGATCCTAATGTTTGAGTTAGTAAATTCGTTTAACCCGAATAAAAGAGAGTTCAGAATCCCAGAGTAAAGATCGAGGAGTAAAAGATCCTAATACCAC
This sequence comes from Secale cereale, assembly GCA_902687465.1. Classification (NCBI taxonomy): domain Eukaryota; kingdom Viridiplantae; phylum Streptophyta; class Magnoliopsida; order Poales; family Poaceae; genus Secale; species Secale cereale. Next base: position 105,552,898 of record LR738710.1, read on the forward strand.
CCAGTTGGCGATGTGGGCCCGTAAGCTATATAGCCATGTTAGTAAAACTGTTTTCCAAAGACCAGACTCAACTTCGGCCAAGGAGTTGGAAAGGGGGATTCCTACAGGTAGTCGGCTCTGATACCAACTTGTGACGCCCCCGATTTGTCCGTACACTAATCATGCACGCAAATGTGTACGACCAAGATCAGGGAATCACGAGAAGATATCACAACACAACTCTAGACACAAATTAAAATAATACAAGCTTCATATTACAAGCCAGGGGCCTCGAGGGCTCGAATACAGAAGCTCGAGAGCAACAGAGTCAGTGAAAGCAACAATATCTTAGTACAGACATAAGTTAAACATGTTTTGCCTTAAGAAGGCTAGCACAAACATCAACGATTAAAGAGGCAAGGCCTCCTGCCTCGGACCTCCTAACTACTCCTGGTTGTCAGCTATCTCCACGTAGTAGTAGACTCCGTCGGGGTAGTAGTAGTAGTCGACTAGGTTGGCATCTGGCTCCTGGGATCTGCCATCTAATTGCAACAACCAGAAAGAAGAAAGAAGGGGGGGAAAGGGGGAGCAAAGCAACCGTGAGTACTCATCCAAAGTACTCGCAAGCATCAGATATGTACTAAGTATGCATTAGTATCAAAGGAATAAGTTGTATGTGTAAATCTCATCCAACCCATCACCGTCCAGCAAGCCTACGATGGAATTACTCACGCACGGCGGTGAGCATCATGAAATTGGTGATGGAGGAAGGTTGATCATGACGATGGCGACGATCTCCACTCTCCGGAGCCCCGAACGGACTCCAGATCAGCCCTCCCGAGAGAGATTAGGGCTTGGCGGAGGCTTCGTATCGTAAAATATGATAATTCTTTCTCTCAGGTTTTTTTCTCCCCGAAAGTTAATATATGGAGCCCGGGGGTACGTCGGTCGAGCATCAGGGGGCCCACGAGGCAGGGGGCGCGCCCAGGGGGAGGGGTGCGCCCCAACCCTCGTGGACAGGGTGTGGGCCCCCTGACGTAGATCTTTCTGCATATATTTTTTATATTTTCCAAAATAATTCTCCGTGGATTTTCAGGTCATTCCGAGAACTTTTTATTTCTGCACAAAATAACACCATAGAAATTCTGCTGAAAACAGCGGCAGTCCGGGTTAGTTCCATTCAAATCATGCAAGTTAGAGTCCAAAACAAGGGCAAAAGTGTTTGCAAAAGTAGATACGTTAGAGACATATCAGGGGCCTCGAGGGCTCAAATACAGAAGCTCGAGAGCAACAGAGTCTGTGGAAGCAACAATATCTGAGTACAGACATAAGTTAAACAGTTTTTGCCTTAAGAAGGCTAGCACAAACATCAACGATCGAAGAGGCAGGACCTCCTGCCTGGGACCTCCTAACTACTCCTGGTCGTCACCTGTCTCCACGTAGTAGTAGACTCCGTCGGGGTAGTAGTAGTAGTCGACTGGGTTGGCATCTGGCTCCTGGGTTCCGCCATCTGGTTGCAACAACCAGAAATAAGAAAGAAGGGGCAAAACGGGGAGCAAAGCAACCGTGAGTACTCATCCAAAGTACTCGCAAGCATCAGATCTATACTAAGTATGCATTAGTATCAAAGGAATAAGATGTATATGTGGACTGAACTGCAGAATGCCAGAAGAGGAGGGAAATCCTAGCCTATTGAAGACTAGCATCTTCAAGCATCTTCTGAAACCACCATCTTGAAGCAGCAGAAGAGAATACGGAATAGCATTTTATAATTAACAAACATGTTGTAGTATTAACGGCCTAGAGATCCTTCGTCGACTCCCTGGGAGAAAGTAATCTCGCAGCCAACATATCCATCACATATCTCAAGTGCACATTTCTAGTTATAATAGATCAGGATATAAGACTGAACGTCCGTTACCATGGAAACGGCTATTTGAATAGATAACTTCCCTGCAGGGGTGCACCACGTTACCCTCACGCTCGATCATCTCTGGCCGGACACACTTTTCGGAGTCAATGCCCGGCCTCGGAAGATCAACACGTCGCAGCCCTACCTAGGATCAGCAGGGAGGTCCCGGCCGGTCTACATCCTAAGCACTCCGGGGTCATGGGCCATCGCCCGTTGCACTCCGCGTCATTGCGCGCAGGGTGAATACCAGTACCGCCTTGAATGGCCAGCACGATCTGACCGTGCCGCAATGCTGAACTGGACGTCTGACAAAGCTTCGGCTGATACCACGACGCCGAGGCCCATAACTATTCTCGCATAGTGGTTAGTGCGTAAAGGACAGAGGCCAACTCAAAACAAATACCCAAATCTGTTAGTGCATTATTGACAGAAGTGACGGCTGTCGGGACAAGTCCGGAGTTATCACCCCTCCTGGGTGATACCGCTAAACAGCCAGCCGCCACCGTAAGAACTTCCGCGGGTGCTCAACGGGCCCGCCCGCCTTTCACAAAGGTCTCAAGTAAAGTCCATGTAACCGTGTGTCCAATCATCAAGGGGAAAACCCCGAGGAATCACCCTCGGTGAATTCCACTCGATGTGTCCTCAAGGCGAACTATGAGGAATCACCCCTGAGGTTCACACTTGAGGGGTTGCACGATAGATTCGTATCAGGAATGGAGAAAGAGTAATAACCCTCGATTACCATGACCGAATAGCTAAACTACAAAGTTATCATCAAGAGTGCGTTACGAGGATTCACCCTCGGCACCCGATAGTACCTCTGCAGAGTCGAGCAACAAAGTGGGTGTGATGTGATCTGAAGTGTCGGGCTCCGCTCTTCGATCACTTTGCTCGATTCGTCGATGATGAAGCAGGGGTAACAAGGACAGTCGGGCTCCGGTCTTCAATCACGTTGCTCGAGTCATCGATGATAAAGCAGGGGCAACAAGGACAAGGTGGGGGTCAATGATGGATCACTATCCAACCTATACTAAGCAGTTTAGTATAGCATGTAGGTAACAATAGCAGGTACAAAAGTAGGCTATGCATCAGAATAGGACCAATCAATAACAATAGCAAAATCTAATGCAAGCATGAGAGAGAATGGAATGGGCGATATCGGCATGATCAAATGGGGGGGCTTGCCTGGAAGCTCTGCTGAAACAGAAGGAGGGTGGTCGTCGACGAAGTCGATCACAGGGACATCAGCAGCGGTCTCGGGGTCTACCGGAGAAGAAGAGGGGGAAGAAATTGTTGGAGATATGCCCTAGAGGCAATAATAAAAGCATTATTATTATATCTCCTTGTTCATGATAATTGTCTGTTATTCATGCTTGAATTGTATTGTACGGAAACAGCGATACATGTGTGAATACACATACCACAATGAGTCCCTGGTAGGCCTCTAATTACCAGCTCGTTGATCAACAGATGGTCACGGTTTCTTGACCATGGACATGAGATGTCAGTGATAACGGGATCACATCATTAGGAGAATGATGTGATGGACAAGACCCAAACTTGAGCATGACACGAGATCGTATAGTTCGTAATGCATAAGCTTTTCGGTGTCAAGTATTTATTCCTTAGACCATGAGGTTGTACAACTCCCGGATACCGTAGGAGTACTTTGGGTGTGCCAACCGTCACAACGTAACTGGGTGGCTATAAAGGTACGCATCGGGTATCTCCGAAAGTGTCTGTTGAGTTGGTACGAACCGAGATTGGGATGTTGTCACTCCGTATGACGGAGAGGTACCTTTGGGCCCACTCGGTAAGACATCATCATAATGAGCTCAATGTGACTAAGTAGTTAGTCACGGGATGATGGATTACGGATCGAGTAAAGAGACTTGCCATGACGAGATTGAACAAGGTATCGGGAATACCGACGATCGAATCTCGGGCAAGTACCGTACCGATGGACAAAGGGAATAACATACGGGATTGAGTGAATCCTTGACACGGTGGTTCATCCGATGAAGATCATCGAGGAACACGTGGGAACCAACATGGGTATCCAGATCCCGCTGTTGGTTATTGACCGGAGAGTCGTCTCGGTCATGTCTACGTGTCTCCCGAACCCGTAGGATCTACACACTTAAGGTTCGGTAACGCTAGGGTCGTAGAGATAAATGCACGTGGAAACCCGAAAGTTGTTCGGAGTCCCGGATGAGATCTCGGACGTCATGAGGAGTTCCGGAATGGTCCGGAGGTAAAGATTGATATATATAGGAAGTCCAGTTTTGGCCATCGGGTGATCTCCAGGGGTCACCGGGAGCGTCCCGGGACCACCAGAGGGGCCCCGGGGGTCCACCAGGTGGGGCCACCCATCCCGGTGGGGCCCCTAGGCCGCAAGGGGAAGTGTCCAGCCCCTCTGGGCTGGCACACCACTAGTGGCCCACCTCCCCATGCGCCTAGGGTTAAAACCTTAAGGGGAGGGGGGCCACCACTTGCCTTGGGGGGCAAGGACTCCCCCCTGGCCGCCCCCCCCTGCAGATTGGATCTGCAGGGGCCCTGGCGCACCCCCTGGCCCCCTATATATATGTGGGGAGGGAGAGGGCAGCCGCACCATTGCCCTGGCGCCTCTCCCCCTCCCGTCACACCTCCATACTCCAACGCAGGGCGCCCGGCGAAGCCCTGCTGCGATCTCCACTGCATCTGTCATCACGCCGTCGTGCTGCCGAATCTCTGACGACTTCTCATCCCCCCCCTTGCTGGATCAAGAAGGAGGTGACGTTGCTGCACCGTACGTGTGTTGAACGCGGAGGTGTCATCCGTTCGGCGCTAGATCATCGGTGACGAAGAACGCGAAGAGTACGACTACTTCATCCACGCTTCTTCGAAAGCTTCCGCACGCGATCTACATAACGGTATGTAGATGCACTCTTAATTGCTCGTTGCTAGATGTCTCCATAGTTGGATCTTGGTGAAAGCGTAGAAAATTTTTGAATTATGCTACGTTCCCCAACAGTGGCATCTGAGCTAGGTTTTATGCGTAGCATCTTGCACGAGTAGAACACAAAGCAGTTGTGGGCGTTTGAGTTTGTTCAACTTTCTTACCGTTACTAGTCAATCTTGATTCGGTGGTATTGTGGGATGAAGCGGCCCGGACCGACTTTACACGTACGCTTACGTGAGACTGGTTCCATCGACAGACATGCACTAGTTGCATAAGGTGGCTGGCGGGTGTCTGTCTCTCCTACTTTAGTCGGATCGGATTCGATGAAAAGGGTCCTTATGAAGGGTAAATAGAAGTTGACAAATCACGTTGTGGTTTTGGCGTAGGTAAGAAACGTTCTTGCTAGAAATCCTATAGAAGCCGCGTAAAACTTGCAACAACAATTAGAGGACGTCTAACTTGTTTTTGCAGCATGTGTTTTGTGACGTGGTATGGCCAAGAACGAAGATGTGATGAATGATATATGTGATGTATGAGATTGATCATGTTTTTGTAATAGGGAATCACGACTTGCATGTCGATGAACTTGACAACCGGCAGGAGCCATAGGAGTTGTCTTAATTATTGTATGACCTGCGTGTCACTGAATAACACCATGTAATTACTTTACTTCATTGCTAAACGTTAGCTATAGTAGTAGAAGTAATAGTTGGCGTGACGACTTCTTCAAGACACGATGATGGAGATCATGATGATGAAGATCATGGTGTCGAGCTGGTGACAAGATGATCATGGTGCCCCGAAGATGGAGATCCAAGGAGCAAGATGATATTGGCCATATCATGTCACTTTAATTGATTGCATGTGATGTTTATCATGTTTATGCATCTTGTTTACTTAGAACGACGGTAGTAAATAAGATGATCTCTCACTAAAATTTCAAGTATTGTGTTTCCCCTAACTGTGCACCTTTGCTAAGGTTCGTTGCTCCGAAGCACCACGTGATGATCGGGTGTGATAGGTTCTAACGTTCGCATACAACGGGTGTAAGACAGATTTACACACGCGATACACTTAGGGTTCACTTGACGAGCCTAGCATGTACAGACATGGCCTCGGAACACGGAAGACCGAAAGGTCGAACACGAGTCGTATAGAAGATACGATCAACATGAAGATGTTCACCGTTGATGACTAGTCCGTCTCATGTGATGATCGGACACGGGCTAGTCGATTTGGATCGTGTATCACATAGATGACTAGAGAGATGTCATTCTGAGTGGGAGTTCATTAAAATTTGATTTAGATGAACTTAATTATCATGAACTTAGTCTAAATTCTTTACAATATCTCTTATAGATCAAATGGCCCATGCTCCAGTTTCCCTCAACTTCAACGCGTTCCTAGAGAAAACCAAGCTGAAAGACGATGGTAGCAACTATACGGATTGGGTCCGTAACCTGAGGATTATCCTCATAGCTGCCAAGAGAACTTATGTCCTAGAAGCACCGCTAGGTGACGCTCCCGCCCCGGCAAACCAAGACGTTATGAACGCTTGGCAGTCGCGTTGTGATGATTACTCCCTGGTTAAGTGCGGCATGCTTTACAGCTTAGAGTCGGGGCTCCAAAAACGTTTTGAGCACCACGGAGCATATGAGATGTTCGAAGAGCTGAAAATGGTTTTCCAAGCTCATGCCCGAGTCGAGAGATACGATGTCTCCGACGCATTCTACAGCTGTAAGATGGAGGAGAACAGTTCTGTCAGTGAGCACATCCTCAAGATTTCAGGATTGCACAACCGCTTGTCTCAGCTAGGAATGAATCTCCCAGATGAAGCGGTCGTTGACAGAATCCTCCAGTCGCTCCCACCAAGCTTCAAGAGCTTCGTGTTGAACTTCAATATGCAGGGGATGGAGAAGTCCATTCCCGAGGTATATTCGATGCTGAAATCAGCGGAGGTGGACATCAAGAAAGAACATCAAGTGTTGATGGTCAATAAAACCACTAAGTTCAAGAAAGGCAAGGGTAAGAAGAACTTCAAGAAGAACGGCAAGGGAGTTGTCGCGCCTGGCAAGCCTGTTGCCGGGAAGAAGCCAAAGTATGGACCCAAGCCTGAGACAGAGTGCTTTTATTGCAAGGGAACGGGTCACTGGAAGCGGAACTGCCCCAAATACTTAGCAGACAAGAAGGCCGGCAACGTCAAAGGTATATATGATATACATGTTATTGATGTGTACCTTACCAGCACTCATAGTAGCTCCTGGGTATTCGATACCGGTGCAGTTGCTCACATTTGTAACTCAAAACAGGAGCTGCGGAATAAACGGAGACTGGCGAAGGATGAGGTGACGATGCACGCCGGGAATGGTTCCAAGGTCGATGTGATCGCCGTCGGCACGCTACCTCTACATCTACCCTCGGGATTAGTTTTAAACCTCAATAATTGTTATTTAGTACCAGCTTTGAGCATGAACATTGTTTCTGGATCTCGTCTTATGCGAGATGGCTACTCTTTCAAATCAGAGAATAATGGTTGTTCTATTTATTTGAGATATATGTTTTATGGTCATGCCCCGCTGGTCAATGGTTTATTTTTGATGAATCTCGAACGTAGTGATACACATATTCATAGTGTAGATGCCAAAAGATGTAAAGTTGATAATGATAGTCCCACATACTTGTGGCATTGCCGCCTTGGTCATATTGGTGTCAAACGTATGAAGAAGCTCCATTCAGATGGACTTCTAGAGTCTCTTGATTATGAATCATTTGACACGTGCGAACCATGCCTCTTGGGAAAGATGACCAAGACTTCGTTCTCCGGAACAATGGAGCGAGCAACCAACTTGTTGGAAATCATACATACCGATGTGTGCGGTCCGATGAGTGTTGAGGCTCGCGGAGGCTACCGTTATGTTCTCACCCTCACGGATGACTTGAGTAGATACGGGTATATCTATTTGATGAAACACAAGTCTGAGACCTTTGAAAAGTTCAAGGAATTTCAGAATGAGGTTGAGAATCAACGTGACAGAAAAATAAAGTTCTTGCGATCGGATCGTGGGGGTGAATATTTAAGTCATGAATTTGGCACACGCCTTAGGAGCTGTGGAATTGTTTCACAATTGACACCGCCCGGAACACCTCAACGTAACGGTGTGTCAGAACGTCGAAATCGTACTCTGTTGGACATGGTGCGATCTATGATGTCCCTCACCAATTTACCACTATCTTTTTGGGGTTATGCTTTAGAGACTGCCGCATTCACTTTAAATAGGGCTCCGTCGAAATCCGTTGAGATGACTCCGTATGAACTTTGGTTTGGCAAGAAACCGAAGCTGTCGTTTCTAAAAGCTTGGGGTTGCGATGCTTATGTCAAGAAACTTCAACCTGAAAAGCTCGAACCCAAATCGGAGAAATGCGTCTTCATAGGATACCCAAAGTAAACAATTGGGTACACCTTCTACCACAGATCCGAAGGCTAAGTCTTTGTTGCCAAGAATGGATGCTTTCTGGAGAAAGAGTTTCTCTCGAAAGAAGTGAGTGGGAGGAAAGTAGAACTTGATGAGGTGACAGTCACCCCTCCTACACCGGAAAGTAGCGCAGCGCAGGAAACTGTTCCTGAGGTGCCTGCACTGACAAGGGAGGAAGTTGATGATAATGATCATGAAGAAACAGATCAAGTTACTACTGAACTTCGAAGGTCCACAAGGGCACGTTCCGCACCAGAGTGGTACGGCAACCCTGTCCTGGAAATCATGTTGTTAGACAACGGTGAACCTTCGAACTATGAAGAAGCGATGGCGGGCCCGGATTCCAATAAATGGCTTGGAGCCATGAAATCCGAGATAGAATCCATGTATGAAAACAAAGTATGGACTTTGGTGGACTTGCCTGATGATAGGCACGCCATAGAAAACAAATGGATATTTAAGAAGAAGACAGACGCGGATGGTAATGTGAACATCTATAAGGCTCGGCTTGTCGCTAAGGGTTATCGACAAGTTCAAGGGATTGACTATGACGAGACTTTCTCTCCCGTAGCGATGCTGAAGTCAGTCAGAATCATGTTAGCTATTGCCGCATTCTATGATTATGAGATATGGCAAATGGACGTCAAAACAGCATTCCTTAACGGCTTCCTCAAGGAAGAGTTGTATATGATGCAACCGGAAGGTTTTGTCGATCCAGAGAACGCTAACAAGGTATGCAAGCTCCAGCGCTCGATTTACGGGCTGGTGCAAGCATCTCGGAGTTGGAATATTCGCTTTGATGAAGTGATCAAAGCGTTTGGCTTTATACAGACTTATGGAGAAGCCTGTATTTACAAGAAAGTGAGTGGGAGCTCTGTGGCATTTCTCATATTATATGTGGATGACATATTGCTGATGGGAAATGATATAGAATTCTTGGAAAATGTAAAGGCCTACTTGAATAAAAGTTTTTCAATGAAGGACCTTGGAGAAGCTGCTTACATATTAGGCATAAAAATCTATAGAGATAGATCGAGACGCCTCATTGGTCTTTCACAAAGTACATACCTTGACAAAATATTGAAGAAGTACAATATGGATCAGTCAAAGAAAGGATTCTTGCCTGTTTTGCAAGGTATGAGATTGAGCAAGGCTCAGTCGCCGACCACGGCAGAAGATAGAGAAAAGATGAGTGTCATTCCCTATGCCTCGGCCATAGGTTTTATCATGTATGCCATGCTGTGTACCAGACCTGATGTGAACCTTGCCATAAGTTTGGTAGGGAGGTACCAAAGTGATCCCGGTACGGAACACTGGACAGCGGTCAAGAACATCCTGAAGTACCTGAAAAGGACTAAGGATATGTTTCTCATTTATGGAGGTGACGAAGAGCTCGTCGTAAAGGGTTACGTCGATGCTAGCTTCGACACAGATCTGGATGACTCTAAGTCTCAAACCGGATACGTGTATATTTTGAATGGAGGGGCAGTCAGCTGGTGCAGTTGCAAACAGAGCATGGTGGCAGCGTCTACATGTGAAGCGGAGTACATAGCTGCTTCTGAAGCAGCGCAGGAAGGAGTCTGGATGAAGGAGTTCATCACCGACCTAGGAGTCATTCCAAGCGCGTCAAGCCCGATGACTCTCTTCTGTGACAACACTGGTGCTATTGCTATTACCAAGGAGCCCAGGTTTCACAAGAAGACCAAGCACATCAAGCGCCGTTTCAACTCCATCCGGAATTATGTTCAGGATGGAGACATAGATATTTGTAAAGTGCATACGGATCTAAATGTCGCAGACCCGTTGACTAAACCTCTTTCACGAGCGAAACATGATCAACACCAGAACTCTATGGGTGTTCGATTCATCACAATGTAACTAGATTATTGACTCTAGTGCAAGTGGGAGACTGTTGGAGATATGCCCTAGAGGCAATAATAAAAGAATTATTATTATATCTCCTTGTTCATGATAATTGTCTGTTATTCATGCTTGAATTGTATTGTACGGAAACAGCGATACATGTGTGAATACACAGACCACAATTAGTCCCTGGTATTTCTCTAGTTACCAGCTCGTTGATCAACAGATGGTCACGGTTTCCTGACCATGGACATGAGATGTCAGTGATAACGGGATCACATCATTAGGAGAATGATGTGATGGACAAGACCCAAACTTGAGCATGACACGAGATCGTATAGTTCGTAATGCATAAGCTTTTCGGTGTCAACTATTTATTCCTTAGACCATGAGGTTGTACAACTCCCGGATACCGTAGGAGTACTTTGGGTGTGCCAACCGTCACAACGTAACTGGGTGGCTATAAAGGTACGCATCGGGTATCTCCGAAAGTGTCTGTTGAGTTGGTACGAACCGAGACTGGGATGTTGTCACTCCGTATGATGGAGAGGTACCTCTGGGCCCACTCGGTAAGACATCATCATAATGACCTCAATGTGACTAAGTAGTTAGTCACGGGATGATGGATTACGGATCGAGTAAAGAGACTTGCCATGACGAGATTGAACAAGGTATCGGGAATACCGACGATCGAATCTCGGGCAAGTACCGTACCGATGGACAAAGGGAATAACATACGGGATTGAGTGAATCCTTGACACGGTGGTTCATCCGATGAAGATCATCGAGGAACATGTGGGAACCAACATGGGTATCCAGATCCCGCTGTTGGTTATTGACCGGAGAGTCGTCTCGGTCATGTCTACGTGTCTCCCGAACCCGTAGGGTCTACACACTTAAGGTTCGGTAACGCTAGGGTCGTAGAGATAAATGCACGTGGAAACCCGAAAGTTGTTCGGAGTCCCGGATGAGATCCCGGACGTCACGAGGAGTTTCGGAATGGTCCGGAGGTAAAGATTGATATATAGGAAGTCCAGTTTCGGCCATCGGGTGATCTCCAGGGGTCATCGGGAGCATCCCGGGACCACCGGAGGGGCCCCGAGGGTCCACCAGGTGGGGCCACCCATCCCGGTGGGGCCCCTAGGCCGCAAGGGGAAGTGTCTAGCCCCTCTGGGCTGGCGCACCACTAGTGGCCCACCTCCCCATGCGCCTAGGGTTAAAACCCTAAGGGGAGGGGGGCCACCACTTGCCTTGGGGGGCAAGGACTCCCCCCTGGCCGCCGCCCCCCTGCAGATTGGATCTGCAGGGGCCCTGGCGCACCCCCTGGCCCCCTATATATATGTGGGGAGGGAGAGGGCAGCCGCACCATTGCCCGGGCGCCTCTCCCCCTCCCGTCACACCTCCATACTCCAACGCAGGGCGCCCGGCGAAGCCCTGCTGCGATCTCCACTGCATCCGTCATCACGCCGTCGTGTTGCCGGATCTCTGACGACT
>LR738710.1:105572503-105626901 GCA_902687465.1 Secale cereale
GGGGGGCGCCTGGGCCCCCCGAGCCTCCGCTGATGCCCCCCTTTGGCATATATTTAAGACGTCTCTCGAAACCCTCGAGACGGGAACCCTTTTTCGCGATCTCATCTCTGTTCCGCCGCCGCCGCGCTTCCAAGATCGGGAGCACCAGGAGAACTCTTCCCGGCACCCTGCCGGAGGGGAGGATCACCACCGGGAGCCTCTCCACCACCATGGACGCCTCCCGGATGAGTTGTGAGTAGTCTCCCTTGGACCATGGGTCCATGACCAGTAGCTATGTGAAGTTCTCCTCCCCTTCTTGTGCTTCACTAATTAGACCTCGTGAGCTGCCCTACATGATCGAGGCACATATGTAATCCTTATGCTGTTGCTATGTTGAGTTTGCTGGGATCCGATGGATTGTGAGATTATGTTCAGATTGTGTTTGAGTAATATATTTGATCTACCTCTTTTATATTTATGTTCGTAAGTAATTCTTGCATGTTCTCTGTTGTTATTTATTGCTTTGGCCAAGTAGTAGGTAGTGACTCCAAGAGGGAACGTTATGCTTGATTGTGGGTTCATGCCCCTCGATGACTAGCTTGAGTGACAGAAACATGAGTCTAGGGGATGTGCTGTTGCCACCAGGGGGAAAACAACGGTGCTTGTGCCCGCGGGTGCAAGGATTGTTTACTTTACGCAAAGTTCTTTTAATGCAGTTGTCTGTTGCATTGAGTTTACACTATGGGTGGGACTCACAACTTAATACCAGCGAGATGTTCTGGATAGATATCTCAAGGTGGATGATTAGAAGTAGATATTGACGGATTTCGGTCTACTTGCCTTGGCGTACCGCCCATGCTTTGAACCTCTACCTTTCTTGCAATATAATTAGCATTGGTTTGCGCACATAATTCTGTCAATTGCCCAGCTGTAATTCGTTTGCCTCACATAGCTGTTTTATCGTCTTTTGGGAGAGAGACATCACTAGTGAACATCATGGGACCCCGGTCCATATTACCATCACTGATCACATCCGCTATTTACTTTCTGTTTTACTTACTATTGCAGCAATATCTATCACTATTATCACTTGCGTTTGATCCTTTGTAAACTACAAGGCCGGAGGGATTGACAACCTCTCTGTACTCGTTGGGAGCAAAGTTATTTGTATCTGTGTGCAGGTCCATGTTGATTGCTAATATCTGGCGCCGTTAGCAGTTGACACCTTCTTGTTGAAACTGGGAGTCTCAGGGAAATCGATCCTTGATATCTTTGCCAAGGGAAAACTTCCACTACACTGCATCTCAAACCTTCCACTTGGGGTAACCAACGAGGGGCGAGAAGCCATCAAGCAAAGTTTTCTGGCGCCGTTGCCGGGGACTCCACTCTTCAGGATAGGGGAGTTGCACGCTATCTTTTACCTTTGCTTTTTAGTCTTGTTAGTTTACCTTTCAGTTTTTGCTTTAGTATCTTTTATCGAAAATCACAAAAATAGTTATCTTGCTTGATTTCTACTATGGGTTCCACCGAGAACACCAAGTTGTGTGACTTCACTAGTCACAACAACGATGACTATATCTGCACGCCTATCACTACACCTGCCACTTCAGCACCTTCTTATGAAATTAAACCTGCTTTGCTGAACTTAGTTATGAAAGATCAATTCTCCGGTGCTGGAGATGATGCTGCTTTACACTTGAACAAATTTGTTGAACTCTGTGATATGCAAAAGTACCGAGAAGTAGATAGTGATATTGTTAAGCTTAAGCTTTTTCCTTTCTCCTTGAGAGGAGGAGCTAAAATTTGGTTTCAATCTTTGCCTAGAAATAGTACAGATTCATGGGACAAGTGCAAAGATGCTTTTATTGGAAAGTACTATCCACCTGCTAAAATTATCCAACTAAGAAGTAACATAATGAATTTTAAACAATTGGATAATGAACACGTTGCCCAAGCTTGGGAACGCATGAAATCTCTTGTCAAGAACTGCCCTACTCATGGTTTGACTACTTGGATGGTTATCTAAACTTTTTATGCAGGCTTGAACTTTACCTCGCGGAACTTGTTAGATTCGGCCGCGGGAGGAACCTTTATGTCAACTACACTTGGTGCTGCCACTAAACTTCTCGATGAGATGATGACTAACTATTCCCAATGGCACACCGAACGCGCTCCAACAGGTAGGAAGGTAAACTCTGTCGAGGAGATTTCCTCCCTAAATGAAAAAGTTGACTTAATCATGTCTCTACTTTCGAAGCAATCTTCTGTTGATCCTCGTGATGTTCCTTTAAATTCTTTGATTGCTCAAGAACAAGTAGATGTGAACTTTATCTCTAGAAACAATTTTAACAACAATGCTTATAGGAGTAACTTTGGTAGCAATCCTAGACCGTTCCCCTCTAATTCATATGGGAACAACAATGCTTATCCTATCACCAAGAACTCCACTTCTGAACTAGAGATTTTGCTTAAAGATTTCATCACTACCCAAAAAGCCTTTAATAAGAGTTTAGAAGAAAAACTAAACAAACTAGATGATCTCTCTTCGAAGGTAGACAATTTAGCCCATGAGGTAGAATTGCTTAAAATTAGAACTTCTCCTCTTGAGGAGAGGAAGGTCACTCCTATGAATGCTATTCAAGTGCAAATTAATGAAAACATTAGGATGTTGGCTAAACTTAAAGAGAGATGGGCTAGAGAAAGGGAGGAAGAAGATAGAATTAAGAACCTTCCTACCCACCACACTGTTGCTACTATCCAAGTTGTTGAGGATATCCAAACTCTTAGCACCCAATGCCCTCCTGGTCCCAATGGACCTATTAATGGTGATGTTATGACCATAGAAACTACCAAACAAGTTAACCTAAAGGACACCACTACCACCTTACTTGATAGTGGTGACCTTGATTTTGATAATTGCACTCTTACCGAAGTTATTGATTTCCTTCACAAGATGTCTAGAGATCCCCGCACAAGCACGCTTAACCTTGCCTTCACAGAGTATATCACTAATGCTCTCATCAAAGATAGGGAGGAGAAACTTAGAGTAGAAGCCTCCATACCTAGAAAGCTAGAAGATGGTTGGGATCCTATGATTAAAATTAAGTTGAATAACTTCTCTTGCTATGCTTTATGTGATGTTGGAGCTAGTACCTCTGTTATGCCCAAAAGAATATATGATATGCTTAAATTGAAACATTTTGATTCTTGTTCTTTTGGTGTTCGTCTCGTTGATTCTTCCATAAAGAAACCTTTGGGGAGGATCGACGATGTTCTTATCATTGTCAATGACAATTATGTTCCCGTTGATTTTACTATTATGGACATTGAGTGTGAACCTTCTTGTCCAATTATTTTGGGACGTCCTTTTCTACGCACCGTTGGTGCCATCATTGACATGAAAAAGGGGAATATAAAATTCCAATTTCCTCTCAAGAAAGGGATGGAACACTTCCCTCGAAAGAAGATTAAGTTACCTTTTGAGTCCGTTATACGGGCTAGCTATTCTTTTACTCTTGATAAAACTTGATCTCTATGCATTATGCCTAGCTTAAAGGCATAAAAGAAAGCGCTTTTGGGAGGCAGCCCACATGAATAAAAATTTTCTTTTGTTGTGTCTTGATGTTGTTACTACAATAGCATCATCATTGTATCTTTACTTTTCAATTTTGTGCCAAGTGTAGCCTCTGATTGCAAGAAAGTTCAAAAGTTGTGACGTGCTGTCCAGGAAACAAATTCTGTCCTTGGATAGAAAAATTCGTATAAAATCACCAGATCATCGTTTTGGTCTGAATTGTTTCGACAGCGTGCTCTATACAATTGTCTTTCGTGCGTCTGTTCTGAGTTTTTTGATTAGAGTTGCAGAAGTGCCCCGAAAAAATCATTTACTACCTGTTGTTTTGTTTTTCACAGATTCTGTCCTGTTTTGCCTTTCCTTCATTTTGCAAACCTTGAGCTTGCTTTTTCTTTGCAAAAACCTTTTGGCAATCTTGAGAAACAGTAGACCTTCAAGAATATCCTTATTTCCAGCAAGGAACAATTATTTTATTATGGGTACTAACCTCGCTAATCAGTTTATGATGAGTTATGTATGAAGGGAGTTTTCAAGTGTGCGAGGGAAGATGATAAAAAGATTCAGGAGTGTCAAACGCTCAAGCTTGGGGATGCCCCCATGCATCCCCAAGAAATATTCAAGGAGACTCAAGCGTCTAAGCTTGGGGATGCCCCCGTGCATCCCCTTCTCCATCAACATTATCAGTTCGTCTTTCGTTCCACTATATTTTTATCACTTCATGTGTTATGTGTTATGCTTGGAGCGTCTTGCTTTTAGTTTCCTTTTTAGTTTTCTTTAGCTTTTCATAACGAGTCGGAACTCAGCATTTCTTTGTGTGGGAGAGAAACACGCTCCACTTCTACCTAGAACATAACATAGAATTTTCATGTCTATCTTTGTTGTGTGTGTTCTTTGTCTTTCAATAGCTACTATCATGCTTCGCTCTTAGTTTTCATGCGTATCTTTTTAAAGAGCTTTTGTTTAGTTGGTTGCTTGAACTCTCTTTAGTTATCATGCTTATCTTATTAAGAGAGTTTGCTTCTGTTGCATTGGTCGAAATGTCTATGATAAAAATGCTACGTGCATAATGGTGCTTAGTAGTTCATGTTTTCTTATGGTTAGTCTCAAATAGCTGGGGGGTTCCCAATGTGTTATTGGAGTACCAACATGATTTGTTTGCCTATGATGTGGTATGGTTTAGTAATATCTTCCTTCAAGAATTTATTTTGATTGACTTGGCGTATGCTCATGGATATTTAAGACTGTAAAGAAAGTCTGTCAAGCCTTGATGATCTTTTATTTCTGAGTAGCGATATAACTTCCATGCCTGATTCAATGTTGCTTTGTCGCTCTGTATGATTATGACCGTCATTGCTCTTTTAGTTGGTCGCTCCCAGCCTTTTGCTAACCTTTGCTTGTACTAAGCGGACTGACTGCTTGTGCATCCAAAATCTTTTAAACCAGTTATGCCATATGAGTCCACCATACCTTCCTATACATGGTATTTACCTGCCATTCCTAACGAAGACTTTCATGTGCCATCTCGAAATTATTCAAAGAAAAAAAATGCATTACTATTTTGTGCCTCTATTTTAGCTCATGAGGAAGTAGTGGTTAATTCATGATCTTTTTAAGTTGGACAAGCTTCACCCCGGGATTGCATGTATAATGTGCAAACCCATAATACGAGAAGGAACTGGCAATGAGTGCGCCCGACTCAAAATTAATATAACAAACAAACCCTCCTTCACGCTTTGTTCATGAGAAATCAGAAAACTTTGGCAGTGATAAACAAGGAGATTAAGAGGATGTGATCGTCCTCATTCGGGAGCCGTTCCTCGAAACTTGTCCATCTCAAAAAGTAATTGAGTTATCTGCTAGCATTCGTTGACGAAACATGCATATTCAAAAAAAAATATTACCTCTGTTTTTTAAAACCAAGAGCTCTGGTACATGTTTTGTCTTTGCTTCCGACCACGGGTTTTCAACCTTGCCAACAAAAGCCACGGTTCAAGAGTCTCCACCTTCTTTTAAAAAGCACCAACTACTGAGAGCATGATTGTCATTCTGAGTGTAATGTGCATTGTCCCAAACTAGCATTGTCTTTTGCATGATTATGATATCGTTTATTTTGAAATCATTGTATCTAGTCATCACTTAAACCTTGGAGGTGCCCCTGCATTTATGTTTTGCTTCACTAAAGGGGGCAAGCGAGATATCACTTTATCATATTTGCACACCATGCTCATTACAAATCTATTTGATGTTTCAGTATCATATTGTAAAACTTTCAGTTCTTTGTGATTTTCTCATGAGGCAACTTAATTACTACAGATTCATTGTCTCGGTAAGCTTTTGTCATGTGACTATGAAAAAGTCCTATATGGTTAATAGCATGTCACCACAGAAATTATTCTTGTTATCATTTACCTACTCGAGGACGAGCAGGAATTAAGCTTGGGGATGTTGATACGTCCAAAACGTATCTATAATTTATGCTTGCTCCATGCCTCTTTTGGGTGATATTGCTATGATATTTATACACTTCATACACTTTTGATCATATTTGGACTAACCTATTAACTCAGTGCACCCCAGTGCCAGTTTCTGTTTTCTGTTGTTTTTGTATTTCAGGTTTTCACGTTACGAGAACTGCCCGAAAAATCCCGGAAAAATTATATAAAAAATCAGCGTTCCAGAAGCTTCCCGGTAGCCAAAGTACAGCCGGGGGGGCCACCAGGGCTCCAGGCGCCCTGGTGGCGCCCCCCTGGCCGCGCCGGGGGGGCGCCTGGGCCCCCCGAGCCTCCGCTGATGCCCCCCTTTGGCATATATTTAAGACGTCTCTCGAAACCCTCGAGACGGGAACCCTTTTTCGCGATCTCATCTCTGTTCCGCCGCCGCCGCGCTTCCAAGATCGGGAGCACCAGGAGAACTCTTCCCGGCACCCTGCCGGAGGGGAGGATCACCACCGGGAGCCTCTCCACCACCATGGACGCCTCCCGGATGAGTTGTGAGTAGTCTCCCTTGGACCATGGGTCCATGACCAGTAGCTATGTGATGTTCTCCTCCCCTTCTTGTGCTTCACTAATTAGACCTCGTGAGCTGCCCTACATGATCGAGGCACATATGTAATCCTTATGCTGTTGCTATGTTGAGTTTGCTGGGATCCGATGGATTGTGAGATTATGTTCAGATTGTGTTTGAGTAATATATTTGATCTACCTCTTTTATATTTATGTTCGTAAGTAATTATTGCATGTTCTCCGTTGTTATTTATTGCTTTGGCCAAGTAGTAGGTAGTGACTCCAAGAGGGAACGTTATGCTTGATTGTGGGTTCATGCCCCTCGATGACTAGCTTGAGTGACAGAAACATGAGTCTAGGGGATGTGCTGTTGCCACAAGGGGGAAAACAACGGTGCTTGTGCCCGCGGGTGCAAGAATTGTTTACTTTACGCAAAGTTCTTTTAATGCAGTTGTCTGTTGCTTTGAGTTTACACTATGGGTGGGACTCGCAACTTAATACCAGCGAGATGTTCTGGATAGATATCTCAAGGTGGATGATTAGAAGTAGATATTGATGGATTTTGGTCTACTTGCCTTGGCGTACCGCCCATGCTTTGAACCTCTATCTTTCTTGCAATATAATTAGCATTGGTTTGCGCACATAATTCTGTCAATTGCCCAGCTGTAATTCGTTTACCTCACATAGCTGTTTTATCGTCTTTTGGGAGAGAGACATCACTAGTGAACATCATGGGACCCCGGTCCATATTACCATCACTGATCACATCCACTATTTACTTTTTGTTTTACTTACTATTGCAGCAATATCTATCACTATTATCACTTGCGTTTGATCCTTTGTAAACTACAAGGCCGGAGGGATTGACAACCTCTTGGTACTCGTTGGGAGCAAAGTTATTTGTATCTGTGTGCAGGTCCACGTTGATTGCTAATATCTGGCGCCATTAGCAGTTGTCACCTTCTTGTTGAAACTGGGAGTATCAGGGAAATCGATCCTTGGTATCTTTGCCAAGGGAAAACTTCCGCTACACTGCATCTCAAACCTTCCACTTGGGGTAACCAACGAGGGGCGAGAAGCCATCACATGCCCGAGAGCTCCGCCGTCATCCGCTTCATCGAGCAGGCCGAGCCCCGAGTGCTCATTCGCCCTGCACCGCCCTCACCGAGCTCACCCCTGACCGCCATCGCCGGAGATCCCCCTCATCGCCCTGCTCAACTCCGACCGCCCCCGACCTCATCGTCTGCTCTGTCGTGACCACTGTGAGCTGCTTCCCATCCTCCCCCTCTCCGTTCTCGCTGCCGCGCACTACACGCATCGCATCGAGTTCACCCGCACGCGCCGCCGCTTGTGCTCGCCGCCGACGTGACTCCGGCCATGCAATGGCCTGGCCGTCATGTCCACCTTGCTCGCCGCACCGCGTAGAGCACGTAAGTGCTAACCCCGCGCGTCCATGCTCGTCGTAGCGACGACCCCGAGCTCACCCGAGCTCCGGCAGCCACCAAGGTCGCCGCCCTCGTCGTTTCCGGCCACCTAAGGTCCAACCACCACCACCACTTGTTCGCATCACGTAGATGCCCTCCGCCGGCCATTTGGCCGCCGAAGGAGGAATCCCGCAGCTCGCCGGCGTCAAGCCACCGGTGGGTTTGACCCCATCCGACATGTCGTTTGACCGCCCTGGGTCATCGACGTGTGGGGCCGGCCCTGTTAATTAGGTTAGTTAGGATTAATTAACCTAGGTTATTTAGTTAGTCGCTGACACGCGGGGCCCACTGGTTGGTTTGACCTGGGCGGCCCCGTTGACTCGCTCACGTCAACCTGACGCAGTGCTGACGCAGTAATCCTCTCTGGAATTAGTTTATATTCTAAATATTTAGAAATTCCAAAAAATGGTTTAAACTTCTAAAAATCATAGAAATTCAACCGTAGCTCAGAATCAAATATTTTATATATGAAAAATTATCAGAAAAATATGAGGAATGTGTTTATGGCATTTTCATGCATGTTTGAACAACTTACAGCCACTGTATATGACAATTTGAGTAAATGGCATTTTAAATGTCTCATATGGAGTTTGAATTTGAACCTTGAGTTCAAACCTACTTCATTTAACGCGTTGCTAGTTGCATTAGCTCAACCAACAGCATATTGCCATGTCATTATCATGCATCATATTGTTGCATTGCATTGATTGTGTTCCCTCTTGTTTGCCGATGTTTGTTCCCTCTCGATAGACGTGTTCCGACAATGAGTTCGATGACACCGATGAAGAGCTATAATATCTTCAGAAGTGCCAGGCAAGCATAACCCCCTTGTTCATTCCAATACAATCCCACTCTCTTGCTCCTGCTCTCTTTTACTGCATTAGGACAACAACATTTCAACTGTTACGTGCTGCGGTAGTTGAACCCCTTTCCTCTGCATGACCTGTCATTGCCACAGTAAATAGATGAAACCCACTAGCATGAGTAGGAGTTATTTGAGCCCTGATGTGCCTACTCATTCATGCTTGTTTGTCATGCCTGCTATTGTTTAGAGTTGTGTCAGGTCTCGTTCATCGGGAATGAATTGGAAGGTGGTGAACATGTCTTATTGTTGAGAGCTAAGTGTGTGAACACGATTTGGTAAAGGTAGCGGTGAGAGGCCATGTAGGAGTGCATGGTGGGTTGTCTCATTGAAACCATCCTCAGGAACTGATTTCTGTGTTTGTGATCCATGAACAGTTACTACCACGCATTGGAATGCTTAAGTGCCCCTCTCGACATATTAATGAACTCGATCTTTGTCCAGGAGTTCCAACTAGTTTCTGGTGTCAGGGCCGGCCCTGAGGGGGGGGCAGGGGGGCGGCCGCCCCGGGCCCCTCTGGCCCAGGGGCCCCCAGCTAGCTAATGTGTACGATGGCCTGTATGTACAGGTAGGGCCCGAAGCAGTATTTAGAACTATGCTAGGGTACAACAGGCCCGCCGGGGGAACGACGACACCCACGCCGCCGAGTCGCGAGATGAAATCGCGATCGATCTGCATCCAATCGATCTGCATCTCTCTTTCTCCTGATCGCTTGCCCTAGCTAGTTGTACCTGATCGCTGGGGCTAGCAAGCTCTTCCAATCACTAGCGCCAGGGGCTAGCAAGCCTCTTCTCTGCTCCCGTTTCTTGGAGAATGGCCTTTCTGCCGGAGACGGAAGACACGGCATCACATTAGACGCAGCTATGCCCTGGGGAGGCCGAGTGGCTTTACAGAAGATGACATCGTGTGATCGTGCAATTTATCATGATAAGAGGTAAGGATTTACAAAAAGATTCAGTATTTTTTTGACCTCGCGAAAGGTACGTCTTCAGTAAAGATTCAGTATTGCGTCTCGATTGTTCTAATAGTCATTGATAATGATTGGATATTGTTTAGGGATATATTATATTTAGTAAACCAGAGATTTGTCCGCTATGACTTAAACCTGATAATCGGTAAAATTTTATTGAGTTGGTCTAGTACCTTTGTAACTTCACACTAGTTTTGGAATAACCAATTTCTTCTTTAAATTTTATCACATTTACGTTATCCAACTATGCATTCAAAAATATATTAGGAAAAGAATTAAGACATCATTCATAAGTTATCTCATATGAAACCGTTTGGGACATTTTAAGTGTTTTTTGGTACCATTTCATATATACATACATCGATTGTTATTATTGGTATTTATATTGCAGGGCCCCGGGTTATAGTTTCGCCCCGGGCCCCCAAAATCTCCGGACCGGCCCTGTCTGGTGTTTGTAGGTAGCGTTAGTAGTCTACCAAGTGGCACCCGGTACAGGTGGGCTTGGGACATACTAGGCACCGTGGCACGGTGTACCAATCATAGATCCATCCGGTGAGGTGGGCTTGGGAACCCTGCACACATCGCTTGGGGCCGTGAGCGACACCCCGACCAGATCTCCTTGCGGATGGAACCCGAATAGGCGATAAACCTGTACTAGAGACTTGTGTGGTTAGTCAGGTCGTGGCCGACTCCCTCACCAGGCTTCCGCTTGAAGGTTGCCGAGATACACGACGTGTACATGGTGGTAAGTGGCGAGAGCGTGTGTGAAGAAGTGCACCCCTGCAGGGTTAACATCATCTATTCGAATAGCCGTGTCCACGGTAAAGGACTTATGGGTTGCCCGTACAGTTCATAGACAAGTGAAAGTGGATACTCTAAAATGCGCAAGATAAGTGTGAGTGCTATGGATGGACTTCTCGTAGGGAGATGGGAGCGGATCCATAGTAGTGTATTGATATGGTGAATATGTGGACTCGTGTGCGCCACCTCAAAAGAGTTACCAGCAGTCGTAGTACAGGATAGCCACTGAGTCAAAGCTGGCTTGCTGCAGTTAAACTCCACCACCCCTTTGTTGATACCGATGCATATGTAGCTAGTTCTGATGTAAGTCTTGCTGAGTACATTTGTACTCACGTTTTCTTAATTTATGTTTTTGCAGAGAGACTTCAGTCTCACTAGTGGTTCCGTGTGGACTTCGATGTTTAGCTTGTTACCTCAGCTACGATCTTGTACTCTTGGGAGGGTCTTGTAGATAGTCAGGCTTCTCAGCCTTTTTCATTTGTAGTTGCCTGTACTCAGACATGTTATGCTTCCGTTGCTTGTATGCTCTGTATGTTGGGTCATGAGACCCATGTTTGTAATATCTGGCTCCTCGGGGCCTAATGAATAAATAATTTGATTCATAGAGTTTTGTTGTGATGCCATGTTGTATTTGCACATATCGAGCATATTGTGTGTATGTTATTGAAATGCTTGGTATGTGTGGGATCTGACACCTAGTTGTTTACCCTTGGTAGCCTATCTTATGGGGAAATGCCTCCTAGTGCTTCCACTGAGCCTTGGTAGCTTGCTACTGCTCCGGAACACATGGATTGACCGGCATGTGTCCTTCCTTGCTCATGTGTGTGTCCCCTATGGGGAAATGTCACGCGGTGTATATCGGAGTCCTGTTAGCTTGCTACAGCCCGGCAACACTCGCTGTTGACTGACACGTGCATTACTGGGTCATGTATGCATGTCCCTGTAATTTAGCGCCACTTTTGGTTTATAACTAGTCATGTCGGCCCGGGTTCTCTGTCATATGGATGCTAGCGACACTATCATATACGTGAGCCAAAATGCGCAAACGGTCCCGGGTCAGGTAAGGTGGCACCCGTGGGGATACCGTGCGTGAGGTCGCAAAGTGATATGATGTGTTACATGCTAGATCAGTGTGACTTAGGATCGGGGTCCCGACAGCGCGGTCGACGGCAGCCCGTAGGGCCCGACCAAGTAGAGGTGGATCCCTTGGACCGCGATGGCGAGATCGCGGAGCGCCCCGGTGACTTCCTCCGGGGTGAAGATAGTGAAAGCACGAACAACCAAATTGAACCTATGTGATATGCAACGGAAGATAAACTACACTAGGATAGTCAAGTAAGCAACATAGTGAAAGCACAAAGACTAATAGCAGCTAGGTAGAACAGATCGGAATGGAAGGCAGAATGAAACCGAACAGGTAATAGTCTTCACACAGTGAAGTCAAACAGATCAGGCGAGCAAGCAATGACTTCACGAAGACAAACTGAAATGTAAATGAGTTGGAAGATAGAACCAGTAGCTTGGAGACGACAAGGTTTTGGTAGACCAGTTCCAGTTACTGTTACAACTGTACATCTGGTTAGGGAGGCTGAGATTGAACTCGGAAGACCGCGTCTTCACCTTATTCCCCTTGAGCAAAGGACACCCAGTCCTCGCCCAATCACTCTGGTAAGTCTTGAAGGTAGAATTCCAAACCTTCACAGACTTCGTTCACCGGCAATCCACAATGACTATTGGATGCTCAGAACATGACGCCTAACCGGCTGGAGGATGCACAGTCCTCAAGTGTAATAAGTCTTCAGGTCACGCGGACAGATAGACTTCAGTGATGCCTAACAGTCTTTGGCTCTAGGTGTTTTGCGCTTTGTCCTCGTGAGGATCTCTCTCTCAAAGGCTTCGGAGGTGGGTTGCTCTCAAACGACAAAAGCTGTGTACTAACTCTGACCAGCGACCAATTTATGGTGTAGGGATGGGCTATTTATAGCCAGAAGGCAACCCGACATGATATGTCCGAAATGACCCGGAGTCACTAAGGACCGGCACGTGTCCAACGGTGGGATTTCAAACACACGCGGCAGCTTGGCTTGGGCTACAAGCAAAGCTGACTCATCCAACTCTGGATAAGATTTGCTCTCATTGTCTTCGTTCGAAGACATAGGATTTAGTTGAGCATCACTTCAGTCATATGACTTTATTCACTTGGACCCCACTTAACAGTACGGTGGTTCCTATGACTCAAGAAAGAAGGAAAGGAAACTACAAAAGAAACTATGTCTTCGCACTCCATAGTCTTCAAGTGAATATCTTCATCGTCATAATCTTCAACGTGAATTTCTTCACGAACCACCATTGTGTTCAATGTCTTCATACATAGGGGCCATGTCTGCTAGGTAAACCGAATCAATGAGGGACTTCTACCTGTGTTATCCTACAATTCTCACAAACACATTAGTCCCTCAACCACGTTTGTCGTCAATACTCCAAAACCAACTAGGAGTGGCACTAGATGCACTTACAATGGGTCTTTTCCATCACATCATTCTCATAATGATGTGATCCCGTTATCAAATGACAACTCATGTCCATGGTTATGAAACCTTAACCATCTTGGATTAACGAGCTAGTCAAGTAGAGGCTTACTAGTGACACGGTATTTGTTTATGTATTCACACATGTATTTAGGTTTCCGATCAATACAATTATAGCATGAATAATAAACCGTTATCATGAATAAAGAAATATAAAATAATAACAACTTTATTATTGCCTCTAGGGCATATTTCATCACCATGAGTGACCTTGTCACCACCACGGGCCCCAACCATGGCTTGCTTGCGTCCCATACGAGCCCACCACAAACGCACGCATTCCTTGTAGCACCTCCTCGGCCACACACACCACCGTGTTCCACGTCCACCAGTAGGACATCGACACGACCAGCGCGGACCAGGGGTAGCACAACCAGCCACCAATGTTGTAGGAGCGAACAGATCAGCAGATACCCGATTCATACTCCCAAGGCCGCACGCAAGTTGCTGCCACCATTGCAAGGCCACCGCCGTAGCATTTCGTGGCGCAAACAACACCATTGGGATCAGTTGCATAGCCAACCAATGGTCATACCCCAGGCCAACCGGGGTGCTATAATGTTCAACAGTGCTGAATGGTGTTACTATGTCCACAGTTAACAAAGGATTGTGATGGCACGCCCCATGCCGACTGGGACCGACAACACAAAGAACGCCACAACGCCTGCCGCATTGAGATCTCCGGCCCGTGGGCGCACTTGCCACAAAGTGGAGAACATATCCCATCATCTCCGTCTTCGCGCGGGCTTTGCCCGCCGAAGGCCACCGGTGACGACGAGAGGGAGGAATAGCTGGGGGCGGGGGGTTTCACTGGCCGAGAAGGTATGGTCCCCGTCAATGTTGTCCTGGTTGAGATTTCTACCCACATTTGAATTTTCGTGAAGAAAAGGCATCCTTGTGTATGAAAAAAGAAAAGGACAATATCAATGTTTTTGAAAGGGGTGTGGCTAGGTCTCAGCTGTCTGACCAAGTCTCGGTCAAGAGAGATAACATCATGCAAAAGAAAAAAAACTGAAGAAAAAATTACACATATCTCAATTTAAGATCTCACGAATATATAATACTTAACGCAGGGACTCCTTCGCGTATCCCGTCCCCCGCGTCGCCCAGCCTGGCGGCGACGGGGGAACCCAGATCCGGCGGCCTACAACCTTCCCACCTTCCTCCCCACCTCGCCGCCACCGGAGGAACGGCCGGCGAAGCCGGCGCCGGCTCCCGGGATGGTGGCGGCGGGATCCAGCACTCCCCCCAATCTGACCGATCCCTTTCGGTGGTGAGGGTCCGGATCTGAGGCGGCGGCCTCGCTGGTGCGGACGGCGCTTCTCCGGCGGCGGGGAGTGCTCGTCGGTGAGGTAGGCCGGTTCCCCTCGGCTGCGCGGGCAGCGAGGTCCCGGTGGGCGCAGGTCATGGCGCGGGGAGGCCCCGGGCTCCCCTCGTCAGATCGGAGGCGATCCTGGTCCGCTCGTGATGCATGACCTTCGGCTGGCCTGGATCTCCGGCGTACACGCGCCTGCTGATGATGTGGCTGGTTCGGAGGTGGCGGCAGGGTGCTTGGCCGGCGGAAACCCTTGGCCGCCGGTGGCGGTCACGGCGTCGATGGCGTCCCGGACGCCATTCCCTCCTTGGTGGCGGCGCCGAGGCTAAACCTCCCGTACCTCTCCCCTTCCCCTGCGCCCGGCTGAAAACCCTAGCTCCAGTGGCTAAGCGGCGGCGGCGCCACAGCGTCGTCACCTTCTTGAAGGCGCCGAATTGGGCATGGGGATGCTGGGTGTGCATGGCGTGCTTGTCTGGTTCCTGGTGGCGGCCCGCTTGATCTACTGCGTCGCAACTCCGGGCAGTGTCTTCGGGCTGCGGTGCTTCTCTTCCGGCCGTGTCTCCGATGGGGACCTCGCCCTTCCTCACCTTGTACATGCCGTGGTGGAGCGGTACTTCATCTCACTCATTGATGGCGGCGAAGATCGGTGGCATGGCGCTGTGGAGGCTCGCCGCCCGATGCGCGGAGGTGGACTCGCGCAGGAGGAGGTTGCTGTCTGGCGTCATGGTGACGTCGATGGTAGAGTGGCCAGACAAGGTAGAAGCCTCAATATGATCTGAAGACGGACCTGTGGAAGATGGCGGTGACGACACACGAGTGCGTCTGACCGGATTGTGCCCCAGACCCGATATGTGGCTCGGCTGGGGCTTCCGAATATGTTTCGGTTTCTGGCTTTTGATGTTAGGCTTAGGTGAGTGGTTTGGGTAGTGGCCCAGCTAGCACCCCTTCATCATTTTGGATAGGAGTAGCGCCATGTGTTGCCAAGATGGTGGATTCAGGCTCATTGTTGTAATACTTTGTAAGGTCCTGAAAATAATCAATAAAGTGGCCGTATGCGTCTCCCAGATGCAGAGGCCGGGGGTCATCCTCCTTTTCTAAAAAAAATATAATACTTAACCAAGTCTTAGTAGATCGAGACATAGCAAGACTGGTTTACAAGATAGTTTTTGAAAACATTTTACCGACGGCTGTGAACAGCTAGCTCGCTGCCTGCCAACCACCGGCACGGTGCATGCACGCAACGCTAGCCGCAACGTGCGTGATGGAGCCCCTCGATCGTCCTTCACGCGCAAAACACAAGCAGAGCACGGACGGACGAAGCACCACCCAACACAAAACGTACCGTGCTGCTTCCTCCCGGATTCCCTTCTGATTTCCCCTCTGTGAATAAACGTGACACAATCTGATGCGCACGTGTGGTCATGTGCCGTTGCGTGATCCGAGTACAGAGTGCTGTCGGTCGCCGCCGTTGTCCCCGTTGCCATAGCCAATGGATGTTCTATGCTCGCGCGTGCCTCCTACACGTTGCCGGCCTCTAGTCCCGCGCGTGCGTGGTGGTGGTGCGATGCGCGATCACGTCGTCGTGGGCACTTCTAGGCGCGGTGCTGGTGGCAACCCACGGCGTGACTGCTGTTTAATGATAGTTAGGGCATCTCGAGACTCTTAAACCGTCAACACCATCGACCGGTCCAGACACACATTCGTCCTGGTTTATAAGTTCATTTTTATTTTGTGTCAAATTTTGATTAGAGATTTAACTAACTGAATATTAATGCATGGCATCAAAAATTGTATATCACTGGTTTGTAACTAACAAAATATTAATGCGTGTCATAAAAAATATTAATGCATGCCCCCTTTTATTTAAATTTAAGGTCAAAATTTGGCATAAAATACAAAAGGGGCTATTTTTAGGGGACTTATAAACCAGGACGGAGGTAGTGGGACTCTGACACCCCAGGCCGACCCCCCACCCCCCCAACCCCGCGCGTTCATCCTCCCATCGTACTCTGCATCTGTTTTCTCCCTTGCATCCACCACCCCGGCCGCCCAGGCACACCCTTGCCGGAACTCGACGACTTCGTCTCCTCAGATGCTACAACCGGGCTCCAGGCAGCTTCTCCTTCGCCGTTGTTCCATACCTCTCTTTCGTTCGTCGCACAGGTACCATCCGCCCCTACGATACTCAACATGACCGGCAACTGTTCGGTGCAATGCTCGTGCTAATTTTGTGTCCCTTCTTCTTTGAAGCAATGGATTTAGATATGGAGTACATATACGGGCAATTTGTTGAGTCGTCTGATGGCTCGTCCGACGAGGAGGGTTGCACGGATGAGAGGACGATGATGCAGGCGGTCCTTGCAGATGCGGAGCGTGCGGAAGAGCATGCTCTCAATTTCAAGGGACGGATCAAGGGCCATCAGGTGCTCAACCGCAATAGGGCGCGCGACCATTTGATGCTAATGCACGACTACTTTGCCACGGATGCCCTATCCGCCAACAATTTCGCCCCCGCTTTCGGATGCGAAAAAATGTCTCCGGTCGTGTCTATCATTTGTCCGTTCCTTTGATGACTACTTCATCTAGAAGAAGGATGCTATGGGAAGGATTAGGTTCTCTGGTTACCAGAAGTGCACAGCCGCACTACGGATGCTTGCATATGGCACGACTGCTGATCTAGGGACGAATACCTACGAATGACTGAGAGCACATGCGAAGATGCCACATTAAGATTTGCTACTGCCAGGGTCTCGGTGCTTCGACCTCAGTACCTGAGAGAGCCAACTGTGGAAGACATCGAGAGGATCTTGGCAATGTCTGAAGAAAGAGGGTTGCCATGTTTGCTTGGATCTCTTGATTGCATGCACTGGAGATGAAAGAACTGTCCAAAAGCTCTACAAGGGCAATAACAGGTCATGTGAAGAAGCCCACCAGGATTCTTGAAGAAGTTGCATCACATGATCTTTGGATTTGAAACGTTTTCTTTGGCATGCCGGAGTCTCACAATGACATCATTGTGCTGCAGCGACCACCATTATTTGCCAGGCTGACTGAAGGGAAAGCTCCTCCTTGCCACTATACTGGCAATGAGCATGACTGCGGCATGCGATACTATTTGATTGATGGTATCTATCCTCCGTGGGTTACCTTGTCAAGACCATCTCTAACCTAGTTGGTCAGAAAAAGTCTCACTTTACCAAGAAACAAGAAACCTCAAGAAAGGATGTTGAGAAGACATTTGGAATTCTACATGCTTGTTTGATGTTGTTCGTGGACCTGCTAAATAGTGGGATCCAGAGACCTTGTGGGAGGTGATGACATATTGCATGATCATGCAAAAAATGATCGTTGAGGATGAGAGTGAGGATGTTGTTGTAGATTTTTAATTTGAGAATATGGGTGATCCTATAAAACTTCCTGACCATAATCCGACAACATTTGATGAGCTTCTTTAAATGCATCAACAATTTGGCATCGAGCAACTCATGAGCAACTAAAGGAAGATCTGATTCACATCTGTGAGCGGTTAAGGGGGACAACATTGTTGTAGTGTAATATTTAAATTATAACTACTTGCTGCATTTGAACATTTGAACATGTTTTAGCTAAACTGGAATTAGATATGTGGCTATTTTGAGTGTGTGGATGTATGCGGACTTTAAAACAAAAGGGCGGATGTATATGGCTAGTTTTGGATGGCGGGCTTCTACATCCATGTCCGCGGACGGATGCCGTGTCCAGTTTTGTGGGCTGGCATCGGAGAGGCCCTTATCACCTTGTATGAAGTTTTCTAATGTTGTCCTTCGAGCATACCTACAAGGTGGTTAATATGGTGGCTCATGAATAAGTAAAGTTGAGAAAATATTCGTCCTGTAATAGACGAATGAAAGATCCACGAAATGAAATTCTAGCACACCCATGAACGATGTTACTTTGATCACGGTGCAATAAAATTGTGGTTTGATGCCAAAAATAAGTCAACTGATTAGATCGGTGAATCATGAATTGACAAAACAACCAACTATTCTTGAGTTGGAAGAACCATGTCTACTAATAAATGAATAAAATCACACGTGCCCGGAAAAATGAACAAAAGCACATAGATCTGAACGCCTAGACCAAATTTAATTCATCTTGCTGCCAAGATGTCAGCACCCTCAATCAAGCAGCGGGTAACATCGACAGAACTGCTGCCATGGCAGCCAATCGAGCTACCACGACAGTCGACTCGGACGAGGAAGTCAATCAGGAGGAGGGGCGCGTCATCGCAAGGCCACGTCGGATACAACAACCCAATCGCAAGTACTTGGGCCTAGAGTGGAGCAACGCTGCTTAAGGAGAGGGTGGCCACGAGAAGGGGCATCCAAGTTGGATCAGGCAAACGGCACTGGCGACATTCCTTTTTACTTTCTTCTTTCCTCCTCCCCAAATTTTTATCTGAACTCTGAAGAAACCTACTACTCTGTGCAATGTGTATCTGAAAGTGAAATTGGGTGCCTAACAACATGGTATCAGACTAGCCACCCACTTCACTTCCGCCGCCTCTACTCTCTCCACACCACCGCTAGCACACCATCACGTTGGAGACCTCCTGCAAGCAGCAAGCTCAGGAAGCTCTCCTTGCTGCCATGGATCCCGAGCTACGAGCCTACCTCGATCGGCTTGCAATGCCAACGAGTGTGCCGCTCTCGCTGACGCCTGATCCACCTCCATCCTCAAGGCGCTCCACGCACAATTCGTGCGGATCGACGTTCCCGCCACCAGGAGGCCCGACCTCGAGGCACGCTTTGCGTAACTGGAGCAATCGATCACCACGTTGCAGGCTGCGCCACCTACCGCGGCGAGAGCATCAAGTGGAACGCCCCGCACATAGTCATCGTTCTCGACTCCGCGTGACCTCCAAGGGCAATCAATCCACAACGCAACGCATCTTCCCAGGGGATTTCCGTCAGTGACCACCGAGTCACCGGTGGGACCTCCGGTCATGGGTACGGTCGCTATTCCCCCTATCATGTTCGTACCCCCCCCCTTACTACCATGGGTTAGCAGCCACCGACCATGGCGTTCCCTCTCTTCTCTGGAGACAATCCTCAGTTATGGATCACACTATGTGAACAATACTTCAGCATGTTCGCCGTGCAAGAATCATACTGGGTGCCCATGGCCATACTAAATTTCTCTTGAGCTGCTGCAATTTGGTTGCAGTCAGTTTAGAAAAAGCTCACACACATGGGATGGGAACCATTCACCTCACTCCTCTATACTAGATTTGGACGCGAGAAGCATCAGATGCTCATTTGCCAATTCTAGGCCATCAAACAAACCTCATCAGTTGCTGATTTTATTGAACGGTTTGATACATTCATGCATCATTTGATTACATATTCGTAACTGACACACCCCTACTTTTTCTTGACTTGATTTATCAAGGGGCTTTGACCGGATATATGAGCGGTGGTGCTACTACAACGTCCACTGGATTTGGACACGACTTGTTTGTTGGCCTTACTCCAGGAGGGCGAGGCCCTGTCGAACAGTTCCAAGACACGAGCTCATACAAGTGACACATTCTTGTGGGATCTTCCGTCAGTCACAACACCTCGTCAACCTGTCTTCAGCAGCCAGCAACACCTACCACAGTGGCTGAAGATCACAGAGGCACTGATGCATCCAAAGCAGCCTCTGATCAGAGCAAGATCATTACACTACGTGCCTTTAGAAGAGTCAGGGGATTGTGTTTCAAGTGTGGTCAACGGTGGGGTAAATATCACATGCCCAGAATGGTCCAACTCCATATTGTTGAGGAACTATTGGACATGATTTCTCCAGATGACTCGTTAGTTGATGTGCAGCCAGAACCACCAGACCATGATGAGGACAACGTGTGCATTCTATCACGGCAAGAAGTTGATGGATCTGCTGACAAGGGGGTAATGCAATTGCAAGTTTGGATTCAAGGTACTAAAGCTTTACTGCTTGTTGACTCTAGCAGTTCTTCCTCATTTGTTGATGCTCATATGGCAGCTAAACTACATGGTCAAATTGAGTTAATGAAACCTTGTCAAGTGAAGGTGGACGACAAAACAATAATTCCTTGTACTTAGTACATTCCCAATTGTCAGTTGGTAACTCAAGGGCATGCGTTTTGCACTGATTTCTAAGTAATATAGTTGGGCAATTATGATGCCATTTTGGGTATGGACTGGTTGAGACAACATAGTCTGATGCTGGTGGATTGGGAAGACAGTAATTGGAGATCACTACAGCAATAGGGCAAGTAAACTTGCAAGCTCTTTTGGCTCTGCAATAGCAGTGCTCTTCCATCTCTGCTCTGGGGCTTTTGAAGGAACGTAAACAAGGATATGTTGCTTATGTGGTCCATATGAATGCTTTGTGTGACTAAAATCCCACCGACGCTGCAATTCCTCCTAATATCTTGCGCATCCTGGAGCAGTTCATTGAAGTTTTTGAGGAACCAACAACACTTCCACTGAGGTGTGCATGTGATCACAGAATACCACCGATCAAAGGGCGCAACCAGTCAACCTTAGACCCTATCATCACAAGCTATAACTGAAAAGTGAAATCAAGCGGCAAGTGAAAGAACTCCTAGATGCAAGTATCATACATCGCAGTTCCAGCCCTTTCTCTTCGCCTGCTCTACTGGTAAAGAATAAGGACGTTACCTGGCATATCTGTATCGATTACAGATGCCTCAATTATATGACGATCGTTAGCAAGTACCCTCTTCCTATCATAGATGAACTCAAGGGAGAACGGTGGTTTTCGAAGCTCGATCTTCGAGCAGGGTACCACCAGATCATACTAACAGAGGGGGGGATATAAGACAGTATTCCAGATGCATGATGGGCACTGGGAGTACAAATTCATGTCATTTGGCTTAGCCATCGCACCAGCTATATTCATGGGTGTGATAAACATGACACTCAGTCCTCTCTTGCAAGTCCGTGTCATCGTTTTCTTCGACAACATACACGTGTTCAGTAAAACACTGGCAGAACGTTGTGCATCTGTCCCAAGTGTTGCTGCTCTTACAGAGGGATCACCGGAGTGTCAAGCAATCGAAGTGTTTTTTGGACAGTGCCAGATAGCTTACCTTCGACACATTATCTTTGCGGACGGTGTTGCTACCGATCCCAACAAAATTAGAACGATTGAGTAGTGGCCAATGCCCATATCAGGAAAGGAAGTACGAAGTTTCTTGGGTCTTCCAGGATATTACCGTAATTTTGTTAGGCACTTTGGAATTATTTCCATGCCACTTTCCAACCTTCTCAAGAAGAATCAGTCGTTTGTGTGTACCTCTGAAACTGAAACTGCTTCAGAAAAGTTTGGTTTCAGCACCTGTGTTACAACTACCAGACTTCAGTAAACCATTCACAATCGACATAGACGCATACGATTATGGAGTTGGTGCTATTTTATAGCAAGGTGGCCATCCCATTGCATATATGATTAAACTATTGGGACCAAAGAACAGGGGCCTTTCTATGTATGAGAAAGAATGCATGGCGAGCAATGGCGCTTATATCTGCAGACAAGCGAATTTCTCATCAGAACGGATCAATGAAGATTGACGCATTTGGATGATTAGAGGTTTTCCACAACATGGCAACAGAAAGCTTTCACCAAGCTCCTTGGCTTACAATATAAGATATGCTATAAACAAGGATCAACAAACAGTACTGCAGATGCTTTATCCCGCAGAGCACATGTAATTGAAACCAGTGCTGCCATTTCTGTTTGTCAACAGGCCTGCTTAATGAGATTCGTCAAAATTACATCACTAATGGCCAAGTCAAGAAGATCCTAGTGGACCTGTCTGTCCAACCAGATCCCAAGCAACGCTTTTCAGTTTCTGATGGCCTTCTGTACTTCAAGAAAAGAATTTGGTTGGGCGGCTCCCTTGAACTTCAAACCAAGATTATCTGAGCCTTCCACGACAGTTCTATTGGGGATCATTCGGGCTTTCTAGTCACTTTCAGGCGCTAGTGTCGCCCCTTTGTGTGGCCTAAAATGAAAGAGCAGATACATCAGTACATTCAATCTTGTACCATCTGTCAACAGGCGAAACCGGAATGCCTCAAATATCCTGGCCTTCTAGAACCCTTACCATTGCCAGAAGGAGCTTGGCAAGTGGTGATTGTGTATTTCATCGATGGCCTCCCTCAATCCAACCGTTACAATTGCATTCTGGTGGTCGTGGACATGTTTACTCATTATGCTCATTTTATTACCCATGTGTCATCCTTTCATAATAG
The DNA here is from genome assembly GCA_902687465.1 of Secale cereale. Lineage (NCBI taxonomy): Eukaryota > Viridiplantae > Streptophyta > Magnoliopsida > Poales > Poaceae > Secale > Secale cereale. The sequence goes on from LR738710.1 coordinate 105,595,361, forward strand.
CTATAAGCTACATAGATTAAGAGATGTGGTTGTATCTGATCGTGATCCCATCTTCACCAGCAAATTTTGGAGAGAATTACTCTTAGTCATTGGGTCAGAACTGAAGAGGAGCACACGCCCTATCTCCCTCAAACAGACGGACAGACTGAATGGGTCAACCAGTGCTTAGAAATCTTTTTGCGTTGTTTCATTCATGCTTGCCCTCACAAGTGGAGTCAGTTTCTTCCCCTTGCTGAATTCTAGTACAACTTGAGCTATCACTCTGCACTAAAGAATTCTCCTTTTGTGGCTCTATACGGACATGAACACCAACACTGGGGCATTGAGGCAGCTTCGACATGCAAAATCCCAGCTCTGACAGAGTGGCTCAAAGAAAGGAAACTGATGCAGCAGGTGTTGAAACAACATTTGCATCATGCTCGCCACATCATGAAAGTCCAGGCCAGGAAAAAGCGCTCTAAGTGAACATTCCAGCGTGGTGATGTTGTCTTCATCAAGCTGCAACCATATGTTCAAACGCCAGTGGAGAAGTGCGGCAATCCTAAGCTTTCTTTCAGGTTCTTTTGTCCTTACAAATGTCTGCAGGCCATTAACCCGGTCGCTTACAAGATAGATCTTCCGGCGGATCCCAAAGTGCATACGGTGTTCCATATCTCCCAACTTTGACAAGCTCTCGCACCGGGCGCTACAACTTCTATTGTATTACCTCAACCATCTGAAGCCGAGATGGTCCCAATCGAAGTCATCTCCAACAGGTGGCGCCAAACACCAACTGGATGACGTGAGCATATCCTCGTCTGTTGGTCAGACCCAACACTACTCGATGCCACATGGGAAGACACGGCAAGGCTCAAACAATGCTTTCCTTCTCTACGGCTTGGGGGCAAGCCATCTCTCAAGGGGGAGGGATGTCAGCACCCTCAATCAAGCAGCGGGTAACATCGACAAAATTGTTGCCACTGGAGCCAATCGAGCTGCCACGACAACCGACTCGGACAAGGGAACCAATCAGGGGGAGGGGCGCATCATCGCAAGGCCACGTCGGATACAACAATCCAATCAGAAGTACTTGGGCCTAGAGTGGAGCAACTGTACTTAAGGGGAGGGTGAGCATGAGAAGGGGCATCCAAGTTGGATCATGCAAACGGTACCATCGACTTTCCTTTTTTACTTTCTTCTTTCCTCCTCCCCAAGTTGTATCTGAACTCTGAAGAAACCTGCTACTCTGGGCTATGTGTATCTGAAAGTGAGATTGGGTGCCTAACACAAAATCCTTTTATTTGTTTTTGCGATGAGCTGGAAACACTCTTTGACTATTGCCAATATTGGTAATAATCTCAGTGATGACTTGTCTTTCCTTGAGAACTAAAGATAACTAGTAGGCTTTTGGGCGCGGCAATGCCGTAGTGCGCTTCGGAGGAGATGTGCTTGATAGGCGATGGTATATTCTATTCATGATGATGATGATGTCACACTTTTTAAAATTTCTTGCCTCCCAAACTATTTTCATTTTGAACTTGAATTTTAACACATGTCCACTATGACCCCATCTTACATTTTCTCATGTTTCTTTCAGGGGTCTGATGTTTTATTGAGATTTTTTTTTCAGGAGAGTGGATTTCTTTTATTTCTCCATGGGGGAGGAGAGCCCAACAACAAATGGAAATTCAGCGAAATCACTAGTTTTTTTTTTTAGAATTTTTTCATTCAAATCACGAAACAATACAAAGTAGTTGACCCTTACAAGTACACTGGAACGCAAACGCAAAGGACCATGAACACCTAGAGAACCCTAAGACAAACATAACACAAGAAGATCTCCGGAGCCCTGTGTCATCATCCCTGAATCTTGAGAGGAGACCCCTGCAGCAGAAGGATTAGCAACCGGGCGCAAGCAGGTCATCATCTTCGACCATCAAACAATTGCCGCTACGCTACCTCCTCCTTTCTTGACACCAGCGCTGAGAGGGCATGGACATCAATCCATCACTCCTGCAACAGCTGTCGCCATCTTTGGCTTTGAGTACCACGAAAAGTGTTCCTTCCGGAGGGAAGAGAACTCGAGTCATCCGACCGGTCCAGCACCGCGGCCGGGCCATCCGCCCGGACAATGCAGGATCTCCCACCAGCATCAGCTCAGAGGAAGGAGAAGAACAGCAGCAACAATTCATACCGACAAGGAAGAAGAAGGGTCTTCGTCTTCCTACATCCATCGCCCATCTGAGGACCCAAACGGCCAGTGCTAATGGACCTCCAACCACCATAGCCCACGACCTCTACGAGATCCGGGGATCCCCCACCCCACTGGCTCCTAGACGAAGGCAAAAGCCTCGCCTAACCGAGAACGGAGCCTGGAGAAATTTATTCCGACGCGACACCACCGCAACGGCCTCGATAGCGTCTCCCTCAACCCTAACCCTACCACACACCCACCTAGCGAACAGACCCGAGGTTCCCCTCCCTCCCGCCGCCGGAGCGGCCGACGGAGAGAGAGGGAACCGGCGGCGCCACCGGCGGCGCGCAAGGGAACCCTCGTTCCTAGATCGCCTCGAGCGATCCTATTTTTCCGCCGCAAGGGAACCCAGCGAAATCACTAGTTGAAGAGTACTCGTTGCAAAAGATCACTCCAACCATCCCAGGTTGCGACAAGTGGCGCGCTGCATGTGCACTACTTGTCGCAACCTGGGACTTTTCCTTTTTTCATAGATTTGTTTATTCAAAATGTTTTATCTCTTAAACCGTGCGTCCAAATCTCGAATCGCTTTCACCGTTGAATTCCCCGCGTCGAGATCTTCAAAATTAGATCTCATGTTGATAGGTTTTGACGAACTTTTTTTTCATGAAAAAACCGGACGGAAAACCCAACCAGGAGCACTGGTTTTTTCCCTTTCCGAAAGAGGCATGCATGTGCCTCTCACGAAATCACAACCGTGTCTCTCACGGAAGTAAAATCATGACTCTCGCGGAATGAAAACAAAAAGAGAAAACGCGTTTTTTCGTTTCCGAGGAGGCACGATCGTGACTCTCGCGGAAGCAAAACCGTGACTCGCGAAAAAATGTGTTTTCTCGCGCAAAATAAATCACTTTTTTTTATCGAAAAGCTAAAAAAGACCGGTGAAAAATCAAAACGTCCAAAAAACCGTTTAAAAAGCCAAAAACGCGTGCGAAAAATAAAAAGTAAAATTCGAAAAAAGCGCTCAAAACGCGGCACGTGACGAATGTCTGAGAGCGCGCCAAGTGACGCTGATCGTTGCGAGGCTCTCGAATGAACGCTCGTTAACTAATTGCTCCGGAAATTCAGCCTCATCCAGTCACGAAGGAGCCTTCCTACAGCCCAGATACAACCGCGGAAAACGGCCCATCGTCACGAGAAAATGGAGGGAAAAGGTGCAGAAGCGAGGGAAAACTCTTTTCCCGTTCCCCAAATGCGCGCACAGATGGAAACCTACGCCGACCTCGGCCCCGACGGCGGCAACCCTGCTCCGGCGAAGCCGGCCATGGAGAAACCACGCGCCGCCACCGATGTCTCTGCGGACCCCTACCTCGCTGACACCGACGCGCCCCCCGCCCCCCACCCGGTACGCTCTCCCCATAGCCCTCCGCCCTCCGGGTACCACTCGATGGGTTCTCCGCCACCGCCCGTTTTGTTCAAATCTGTGCGTTCTAATTTCGCAGGGTACTGCCGCCGGCGCGAGGAAGCGGAAGGCCCCGGCTATGGCGATGGGGAAGGCTGCTAGGAAGCCTCGCAAGCCGCAGGTCTGTAGTTTCACTGTACCCGTGCCCCCTCCCCCTGCAATCTACTAGCTTGGTAGTTCGATTCGTCTGATTCTTTTGCATCTGCGTTATGCATTGTTTGGCGGTGTAGGTTGAAGAACCGATTCAGATGCCTGTGTACTATGGACTTACAAAAGAGTTTCTCAGCGTGGAGGGCAGTGATTTAGTTGAAGATTGCTCAGACCTTTTTGCAGAGAACAAATGTGCGCACGTCACCGGGGAGCTACCGGTGCAGCCACAGTCCATGCCATTGGTGGAACTACAACTCTGGGTCTTCAAGCTGTTCCGGCTCCATCCAGAAACGCAAGATCTTGATATCAAGGGGTTCTTCAAGCAGCACAAAAAGGACCTCACTGACGACGAGTCCTCCGAACCAGACTGTTCTTTGGAGTACTACCCGTGGGACATACATTATTTTAGGACTGACAAATGCTGGAGTTCCTTTGCCAATAAATTGAAGAGAAAAAGGAATGTGACGCAGAAGTTCATGTTGTATGTGCAATCTTCTGAGATCAAGCACTACCACATTTTGCTCAAAGCTGTAAATGACGATTATTCTCAACTGGCGAAGGTTGTGTTGCCCGGGACGAAAAGCCTGACGAGTGGCTTCGGCTTTGGCGCCCTTGTGGAAGACCCAACAATGACAGCTGAGGAAATTGCAGATTATCTCACTCGTCACTATGGCGAGCGGATTAGTCCTGGTGAGGCATGGAGAGCAAAACAGTTTGCTCTGGAGAGGAAATTTGGTACCTTTTATGATTCACACAACTTTGCCCCAAGGTTACTTAAGGAAATGGCACGTAAAAACCCTGGTACTTTTGTTGACATCAAGGATGCAGAGGTTGCAGGGTGTAAAGATTTTCGAGTCCTCCAGCGTATGTTTTGGGCATTTGGACCGTGCTTACAGGCCTTCTGTACCTGTCGCCCTGTGCTATGCATCAAGGGCACACCACTATGCGGGAAATATCAAGGGATGCTGTTGACTGCTGTAGCATTAGATGCTAATGATTTCTCCATTCCAGTAGCTTGTGCTGTTGTCGAGGATGAGACCAAGGAAAGCTGGTTGTGGTTTCTTAGGAATTTGGAGCGAGCAGTGGTGCATCAGTCTGATGTGTGCATCATACACGACTACAAAAAGGAGTTGATTGATGCTGTGGAAGACCTTCTGAATTCCCGTGAACGACAGTGGCGTAAAGCAGAAAGCCGATGGTGCATGGAAGACCTTGCTGAAAACTTCTTTGCGTATTTTGGCGACAAGAAGCTGGTGATGATGTTTAAGAAACTTTGCCAGCAGAAGCGACGCCATAAGTTTGGTAAAATCTGGAAGGAGCTAGACGAGTTGACATCCACATATATGGCGGCGAAAAAACATGATGGTAGTGGGAAGATGCAGCAGGAATCAGTCGACCATGATGTGGCCGAGCTTGAGGCGCAAAGCTGCAACCAGCATGATTCAGTGGAGGATGTGAAAGAAGGATATCATGCCGATGGTAGCAACAGAAAGATAACAAAGTTCTCTGACTGGATCGGTCTGAAACCAAAGGAGAAGTGGTCACTGGCATATGACAGTGATGGAGCAAGGTATGGCATCATGGGCAGTGATACAGCTGATGTATATAAGAACGATTCTATCTTGAAAGGGATCACATGCCTTCCGCTCAGTGCGATAGTGGAGGTGACATTCCTGCGCTTGGTAGAGTGCTTCAAAAACACAAGTTCTGCAGCAAACAAAGCGATCGGCAACCCAATAATTAACTTCCCTGAACGTGTCCAGGTTGACATGAATTCCAAAATGCAGAAATCTGAGACGCATAGACTTATGTACACATACACCGATGAAAAGAATTATCTTGGTAAGGTAGTTGATCAGAAATTTACAGTCAAGGGAAGGAAGAGGGAGGTGACTGTTCACCTGAAGACGGACTATATCGGCACTAGTAAGTCTAAAGGATGCACAATTCGAAAAACTGCCACCTGTTCATGCGGCAAGCCACAGGTACTTCACAAGCCTTGCTCTCATGTCATTGCCGTCTGTTGTGAGATTGGGGTTAGCACTGCTACATACATGTCCCCATACTACAGCTTGCCCTATCTAGGTAGGACCTGGAGGCAAAAATTCAATAAGTTCTCACATGACTACAGAGATACCATACCACACTGCTTCAGAGGTATCATACCATTTGAAGGTGAAACACCAACTTGGATCCCAGACAAAAGATTGGAGTGTGGCCTTCCTGTTTGTCTGTCGCCGGACTGCGTACAAACTGCCGTGGTCGAGGAAGAGCAACAGCGCAGAACTGAGAATGGATCAGTTGCAGGCAATGATGAAACCTAGAAGACACACTCAAGAATCTAGCCAGATTTGAGAATTTAATCTCATCTGTCAAACTCCTAAGTTCTTCATATTTTGGACGCTTAGTATGCGTTAGCCGATGTAGTTAAGCTATCCTAGGCAAACTCTGAACCTCTGTTATTATTCGCAGTGCTTCCATGTTGCACTGGAGACCGACGTTCTTATATCTTTGCTAGTAGTAGGTTGCAGTTTGGTATCTGAATTTCTTGCTCGATCTGTGTTTTCTTGAAACTCTTGTATGCTCAAATGCTAAATCCTCCGAGAAGACACCACTTCTTTGCTGATAGTGTGTCATGCATACCATTTCGGTTTATAAAATTGTCAGTAGAAGCACGTGATAGACTCCAGTAATCTTAGTACATCAAGCAACCATTTACTGCCAGCAGTTAAATTTTCTCTGAGCACGCACTGCTCAGGATTACAGACTAACTAAGATTCTGTAAGGACAGTTACAAGCTACTCCCTCCGTTCGGAATTACTTGTCTTGGAAATGGATGTATTTACAACTAAAATATGTCTAGATACATCCATTTCTGTGACAAGTAATTCCGAACGGAGGGAGTACATGACATGTGAGATGGCTGAAGATGGAAGTAGAGTAAGCTGCACGTTCTTTTGGTACCTCAGAAGCAGTGCAAGACCGGTTTCAGTTTCATGTGCTGTTACAGATACCTTGTGCTTGTTTTCAGGTGCAGTCGTGCAGACACAGACGTTCAGGGTTCAAAATCCTTGCCTTCTTTTTGTTACCATTGGCTTCAGAATGTTTCTCTCTGGTAGCAAGGTTGCGGCCAATGTCTACGCATCATGAAAATGATTTTTTTTCCCTTACAATTTTCACATAACAAATTTATTTTATAGATACTCCCAGCGGTAGACAATTATTTTTATTTTTATTTTACTCCATCCGACCCATTTACTTGTTGCTGCTTTCGTATAACTTTAGTACTCCCTCCATCACATGATGTAAGACGTTTTTACAAACTACTCCCTCCGTCCCATAATGCAAGACGTTTTTTGACACTACACTAGTGTCAAAAACGTCTTACATTATGGGACGGAGGGAGTATTTTAGCTTCCAAAAATGTCTTGTTATATGGATCGGGGAGAGTATCTTGGGCCAGTTCTTTTCGCCCTATAATTCTGGAGAATTATGATTCTGGAAACTGCCCACAGAATCGTCTGCCCACAGAATTGTTTGTCCAGTTCTTTTCTGTAATTCTAGCATGTGATTGTTGTATGAGTTGTCTGTTGAAATGTCTGTAACGCCTCTAGATTTTTTTTGCTACTCGTATGTTTGCACCATCCAGCGCATGCCATCAATCACATGTTTGCACCATCCAAAGCAAAATACAAATTAACAGATGGCATACAGTAGCAATCAAGAGAGGCATACAGTAGCAATCAAGAGAGACGACGGCGGCATGTCTTGTTGCAGGGCGCGGCTGGACGGGGCGGCGTGGCCGGCTGGAGGTGGAGGAAAGGGGCGGCCGGGCGGGGAGGAGTCGAGGGGAAGGGGCGGCTGGCCTGGGGCGGTGTTGTAGGGGCCTCCCGCCGGCGTGTCCTGCAGCAGGGCGCGGCTTGGACGGGGCGGCGTGGCCGGTTGGAGGCGGGGGAAAGGGGCGGCGTGATGGTGGCCTCTCGCCGGAGGATCAGACGACGCCAGGGAAGGGTGGTTGGCGGCGCGCCAAACCCTAGCTCGATTGCGGGGTGGACGATGGGAGTGCAGGCCAGTACCTTTGCCTCGCTCGGTCGGGCTGGACCAGTGGCATATTGGCCGTAATTTGAGTTCCCAATAGGGGTAGTAGTTCAAATCGAACAGTTTTCTTTTGAGGGCCTGGCTAGAATTGCCAGAATTGCCGAGTTTCCACGATTCTCAAATACACTAGTAATTCTGATAATTCTCGGATGATTCCTGAGGAAGAAACGAGTTCTTTTGCGATTGTGATTCACTGGGCAGTAATTTTTCAGAATTGAGCCAAAAGAACTGGGCCTTAATTTTAACCCTCAGTTCTGTCCTGGTTGCAAGTGGCAGAGACAAAGGAGGGACCAACAGGGGCCATGGCCCTGACCCACTAAATGCTTACTTATTCTCTTAATAATAATCCTTCAAAGGGAAGATTTTCTTTCTTCAGTAGGCGTGGTTTGGCCTTTGTTATCACGAGTTCGATTCATTTGCCTGATTGCCTCCCTCCAATTCTGGATTACGGCTCCGCCACTAAGTAAATCTTAGTGGAATAAATTTACTTCATTAAGTTTTGGTCGTTTCTAGCTGATCCCCTAAACTTAGTGAAATATTTTTTTCATTTGCATCACATATTCGGTCAGTGAAACACGTTTTCTTATTTTTTGTATTTCATTCAACGACATTGGAGTACATAATTCATCAATTCTTCGGCACCAAAGCAAGAACAAGGAAAACAAGAACCATAATTAATCATGTTGGAAGATTTTCAACTTCCCTAACAGCTCCCACTAGTTGGATTAATATCTTCTCTATGTCTTTTGTTGATCTGTGGATTCTTGAGATTCAACACTTCTTTCTTCTTCGATTCTAAAGAAGTAGTGGTTGCTTCTTTAGTAATCTCATCTCTAGCCTCATCTCCAGCCTCATTTCTAGCGACGAGTGCACGAACATCTATCAATTTTCGTTCTATCAATAGATCAATGTATTCTTTTTCCCAATACCAAAACTTACATCCTTCCTACACACATAGATGAGCTACCAAAATTGTGTCGAATCCGGTGAACAACCGAATGAAAACAAGCACATACCCCATCATTTGTGCACCCGAAGAACACTTATCTGGTGTGTTGTGGCGTGGTAGAAATTTGGTGCACCACCTTTCACGTGCAGTCGTCGCACTGTATGACTGGCATCGACGAGCCGCTGCGCCAGCGCCAAGCCCGGGCGATGGCTGGTCATGTATTTGCCGGTGAACCTCCGACGGGAGAGATTTGGGTGGCTAGATGAGGAACCGTCCGTACGTGCATGCAGCCCGAAGGCGTCGTCGTGGCTATGATGGCTATGCAGTCTGCTTCCCGGCCAATCCATGGCTAGGCGCAGCCGGCGGTGGCCGAAATTGCCAAATCCGGCGGCGATGACAGCAACCGCATATCCACCGATTTTTCACTGGCCATGGTTTAAGGCGGCGCAAAACCAAGCGATAGGGTACATCGGTGGAGCCTACTGACCGTCCCCGGCAGCGGCCGGGCGCCGGCGCAGATGCAGTTTGGGAGGCGAGGGGTGAGGCAGTAGAGGAGAGGCGCGGCTTTTACTCAAGCCGCCGCGCGGCGAAGTAAATATAAGGAGATTTTAAGGAAGAGGAATAAATCGTATTTTTACTTCTCTAACCAGTTATAAGGTATCGGTTAGAGTTGCGTGAGTACATCCTGAGTCCTGAATTCCATTCAGAGCAGAAACTTGATAGAATGTCGACAGCCGAGTGTGTGTTGACATGCTGCTTCCAGCTCAAAATTCAAATGTACATGTGCCGATCGAGGGGCCACCGACACGCTCCGTTGGCACGTCTCTGCCTCGTGTTGTGCATGCGTGTAGTCTCCCGTGTACGTGTTGCTCTTCTGAGAATTAACTAAATCGGAATGTGTATCACAGTATCAGGCAGGCCCATCCACGTTACGCCGTTGGTCAGTCGTTTATGATGATCATGCATGCACGGGGAATATATGACCGATCGAGACTTCTTCGTCGAGCATCCATATTTGTTTTTTTGGGGAAAGCAATGATGGAAACAACAACATCCTCACGTTGCGCCCATGGAGAATAAAGCGATGCTCCTACCATTTAATCAACCAATCAAGCTGCATATAAGCTGTTTGCTATGTAACATCATGATTTTTCAGAACGTCGCTGCTTCCAAGATCTTTCTGAACTGGTAGACGATCTCTCCGGGCTTTTGTTTGTACAGGATAAGCAAAAGGGAATAGTTGTTTCTACCAGCGACTCCTATGTTGCAACAACCACGTGCATCAAACCAATCACACACAGCCAGCTAGCTGGCTGGACTTTAAACCGTTGACTGGGATCCACTTTTTGGTCAACAAAAGATATCCAGGGGCTTCTTTGCAAAATATATGTAAGAATTGAAAACACAAAAATGATTCACTTTTTTTTTATGTTCGTATTATTGTCGCAAGCATGCTTGACAAATTCTTCGATGATGCCTCCAAGGAGCGAGATACCCCCCGACTGCCATTACCCTCATCAAAGACTTGGTTTTCCCCATAGCCTTATGCGTGTCAACCTATCAAGCCCCAAGGAGGAAACTCAACTGATGTCAAATCGACAGACCAAACCAAGGCTTTGTCTGCATCTACGCCGATGATTAAAACCAACAGATCCATTAAAAGCCGCAAAACAACACCACGTCACCCTGAAGCTCGGACCAAGTCGACAATGAGCACCATTGTCGCAATGAATCGTCAAAATCGGGGATAAGAGATAACCCCCTTTTTTGTTTGGCAATGGGCTAAACACTACATTAGTTATTCCTTCTAATGAGATATCAAAGACATAGATTTTTGCCCAAGTTCAGGCCACCACGAGGGTGTAATACCCTGCTTCTTGTTTTGTTGTCGATGTATTGGTGTATGTGGTTGGTTACCAGATGATCCACATGAGCTCTCTCTCTCTCTCTCTCTCTCTCTCTCTCTCTCTCTCTCTCTCTCTCTCTCGTGCTAGTGGACTACACTTGTGTTATCGTCGGTTGAATCTGCGATGATACATGCATGGCATAAGTCCTCCCCTTATATAGGAATGGGAAGGAGGCACTGCAGTGGCCTTACATTGCAGGTGGTACACTGAACCAGGTGGATGCAACTTGTGCGACCCACTCGAGTACGTCAGAGCAACGTGGGACTAGTGGACGACATGTGAGAGTAATTTCCTAGGGAAACATGTTGCCTTGCCGCCAACTGCATCGAAACCTACTGGCCAGAGGCAGAGAGCTAGTGTAGACATATCAACCTTGATGAAGCCCAAATCAAAAGTACACGACACATCTATCAAACATTGATAGATGATAGGCCTTACAACCTCGGGGGATGTGACCTGTCCTGAGAAACTATCATCATTTGCCCTTGCGGGGCATAGTTTTGTTGTATGCTTGTAAGCTTTGCATTAAACACGTTACTCGGCCCACGGGACACCAGAGAGATCCACATGCCTTGCATTAAAAGCCTTGTCAGTTGGCAGATCCCATGGGTGGGCATCAGAGCAGAGATGGTGCTCCGGGGAGTTGAGGGTGCTCGAGGCAGTCCCCGAGCACTCCTCTTGGCTCCTTGGGTTGTCTTTGCTGATGTTGAAGCCAAAGTCGTAGAACCTTGAAGTTTGAAGATGTTCGGGGGCAATGTGTGATTGCCCCGCCTGCGTTGGTTGAGAGTTTGTACTTGGGGAGCCCCGAGCACGGCCCTTGCTCTTTATCCTAGATCTTGGCCTTGACATTATCAATGGTGTCGGACGATTCCACCTCAAAGGTGGTGGTCTTGCTAGTGAGGGCCTTTACAACGATCTGCTCCTTGGGCCTCATGGTCTCGAGTTTGGCCCATTCCAGCTGGCCCAGGAGGCCATGTTTTCCGTATTGCTGACAACCCCCGCCATCATTGCCGCTAGACAACCACAACCACGTCGCCATGAGCAGCCTTGCCACCACCGCAGGACTCAGCTGAGGCTTGCCCCAAACCTGAAACGAGCCCGGCACGACCGCGCGCGTTCCTTATAGCACCTCCTCTACCTCACACCACCACGCTGCCCATCCACCAGTAGGACGCTGACGCGAGCACCGCAGACGAGGGGCGTCACAACCAACCGCCAACATTGCACGAGCAAACAGATCGGTGGAAGCCCGATTCAGACTTCTGAGCCCACACTCAAGCTGCTGCTACTGTTGCAAGGCCACCATAGTTACGTGGCGCAAACAACAACACCGGGAGCGACAACACAAACAACACCACGCGCCTGCCGCGGTGAGATCCCTGGCCCATCGGCCCACTTCCCACAAAGCAGAGAATATATCCCAGTGTCACCGTCTTCGCGTGGGCTTTGCCCGCCGAAGGCTACCGGTGACGGCAAGACGGAGGATGAGAGGTTGTTTGTTTTCAGGGACTTATTGGTCTAGGGACTTAAATAAGTCCCTATAAGTCCCATCTAAACCAAACAGGAGGGACTTATAGGGACTTAAAGTGGGCATTTGGGACTTATCAAATAAGACTCTTAAGGAGGGACTTATAGGGACTTATAGTTGTAATATGGTCTACTAGTCCATGTTAAGTCCCATGAACCAAACAGGTAGGGACTTATGACTTATAAGTTGGGACTAAAAAAAGTCCTATGACTTATGAACCAAACAGGGCCTGAGCTGGCCGGAAAGGTATGGTCCCCGCTAGGACTGGACGTACGAGCGAGCTTTTTGGCTCGGCCCGAAGCTCGCTCCAGCTCGGCCCGTTACAGCTCGGCTCGATAGGATAATCGAGCGGGCCGAGGTATGAAAACAGGCCCGTTTCGTGACCGAGCTGAGCCGAGTTTCGGCCGGTCTAGCTTGGTGACTCGTTTGCGGCCCAGCCCAATTTCACCGTCCATCGCAAATAGCTAGCGCATTAGGGCACCAACAACACACATAAAGCGTCGATCCACATCCAGCACCAATCCCCGCCGCCACCGTCGCCGCACACATCGGTCGCTCCAAGCCTCCCTCCTTACAATCTCTTCTTCTTCCCAACGCCATTCATCGATCTACCGTTCTCTTTCCACGCAAGATGAGGAGTGGGTGACGTTACAGCGGCGCTGGACAACATGCCGCAGGGGCAGGACAACGCGACTCCGCTGGTCGCCGCGCCCACGCATGCCGTCGTCGACGTGCACACACGCAGGCATGACATCGTCGCCGAGCACAAGTATGCACGTCGGTGCACGCCGGTGCTCGCGTGCTACCCACCCACGTCCTTCTCTGCTCCTTGTCCTCCCCAACCTTGGCCGTTGCGTTCCCGCCTTATCCTCAAAGCCGCGCCGCCACTTCCATGCCGCCACACTGACCACGTTGCTCGCCGTCCCGTCACGCACACAACATGCTATGCTCTGGCTCGCCGCTGGCCACTCACGCACACAACAATACAACATGTACCAAGACTCCTCTGTCCACTCACGAGCCGCTCGGGCTGAACCGAATCAGTGCAAAAACGAGCCGAGCCACCCATATACAGCTCGTTGGTTTCCGGAGCCTAACTCGGCTCGGCTCGTGTCCAGCCCTAGTCCCCGCCCATGTCGCCACGGCCGAGATTTGTACCCACATTTGAATTTTCGTGAAGAAATGGCATCCGTTGTGTATGAAAAAAGAAGACAAAATAGTGTTATAAAAAGATTCAGTTTTGAAAGCATTTTACTCAGAGCTGTGAACAGCTTAGCTCGCTGCCTGCCAACCACCGGGTGCGGTGCATGCACGCCACGCTGGCGGCAACGTGCGTGATGGAGCCCCTCGATCGTCCTCCACGCGCAAAACACAAGCTGGCCGGAGCACGGGCGGGACGGAGTACCACCCAACACGAAACGTACCTGCACCAGCTGCTCCTTCCTCCCGGATTCCCTTCTGATTTTCCCTCTGTAAATAAACGTGGGTTGCGCACCGACATCGTCGGTCGAGGCAATCATCAACCCTGTCCGATGTCCTTTCCCTGCACACCTGGAGTTGAAAGGCGTATATAATCCGATGCGCATGTGGCCATGTGCCGTTGCGTGATCCCAGCATAGAGTGCCGCTGTCGGTCGCCGCCGTGGTCTCCATTGCCATTGCCAAGGGAGGCTCTAGCTCGCGCGCGCCTCCTACTACCCTGCCGGCCTCTAGTCCCGCTCCTGCCCCGGCTAGCTGCCAGGTTTCTCCTCGCTCACCTCCTCCTCCCTCAACCGGCATCCTAGCTAGCCAACCTTCCCGTGTCCGCCGGCGTACAGTCCTTGTCGCCGCGCTCACCCGCCGCGCGCGCGTTCTGGTGGTGCGAAGCGCGATGGCGTCGTCGTGGGTGCTTCTGGCCGCGGTGCTGGTGGCGACCCACGGCGTGGCGGCGGTGTCGGGTACACGGGCGGCGGCGGACGCTATACGGCTGCCGTCCTCGGAGCCGGGGTTCAGGGAGGCGCCCGCGTTCCGGAACGGCGACGGGTGCCCGCCGCGGGGGGCGGGGGAGCGCGTGCACATCGCCATGACGCTGGACGCCAACTACCTCCGGGGCACCATCGCGGCCGTTTTCTCCATCCTGCAGCACACGGCGTGCCCGGAGGACGTGTCCTTCCACTTCCTGGCGGCGCGGCGGCGGGACGCCGACGCCGTGCGCGCCACGTTCCCGTACCTGGAGCCCAGCGTGTACCTCTTCGACCCGGCCCGCGTCAAGGGCCGCATCTCCCGCTCCGTGCGCCACGCGCTGGACCAGCCGCTCAACTACGCGCGCATCTACCTCGCCGACACGCTGCCCCGCGCCGTGCGCCGCGTCATCTACCTCGACTCCGACGTGGTGGTCGTGGACGACGTCAGGAAGCTCTGGTCCGTGGACCTCGACGCCGGCGGCCACGTGGTGGCGGCGCCCGAGTACTGCCACACCAACTTCACCAAGTACTTCACCGACGCCTTCTGGTCGGACCCGCGGCTCAGCGCCACGTTCCGGCAGGGCCCGCACCGGCGCCGGCGGCCGTGCTACTTCAACACGGGCGTGATGGTGATCGACGTGGCGCGGTGGCGCGCGGGGGGGTACTCGAGGCGGGTGGAGGAGTGGATGGCGATCCAGAAGGAGGAGAAGCGGATCTACAGCCTGGGGTCGCTGCCGCCGTTCCTGCTGGTGCTCGCCGGCGAGATCATGCCGGTGGACCACCGGTGGAACCAGCACGGGCTGGGCGGGGACAACGCGGAGGGGAGGTGCCGGAGCCTCCACCCGGGCCCCATCAGCCTGCTGCACTGGAGCGGGAAGGGGAAGCCGTGGCTGCGGCTCGACACCCGGAAGCCGTGCACCGTCGACTACCTCTGGGAGCCCTACGACCTCTACAAGGCCGCCGCCGCCACCGCGATCGAGGAGTGAGCCGCGCCGCCGCCGCGGTCGAGGAATGAGCCGCCATGACCAGTCGATCGATTCGACTGAGAGCTGGCATTTATCGAGCCTGAGGGGCAGGCAGATCGAAGAGGGATCACGACGTATCATGCTGGCGCGAGGATCGGAGAACAAGTTTGTCACTCGGGAGAGCTCGAAGAATTTTGCGAGGGAAGCACTGAAGCAGAGGGGATCGAATTACCTTTTTTTCTGGGGGGTCGTCATCGTGCAATTGACATTTCTGCCCTTGGATTGTATATATATACAGGACACGTCACACCTGGGTGGGTCGGGCCTCAGGTTTTCTACTCTCTTTCTTCTACTTTTTTTGAACTAGGCAGGTTTTGTATTTTTTGACATCCATACAGACACGAGCGCTCTTATGCGCATATACTCATCCTTATAAACTCACACACCTTATTCCTATGAAATCTCCGAAAGAGTGAGCCGTCATATCATCTTGAGATTTTACGAAGTCATCGTAGACGTCTCATAGTCGACGGAAACGTCTCCTTTCATTGCTGGGCTGGGATACTACTGTTTACCTAACCATCGAATCACAGGTTGATTCGCAGCATATGTGTATGCATAAATGTGTATATGTATAATGCGAATGTAATTCGCAGCATATGTGTATGCATAAATGTGTATATGTATACATGCGAATGTACCGGGCACAACATTGAATCGTCGACACGATAATTGATGTACGTTTTTTCTCGAATGAGAGCTTTTCCACCTCTGTTTCTATTAACAGAAACCGGTACCCTGGTAGACTACAACGCTTAGAGAGTCAAGCTCCCCCGTCAGAGTGAGCAAAGTAAAATAATTTTTCAGCGAAAGTGTTGTTTTAATCCCGAGTTCACATGAATCCGGGTAAACAGTAAAAGCAAAGAAAATAAAAAAATCAAACAATTTTGAATGTTTTCTGTGTGAAACACTGATAAAGGTTTTGATAGCTTGCAAATTTGTATCACCATATGACATTTGAATAAAATGTGGCAAAAAAATTCGATGCTCCAAAGTGCGTTTGAAAATAATGCTTTGGAGCATTGATTTTATTTTTTTGCTACATTTTACACGAATGTCATATGGTCTTGAAATTTTGCAAGCTATCAAAACATTTGACAAAGTTTCACAAAAAATAATTCATTTTTTTATTTTTCATTTTCATTTGATTTTACTGTTGCGTCCCATTTTCCAGTCCTTAGGACAATTACAGCAGCAGCAAAGGGCAACTCTAGTAGATACTGTAAAAACTCGTGCTCTATAATCATTATAGGGTATACCATAAAACATTTTTATGAGTTTTTACGGTATGATGTGTGCGTTGGCAGGACGGATAAACGTTTTGTGAGTTTTTACGGTATGATGTGTGTGTTGGCAGAAAGGACAAATGTTTTTATGAGTTTTTACGGTATGATGTGTGTGTTGTCAAAATAGATTCTGTAAAAATCAGTTTGGGTCAAATGCGGAGCCTGCTAGTCAGTAGTGAGTTTACAACAGGATCCATGCAAATAGCATAAAGCCCTCTAAAAGTAAAATTCAGATTACAATTGGGTCCTGGTCATTGTTGAGAAGAGTGCCAAGGTGTCGTTCCTCTGCCGCGCCGGCAGGGTCGGGGCTCTGGTCGGACTCCTCTGCCGCGCTGTCGCTCTTCGGTTGTGCTCCTTAGATGACCTCTGTCGTAATTATTAGGAAAGTTAGGATAGTGTAGGATATTATTCTACTGATGATACCACAAACTTATGGTAGGGTCACAAGCCTGACCTAAATATTCTACCCAAGGTCACTGCCCTAGAAGTTCAAGGACATTTCAAAGATGACAGAAGCTGCCGATTGATATTGTCCAAGAGAGCAATTCACTCGACAGCGTACTTCACTCGGAAGGACCCAACTCCACTCGGAAGGATGAATCCACTCGACCGTACAAGAAACCACTCGACTCCTGAATTTCAAAGGTCTCATAAGGTCGGCAACGGTCAGGCATTCACTCCACAGTAATGATAGCCTTTATTACAGGCGTTATCAGTAACGTCTTCCTTTTATGTACATTGAACCCTCTGTAACATGGACGACTGGGGTCCTGGCGCACTCTATATAAGCCACCCCCTCCTCCGGTACAAAGGTTCGCACCCCCTGTAACACATACACACATAAATATTCCAGTCGACCGCCTCCGGGCACCGAGACGTAGGACTGTTACTTCCTTCGAGAAGGGCCTGAACTCGTAAACACCTTGTGTACAACCTCACCGTAGCTAGGATCTTGCCTCTTCCTACGTACCCCCTATTCTTATTGTCAAACTTAGTACCACGACAGTTGGCGCCCACCGTGGGGCAGGTGTCTTAGCGACTTCCGGTGAGGTTGCAAGTTTTTCCCCGATCTCCATCATCATGGTTTCCGGCGGCGGTCTGGCGTTGGGCCACGAGATCCGACTCGACGCGCTCACCTTCATCGCAGACGACTCCGCCTGGCTCCAGGAGGCCCCCCTCGACGTCGAGGCACTGCCCGTCCGCGGAATAGCGCACTTCCGTGCTAGTGCTTGCGGCGTCCTTCTCCGGCAGCCGTCCCAGTATCGGTCGGCTTCTTCGTCGTCTGTCGTCCCCGCTGGTCGCCGCCGCAAGCGACCCGGTCGGTCGCGGCTCCAGCGGTGGGTGAAGCACGCGGTGGCCCACCAATTGGCCACCCCTCAAGTCGCGGCCATCGAGCCCGACGAGTGCCACTACGGGCCGGTCGACTGGTTTCGTAGACACGCTTTTCGAGTGCGGGAGTAGTGACCCCGTAGCAGAGGTCCTCATGGTCGGCTCACGGCGCAGTCCACCGGGGTACACTCGCGGCGGAAACGACGGCAGCGATGATGGTCAGTCGTACGACCACGACGGGTACATACCCGAGCCCCTCACTGCCGAGCAAAGGAAAGAGCTCTGCCTCCGCAACGAAGATCCACTCTATACCCCCATCTTGGGAGAAACCCCAGAAGCTCGAGCTCTGGAAGCCACGCGCCTTGCCACTGTGGCCGAGCGCGTGCGGCTGGAGAACCTCCAGTGTTCACTCGACAATCCAGCCCATCGATTGATTCTTGAATCCAGTCAACGACCGCGGCAGTTGTTCCCGCGCAAACCTCATGTATTTCGTACTCCAATTTAGAACCTCGCTGCTGCGGCCCGCATCACGGAATCGATCCAGCCATCCCAGTCAAAAGCTGGAAAAGGCCTGCAACAGATTCGGGCACTGCTTCGAACGGCTGGAGAGGAGAATGCAGCCGTCTCCCAGTCGTGCAACATGATTCACAGCAGATCGGTGGCGGCAGACACCGTTTGGCCGGTCCATATCCCAAGATCGCCTCCGCGGCGTGAGTGTAATACCCCATATGTGATACTTCCATTTATGGCAATATATGCAACGTTGACTTCATCAGTTCCATTCTGGGCTCTTCCTTCATTTCGGGTTTTCTTCGTTTTTGTCGTGTGCGTGTGTGCATTTCATCCATGTCATGTTATCATGTGCATTTGCATTTGTGTTGTCACTTGCACCCGGTCTTGCTCATTTCTTTCCGTTGTCCGTCTCGAGTTCCGACACTCACACACGTGCCTGTGGCAATCCCGAGTCCTTCTTTCGTATGTGACCATGAAACATTCTCGGAGTGAGGTGAGACTTGTCATACGTTGTTGTTTTAGTGCGTGGAGACCGCATGTCAAGTTTCGTCGCGTTTGGAGATCGTTTGATACTCCAACGGTTAACCTAGTGGGTAAAAGCTCCTCTTCCTTTTGACCCAAGACCCCCTCCACAACAGCCCACTAACCCACCACAACCACTTCCATCCTCTCGGTCGTCGGATTGTGATCATGTGGGCGAAAATTGCACCCCATTTGGACATTCCTAGCTCCCTATGCCTATAAAAACGTCTCCACCATCCAAAATTTCGAAGGAAACCCTAGCCCCCTTCTTCCACATTCCATCGCATCGAAATCCGTGCCGGGCGGACGTGTCCACCCGCACCGAACCCAACCATGCCAGCCAGATCCGTCGTCCACCACGCGGGCCCGCGGGGCCCTTAGCCGGACCGCCCGGACCGGCCGGCCTCCGCCGCCGCCCGCTCCCAGCCGCAGCTTCCGCGCCTGCCGCCTTCCGTCGCCGCCGTCGGGCGCCTCCGACGCCGGCCCCGACCTCGCTGGACCGCCGCGCCAGTCCGGCCGCCGACGCCGCCAACCTCCGCCGCCGTTGCTCCCGCGTCCGCTGCCGCCCGTTGCTCACCGCCCGCCCTCTGCCGTCCTCCGCCAGATCTGGGTCAGCGCAGCCCAGATCCGGCGCCTCCACCCTCTGCCGGCCGCCTCCGGTCAGAGGCGAGCTCCTCCCCATCGGCCTCATCACGCGTCGCGAAGGACGACGCCTCGCCGGGCCTGCTCTGCTTCGCGAGCTCCTCCCGCGGCCCAAGTTCCGCGGCCTCCAGGGCCGAGTGCTCCGGCCCGCTGCCTCCCCGTCCTTTTGGGCCGAAGCCCAGGGTGAGCAGCCCTATTTCCCGCCCGTGCGTCCTTTTGTTATTGTGGGCTCATGTGTTTTTTTTCAGAGTTAAAAACTGCTAAGTCCCAGGATCTGTAAATTTTATGCCCTCTTTTCCATGTGATAACTTTGTGCTCGGTGCTCCGTTTTGTGCGTATGATATGTCGAAATGTTCATCTCGTCGTGCTCTACATGTTACTATCAGTTTCATGCATGTTAGAGTTCATCTAGTTGAATTAATCTACGTGGCAAGAGTGCATGTTGCTGAAACTGTTTCAGCACTTGTTGTCTGTGTAAATTTATTGCCATGTTCGTGAGCTAGTAACTTTGTGCATGTTGGTCCGAATGGAGTGAATGATATGTCCATATCTTCATTGTGAAGTGCTCTACATGATGGTTGGTGTAGCATTCATGTTAGGTGTCATATTGCCATGTTTATCTCTGTTGCAAAAGTGCATTTGGCTGATAAGTTCCCAAGCCTGTTATGAGATCATGTTTTGCCTTGCTTGTGCATATTAATCCATGTGTCATATGAGCTAGGTGTCAACATGAGTTTTGCTCTTGAGTATGTGCTCTACATGATAGATTCATTTTCATGCCATGATATGTCTTGAGATGAGTGCAACAAGCTTGTTAACATGCCTTCATGTTGTAATTCCTGCCATGCCCAGATTTTGCTAAGTCTGGATAAACTTTTGCACTTTTGCCATGGTGTTTGGGACATGTTCTAGTAT
The DNA here is from genome assembly GCA_902687465.1 of Secale cereale. NCBI lineage: Eukaryota > Viridiplantae > Streptophyta > Magnoliopsida > Poales > Poaceae > Secale > Secale cereale. The sequence continues at coordinate 105,615,802 of LR738710.1, forward strand.
GTTATAGAAGTAGCCATGTGGTTATTCTTGAAGAGCATGTTATGTATGTTATTGCCATGCATTTTGCTTGCATGATGGCTTGCTATAACTTGTTGTTTTCATGCTCTCAAGTGACTACAAAATATATCTGTCAGCATGTTATCAAAAGTTCAGTTTTGCCACGAGTGTAGCTAGTGTTCTATGCATCCTATGAGCATGTTCTTGACAGGAGTAGCTTCTCAAATATGTCTTCTTGCTATTGGTTACCTTAACTTGCCATGATATGCTTTGAGTTGAGTTGCACAAGCTTGTAAACATGCCTATTCGTTGTAATTCTGCCATGCCTTGTAATTTTCACTAAGTCTGAGAATTCTGTAAATTTATTGCAACTTGCCATGCTTTCTTAATTGTGTTCCAGCAAGGTTTTGCGTGTGCTCTAAGTTCATGCTTGTTAAGTATCATGTCTATTTCATATCCATGCCCTTTGTCTCCATGTTTGGGTGCTGTAGCATAATTATTTCTTGCTCCAAAGATGCCATGTTGCTGTAAACTGCAGTTTTGCTTGAATCTTGTTTTGCTTGCCATTTGCAAACCGTGCGTCCCTTTCCGGTGATCTTTATATCGATTTCAACCAAAATCTTCCAATCTATCCAGTGGCTTGCTTGGTTTCCCAAGATGATGCATTTTCCATCATCTTCTCCTTAGGCTCAAGACTATCCTCATGCATACGCGCATCATACTTGCATCCCATGATATGTCTTACATCATGTTGATTGTGCATTGCACCGTGTTTGATATTGTTCCGCTGTGTGTTCTTTTGTTGGGTAGAGCCGGGAGCCGATTCGGAGTTTGAAGTTCCTTACGAGGCTGAGTTTGAGGAGCAAGGTTACGATCCCTCCGTGGAATCAACAGGCAAGATGACCATTCCCAGATATCACTACTATCTTTGCCTATGCTAGATGTCTCGCTCTTTAGAAATTGCCTCGATGCCTATTCTTGTTTGTCAGCCCTCCTATTGTTGCCATGAAACACTCTAACTACCTTCCTAGCAAACCGTTGTTTGGCTAAGTACGCATCGCTCAAACCCTCTTATAGCGTTGTTAGTTGCAGGTGAAGATTTGAAGATTCTTGCCCCATGATGAACTTGCTATTGGGATATCACAATATATTACCTGTTAAACTAATTCGCCTATATATTGGTAATGGGTGGAAGGCTAAGCCTCTTGCTTGGTGTTTTGTTCCACTCATGCCACCCTAGGAACCGATAAACCGGTGTTATGTTCCTTGATTTTGTGTTCCTAACACGGTTGGGGTTTATGCCCCCCCCCCTTGATAATTCGCTCTGTTTAAAGCTTTTCCAGCAAGGCCCAACCTTGGTTTTACCATTTGCCATAACTAAATAACTTGCATAGAGACTTTCCGGACCCCGAGGACTTAATTTTACAACCCGGGCCAATGCTCCTCATGAGTGTTGGTCCAAACCCGTCAACCGCCGGTGGCCGCCAGGGGCAACTCTGGTATTTTGGCCTACCGGAAGTTTAGACAATCCGATCGTGGCCTAAGACGGGATACACGCGGCTCTTATCAGGGTGTCGGCACGTCGGGAGGCTTTGCTGGATTAGTTTTACCTTTGTCGAAATATCTTGAGCACAGGATTCCGAGAATACTCGGGTCTTCCCACTTTGGAGTTGCGACTCCGCAGATCGTGAGCTTGTGATGGGCTAAGTTGGGACACCCCTGCAGGGTTTGATCTTTCGAAAGCCGTGCCCGCCGTTATGTGGCAGATGGGAATTTTGTTAATATCCGGTTGTAGATAACTTGACACCTTATTCATGAATACACTACCTGCGTGAGTAACCGTGATGGTCTCTTTCCGAAGGGCTTCGGGAAGTGAACACAGTGGGGTTATGTTTGATCGTGAGTAGCTAGGATCACTTCTTGATCAACTTGGCAATCGTTGGCACTTGTTCTCTTCTCGCTCTAAACTCGTAAGTTAGTGCTTAGTGCTTGCTGCGACCCATGTTTATAGCCTTTCCACACCTAAGGTTTTGGTAGTTTTGATACCCGGGAACAGGATTGTTGAGTCCTCTATGGCTCATAGATTCAAGACACACCAGATGCAGGTACCGCTGAGACCTATGCAGGAGAGGGTCCAGAACTTCAGTGGGAGTTCGATGAAGAGCGTGGAAGTTACTATGTGTTTTATCCCGACGATCAGTTGTGGTTCTTACTAGGAGGATCCGGGCTTGTGTTGTTTATGGTATCTTTTCATTTGGATTTCGTCCGTAGTCGGACTCTGATGTTATTTGGATGATGTATGCTATTGTATTCACTTGTGTGACGTGGCGAGTGTAAGCCAACTACCATTTTACTCTTTCATCCCTGATTTTACATGAGATGTGCAAAGATACCGTACTTGAGATCATTCTAGTATGTGTTTATGTCCTTAAGTCGTGCCTCGACACGTGGGGGACATAGCCGCATACTGGGCATTACAAGTTGGTATTCAGAGCCTTCTCTGACCTAGGAGCCCCTCTGATTGATCGAACCGTTGATGGTTGAGTCTAGGCACACACACAAAAATATTTTGAGTCCTATATATATATATATATATATATATATATATATATATATATATATATATATATATAAGTAGGATTTATTTTTACTCCTCACCCCTTCATCGCTCTGGTGAGGATTCCTGATGTTGTTCTTTCTCCTCTGCTCTCAAAATTCACTAATTTTTTTTAGAATCACGCGAGTATTGTTTGGATTGTTCCGATATCTTTGTGACGAGAACATTGTTCTCGATGCCTCCTGTCATTTAGGGGTTGTGGCAGTGTCCCGGGGTGTTGAGCTGTGAGGTGTTGTCGTCACAAATGTATCGCAGTGGTTCTAGAATACTTAAGACGGCCGACATCGAAAACTCTTCTATGCGGTTAGTGGTGAGATAACCCCGACGTCACCCAGTACTGGGGAGATAGTTCGGGAGTATTGCCACAGCTAGTATAGCGGATGTGTTTCGAAGGTCCAAGGTAAACAGTTTCCGAGGATGACTGGTTATGTGTTGACAGATGGATACAACTGGATGTAGGTTTAGAGTTGAGTGCGCGGTGCTTCCCCTGTATCCCCAACACCAGATTGCATAACCGGAAACCTTCGGGAATTAATAGGTGGGTTCTTCAAGTAGCTCGTAGGCATTCTTCCAACGAGTGCATGTGTAACACCCCATATGTAACATTTTCCAATAATGGCAATAAATCTTTCTCAATTTGATCATTGTCATTATCCTTGGGGGTTCTTGTCTTTGAGCTCATTTATTTTATTTTGCATTGCCATATCATTTATTATTTTGCATCCTTGCATTGCTTCATCATCATGGCATCATGGCATCTAGTTTATTTCTTTGTTATGATGAGTGTGTGTGAGGCCTTGTGATGTTGTGTGTGTGTGGCTTGATCTATGCCTAGCTAAACCCTAAACCCCCTCTTCTTCTTCTTCTTCTTCTTCTTCTTCTTCTTCTTCTTCTTCTTCTTCTTCTTCTTCTTCTTCTTCTTCTTCTTCTTCTTCTTCTTCTTCTTCTTCTTCTTCTTCTTCTTCTTTCTTTTCTTTTCTTTTCTGTCCTTTCTTTGCTGCATTGTGCAAGCCACCTAGCCAAGTGCTTTAATGTTCTTTCTTTTCCTAGAAACCTTGCACCATGCCTACTACCTCTCTGCCAAATATCACCCCATTTAGAATTGATTTGGTTGGGTTTTAAAATGACAAGAGTTTGAACCATATTCAAACTCCTTTTAATTTTCTGCCTCTAAAAATGTCCAAGTCAATTTTATTAAATAGGGCATAAATCACTGAGCCTGGGGATATTTTTCTTTTCCCCTAACTCATTTTTCTTTTAGTCTGTGCTTTTCTTTTCTTATCTGGCTGAAGATAAAATGAAAAAGAAAGAAAACAGGAGCTAGCGCAGTGGAATGGGCCTCCTCCTTCTCTCTCCCCCAGGCCCATCTTTTCCCCCTCAGCTGCGCGGCCCATTTTCTCCCGCAGGCCCAGCCGAGCGCTCGCAGTCGCGCCGTGGCTTTTCCCCCCTTGGCCCCACCTGTCTGTCTCACAGGCTCGAGTCGCTGTCTTCCTCCGTCAGCGCAAAGCAGAGCAGAGCGCGCTCTCGTCGTCGCACCGTGATCACGGACGTCGAGGTCTCGTGATCCGGGCCATCCATTTAAACCCGAAACTTGTCCAACCCCTCTCTCTAGGGTTCCCCTTCCTCCTCGTCGCCGCCTGGAGAGCCAAGCACCATCACATCCGCCGCTCCATTCGATACCCGCACGCATCTGAGAGCGCCACTGATACGTCCAAAACGTATCTATAATTTCTGCTTGCTCCATGCCACTTTTGGGTGATATTGCTATGATATTCATACACTTCCATACACTTTTGATCATATTTGGACTAACCTACTAAACCAGTGCACCCCGGTGCCAGTTTCAGTTTTCGGCTAATTTTGTATTTCAGGTTTTCACGTTACGAGCACTGCCAGGAAAAATCCAGAAAAATTATATAAAATATCAGCGTTCCGGAACCGACCTTGCGCCCGAAGTACAGCCGGGGGGGGGGGGCACCAGGGCTCGGGACGCCTAGGCCCCCCGAAGCCCGTCCGGTGCCCCCTTTGGCATATATTTAGAGCGTCCCTCGAAACCCTCGGGACGGGAACTCTTTTTCGTGATCTCATCTCTGTTCCGCCGCCGCCGCCGCTTCCAAGATCGGGAGCATCAGGAGAACTCTTCCCGGCACCCTGCCGGAGGGGAGAATCACCACCGGGAGCTTCTCCACCACCATGGACGCCTCCCGGATGACTTGTGAGTAGTCTCCCTTGGACCATGAGTCCATGACCAGTAGCTATGTGATGTTCTCCTCCCGTTCTTGTGCTTCACTAATTAGTCCTCGTGAGCTGCCCTACATGATCGAGGCACATATGTAATCCTTATGCTGTTGCTATGATGAGTTTGCTGGGATCCGATGGATTGTGAGATTATGTTCAGATTGTGATTGAGTAATATATTTGATCTACCTCTTTTATATTTATGTTCATAAGTAATTCTTGCATGTTCTCCGTTGTTATTTATTGCTTTGGCCAAGTGATACGTAGTGACTCCAAGAGGGAACGTTATGCTCGATTGTGGGTTCATGCCCCTCGATGACTAGCTTGAGTGACAGAAACATGAGTCTAGGGGATGTGCTGTTGCCACAAGGGGGAAACAACGGTGCTTGTGCCCGCGGGTGCAAGGATTGTTTACTTTACGCAAAGTTCTTTTAATGCAGTTGTCTGTTGCTTTGAGTTTAAACTATGGGTGGGGCTCGCAACTTAATACCAGTGAGATGTTCTGGATAGATATCTCAAGGTGGATGATTAGTAGTAGATATTGATGGATTTCGGTCTACTTACTTTGGCGTACCGCCCAGGCTCTGAACCTCAACCTTTCTTGCAATGTAGTCAGCATTGGTTTGCGTTCGTGGTCCTGTCAATTGCCCAGCTGTAATTCGTTTACCTCACATAGCTGTTTTATCGTCTTTTGGGAGAGAGACATCACTAGTGAACATCATGTGACTCCGGTCCATATTACCATCATTGATCACATCCGCTATTTACTTTTCGCTTTTACTTACTATTGCAAAGCACTATCTATCACTACTATCATTTGCGTTTAATCCTTTGTGAACTACAAGGCCGGAGGGATTGACAACCTCTCTGTACTCGCAGGGAGCAAAGTTATTTGTATCTATGTGCAGGTCCATGTTGATTGCTAATTTGCGCCGTTAGCAGTTGACACCTACTTGTTGAACCTAGGAGTCTCTGGGGATTCAATCCTTGGCATCTTTGCTAAGGGAAAACACTTCCACAACACTGCATCTTTCACCTTCCACTTGGGGTAACCAACGAGGGGTTAGAGGCCCATCAAGGAGTATTTTCTGGCGCCGTTGCCGGGGACTCCACTCTTCAGGATAGGGGAGTTGCATGCTATCTTTTACCTTTGCTTTTTAGTCTTGTTAGTTTACCTTTCAGTTTTTGCTTTAGTAACTTTTTATCGAAAATCACAAAAATAGTTATCTTGCTTGCTTGCTACTATGGGTTCCACCGAGAACACCAAGTTGTGTGACTTCACAAGTCACAACAACGATGACTTTATCAGCACACCTATCACTACACCTGCCACTTCAGCACCTTCATATGAAATTAAACCTGCTTTACTGAACTTAGTCATGAAAGATCAATTCTCCGGTGCTGGAGATGCTGCTGCTTTACACTTAAACAACTTTGTTGAACTTTGTGATATGCAAAAGTACCAAGAAATAGATGGTAATATTGTTAAGCTTAAGCTTTTTCCTTTCTCCTTGAGAGGAGGAGCTAAAATTTGGTTTCAGTCTTTGCCTAGAAATAGCATAGATTCATGGGACAAGTGCAAAGATGCTTTTATCGGAAAATACTATCCACCTGCTAAAATTATCCAACTTAGAAGTAACATAATGAATTTTAAACAATTGTATAATGAACACGTTGCCCAAGCTTGGGAACGTATGAAATCTCTTATCAAGAACTGCCCTACTCATGGTTTGACTACTTGGATGGTCATCCAAACTTTTTATGCAGGCTTGAACTTTACCTCGCGGAACTTGTTAGATTCGGCCGCGGGAGGAACTTTTATTTCAACTACACTTGGTGCTGCCACAAAGCTTCTCGATGAGATGATGACCAACTATTCCCAATGGCACACCGAACGCGCTCCAACAGGTAGGAAGGTAAACTCTGTCGAGGAGATTTCCTCCTTAAATGAAAAAGTTGACTTGATCATGTCTCTACTTTCGAAGCAATCTACTGTTGATCCTCGTGATGTTCCTTTAAATTCTTTGATTGCTCAAGAACAAGTAGATGTGAACTTTATCTCTAGAAACAATTTTAACAACAATGCTTATAGGAGTAACTTTGGTAACAATCCTAGACCGTTCCCCTCTAATTCTTATGGGAACAACAATGCTTATCCTATCACCAAGAACTCCACTACTGAACTAGAGATTATGCTCAAAGATTTCATCACTACCCAAAAAGCCTTTAATAGGAGTGTAGAAGAAAAACTACATAAACTAGATGATCTTTCTTTTAAGGTAGACCATTTAGCCAATGAGGTAAAATTGCTAAAAATTGAAACTTCTCCTCTTGAGGAGAGGAAGGTCACTCCTATTAATGCTACTCAAGTGCAAATTAATGAAAATATTAGGATGATGGCTAAAATTAAAGAGAGATGGGCTAGAGAAAGGGAGGAAGAAGATAGAATTATGAGCCTTCCTACCCACCACACTGTTGCTACTATCCAAGTTATTGAGGATGTTCAAACTCTTAGCACCCAATGTACTCCTGGTCCCAATGGACCTATTAATGGTGATGCTATGACTATAGAAACTACCAAACATGTGAACCTAAAGGATACTACTACCACTTTACTTGATGCTCGTGACCTTGATTTTGATAATTGCACTCTTACCGAAGTTATTGATTTCCTTCACAAGATGTCTAGAGACCCCCGCACTAGCACGCTTAACCTTGCCTTCACAGAGCATATCACTAATGCTCTTATCAAAGCTAGGGAGGAGAAACTTAGAGTAGAAGCCTCCATACCTAGAAAGCTAGAAGATGGTTGGGATCCTATGATAAAAATTAAATTGAATGACTTCTCTTGCTATGCATTATGTGATGTTGGAGCTAGTACCTCTGTTATGCCCAAAAGAATATATGATATGCTTAAATTGAAACGTTTTGATTCTTGTTCTTTTGGTGTTCGTCTCGTTGATTCTTCCATAAAGAAACCTTTGGGGAGGATCGACGATGTTCTTATTGTTGTTAATGATAATTATGTTCCCGTTGATTTCACTATTATGGATATTGAATGTGATCCTTCATGTCCAATTATTTTGGGACGTCCCTTTTTACGCACCGTTGGTGCTATCATTGACATGAAAGAGGGTAATATAAAATTTCAGTTTCCTCTCAAGAAAGGGATGGAACACTTCCCTCGAAAGAAGATCAAGTTACCTTTTGAGTCCGTTGTACGGGCTAGCTATTCTTTTACTCTTGATCTCTATGCATTATGCCTAGCTTAAAGGCATAAAAGAAAGCGCTTTTGGGAGGCAGCCCACATGAATAAATATTTTGCTTTTGTTGTGTCTTGATGTTTTTTACTACTGTAGCATCATCATTGTATCTTTACTTTTCATATTTGTGCCAAGTATAGCCTCTGATTGCTAGAAAGTTCAAAAGTTGTGAGGTGCTGTCCAGGAAACAGATTCTGTCCTTGGATAGAAAAATTCGTATAAAATCACCAGATCATCTTTTTGGTCTGAATTTTCTCGACAGCGTTCTCTATATAATTGTCTTTCGTGCGTCTGTTCTGAGTTTTTTGATTTGAGTTTCTGAAGTATCCCGAACAAATCGATTACTACCTGCTGTTCTGTTTTTTACAGATTCTGTCCTGTTTTGCCTTTCCTTCAGTTTGCAAACCAAGAGCTTGCTTTTTCTTTGCAAAAACCTTTTGGCAATCTTGAGAAACAGTAGAACTTCAAGAATATCTTTATTTCCAGCAAGGAACAATTATTTTATTAAGGGTACTAACCTCGCTAATCAGATTATGATGAGTTATGTATGAAGGGAGTTTTCAAGTGTGCGAGGGAAGATGATAAAAAGATTCAGGAGTGTCAAGCGCTCAAGCTTGGGGATGCCCCCGTGCACCCCCAAGAAACATTCAAGGAGACTCAAGCGTCTAAGCTTGGGGATGCCCCTGTGCATCCCCTTCTCCATCTACATTATCAGTTCGTCTTTCGTTCCGCTATATTTTTATCACTTCATGTGTTATGTGCTATGCTTGGAGCGTCTTGCTTTTAGTTTTCTTTTTAGTTTTTCATAACGAGTCGGAACTCAGCATTCCTTTATGTGGGAGAGAAACACGCTCCACTTCTACCTAGAACATAACATATAATTTCCATGTCTATCTTTGCTGTGTGTGTTCTTTGTCTTTCAATAGCTACTATCATACTCTGCTCTTAGTATTCATGCTTATCTTTTCAAGGAGCTTTTGTTTAGTTGGTTGCTTGAACTCTCTTTAATTACCATGCTCACCTTATTAAGAGAGTTTGCTTCCGTTGCATTGGTTAATATGTCTATGATAAGGATGCTACGTGCATAATGGTGCTTAGTAGTTCAGGTTTTCTTATGGTTAGTCTCAAATAGCTGTGGGATTCCCAATGTGTTATTGGAGTACCAACATGATTTGTTTGCCTATGATGTGGTATGGTTTAGTAATATCTTCCTTCGAGAATTTATTTTGATTGACTTGGCGTATGCTCACGCATATTTAAGACTGCAAAGAAAGTATGTCAAGCCTTGATGATCTTTTATTTCTGAGTAGCGATATAACTACCATGCCTGATTCAATGTTGCTTTGTCGCTCTGCATGATTATGACCGTCATTGCTCTCTTAGTTGGTCGCTCCCAGTCTTTTGCTAACCTCCACCTATACTAAGCGGAATGACTGCTTGTGCATCCACATCCTTTTAAACCAGTTATGCCATATGAGTCCACCATATCTACCTATACGTGGTATTTCGCCGCCACTCCAAGTAATTTACATGTGCTACCTTTAAAACCTTCAATCTTTGCAATATATAGCTCATGGGAAAGTAGCTTAAAAACTATTGTGGTAAAAATATGTTTCTTATGTATCTTATTTCTTATAAGTTGCTTGCTTAGCGGTAACCATGTTTCTGGGGACGCTATCAACTGTCAAACTTTTGTTGAATATCATGTGAGTTGCTATGCATGTTCGTCTTGTCTGAAGTAAGGGTGATTCTCCGTGGGTTGAATGATATGCATATTGTTAGAGAAGAACATTGGGCCGCCAACCAAAGCCATGTATCATGGTGGAAGTTTTAGCTTGGACTTAATCCTCAATCTTTTATGAGAATATGCTTATGCATTTAAGAGGAGTCCATCATCTATTTTCTATGTTGTCCCGGTATGGATGTCCTCAAGTTGAGATCTACCAAAAACGAGAAATCAAATGCGATTTATCTCCTTGGACCTTTGTACAGGTGGCATAGAGGTACCCCTTTGTGACACTTGGTTGAAACATATGTAATGCAATGATAACCCATGGAAATCCGAGCTAATTAGGACAAGGTGCGAGCACTATTGGTATTCGATGCATGAGGCTTGCAACTTATAGGATGTCTTATGCATGACACATATGAAGTACTACTACCGTTGACAAAATTGCTTCTATATTTTCAAAATAAAAAGCTCTAGCACATAACCATTCTTTTACTTTTATGTTGAGTCTCCACCTTCTTTTAAAAGCACCAACTACTGAGAGCATGATTGTCATTCTGAGTGTAATGTGCATTGTTCCAAAGTAGCATTGTCTTTTGCATGATTGTGATATCGTTTATTTTGAAATCATTGTATCTAGTCATCACTTAAACCTTGAAGGTGCCCCTGCATTTATGTTTAGCATCACTAAAGGGGGCAAGCTAGATATCACTTTATCATATTTGCACATCATGATCATTGCAAATCTTTTTGATGTTCCAATTTCATATTGTAAAACTTTCAGTCATTTGTGATTTTCTCATGAGGCAACTTAATTACTATAGAATCATTGTCTCAGTAAGCTTTTGTCATATGACTATAAAAAGTCCTATATGGTTAATAGCATGTCACCACAGAAATTATTCTTGTTATCATTTACCTACTCGAGGACGAGCAGGAATTAAGCTTGGGGATGTTGATACGTCCAAAACGTATCTATAATTTCTGCTTGCTCCATGCCACTTTTGGGTGATATTGCTATGATATTCATACACTTCCATACACTTTTGATCATATTTGGACTAACCTACTAATCCAGTGCACCCCGGTGCCAGTTTCTGTTTTCGACTGATTTTGTATTTCAGGTTTTCACGTTACGAGAACTGCCAGGAAAAATCCAGAAAAATTATATAAAAAATCAGCGTTCCGGAACCGACCTTGCGCCCGAAGTACAGCCGGGGGGGGGGGCACCGGGGCTCGGGGCGCCCTGTGGGCGC
>LR738710.1:105626931-105648039 GCA_902687465.1 Secale cereale
GGGGCGCCTGGGCCCCCCGAAGCTCGTCCGGTGCCCCCCTTTGGCATATATTTAGAGCGTCCCTCGAAACCCTCGGGACGGGAACTCTTTTTCGCGATCTCATCTCTGTTCCGCCGCCGCCGCCGCTTCCAAGGTCGGGAGCACCAGGAGAACTCTTCCCGGCACCCTGCCGGAGGGGAGAATCACCACCGGGAGCTTCTCCACCACCATGGACGCCTCCCGGATGACTTGTGAGTAGTCTCCCTTGGACCATGAGTCCATGACCAGTAGCTATGTGATGTTCTCCTCCCGTTCTTGTGCTTCACTAATTAGTCCTCGTGAGCTGCCCTACATGATCGAGGCACATATGTAATCCTTATGCTGTTGCTATGATGAGTTTGCTGGGATCCGATGGATTGTGAGATTATGTTCAGATTGTGATTGAGTAATATATTTGATCTACCTCTTTTATATTTATGTTCATAAGTAATTCTTGCATGTTCTCCGTTGTTATTTATTGCTTTGGCCAAGTGATACGTAGTGACTCCAAGAGGGAACGTTATGCTCGATTGTGGATTCATGCCCCTCGATGACTAGTTTGAGTGACAGAAACATGAGTCTAGGGGATGTGCTGTTGCCACAAGGGGGAAAACAACGGTGCTTGTGCCCGCGGGTGCCAGGATTGTTTACTTTACGCAAAGTTCTTTAATGCAGTTGTCTGTTGCTTTGAGTTTACACTATGGGTGGGGCTCGCAACTTAATACCAGCGAGATGTTCTGGATAGATATATCAAGGTGGATGATTAGTAGTAGATATTGATGGATTTCGGTCTACTTACTTTGGCGTACCGCCCATGCTTTGAACCTCAACCTTTCTTGCAATGTAGTCAGCATTGGTTTGCGTTCGTGGTCCTGTCAATTGCCCAGCTGTAATTCGTTTACCTCACATAGCTGTTTTATAGTCTTTTGGGAGAGAGACATCACTAGTGAACATCATGTGACTCCGGTTCATATTACCATCATTGATCACATCCGCTATTTACTTTTCGCTTTTACTTACTATTGCAAAGCACTATCTATCACTACTATCATTTGCGTTTAATCCTTTGTGAACTACAAGGCCGGAGGGATTGACAACCTCTCTGTACTCGGTGGGAGCAAAGTTATTTGTATCTGTGTGCAGGTCCACGGTGATTGCTAATTTGCGCCGTTAGCAGTTGACACCTACTTGTTGAACCTAGGAGTCTTTGGGGATTCGATCCTTGGCATCTTTGCTAAGGGAAAACACTTCCACAACACTGCATCTTTCACCTTCCACTTGGGGTAACCAACGAGGGGTTAGAGGCCCATCAAGGAGTATTTTCTGGCGCCGTTGCCGGGGACTCCACTCTTCAGGATAGGGGAGTTGCATGCTATCTTTTACCTTTGCTTTTTAGTCTTGTTAGTTTACCTTTCAGTTTTTGCTTTAGTACCTTTTTATCGAAAATCACAAAAATAGTTATATTGCTTGCTTGCTACTATGGGTTCCACCGAGAACACCAAGTTGTGTGACTTCACAAGTCACAACAACGATGATTTTATCAGCACACCAATCACTACACCTGCCACTTCAGCACCTTCATATGAAATTAAACCTGCTTTACTGAACTTAGTCATGAAAGATCAATTCTCCGGTGCTGGAGATGATGCTGCTTTACACTTAAACAACTTTGTTGAACTTTGTGATATGCAAAAGTACCAAGAAATAGATGGTAATATTGTTAAGCTTAAGCTTTTTCCTTTCTCCTTGAGAGGAGGAGCTAAAATTTGGTTTCAGTCTTTGCCTAGAAATAGCATAGATTCATGGGACAAGTGCAAAGATGCTTTTATCGGAAAATACTATCCACCTGCTAAAATTATCCAACTTAGATGTAACATAATGAATTTTAAACAATTGTATAATGAACACGTTGCCCAAGCTTGGGAACGTATGAAATCTCTTATCAAGAACTGCCCTACTCTTGGTTTGACTACTTGGATGGTTATCCAAACTTTTTATGCAGGCTTGAACTTTACCTCGCGGAACTTGTTAGATTCGGCCGCGGGAGGAACTTTTATGTCAACTACACTTGGTGCTGCCACAAAGCTTCTCGATGAGATGATGACCAACTATTCCCAATGGCACACCGAATGCGCTCCAACAGGTAGGAAGGTAAACTCTATCGAGGAGATTTCCTCCTTAAATGAAAAAGTTGACTTGATCATGTCTCTACTTTCGAAGCAATCTACTGTTGATCCTCGTGATGTTCCTTTAAATTCTTTGATTGCTCAAGAACAAGTAGATGTGAACTTTATCTCCAGAAACAATTTTAACAACAATGCTTATAGGAGTAACTTTGGTAACAATCCTAGACCGTTCCCTCTAATTCTTATGGGAACAACAATGCTTATCCTATCACCAAGAACTCCACTACTGAAATAGAGATTATGCTTAAAGATTTCATCACTACCCAAAAAGTCTTTAATAAGAGTGTAGAAGAAAAACTACATAAACTAGATGATCTTTCTTTTAAGGTAGACCATTTAGCCAATGAGGTAAAATTGCTAAAAATTGAAACTTCTCCTCTTGAGGAGAGGAAGGTCACTCCTATTAATGCTACTCAAGCGCAAATTAATGAAAATATTAGGATGATGGCTAAAATTAAAGAGAGATGGGCTAGAGAAAGGGAGGAAGAAGATAAAATTAAGAGCCTTCCTACCCACCACACTGTTGCTACTATCCAAGTTATTGAGGATGTTCAAACTCTTAGCACCCAATGTACTCCTGGTCCCAATGGACCTATTAATGGTGATGCTATGACTATAGAAACTACCAAACATGTGAACCCAAAGGATACTACTACCACTTTACTTGATGCTCGTGACCTTGATTTTGATAATTGCACTCTTACCGAAGTTATTGATTTCCTTCACAAGATGTCTAGAGACCCCCGCACTAGCACGCTTAACCTTGCCTTCACAGAGCATATCACTAATGCTCTTATCAAAGCTAGAGAGGAGAAACTTAGAGTAGAAGCCTCCATACCTAGAAATCTAGAAGATGGTTGGGATCCTATGATAAAAATTAAATTGAATGACTTCTCTTGCTATGCATTATGTGATGTTGGAGCTAGTACCTTTGTTATGCCCAAAAGAATATATGATATGCTTAAATTGAAACCTTTTGATTCTTGTTCTTTTGGTGTTCGTCTCGTTGATTCTTCCATAAAGAAACCTTTGGGGAGGATCGACGATGTTCTTATTGTTGTTAATGATAATTATGTTCCCGTTGATTTCACTACTATGGATATTGAATGTGATCCTTCATGTCCAATTATTTTGGGACGTCCTTTTTACGCACCGTTGGTGCTATCATTGACATGAAAGAGGGTAATATAAAATTTCAGTTTCCTCTCAATAAAGGGATGGAACACTTCCCTCGAAAGAAGATCAAGTTACCTTTTGAGTCCGTTGTACGGGCTAGCTATTCTTTTACTCTTGATCTCTATGCATTATGCCTAGCTTAAGGCATAAAAGAAAGCGCTTTTGGGAGGCAGCCCACATGAATAAATATTTTGCTTTTGTTGTATCTTGATGTTGTTTACTACTGTAGCATCATCATTGTATCTTTACTTTTCATATTTGTGCCAAGTATAGCCTCTGATTGCTAGAAAGTTCAAAAGTTGTGAGGTGCTGTCCAGGAAACAGATTCTGTCCTTGGATAGGAAAATTCGTATAAAATCACCAGATCATCTTTTTGGTCTGAATTTTCTCGACAGCGTTCTCTATATAATTTTCTTTCGTGCTTCTGTTATGAGTTTTTTGATTTGAGTTGCTGAAGTATCCCGAACAAATCGATTACTACCTGCTGTTCTGTTTTTCACAGATTCTGTCCTGTTTTGCCTTTCCTTCAGTTTGCAAACCAAGAGCTTGCTTTTTCTTTGCAAAAACCTTTTGGCAATCTTGAGAAACAGTAGAACTTCAAGAATATCTTTATTTCCAGCAAGGAACAATTATTTTATTAAGGGTACTAACCTCGCTAATCAGATTATGATGAGTTATGTATGAAGGGAGTTTTCAAGTGTGCGAGAGAAGATGATAAAAAGATTCAGGAGTGTCAAGCGCTCAAGCTTGGGGATGCCCCCGTGCACCCCCAAGAAATATTCAAGGAGACTCAAGCGTCTAAGCTTGGGGATGCCCCCGTGCATCCCCTTCTCCATCAACATTATCAGTTCGTCTTTCATTCCGCTATATTTTTATCACTTCATGTGTTATGTGCCATGCTTGGAGCGTCTTGCTTTTAGTTTTCTTTTTAGTTTTTCATAACGAGTCGGAACTCAGCATTCCTTTATGTGGGAGAGAAACACGCTCCACTTCTACCTAGAACATAACATAGAATTTCCATGTCTATCTTTGCTGTGTGTGTTCTTTGTCTTTTAATAGCTACTATCATACTCTGCTCTTAGTATTCATGCTTATCTTTTCAAGGAGCTTTTGTTTAGTTGGTTGCTTGAACTCTCTTTAATTACCATGCTCACCTTATTAAGAGAGTTTGCTTCCGTTGCATTGGTTAATATGTCTATGATAAGGATGCTACGTGCATAATGGTGCTTAGTAGTTCAGGTTTTCTTATGGTTAGTCTCAAATAGCTGTGGGATTCCCAATGTGTTATTGGAGTACCAACATGATTTGTTTGCCTATGATGTGGTATGGTTTAGTAATATCTTCCTTCGAGAATTTATTTTGATTGACTTGGCGTATGCTCACGCATATTTAAGACTGTAAAGAAAGTCTGTCAAGCCTTGATGATCTTTTATTTCTGAGTAGTGATATAACCACCATGCCTGATTCAATGTTGCTTTGTCGCTCTGCATGATTATGACCGTCATTGCTCTCTTAGTTGGTCGCTCCCATTCTTTTGCTAACCTCCACCTATACTAAGTGGAATGACTGCTTGTGCATCCACATCCTTTTAAACCAGTTATGCCATATGAGTCCACCATATCTACCTATACGTGGTATTTCGCCGCCACTCCAAGTAATTTACATGTGCTACCTTTAAAACCTTCAATCTTTGCAATATATAGCTCATGGGAAAGTAGCTTAAAAACTATTGTGGTAAAGAATATGTTGCTTATGTATCTTATTTCTTATAAGTTGCTTGCTTAGCGGTAACCATGTTTCTGGGGACGCTATCAACTGTCACACTTTTGTTGAATATCATGTGAGTTGCTATGCATGTTCGTCTTGTCTGAAGTAAGGGTGATTCTCCGTGGGTTGAATGATATGCATATTGTTAGAGAAGAACATTGGGCCGCCAACCAAAGCCATGTATCATGATGGAAGTTTTAGCTTGGACTTAATCCTCAATCTCTTATGAGAATATGCTTATGCATTTAAGAGGAGTCCATCATCTATTTTCTATGTTGTCCCGGTATGGATGTCCTCAAGTTGAGATCTATCAAAAACGAGAAATCAAATGCAATTTATCTCCTTGGACCTTTGTACAGGTGGCATAGAGGTACCCCTTTGTGACACTTGGTTGAAACATATGTAATGCAATGATAACCCATGGAAATCCGAGCTAATTAGGACAAGGTGCGAGCACTATTGGTATTCGATGCATGAGGCTTGCAACTTATAGGATGTCTTATGCATGACACATATGAAGTACTACTACCGTTGACAAAATTGCTTCTATATTTTCAAAATAAAAAGCTCTAGCACATAACCATTCTTTTACTTTTATGTTGAGTCTCCACCTTCTTTTAAAAGCACCAACTACTGAGAGCATGATTGTCATTCTGAGTGTAATGTGCATTGTTCCAAAGTAGCATTGTCTTTTGCATGATTGTGATATCGTTTATTTTGAAATCATTGTATCTAGTCATCACTTAAACCTTGAAGGTGCCCCTGCATTTATGTTTAGCATCACTAAAGGGGGCAAGCTAGATATCACTTTATCATATTTGCACATCATAATCATTGCAAATCTTTTTGATGTTCCAATTTCATATTGCAAAACTTTCAGTCATTTGTGATTTTCTCATGAGGCAACTTAATTACTGTAGAATCATTGTCTCAGTAAGCTTTTGTCATATGACTATAAAAAGCCCAATATGGTTAATAGCATGTCACCACAGAAATTATTCTTGTTATCATTTACCTACTCGAGGACGAGCATGAATTAAGCTTGGGGATGTTGATACGTCCAAAACGTATCTATAATTTCTGCTTGCTCCATGCCACTTTTGGGTGATATTGCTATGATATTCATACACTTCCATACACTTTTGATCATATTTGGACTAACCTACTAATCCAGTGCACCCCGGTGCCAGTTTCTGTTTTCGGCTGATTTTGTATTTCAGATTTTCACGTTACGAGAACTGCCAGGAAAAATCCAGAAAAATTATATAAAAAATCAGCGTTCCGGAACCGACCTTGCGCCCGAAGTACAACTGGGGGGGGGGGCACGAGGGCTCGGGGCGCCCTATGGGCGCGCCCCCCTGGGCCGCGCCGGGGGGGGGCCTGGGCCCCCCGAAGCCCGTCCGGTGCCCCCCTTTGGCATATATTTAGAGCGTCCCTCGAAACCCTCGGGACGGGAACTCTTTTTCGCAATCTCATCCCTGTTCCGCCGCCGCCGCTTCCAAGATCGGGAGCACCAGGAGAACTCTTCCCGGCACCCTGCCGGAGGGGAGAATCACCACCGGGAGCTTCTCCACCACCATGGACGCCTCCCGGATGACTTGTGAGTAGTCTCCCTTGGACCATGATTCCATGACCAGTAGCTATGTGATGTTCTCCTCCCGTTCTTGTGCTTCACTAATTAGTCCTCGTGAGCTGCCCTACATGATCGAGGCACATATGTAATCCTTATGCTGTTGCTATGATGAGTTTGCTGGGATCCGATGGATTGTGAGATTATGTTCAGATTGTGATTGAGTAATATATTTGATCTACCTCTTTTATATTTATGTTCATAAGTAATTCTTGCATGTTCTCCGTTGTTATTTATTGCTTTGTCCAAGTGATACGTAGTGACTCCAAGAGGGAACATTATGCTCGATTGTGGGTTCATGCCCCTCGATGACTAGCTTGAGTGACAGAAAAATGAGTCTAGGGGATGTGCTGTTGCCACAAGGGGGAAAACAACGGTGCTTGTGCCCGCGGGTGCAAGGATTGTTTACTTTACGCAAAGTTCTTTTAATGCAGTTGTCTGTTGCTTTGAGTTTACACTATGGGTGGGGCTCGCAACTTAATACCAGCGAGATGTTCTGGATAGATATCTCAAGGTGGATGATTAGTAGTAGATATTGATGGATTTCGGTCTACTTACTTTGGTGTACCGCCCATGCTTTGAACCTCAACCTTTCTTGCAATGTAGTCAGCATTGGTTTGCGTTCGTGGTCCTGTCAATTGCCCAGCTGTAATTCGTTTACCTCACATAGCTGTTTTATCGTCTTTTGGGAGAGAGACATCACTAGTGAACATCATGTGACTCCGGTCCATATTACCATCATTGATCACATCCGCTATTTACTTTTCGCTTTTACTTACTATTGCAAAGCACTATCTATCACTACTATCATTTGCGTTTAATCCTTTGTGAACTACAAGGCCGGAGGGATTGACAACCTCTCTGTACTCGTTGGGAGCAAAGTTATTTGTATCTGTGTGCAGGTCCACGTTGATTGCTAATTTGCGCCGTTAGCAGTTGACACCTACTTGTTGAACCTAGGAGTCTCTGGGGATTCGATCCTTGGCATCTTTGCTAAGGGAAAACACTTCCACAACACTGCATCTTTCACCTTCCACTTGGGGTAACCAACGAGGGGTTAGAGGCCCATCAGCCACCTCGTCGCTGGCGAGCTCCTCGTCGACCTCCGCCTCGCCAACGGTGTCCATTTGCTTCCTCGTCGTCGACTACTTCGTCTACGTCCACTACGCGGAGCCGATCGCCTCCACGCCGATGTCTTCTTCCTCTTCTTTCTCTCCGGCAGCCATACCTGTTCGAGACCCGCCGCCGTCGACTCCGTCCACGACTGGGCCAGCCGAGCACACCTCCGTGCTCGTGGTGAGCTCCTCTTTCTCCCCGTGCCTTTTCCCCTTCCCGCGCGCCCTCTAGGTCCTAGTTCCTCGAGCGCCCAAGCTCATCGCCATCGGACCTCATCGCTGGCGAGTGTTCCGACCCCTCTAGTGCGTCGCTTGCTGTCCGTTCGCTTCAGTGCGTCGCGTAGGAGCTGCCTGTGCAGTCGCCGTTCCGCCTAGGCCATTGCATCATCTCGTCATTGCTTCGTCGCCGCCGTTCTGTCGTTGCTCGCCGTCGGCGCTGTAGTGCCCGTTAGTTGCTGCTAGTGCATCGAGTGGGTGCAGAACTCTTCCAGGAGCAATCCGCACCACTCCGCCGTCTCGTTTGGTCACCGGAGCAGCTCCGACGAGCAGCTCCGACGAGCCCTTGTTTTCCCCTACTCTGCTTCCTTCGTTTAGTCTTCAGATATACTCCCTGTTCTCTATCGAGATTTGATCGATAGCGCAGTGGTTCATCTCTTCGTCAGTTAACAGCAGGTCGCGTGTTCGATTCCTCGCGGGGCAGTGGCTATTCGCCCCTTTTAATTTTCGCGAGAGGCTGATAGGTAGGCCCCACCTGCCAGCCTCACCAGTGCCTCTCCAGCCCTTGCGCGCACCCGCTGGCGCCAGCTCAACCAGCCGGGCCCCCCTCATCAGTGACTTGGGCTAGTTGAGCCCCGGGTCACTCTGGCCCTTGTGCGTGTGTTTTCTTTTCTATTTTCTTTTTCTTTTCTTTTTCATGTCTTTTTCTTGTTAAATTAATATCTGTTGAAATATGTTTCTGATGAAAATAAGTCCTATATGAAAAGTGCTTAGAATTTTATGTAGATTATGAATATGCTGTTTGTTGCCATGTTTAAAAAAATTTAAAATGCTGCTTGAATTTATTCTTGTTTTAAATATGCCTAAACTTGTAAAAATCATAACTAAATATCTACAACTCCAAATTTAACAAACTTTATATGCATTTGGGGTGGAAAAATGTGTAGAATATTTTAGTGCTGTTGTTTAGCATGTTTGACAACTTTATCACAGAAGTTTTTCAGATCTGTCCCAAATGCAAATAAATTAATATGGGAGTTTCTGGATATTGTTGTTATTTATTTTCAGCCCAATTAAATGTGCTAGCATGTTGCTGTAATGTTGGTTGCACCCTTGCCATGTTAACCAACCCCTTTAAACTTGTTGGGTGCTTGTTTGAATAATCAACATAAACTTGTTAGTTGTTCTTATGCTTGTTTCTTTCATGTGGGTGAGCTTGTTGCTTTGATGATGTTGCACTCTTGTGACCCTAGGCCACACATCATGTCTACTATTGTCTTTGTTCATCATGTTCATGCATCATGTGGTTAAGCATTGCATGTTGATTGATTTTGTTCCGTTGTTGCATTGTTGTGTTTGGTTAGAGCCCGGTGACGATACGGAGTACGAGGTTCCTACCGAGGTTGAGTGTGAGGAGCAAGGTTACGATCCCTCCGTGGAATAAACAGGCAAGATGACCTTACCCAGATATCACTACTATCTTTGCCTATGCTAGATGTCTCACTCTTTTAGATTATTGCCTCGATGCCCATGTCTGTTTGTCAGCCTCCTATTATTGCCATGAAACTCTCTAACCATCCACCTAGCAAACCATTGTTTGGCTACGTAAGCATCGCTCAGCCCCTCTTATAGCGTTGTTAATTGCAGGTGAAGATTTGAAGATTCTTGCTTCATGATGACGCTATTGTTGGGATATCACAATATATATAATCTGTTAAACTAAATCATTTATATATTGGTAATGGGTGGAAGGCTAAGCCTCTTGCTTGGTGTTTTGTTCCACTCATGCCACCCTAGGAACTGTTAAACCGGTGTTATGTTCCTTGATTTTTGCGTCCCTAACACGGTTGGGGTTTATGGGACCCCCTCGATAACCTGCTTAGCGCTAAAGCTTTTCCAGCAAGGCCCAACATTGGTTTTACATTTGCCTAATAACTAAAACTTGCATAGGGCGTTGCAAACCCGAGTTCTTAATTAACAACCGTGGGCCAGTGCTCCACATGAGTGTTGGTCCAAACTGGGCAGCCTATGGGGCCACCTCGAGGAAACTCAAGGGCTGGTAAAAATCTGTAGCATGTCCCATCCGGTCGTAGCCTAAGACGAGATACGCACGGCTACTATCAGGGTGTCGGCAAGCCGGGAGGTCTTGCTGGATTAGTTTTACCTATGTCGGAATATCTTGAGCACGGGATTCTGAGAACACTCGGGTCTTCCCACCTTGGAGTTGCGACTCCGCAGATCGTGAGCTTGTGATGGGCTAAGCAAGGTTTGATCTTTCTAAAGACGTGCCCGCGGTTATGTGGCAGATGGGAATTTGTTAATATCCGGTTGTAGAAAACTGGACACCATGTTCATAATACACTACCTGCGTGAGTAACCGTGCCGGTCTCTTTCCGAAGGGGTTCAGGAAGTGACCACGGTGGGGTTATGTTTGACGTGCTTAGTTAGGATCACTTCGTGATCACTTTGACGATCGTTGGCACTTTCTCTTCTCGCTCTAAACACGTAAGCTAGTGCTAGTGCCGCTGCAACCTTGGTTTAAGCCTTTTCCACACCTAAGGCTTGGATAGTATTGCTACCCGGGAACGGGATTGCTGTGTCCTCCGTGGCTCACAGATTCTATACAACACCAGATGCAGGTACCGTTGAGAACTATACAGCTGGTGGTTTAGAGTTGTATTGGGAGTTCGATGAATAACGTGGGCGATACTACGTGTCTTACCCAGAGGATCAGTAGGGCTCTTACTAGGATGATCGGGACCTTGTGTTGCTTTATTTATGGTATCTTTCATTTGGATCTTCGTCCGTAGTCGGACTCTGATGTTGTTGGATGATGTATGTTAATGTATTTCATTGTGTAACGTGGCGAGTGTAAGCCAACTACTCTTTTACATTTTCATCCCCTCTTTTACATGAGTTGTGCAAAGATACCATACTTGAGATCATTCTAGTATGTGATTATACCTTTAAGTCGTGCCTCGACACGTGGGAGGTATAGTCACATACTGGGCATTACAATGGTTTGAGGTTTGGGGTTCAACATCGAGTGAAGAGATTTCATGGGCGTTGTTCCAATTGGGAGTCGCATCTTAAAGGGTCCTTGGCTATGCTGATCCGGGGATTGCAACACCCTTTGTAACACGTTCCATGGGGCATTCAGCACGAACATGTGGGACGAAACTTCTATCATGTATTTGTTCCATCTGCACCTTGTTGTTTTTATTTACCTTGTGTTCTCCCAAGTGGCTTCTCGAGAAGATTATTGTACCATTAAACTGTGGAATTCATTCGTTCATTTTGTTCGAATGTTCATTGTAAAGACTTTCTGTTGCAAATATCTAGCCGTTGATTTAGCTTATCTATTTGCATCAATGGCTAACGGTTGTCATCATATTCAGGATGGCTCCCAAGAAGGTTCCCAACCCAAACCAAGAGGGTGAAGAAGAGCGTCCTCCTGAACGTCCTCCTTCCCCTCCTCCTCCGTCCGAGGCATGGAGAGCAATTATGCAAGCAACCAACCAGAACACTCA
Source organism: Secale cereale (assembly GCA_902687465.1). Taxonomy (NCBI): domain Eukaryota; kingdom Viridiplantae; phylum Streptophyta; class Magnoliopsida; order Poales; family Poaceae; genus Secale; species Secale cereale. The sequence continues at coordinate 105,638,570 of LR738710.1, forward strand.
GATGCTCATGCAAATGATGCAGAGTTTTCAAGAAAATCAAGGCAATCATGGGAACCAAGGCCAAGGCAATCTGTTCAATCAACCTCACTTTGCGACACTGAACCAATTCCTGGCAAACCAACCAAAGTCGTTCAGTTACTGTGTGGACCCGTTGGATGCTGAAGATTGGATCACAGACATCAAAAAGCACTTTGAATGCAGTAACGTGAGGCCTGAGGATTATGTCAAGTTTTCTGCTTTCCAACTCAAAGATCAAGCTGCTGATTGGTGGCAACAGTACAAAGATTCCAGAGGTGGTCGTGAAATCTCGTGGACTGACTTTTGCAGATATTTCCGCTCTCATCACATTCCAACCAATGTCATTGAAGGCATGCATGAGCAATTCCGCAATCTGAAGCAAGGCACCATGTGCGTCTATCAATACAATGTCAAGTTCCAGAATCTTGCCCGTTATGCGAAGCAAGACATCCCCGATGCCAAGAGCAAGATATATCAGTTCCGAGGTGGTCTGAAAGATGAACTCCAACATGCTCTCACCTTGTTCGAGCCGGATGAATTTGATCAATTCTACAATATGGCTCTCAAGCAAGAGGCAGCTCAGCTCAAGTGTGAAGCTTCCAAAAAGAGGATTAGAGATGCTGTTCACTCCTCCTCTTCCTCTCAAGTGGTTACCAAGCAACATAAGTTCTGGCTACCGCCTCCTCCAGTGCTCCGTCCTCCAAGAAACAACAAGCACTCAGGTGGTCGTGGATTCTCCCACCCACCCAACCCAAGCAATCAGTCAAAGCCTCAGTTCCAAGCTTCAAGATCAAGTGGTCCTTATCATCGGCCTCTTTCAGAAGTTGCAAGAAGTGTGGCCAGAAGGGTCACTATGCAAACAAGTGTACTCAAAGGCGCCTTCCGCCTCCTCCACCTGTCAGCAATGCTATTGTCAAGCACAATCCCAAGTATGCAAGAGTGAATCTGATGAATGCAGCTCAAGCAGAGAATTCTTCTGATGTGATAATTGGTAATCTTCCAGTTAACTCAATTCCTGCAAAAGTTTTGTTTGATTCTGGTTCATCGATGTCCTTCATTTCAAAACCTTTTGCATCCAAGCATGAAGTTCCACTCCAAGAGCTGCCAACGTCTCTAACCGTGGTCTCACCGGGAATACAAATGAATTCTCGCTACATGGCTCCGGATATATCAATTCATATGGGTGATTACAGTTTTCTGGTTTCTCCGGTTGTTCTCGGCAACTCCGACATTGATCTTATTCTTGGGATGGACTGGCTCTCCAAGCATGATGCAAACATTGATTGTGCAAACAAGGAAGTCAAGCTTACTCATCCTGACGAAGACGTGATTATCTTCGCAGCTCGAGATAACACAATCAGGCTATTCTCTCTCAATGACAAGGGCGAGATTAATGCCATTTCTCAGATTCCGGTGGTTCGTGAATATGAGGATGTTTTCCCTGAAGAGCTTCCAGGCATGCCTCCCCATCGTCAAGTTGAGTTCGTCATTGAACTTGAACCCGGTACCGCATGTCGGCGTCCGTACAAGCTTTCTCCTGATGAGTTGAAGGAGCTGAAGAAACAACTCAATGAGAAAGAACGTATGGGTCTAATCAGACCTAGTACTTCTCCTTGGGGCCGTGGTGTTCTATTTGTCAAGAAGAAGGATGGCATGGAACGCCTTTGCATTGATTACTGGCCATTGAATAAGAAGACAATAAAGAATAAGTATCCGGTCCCCAATATCAATGAATTGCTCGAGCAGCTTAAAGGAGCAAAGGTGTTCTCAAAGCTCGATCTCCGGATGGGTTACCATCAGATTCGTATCCATGAAGAAGATATTCACAAGACCGCATTCAGAACAAGCTATGGCTCCTATGAATACACGGTCATGTCTTTCGGCCTTGCAAATGCTCCACCCACTTTCTCTCGAATGATGCACTTCATATTCAACCCCTACACCAACGAATTTGTTCTCGTCTATCTGGATGATATCTTGGTATTCTCCAAGAATGAAGAAGACCACGCCAAGCACCTCCGTTTGGTCCTCGACAGGCTCCGTGAACACAAGTTCTATGCGAAGTTCTCCAAATGTGAATTCTGGCTGGATAAAGTCCTCTATCTTGGCCATATTATCTCTGCCGAGGGCATTTCTGTGAACCCCGAGAAGGTTGAAGCTATTGTCAACTGAGAACCTCCGCAGAATGTCAAGCAACTCCGAAGCTTCCTTGGTCTCGTTAGCTATTGCAGAAGGTTCATTGAGAACTTCTCCAAGATTGCCAAGCCTCTCTCCAACCTGTTGCAGAAGAATGTCAAGTACTCATGGACTCCTGATTGTGATGTGGCATTCAAAACACTCAAAGAGAAGCTCATTTCTGCTCCGGTTCTTACTCCTCCGGATGAGTCCAAGCCTTATGAAGTCTTTTGTGATGCTTCATTGCAAGGTCTTGGTGGTGTTCTCATGCAAGACAAGAAGATTGTGGCATACACTTCTCATCAGTTGAAACCAAATGAGAAGAATTACCCCACACATGATCTTGAGCTAGCAGCAGTTTTACATGCCTTGATAACGTGGAGACACCTTCTGTTGGGCAGAAAAGTGGACATCTTCACCGATCACAAGAGCTTGAAGTACATCTTTACTCAGCCAAACCTTAACCTTTGCCAGATTCGTTGGGTTGAAATGATTCAAGAGTACGATCCAAGCATTGAGTATACTCCTGGGAAGGCCAATGTCATTGCAGATGCCTTGTGCAGAAAGGCGTATTGCAACAGTCTCCTTCTCAAACCGTTCCAGCCTGAACTTTGTGAATCATTCAGGAACTCAATTCCAAGTTGTTCCGCAAGGCTTTCTTGCAAACCTTCAAGTTGCTCCTACCTTGGAAGATCAAATCCGTGAAGCCCAACTCAGTGATGCTATGGTGCAAAAAGTGAAACATGGTATTGCTAAGGGTACTCCCAAGTACAAGTGATATCGCGTTGATGAGAAAGACACCTTGTTCTTTGAGGACAAGATCGTGGTTCCCAAAGGTGATCTCAGGAAGCTCATAATGAACGAAGCACATGACTCCCTCCTCTCGATACATCCAGGAAGTTCCAAGATGTACCATGACCTCAAGCAATCATATTGGTGGACTCGCATGAAAAGGGAGATCGCCCAATTCGTGAATGAATGTGATGTCTGCAGAAGAGTGAAGGCAGAGCATCAACGTCCAGCCGGACTCCTTCAACCTCTACCTATTACCGAGTGGAAATTTGATCACATTGAGATGGATTTTGTCAACGGTTTTCCTAAGTCCAAGAAGGGAAATTATGCTATCTTTGTGGTGATTGACAAGCTAACTAAAGTAGCTCATTTTCTTCCCGTCAAAGAATCCATCAACGCAGCTCAGCTGGCAGAGCTGCACACCTCCAGAATTGTTTCTTTGCATGGCATTCCTCCAGTGATCTCCTCAGACCATGGAAGCTTGTTCACCTCCAATTTCTGGGACTCCTTTCATTCATCCATGGGCACAAAGATTCGCTTCCGCACTGCGTTTCACCCTCAGACTAGTGGTCAAGTCGAAAGAGTGAACCAGATCCTCGAAGATATGCTAAGAGCTTGTGTCATCTCTTTCGGTATGAAATGTGAAGATTGCCTTCCGTTTGCCGAATTCTCCTACAACAACAGCTTCCAAGCAAGTGCAGGCAAAGCTCCTTTTGAAATCCTCTATGGCAGAAAGTGTCGTACCCCTCTCAACTAGTCCGGGGCTGGTGAACGTCAACTTCTTGGAAATAATTTGATCTCAGAAGCCGAAGAAATGTGCAAAGTCATATGTGTCGGGGATATACCCCGCGGTATGACCCGGCTGTAGTTATAAACCGGCTGGGACTTGGTAAACCGGAGGATGGTAAACCGGCGGACAGTTAAGACAGAGAGTCAAGACAGATGGCTAAGACAGACGGTAAACCGGCTGGTGGTAAACCGACAGACAATGTTAAACCGGCAAACAGTGATAACTAGGTTGCCAGGGGTTATGAAGCCCAAGACGTTATGAAGCCCAAGATGTTAAGAAGCCCATGAAGGAAAGTTAGAATAGCTAAGTCTTAAGTCCGAGTTGGACTCTACATGTAACCCGCCCCTTCAACATATATAAGGAGGGGCAGGGCTCCCCAAAGGGGGACAAGTTCTCACAAGTTAGAAGAAACAATCTCTAGGGCTAGACACAAGAGCCGGTTTACCGGCGACACCATGAGGGTCATAATGAGATCTAGCCTCAAACATCACGTAGGGTTATTACCGGATGATGTTTCCCGGGGCCCGAAGCTATCTAAATCCTTGTCTTGCGTCGCGTCTCTCGATTCCGCTCAACCCCTCTCAAACTACTACATAGATGCACGACCTCACGACTAAGTCCTTACCCTAGGACATCTGCCGTGACAATTACACGACAGTTGGCGCCCACTGTGGGGCCTGCGCACGGTGGTGATGAGTTCTTGGAGGGACCTCTCCTAGGGATCGAGAAGTTTCACAATTTTTCAGATTTGAGTTCAAGAGAAAATTAGGGTTGCGCATTGTGATGCGGATGAACGCGATCCGGTGATTCGCCGAATCTGAAGACGAATTGATATTTGCTACATCGGCCGCCGTGCAGGCCAAAGACAACATCTACTTTATCAAATCGCCAGGGTCTTGGTCGGTTTCCTTGTTAAAAAAAACAACATCGTTGACTCGCCTCGTTGAACCGCCACGCCTTCGCCATCGCCAGTCCGCATCTGCCATGGTCTCGCGTTGCTCCTTTTGCTGAGCTGCCCGTCCTCGCCAACCCACCTGCGCCTCGCCTCCTTGACCCGGCCGTAGCCGCCGCAGCAATACCAAAGCCGCCCGGGCCTCGTGACTCCGACCTCAAGTCGCCTCCCCCATGGTCGTATTTAAACCGGACTTTGTCAAGCTCACGCCTTGTTCCACCCCGGGCCGTCCGCGCCCATGACTCGGCCGCCATGGCCACGGCCTCGCTCTACCGAGAGTCGCCGCCGAGCGCCCGCGTGTTTTCTGCTGCAGAGCCGTCGACCTGCCGGCGCCCCTGTTGACCCGCCATCAGCGTCACGCCCCGGGCCGAATCCTCATGAGAACCAACCTCCTCCGCCTACCATGCTGCTGGTGCGATTCACCCTAACGAGTCAAGCTGGCTCCAGCTCCAAACTGCCGTAAACCGGGCCACACCAACCAACCATCCGCCTCCTGTCAAATTCCATCTACGCTGCGGCTGAGCCATCCCCTGCTCCGTGGAGCCGTTAGTTGCTGCCATTACTTTTGCGGACTTGTCCACGCCGCTTGGACTTGAACGGCTGCAGTGGGAACCACAATCTGGAGGAGATGCGGTCAAGGGGAGAGATTCTTGAGCCGCCGTTGTCCGCACGAGGCCAACTTCGCCACTACTCCGAGCTGTCGCGGCCAAGGCGCCCCGAGTTGCCGACTAGATGGGGATGCACCATCGCAGTTTCGCCCTTGAGCCTCCGTCAGACTGCCGCTACCATGAGCCGCTGCCTGTTCTCTAAGCTGCCGGACCGGGTGCTCAACCTTACCGCTGCACCTAGACGGATCTGGCCTTGCGCCCTTCGCCTGTTCCGCTTCTAAGTGCCTGTACCACCACGGCCTCGACAAACCAGCCAAGTCTGAGCCGCCCTGCATGGACCGCATCATCAAGCCGGACCCGAATCCTTGACCCTGACGATCATAGTTACTCAGCTCCGTTAAGCCACGATTTCGTCGCCAGCTTCGCTTCAATTCGCTGACACCGCGGTTTTGTTATCACCCCGGAGCGGACTATTGCCTTCGACGTGGGCGCAACCCAGCCCTAAGCCGTCATTGACGTGCCCCGGCCCTGAGCCGCTCTCAAATTGCCAACGTGGTCGTCGACCCACCCCGCTGATGTACTTCGCCTCCGCAACCGCGCACTGCGGTCGCCCTCTGCTCCATTGCGGTCGGTTCCCGAGCCCTGTGAACCGGTCTTGTTCACCTTACTGACAGTGAGCTGGCGTCGGGTCATCTTGGACGCATCTATGTACCGGCTAAACCGCCTTAATCCTGGCCGTAAGTCGTCGGCGAGTCACCTCTGCTAGCCGCCTCGTACCTGAGCCGCCGCGGCCTCGATCGTGGACTCGCGTCAAACCGGCCGGCCGCCTGACCTGCTTTCGTCGTCCGCGCCTGCGATCGCCTTCGTCGCGCGTCGAGCCACTGCCGCCGTGACCCGCCGTGACCTCGGCCTGCCGCCCCCTCAAACCGCCGTCGTCTCCACAAACCGGCCTTGCTGCTTTAAACCGGCGCCCCCGAGCTGCCACTTCCAAGTCGCCTCCCGTGCACCGTTCCGAGCCACAAGCCGCCTCCCGCGTTGAACCGGCCATGGCCGCGCGCCGTTCTGCCCGACGCCCTTCTGTTGCATCCGTCTCATGTTGCCACTGCCTGCCTTGAGCAGGCCTCATCACTGCGGTTTCGTGGATGGCCTCTGCTGTTGTTTCCCGCGCCGCAAGTCGCTGTGCGGCCTCCGAGCCGCCGGGTCTCCATCGCGGATGAGTCACCACCCCTTGCCCCTGACAGCCAGTGCTACAGAGTTGAGAATGGAAGTAATACAATAGATATGGAGTTTTTGCAGTTCTCTGGACTTTACTGAAGAGTTTTCTTCCAGGCTTGCTATGGATTTTTGTTAAGCTACATAAAGCTTTACATACTGGCCTCTACGAAGCTGCATCTAATGGTCGGGTTGTAAGTTGCGGCAGGAGAGTTTCACCAATTGTTTTATTCTCTGTGTCAACCATGAAGGATGTGAGCTTGAGCAGCTGCTGAAGGGAGTTCAGGGATGTGACATTAATGTTTTGAATCACAAACAAACCGCTACGGCAACCAAGCTTTACTATATATGCTTACTTCTACAAAGTTGTACTTACTTGGCGGTTTGTGGCGAAGAAGTTCCACTACTTTGGCCGGTTTTGAATTGGTACTTGACGCTACCCGGAGGGCATTACTTGGTCAAATTGTTATGGGTACTGGTCTTGTCGTGGAATTAACACGTCAGATGTCCGGTTTAGCGGACTTTAGGTGTGGAGCCGCGCATCTATGTAGTAGCTTGAGAGGGGTTGAGCGGGATCGAGAGACGCAACGCAAGGCAAAGATTTAGACAGCTTCGGGCCCCGGGAAACATCATCCGGTAATAACCCTACGTGCTGTTTGAGGCTAGATCTCATTATGATCCTCGTGGTGTCGTCGGTAAACCGGCTCTTTGTGTCTAACCCTAGAAACTTGTCTAAGCTTCTCCTAACTTGTAACCCGTCTTCTTTGGGGAGCCCTGCCCCTCCTTATATATGTTGAAGGGGCGGGTTACATGACTAGTCCTAGTAGGACTAGGATTGATCTATTACAAGGAGTCCTAGTCTTGCTTCCTTTGTATGAGAATATTCCTTGTGCTTTATTCATAAACCGGCCCACTATTAATATGAACCGGCCTTCTGGGCCTTGGGCCTTGTCATCCATGATCCGCCTGCCGGGTTACCAATATTTTGCCAAGTGTAAACCGTCTTAAGTAGAATGTCCAGTCCGGCTGGGTTATAATTCCGGTCGGTTCATACCGCGGGGTATATCCCCGACTTAGCCCCCAAGTTTAGCTTGGATTTATCCATGGTAAACTTTATGCTGCAAAATAACCACAAGAACAAATTGATAGGTTGGGCTCCGGGTTATGAATTCTTGTAAACCGGCACCGGATCATCTTTAAGTCCTTGTCCTTCCTTCTTCTAGAAAATCCGGGGCAACAGACCAACTTCATCTTCAACTTGCTTGCATAAGAAATATTGTAAATAAAGAATCCATTTGAATCAGCCTTTAATGCTCCGACTTGACAAAAATATTGGTTTTTGAAATATTCAACTGATATCCAGCCGGCTTGAAGATGTAGAACTTGCCGGTTTATGATTGCCAAAATTTGCCGGGTCACACAATTAATCTGATTTGCCAGAACTGAAAATTTGAAGATGTTCCTCCTTTATATGCATATTACCTATAGCCCCCAAGTGCCGGGTCATTATGTAATAATGAGCAGGGACTTTGTATATACTTCATTGAAAATAGCATTGTATAATCTTGAAGAAACCCGGATCATTCATCCCAATCACTATGAAACTGAATATTCCATATTATGTAGCCCCCAAGTGCCGGGTTATTATGCAATAATGAGCAGGGACTTATGTAAACTTGAGCATCAGCATGTAGCCCCCAAGTGCCGGGTCATTATTTAATAATGAGCAGGGACTTTGTAGATATAATTATTGAAATGAACATTATATAATGTAATTTCCATCGTGGGGTTTGAATCCACGTCCACAAGGTTAAGAGCTTTGTGCTTTACCAACTGAGCAGTGAACCCTTCAATATAATGGATTAATACTTGTGTACCTTGAATTGTTGACAAGAGCGATTGGTAGCCCCCAAGGGCCGGCTCATTATAATGTGATGAGTCGGGTCTTCAATAAAGTGAGCAAGAAATGACTTTGCATTAGCCCCCAAGTGTCATGGTGCATGCTTGCAGCGACATGAGACTTGTGTATTTGATGTAATCTAAATTTGAATAATGTAGCCCCCAAGTGCCGGGTTGTAAGCCTGCAGCAACTCGGGACTATTCCTTTGTAGAATAAATCACTTCCATCGTTTGAAATAATATCCATTGCGCTTTAAAGAGACTTTAAAGACCTCAATCATAATATTGATAACCATAATAGGAATCCAGCCATGTTTGGCTATTGAAGAATACAATCCGGTTTGAAGACCGGTTCCAGTGATGTTTGATCATAATTAGGCCGTGTTAATAAACCCCGGTCATTATTTCATCTCATACTGGCGACTTATAGTTAAAGCCAGGTCGGTTTAATAAACACCGGTCATTATAACTGATCATGTACTGCCAATATGTATTTAAAAATAAAATACTTCATACCTGTGATTAAGTATGTTTGATATCTTTAATCCGGCGAACATTGTTGTTTCTAAGGAAGCTCTTGGCTCCGTTGGGGCGTACCCAATTATTCCGGGTTTATAGAACTGCCGGTTTAAGTAATGCTGGAGCTCTGTGTCCAGACTTTTGAAGATATGTGGTCAACCTTGAAGTTGTCCCACTCCGGATCAAAGAACCATAACACATAAAGATCAGAAATGCAAATTTTCAAATAAAACCATGTAGTCGAGGCTTTTTATGAGCTGCCAGGCTCAAAGCAAAGTTCAGCCAATCACTGGATGCGGGTAATCCCGTCTTTCCAGAGGGCCGGTCGATGGATGCGGATTATCCGTCTTTCCATAAGAGCCAATCACTGGATGTGGGTAATCCCATCTTTCCAGAGGGCCGGTCGATAGATGCGGATTATCCGTCTTTCCATGGGGACCATAAAAAAAAATTAGCCAATCACTGGATGCGGGTAACCCGTCTTTCCAGAGGGCCAGTCGATGGA
>LR738710.1:105652744-105664227 GCA_902687465.1 Secale cereale
GGGGGGGCTCGCAGAGAGTTGAATACCCTTGTAGTGAACATGGCTTGGAAGCCCGGTGCATGCACCTAAAACCCCGGATTAACCTGCCTGCATCAAGTAAATCACGCCGTCTAGGTAAACTTGGTATGACCCGTCAAACCTGCCACAAGTCAATCCTTCGGGACCCTGAACTTGGCCATGTTAAATTGACGATCATCGAGTTGATTACCTAAAGACAAAATCTTTACGAGATTTTGAAACATTGGGTAGCTTGTCATCGATGATTTGGTTAAGGATTGCGGAGCATCTTGACAGGCTTTGCTAAAACGGTTAATGACAGTAGCCTGGCAGCTCATAAAAAGCCTCGAATTTGGAGCCTGGCAGCTCGTAAAAAGCCTCGACTACATGGTCTTATTTGCCCAAAAACTTTATTTTTATTTTTTATGTTTTCTCAAATCTTTGTCTTCAAGGTCATTGGTTCTTTACCAAGTCCATTGATTCAAGGCCGGACAACTACAAGGTGGTCCATATGTCTACAGAGCTAAAGTCTGGGTCATGAACACCAGCATCAGATAAACCGGTGTTCATCATAACCCGGTTCGGTTTTCATGACGAACCGGCAAATAATCAAGGGAGTCATCAACACTTGTGCCTTGGATCATTATCTTTGACTACCGGATTAAGGACACTTTGAACATTGTTTTATGCAGAAGCAGATAATGACTGGTGTTTACTAAACTGGCTTGGCTTTTGACTATAAGTCGCCAGTATGAGATAAGATAATGACATGTGTTTATTAAACCGGCCTGGCTTTTGACTATAAGTCGCCAGTATGAGATAAGATAATGACCGGTGTTTATTAAACCGGCCTGGCTTTTGACTATAAGTCGCCAGTATGAGATAAAATAATGACCGATGTTTATTAAACCGGCCTGGCTTTTGACTATAAGTCGCCAGTATGAGATAAAATAATGACCGGTGTTTATTAACCCGGCCTGGTTGTGATCAAATATCACTGGAACCGGTTTTCAAACCGGGTTATATTATTCAAATCTTTAAATAGCCAACATGGCTGGATTTTCATTATGGTTATCAATAACCAGTATTATGATTAAGGGTTTTAAAGTCGCTTTAGCACAATGGCTATCATATTATCAATGGAAATGGTTTATTCTACATATGAAGGAATAGTCCCAGGTCGCTGCAGGCTTACGACCCGACACTTGGGGGCTACATTGTTCAAATTGAGATTACATCAAATACACAAGTCTCATGTCGCTGCAAGCATGCACCATGACACTTGGGGGCTAATGCAAAGTCATTGTTTGATCACCTTTATTGAAGACCCGACTCGTCATATTATAATGAGCCGGCCCTTGGGGGCTACCAATTGCTCCTGTCAACAATTCAAGGTACAAGTATTAATCCATTATATTGAGGGGTCCACTGCTTAGTTGGTAAAGCACAAAGCTCTTAACCTTGTGGACGTGGGTTCAAGCCCTACGATGGAGTTACTTTGAATAATGCTATTTTCAATGAAGTATATACAAAGTCCCTGCTCATTATTACATAATAACCCGGCGCTTGGGGGCTACACTGGTTGAAGTTGTTGAGCATCAGGAAATTACAAGTCCCAGGTTGATGCAAGAATGACAACCCAACACTTGTGGGCTACATAATATGGAGTATTCAGTTTTTACTAGTGATTGGGATGAGCAAATCTGGATTTCTTCAAGGTTGCAACATTTATATTGAAACAAGTCTTAAGCCATCACTATGTTCTCTTCTTAAGACTTGGGGGCTACAAGTGATATGCATACAAAGGAGGTATATTTTCAAGCTTGATGTTAACAAACAGTTATGATCCGGTGCCATCAATATTTTTAAACCGGCAAAGTTCTACATTCATAAACCGGCTGAAGATCAGATGAGTATTTCAAAGGCCAATATTTTTGTTAAGCATTGGGAGCTGAGTCAAAGAGGTTATTTTCACATGATCCGCCGTCCACCACGCGGGCCTGCGGGGCCCGTAGCCGGCCCGGCCGGCCTCCGCTGCCGCCCGCTCCCACCCGCGGCTTGTGTGCCCGCCGCCTTCCGTCGCCGCCGTCGGGCGCCTCCGACGCCGGCCCCGACCTCGCCAGACCGTCGCGCCACTCCGGTCGCCGGCGCCGCCAACCTCCGCCGACGTTGCTCCCGCGTCCGCCGCCGCCCATTGCTCACCGGCCGCCCTCCGCCCGATCTGGGTCGGCGCAGCCCAGATCCTGCGCCGCCACCCTCCGCCGGCCGCCTCCGATCAGAGGTGAGCTCCTCCCCGTCGGCCTCGTCACGCGTCACGAAGGACACCGCCTCGCCGGGCCTGCTCTGCTTCGCGAGCTCCTCCCACGGCCCAAGTTCCGCGGCCTCCAGGGCCCAATGCTCCGGCCCGCTGTCTCCCCGTCCTTTTGGGCCGAAGCCCAGGGTGAGCAGCCCTATTCCCCGCCCGTGCGTCTTTTTGTTATTGTGCGCTCATGTGTTTTTTTTCAGAGTTAAAAACTGCTAAGTCCCAGGATGTGCAAATTTTATGCCCTCTTTGCCATGTGATAACTTTGTGCTCGGTGCTCCGTTTTGCGCGTATGATATGTCAAAATGTTCGTCCCGTCGTGCTCTACATGTTATTATCAGTTTCATGCATGTTAGAGTTCATATAGTTGACTTAATCTTCATGGCAAGAGTGCATGTTGCTGAAACTGTTTCAGCACTTGTTGTTTGTGTAAATTTGTTGCCATGTTCGTGAGCTAGTAACTTTGTGCATTTTGGTCCGAATGGAGTGAATGATATGTCCAGATCTTCACTGTGAAGTGCTCTACATGATGGTTGGTGTAGAATTCATGTTAGGTGTCATATTGCCATGTTTATCTCTGTTGCAAAAGTGCATTTGGCTGATAAGTTCCCGAGCTTGTTATGAGATCATGTTTTGCCTTGCTTGTGCATATTAATCCATGTGTCATATGAGCTAGTTGTCAACATGAGTTTTGCTCTTGAGTATGTGCTCTACATGATAGATTCATTTTCATGCCATGATATGTCTTGAGATGAGTGCAACAAGCTTGTTAACATGCCTTCATGTTGTAATTCCTGCCATGCCCAGATTTTGCTAAGTCTGGATAAACTTTTGCACTTTTGCCATGGTGTTTGGGACATGTTCTAGTATGTTGTAGAAGTAGCCATGTGGTTATTCTTGAAGAGCATCTTATGTATGTTATTGCCATGCCTTTTGCTTGCATTATGGCTTGCTGTAACTTGTTGTTTTCATGCTCTCAAGTGACTATAAAATGTACCTGTCAGCATGTTATCAATAAGTTCAATTTTGCCACGAGTGTAGCTAGTGTTCTATGCATCCTATGAGCATGTTCTTGACAGGAGTAGCTTCTCAAATATGTCTTCTTGCTGTTGGTTACCTTAACTTGCCATGATATGCTTTGAGTTGAGTTGCACAAGCTTGTAAACATGCCTATTCGTTGTAATTCTGCCATGCCTTGTAATTTTCACTAAGTCTGATAATTCTGTAAATTTATTGCAACTTGCCATGCTTGCTTAATTATGTTCCAGCAAGGTTTTGCGTGTGCTCTAAGTTCATGCTTGTTAAGTATCATGTCTATTTCACATCCATGCCCTTTGTCTCCATGTTTGGGTGCTGTAGCATAATTATTTCTTGCTCCAAAGATGCCATGTTGCTGTAAACTGCAGTTTTGCTTGAATCTTGTTTTGCTTGCCATTTGCAAACCGTGCGTCCCTTTCCGGTGATCTTTATATCGATTTCAACCAAAATCTTCCAATCTATCCAGTGGCTTGCTTGGTTTCCCAAGATGATGCATTTTCCATCATCTTCTCCTTAGGCTCAAGACTATCCTCATGCATACGCGCATCATACTTGCATCCCATGATATGTCTTACGTCATGTTGATTGTGCATTGCATCGTGTTTGATATTGTTCCGCTGTGTGTTCTTTTGTTGGGTAGAGCCGGGAGCCGATTTGGAGTTTGAAGTTCCTTACCAGGCTGAGTTTGAGGAGCAAGGTTACGATCCCTCCGTGGAATCAACAGGCAAGATGACCATTCCCAGATATCACTACTATCTTTGCCTATGCTAGATGTCTCGCTCTTTAGAAATTGCCTCGATGCCTATTCTTGTTTGTCAGCCCTCGTATTGTTGCCATGAAACACTCTAACTACCTTCCCAGCAAACCGTTGTTTGGCTAAGTACGCATCGCTCAACCCCTCTTATAGCGTTGTTAGTTGCAGGTGAAGATTTGAAGATTCTTGCCCCATGATAAACTTGTTATTGGGATATCACAATATATTACCTGTTAAACTAATCGCCTATATATTGGTAATGGGTGGAAGGCTAAGCCTCTTGCTTGGTGTTTTGTTCCACTCATGCCGCCCTAGGAACCGATAAACCGGTGTTATGTTCCTTGATTTTGTGTTCCTAACACGGTTGGGGTTTATGCCCCCCCCCTTGATAATTCGCTCTGTTTAAAGCTTTTCCAGCAAGGCCCAACCTTGGTTTTACCATTTGCCATAACTAAATAACTTGCATAGGGACTTTCCGGACCCCGAGGACTTAATTTTACAACCCGGGCCAGTGCTCCTCATGAGTGTTGGTCAAAACCTATCAACCGTCGGTGGCCGCCAGGGGCAACTCTGGTATTTTGGCCTACCGGAAGTTTGGATAATCCGAACGTGGCCTGAGACGGGATACACGCAGTTCTTATCAGGTTGTCGGCACGTCGGGAGGCTTTGCTGGATTAGTTTTACCTTTGTCAAAATATCTTGAGCACGGGATTCCGAGAATACTCGGGTCTTCCCACTTTGGATTTGTGACTCCTCAGATCGTGAGCTTGTGATGGGCTAAGTTGGGACACCCCTGCAGGGTTTGATCTTTCAAAAGCCGTGCCCGCGATTATGTGGCAGATGGGAATTTTGTTAATGAATACACTACCTGCGTGAGTAACCGTGATGGTCTCTTTCCGAAGGGCTTCGGGAAGTGAACACGGTGGGGTTATGTTTGATCGTGAGTAGCTAGGATAACTTCTTGATCAACTTGGCGATCGTTGGAACTTGTTCTCTTCTCGCTCTAAACTCGTAAGTTAGTGCTTAGTGCTTGCTGCAACCCATGTTTATAGCCTTTCCACACCTAAGGCTTTGGTACTTTTGATACCCGAGAACGGGATTGCTGAGTCCTCTGTGGCTCACAGATTCAACACACACCAGATGCAGGTACCTCTGAGACCTATGCAGGAGAGGGTCCAGAACTTCAGTGGGAGTTCGATGAAGAGCGTGGACGTTACTATGTGTTTTATCCCGACGATCAGTAGTGGTTCTTACTAGGAGGATCCGGGCTTGTGTTGTTTACGGTATCTTTTCGTTTGGATTTCGTCCGTAGTCGGACTCTGATGTTATTTGGATGATGTATGCTATTGTATTCACTTGTGTGACGTGGCGAGTGTAAGCCAACTACCATTTTACTCTTTCATCCCTGAATTTTACATGAGATGTGCAAAGGTACCATACTTGAGATCATTCTAGTATGCGTTTATGTCCTTAAGTCGTGCCTCGACACATGGGGGACATAGCCGCATACTGGGCATTATAGTGAGGGTCGTGGACCCCGTCAAGAGCAACACTTGGGTCAGAACTATGATCAGCATGACCGTCGACTCGGTCACAATGATCGCCAATGAGTGCCTACGCCTCCTCCGAGAAGTGGATCGTACTCGCCCCGGCGACACGATGGCAGGCGTCTGCATGGTGACGAGCGAATGGTCCCTGCGGATCCCCAAAGACCTAGCTTTGATGCGAGATCGATTCTTGTGCAAGGCCTGGTTGACAGGAACCGGGCGTACCGAGAAGGACAAGACATAGATCGTCTGAGTGGCAGCAGAGCATCTGTTTCTGGGGTCGAGTGTTTCAGCAACGCCATCAGTGCCGCCGAGATTTCCACCAACTTCAGATTGGTAGCGGGAGTGATCAAATTCACCGGCGAGTCAAAGCCAGATTCTTGGCTAGAAGATTACCGAGTGGCCGTGCAGAATGGTGCTGGTAATGATGATGTGGCTATGAAGCACCTCCCCCTGATGTTGGGGGGCTTGGCCAGTGCTTGGCTGAATCAGTTGGCCCCTAGTAGCATTTTCAGCTGGGAGGAGTTGGCCCGAGTGTTTGTCAGGACTTTCGAGGGCACCTGCAAGCGGTCTGCCAGACTGGTAGAGTTACAACATTATGTTTAGAAACCGAATGAGACTTTGAGGGATTACATCGAGAGGTGGAAAACTCTGCATCATATGGTGGAGAACGTGTCCGAGCATCAGGCAGTCTGCGCCTTCAAAGAGGGCGTACGGTACAGAGAGCTCAACCTGAAGTTTGGTCGGACAGGAGATATGTCTTTGACTCGGATGATGGAGATAGTCGGTCGATATGCTAACGGAGAAGAAGCAGATCGACTCCGCAGTGGCAAGAAACCAGTCGGCCAAGATGATCAGAATTCCAATCGGAAGCCGAAGCATAAAGCAGAGCCTGCAGTTCCAGGAGAGGCTGCGGTTGTTACCCAGGGGAAAGGTAAAGGGAAACCTAAAGGTCCTTGGATCCCCAAGAAAGTGAAAGACCAAGCAGGGAATGACATGCTTGATTTACCGTGTCCTATTCACACAAAGAAGGATGAAGAGGGGAATTTGGTTTACCCCAAACATACCACTCGACAATGTCGACTCCTGATTCAGAACTTCCAGAAGGACCAGCCCGCTGAGAAGGAGAAAGAATCCGAGGAGACCGAGGACAAAGAAGGGGATGAAGGTTACCCCCAGATCAACTTCACCTTGATGATTTTCGCTAACATTGAAAGCAAGAGTCGACTAAAATTTATCAACAGAGAAGTCAACATGGTTGCTCCGACAACAACGACGTACCTAAAGTGGTCGAAGACCCCCATTACATTCGACCTGTCCGACCACCCCGCGCACATTGCTACCCCCGGGCGGCAAGCGTTGGTGGTCGACCCAGTTGTTGACGGTACGCGGTTGACTAAAGTCCTGATATGGCGACAGTGGTCAGAATATCCTGTACGCTGAAACCCTCCGGGGAATGGGCATTCCGATGTCCAAGCTGAGTGAGAGCAACATGATTTCACGGAGTCATCGCCGGGAAGAAGGCCGACTCACTTGGTCAGACCACCCTTGATGTGGTTTTCGGTGACTCGACTCATTACCGCAAAGAAAAGTTGACATTTGAGGTGGTGGACTTCCACAATGCTTACCATGCAATTCTGGGCAGGCCCGCCTATGCCCGTTTCATGGCTTGACCGTGTTATGTATACCTAAAATTGAAGATGTCAGGACCCAAGGGCGTGATCACTGTCGCTGGAGATCGGCAGAAAGTAGAAGAATGCTTCCAGAAAGGCTCAAAAATGGCTGACGAGCAGATGGCAGCAGTAGAGATGGAAGAATACAAGAAGAATGTGGATCCGAGTGATTTGTTGCGTGCTAAGAAGCCTGCTTACGAGTCAGCATTCCAGTAGGCAGGAGAGACGAAGCCTGTGCATATTCATCCCACCGACCCCAATGCCGCTCTGACTCACATCTCAACCACACTCAACAGCTCATAAGAAGAAGCCCTCATCCAGTTCCTCTGTGAGAACTGGGACATCTTCGCATGGAAACCATCTGACATGCCAGGTGTGCCCAGGGGACTGGCTGAGCACTGTTTGCAGGTCGACCCGAAAGTGAAACCTGTGAAGGAACATCTCCGGTGGTCTACCGCGGAGAAGAGGAAAGCAATTGGCGAGAGGGTGGCTCGGCTTCTGACAGCTGAGTTCATCCGCGAGATTTACCACTCCGAGTGGCTCGCCAATGTAGTTATGGTCCCCAAGAAGGACAAGTCGCTCCGCATGTGCACCGATTTCAAACATATCAATTGGGCCTGCCCGAAAGATCATTTCCCTCTCCCTCGCATCGATCAAATCGTCGACTTGACTGCGGGGTGTGAGTGTTTGTCTTTTCTGGATGCATATTCCGGGTACCACCAGATCCGACTGTTTGGGCCCGATGAAATAAAGACAGCCTTCATCACACCATTCAGGCGTTTTTGTTATGTTACCATGCCTTTTGGTCTCAAGAATGCCGGCGCGACTTTCACACGCATGATCCAAAAGTGTCTGCTGAAGCAAATCAGTCGGAACGTGGAAGCGTACATGGATAACATCGTGGTCAAGTCACTTAAAGGTTCCAACCTACTGACTGACCTCGCTGAAACATTCGCAAACCTAAGAAGTTGTGATATCAAGCTCAACCCGTCAAAGTGCACATGCGGAGTCCCGGGCGGCAAGTTTCTTGGTTTCCTCGTTTCCGAACGAGGGATCGATGCTAACCCGGAAAAGGTCAACGCTATCCTCCAAATGAAACGCCCTGTGCGTACACACGAAGTTCAAAAGCTTACTGGTTGTTTGGCCGCATTGAGTTGATTCATCTCTCATCTCGGTGAGAAGGCATTGCCTCTCTATCGACTGATGAAGAAGTCTGAAAAGTTCGAGTGGAATTCTGAAGCTGAATCAGCGTTCGAGGAACTCAAAGCCCTGCTGCTTTCTGCCCAGCCGGTGCTTGGTGCCCCAGTCAGCAAAGAGCCTCTATTATTGTACTCCCTCTGGTCCTTTTTACTCTCCATATTAGGTTCGTCTGAAGTCAATTTCATCCAACTTTGACCAATATTATATAAAAAATTATTGACATTCACATAACAACACCAATATCATTAGATTCATCTCGGAATATATTTTCGTATTATACTTATTAGATATTATAGATGCTAATAATTTCTAATATAAATTTGGTCAAACTTAGCAAAGTTTGACTTTTGGCAAATCCAATGTACAGAGTAAAAAGGATCGGAGAGAGTACATCACAACCACTGGACAAGTTGTCAGCACAGTACTCACGGTCGAGTGGGAAGAAGAAGACAAAGCCTACAAAGTCCAACACCCAGTCTATTACATTTCTGAAGTCTTGACTCCCTCCAAGAAGAGATATCCACATTATCAGAAACTTGTGTATGGGATATAGTTGACCGTCAAGAAAGTTGCATAGTACTTCTTAGATCATTCAATTTCTATCGTCAGCGATGCTCTGTTATCTGAAATTCAGAACAATTGGGATGCAACAGGTCGAGTGGCTAAATGGGCGATTGAACTCCTTCCGTTGGACATCAAGTTTGAAGCAAATAAAGCTATCAAGTCTCAGGAAATAGCAGATTTTGTTGCCGAGTGGATCAAACAGGAGCAGCCGACCCAGATCCAGTCAGATCATTGGACCATGTTCTTTGATGGATCCAAGATGTTGAACGGATCCGGTGCAGGTGTGGTCTTGGTGTCCCCCAGAGGTGACAAGCTTAGTTATGTCCTGCAAATTCACTTTGATTCTTCGAACAACAATGCTAAATATGAGGCGCTTTTGTATGGGTTGCGTATGGCCATTTCACTCGGCGTCCGTCGCCTAATGGTATACGGCGACTCGGACTTAGTGGTCAATCAAGTAATGATGAAATGGGACATCAGGATCCCAGCAACCAGTTATTGCAGTGCAGTACGGAAGCTAGAAAAGAAGTTCGAATGTTTGGAGCTCCACCACGTGCCCAGAATGAAGAATCAGCTTGCTGATGATCTCGAGAAGATAGGCTCCCCTCAGAAACCTATCCCCAAGAATGTGTTGTTGGAGCATTTACACACCCCGTCAGTCAAAGAAGACCCCTTCACAGAGGAGCCCGCGCAACCGATAAGTGCGTCCAATCCGACTGAAATTGAAGTCCCAGCTGTGGTTGACCTGATCATGGAAGTCTTGGTGATCACACCCGACTAGACAGTGCCATACATAGCGTACTTGCTCAGGCAGGAACTCCTAGAGGATGATGACGAAGCTCGTCAGATTGTCCATCGGTCCAAAGCCTTCACTGTGATACAGGGTCAGCTCTACATAGAAAGTGTCATGGGAGTCGCTCAGCGTTGCATCACCGCCGAGGAAGGTTGAATGATCCTGAACGAGATTCACTTGGGAACCTGCGGCCACCATGCTTCCTCCCGGACCATTGTGGCCAAGGCATACCGAGCTGGGTTTTACTGGCCCCGTGCGAACGAGATGGCGAAAGATATCATCGACAAATGCGAGGGCTGTCAGTTCTACTCAAACATGTCCCACAAACCTGCGTCTGCCTTGAAGACTATCCCGCTGGTTTGGCCATTTGCCGTTTGGGGGTTGGACATGGTCAGGCCCTTCAATACAGGCAGGAGTGGCTTCAGTCATCTTCTCGTGGCAGTCGACAAGTTTACCAAATGGATCGAGGCCAAGCCCATCAAGAACCTCGGTTCAAGCACCGCCGTCAGCTTCATCAAGGAACTGATATTCAGATATGGAGTCCCCCACAGCATCATCACAGATAATGGCTCCAATTTTGATTCAGATGAGTTCAGAGCATTCTATTCTTCCCAAGATACTCGGGTCGAGTATGCATCTGTAGCTCATCCGCAGTCAAATGGATAGGCAGAAAGGGTGAACGGATTGATCCTTCAAGGGTTGAAGCCGCGGCTAATGCACGACCTCAAACACGCTGCTGGTGCTTGGGTGACTGAGCCGCCATATGTTTTGTGGGCGTTGAGGACAACCCCGAACCGGTCGACTGATCGGACCCCCTTCTTCATGGTGTATGGCGCCGAGGCCATACTTCTGAGTGATTTGCTGCACAACGCCCCTCGGGTAGAACTCTTCTCAAAAGCTGAAGCAGAACAAGCTCGCTAAGATGCAGTCGACCTCCTGGAAGAAGAGCGTGAGATGGCCCTGATCCGCTCGACCATATACTAGCAGGACATGCGTCGATTCCACGCCCGCAATGTTCGAGGCCGAGCATTCCAGGAAGGAGATCTTGTACTCCGAGTACGTCAAAAATGACCTCAGAAGCTTGCTCCAGCCTGGGAGGTCCCCTTCATCATCACAAATGTACTCCACAATGGGGCATACCAGCTCTACAACGTAGCCAAGAAAAAAGATGAGCCACGCTCATGGAATGCGGATCTGCTCCGCCGCTTTTACACTTAAGGCACTCGACCAGACGAGTTGTAATAAGAATCCTCTAGTTTATTTTTCAAAGACAAGTTTGTGACAATTCCATAATGATTGTTGTTCCAAAGACACATGTTCTCAAATCCCCCAGTGGGTGACTTAGCCGCGAATTTGATTCGCCTAAGTTTCAAAAACACTCCGAGTGAAGAGCAACCCTCTCACTCGGGGGCTTAGCTGCGACCCCGTAATCGCCTAAGTTACAAAAACACTACGGGTGAAGAGAAACCCTCTCACTCGGGGGCTTAGCTGCGACCCGTGATCGCCTAAGTTACAAAAACACTCCGAGTGAAGAGCAGCCCTCTCACTCGGGGGCTTAGCTGCGACCCCGTAATCGCCTAAGTTACAAAAACACTCAGAGTGAAGAGCAACCCTC
>LR738710.1:105664422-105743992 GCA_902687465.1 Secale cereale
CAACCCTCTCACTCGGGGGCTTAGCTGTGACCCCGTAATCGCCGAAGTTACAAAAACACCCCGAGTGAAGAGCAACCCTCTCACTCGGGGGCTTAGCTGCGACCCCGTAATTGCCTAAGTTACAAAAACACTCTGAGTAAAGAGCAACCCTCTCACTCGGGGGCTTAGCCGTGACCCCGCAATCGCCTAAGTTACAAAAACGCTCCGAGTGAAGAGCAACCTTCTTACTCGGGACACGGTGGCACTCCGAGCTATGCCACAAGTACAACGTACTTTGGCTCTCCGAGCTACGCCACAAATACAATGTGGCTCAGATCTCTGACCTACGCCACAAGTACAATGTACCTTGGTTCTCTGAGCTTCGCCACAAATACAATGTGGCTCAGCCCTCCGAGCTACGCCACAAATACAACGTACCTTGGCCTTCCGAGCTGAGCCATAAGTATAATGTCCACTCGGAACCAAAGGATCTAAAGGCATCATAAGCAAGGCAAACATATTCCAAAGGAAATAAAGTTCTGATAAAGACCCGCAAGATTCGGGCAGAAGTACTCGGGCATCAAGCCCGAAAGAGTTTAACGGTTACAAAATCACTCGGCATTCCGAGGCGAATTGAGTCGGAGCATAGAGTTTGTTCACTCTTCAGGAGGAGGGGGATTTGCAGGCGCGACGTACTCATCTAGGTCGAACCTGTCGGCCATGCGAGTGGCAGCTTCCAGGAAAGTCTCCATGGATGATTGGAACTGGATCTTTTTGGTGTTGGTGACCTTAAGAGCAGCCAACCTCTCTTCCTTCAATTCCTTGCAGTGCACACGGACCAGAGACAGCACAACGTCAGCAGCACACCGGGCGGATGACTTCTTCCACTCCTACACTCGACCAGGGATCTCATTGAGTCGAGTCATCAGAGACTCAAGGTCATTCTCAAGCACCATCCCCCGCCAGAGTGCAATGTTGATCCGGGACATCACTGCCTTCAGCCAAGCAAGGTAACCAGTGGCACTGTGAGGCGAGATTTCAGTCACAAGATGTTCATCGCAACATCATCCTTGACGAGGGAATTGGCGGGATCCAGACCCGTCTTGATCCGCCCAGTCTCATCCTCAAAGTTCTGGCAGAATTCTACACGGACAAAAATTGATGAGCTAACTGTCGGGATATGAGTCGACAACTTTGATTCAGTCGGATAAAAGAAGATACCTTCAAGCATGAGGAACATCCTTTTGGTGAGGTCGCCCAGATAAGTCTCCAGTCCATCTTTCTTCTGCGAGAGATTCCCTACCTTGTCGTCCAGAGCAAGATTGGCCCTTTTTCAGTCGCGTTACCTCTTTGTTGGCCTCGTCAAGGGAGGTCTTCAGCCTGACATTTTCCTCCTCTAGCTTGCCGACTGAAGCCAGCTTCTGTTCCGCAAGTTCAGTTTTCTCCTACGCCTTCTGCTGCGCCGCCACCAGGTCAAGATCCTTGTGCTCCAAAGCTGCCTTCATTTGATCTGCAAAAGATAGCACCAAACGAATGAGCCCGAGGATATCCATGGCACACTCAATCAAATACAGTCGACGCGTTCTATACTTTTCATACCAGACACTTCATCTTTGGCTTTCTGCAAGTGCTCCCTGGCCAGACCCAGATCATGAATGAGTTGGATCTGCTTCTTCTTAAGATGCGTGAATTGAAATCCAAACTCACAAGATTTCTACAGTCAGCAAAGAAGACAAACCAATCAATAAAGTTGAAGATAGTCATTTTCACTCGGAGAAGTGCAGAGAACAAAGTGTTACGACAAGAGAATTCTAAGACCACTGCCGAGTCAAACACTCAACAGTAGCCTCGGGGACTACACCCAGTGGGTGCACTCAGCGTGCCCCCACCGGTTCCCACTCGACTGGATCCGTCCTATACGAGTAAAAAGAAAGAAAGAGAGAATTGCAGTTTGTTCTTAGACCATGGCCGAATGCCAGCAGTCGACCATAGTTTCGGGGACTACTCCTAGTGGGTGCACTCAGCGTGCCCCCACCGATTCCCACTCGACCGGATCCGTCCCGTGCAAGTGGAAAGAGTTCAAAACAAGGCAACATCATCAGTTCTAAGACCATAGCCGATTGCCTTCAGTCGACCATGGCCTCGGGGACTACACCCAGTGGGTGCACTCAGCGTGCCCCCACTGGTCCAATCGCCAGAGCCGGACCGATTGGATTGTAAGAGCTACGTTACAAGATCAAGAACACCTAGTGGGTGGAATAACATCTTACGAACAAAGCAGTATATCATCTTACGAACAAAGCAGCGTGGGAGACTCCAACAGAATAACAATCAGTCAGAAAGGACATACGTGGACGTTGGTCCGATGTGCTGAACTAGCATTATAAGCAGCCATGCTGACCTCATATGCGGCCTTCGTCCGCTCCATCATCAGCCCTGCTTGACGAATGACTTCCTTACCCGCGCTCACGGGGTCCTCCGGGACATGATGAGTAGCAAAGAGCACAGACGGCGGGGCAGTCGGAGTAGCTGGAGGATTCGCAACCTGGACAGTCGACGTAGACGGACGATCACTCGACACGGGAACAACAAAAGAGACCGCGGTCTGAGCCGCGTCTCCTTGTTGCTGGGCATCCGATCCAGCGGGCGTCTTCCGACCCCTCCTCCCCGTGCTTCTCCGGGGCACCTCTACGTGCTCATCATCATCATCATCATCACCATCATCATCAGGAAACTCAATAACATTGCGCGGCACTGAAAGAATATTCGACCAAAAGGAAAGTCAGTCGGTTGACAGACTGGTGAACGAAAGCAAAGATATTATCAAAGAACCGCACCTGTGCTGGATGTGGCCACGCCCGCATTCTCCTCGTCGTCACGTCCCTTGTTGCCATAGAGGTTGCGGAAGCGGCAACACTGAAGATTACAGAAAACACTCGGTATAACGGACTGGTGAACCAACAGAGACGCATCATATTTCTTGAACGAAAGAAGAGCTGAGCAGAATGACACTCACATAGAAGCAATCGGAACGTCCACCTTGATCTTGGGCAGGGCCTTCCAGGGCTTAGAAGCAGCAACCTTGGGCTGTTTCGGAGCCTTCTCAGTCGAGTCAGGGGTGGACGTCCGAGTGCGCTTTTGTACCTGGGAGCTGGAAGGAGCTGTATTGGCGCGCACGTTCTCTAGATCGTGAGTCTGCTTGGAGCGTTTCTCGGTGCGAGGTGGTGAATCAACTTCTTTGCCGCTGCTTGAGTCCTCGCTCTCCTCCTCGGTCTCCTCGTCGGACTTCCAATAGGTGGCCTCGCCGACGCCCTCCACCCCCTCCTGGATTTTCTCTCTGTTGGCACCGAGTACATCTCAGTGAAGATCTACAAAGCAAAGAGTCGATTAAGCGTCAATCAGATTCACAAACACCTGCAAAGATGAAGGAGAAGATTCACTCGGGAATCATAGCCAAACCTTGTCTAGTTCATGGTCTGCGTCGAAGGGGCGGACTCTCCTAGTCTCCCGAGGGTTATGCTTGTTTCCAGTAATGCACTTCAAGCACTGCTCCACCGTCTTCTCGGTAGCCTCCTCTAGGTGAACCCGAGAGGTGGCGTTGGTACCCGAATACATCCACATCGGATGGTCTCGAGCTTGGAGAGGCTGAATCCATCGTTTGAGGAATACCTCCAGCAAGTCCATCCCAGTGACTTCGTCGCGGACCAGCTGGACCACTCGCTCGACTAGCATGTCTACCTCTACCTTCTCAGTCCGACTCACAAGCAATGGGGGAGGCTGGCCGACTCGATCTAGGGTGAACGGAGGGAGTCCGGTCGACTGAACGGGAGTAGGGATGTCCTTGCAATAAAACCAGGTCGACTGCCATCCCCTAACCGATTCGGGAAGGACCATGGCAGGAAAGGTACTCCTACCCCTAGTTTGAATACCCAAGCCGCCGCACATTTGGATCACGTGCGTCTTCTCATCACTTGGATTTGCCTTCTTGACAGATTGAGAACGACAAGTGAAGGGGTGTTTAAACAAACCCCAGTGCGGTCGACACCCTAGGAAGTTCTCACACAAAGAAATGAAAGCAGCGAGATACGTGATGGTATTGGGAGAGAAGTGGTGCAGATGGGCGCCATAGAAGGTCAAGAAGCCTCGGAAGAAAGGATGCGGGGGCAGAGAGAAACCTCGGTCGATATGAGTCGCGAGGAGGACGCATTCGCCCTCTTGCGGCTGCGGCTCGAGCTCATCTCTCGGCAGCCTCCAGGAATCATGGGCAATCAGCCCCTCCTCCACCAGCTCCTCCATGTCTTCCACCTGCACCATGGACTTGATCCAATCCCCCTGGATCCAGCCAGGCGGAAGCCCGGTCCTCGACGTCGACCCCCGATTGGCTTTCTTACCCTTCCCCGTCACTGGCGCTTTCCTTGAGCGCTCCAGAGCTGCCATCTTGTCCTTACCCATGGGGCGAACCACGCGCAGGCGGAGCAGCGGTGAGCGAGGAGAGTTGAAGCAGCGGAGGAGCGGAGGAAGAAGAAGAAATTGGGCGCATAGTGCCCTCGCACCGGCCGTGGCGCTCTTTTATAGCCCGACGGTCGAGTGACTGACTTGTGGACCCAAGCAATCATGTCAAATCCTGCCACAGACGCACGTCCGATACGTGGCGAAAAAGGCAGCACGGAAATCGAGGCGTCTGGGTATATCCAGTGTGATTACCGCGGCTCGCTCCGTCCTGCGCGCTTCCCCAAAATTCGAATCCCGCGAAATCCGGAGAACACAGAACAACCAATCGGGCCGAAAGCTACCCCGCCAGCACTCGGTATTACATACGAAAGTTCACTCGACGATTTCTGAATCGATTAAGTCGACTGAGTTAAGCTTGAAGGGCCATCCCGATCTCCCAGTACGAGGAAGATGCCCCTGAAGCATCGGACTTGGATTGGGATCGACCTCAACCCTCTTCTTCACTCGGACCTCAAGCCATTCGGGGGCTACTGATGATACCATAGACCTAGGGTAGGGTGACAAGCCTGACCTAAGTACCCTACCCAAGGTCACTGCCCTAGAAGCTCAAGGACATTCCAAAGATGACAGAAGTTGTCGACTGATATGGCCCAAGAGAGCAATTCACTCGACATCGTACTTCACTCGGAAGGACCCAATTCCACTCGGAAGGATGAATCCACTTGACTGTACAAGAAACCACTCGACTCCTGAATGTCAAAGGTCTCATAAGGTCGGCAACGGTTAGGCATTCACTCCACAGTAATGTTAGCCTTTATTATCTTTTATTACAGGCGTTATCAGTAACGTCCTGCTTTTATGTACATTGAACCCTCTGTAACGTGGGGCGGCTGGGGTCCTGACACACTCTATATAAGCCACCCCTCCTCCGGTACAAGGGTTCGCACCCCCTGTAACACATACACACATACATATTCAAGTCGTCCACCTCCGAGCATTGAGACGTAGGGCTGTTACTTCCGCCGAGAAGGGCCTGAACTCGTAAACACCTTATGTACAACCTCACCGTAGCTAGGATCTTGCCTCTTCCTACGTACCCCCTATTCTTACTGTCAGACTTAGTACCACGACATCTACCTTGCCTTGTACTTCAAGATGACCATGTACTCAAGGTAGAGGTCGGGCGCCGCTGCTACGTTGGTCGCTCGGGCCTCGCTGCCCGGGCGCTGGTGCTGACGCGCTTGTCCACACGACGTCCCACGCCGTCCGTCATCCCCGGCTTCATCTCGGACTCCGCCGCCACCCCACTCCACCGAGCGGCGTCCCCGACCTCGCGCGCGATCATAATGATCACCCGCCTGCCGTCGCGGTCCACCTCATCTACGCCGTGCGACCGACCTCTCCCGTCAGTTGCGCGCGCCTCCGCAGGCCCCGTGAAGTCCGTCCCAAGTACAGTGCACCCCTCTACCGATCGAGCAACAGGCTGCCGTTGCATCGCCCAGTCGGGTCGCAACGCTGCCGTCCCGTGGTCCTTCTCTCGGCTGCACCGACCCGCGTCACAGCTACGCCACCCCTTCGGGCCATATGCCACGACCCGCGGTCCCCCACCGCCCCGAGGCCGTCCGCTCCAGGCCGTCCTGTGGCTGCACTGACCCTTGCGTCATCCCTGCGTCGCCCCGCCGGGCTGTAGCGAGCGTGGCATGTGGTCCACGCAGCCGTCCCGAGGCCGTCCCCGCGGTTGCACCGACCCGTGCTTGCCACTGTGCTGCCCCTTCGGGCCGTAGCACCGCGGCCCGCGGTCCTTGCCGCCGCCCCGAGGTCGTTCGCCGTTGCACCGACCTACCAGCCACCGCTGCGTCGCCCCTACGGGCCGTAGCGTCGCGGCCCGCTGTCCACTTCGCCGTCCCCGCACGTCGACTTCCCGTGGTATGCGCCGCGCCGTCTCCCTGGGCGCGGGAATGCCACCGTCCACGCCTGTCTTCATCACGTTGTTGGGTTCCTTGCTTACTTCGAGCATCGCATCCACGCTCCTAACCTAGCCGCCGCCGCTCTTCTTCGGTCGTCGTCGCCGCTACCCTTTGATACGTCTCCAACGTATCTATAATTTATGAAGTATTCATACTATTTTATTATCATTCTTGGATGTCTTACAATCATTTTATAGCAACTTTATATCATTTTTGGGGACTAACCTATTGACCCAGTGCCCAGTGCCAGTTGCTGTTTTTTGCTTATTTTTACATTGCAGGAAATCAATATCAAAAGGAGTCCACGAGATCCAATCTAGAGCCCTTTTCGGCACTTCACCAGATTGGAAACCATCACCGGTGGCCATTTTCATCATCCTGGTGGCCAACGTGATGAGGAGGGAGTAGTCCACCCTCGGGGCTGAGGGTTTGTACCAGTAGCTATGTGTTTAATCTTGATGTATCGTGGGCTTTGTTAATATAGTCCGATCTTATGGTGTTTTCCCTTTTCTACCTTGTTGTGATGAATTGAGTTTTTCCCTTTGAGATTTCATTGTTATTGGATTGAATACTTTTATGGATTTGAGAACACTTGATATATGTCTTGCAATTGAATACTCATGGTGATAGTGGGGTATCGTATTGATTCACTTGATATATGTTTTGGCACTCAACTTGCGGATTCCCGCGGTGACATTGGGGTAATCTATGCATAAGGATTAATGCATGTTCTTGTCTTTGTTTCTCCGGTAGAAATCTTGGGGCACTCTTTGAAGTTCTTTGTGTTGGATTGAGTATTATGAATATGAATTTGTTTTGGTGTTATTTTAGTACGAACTCTTGATAGATTGGTCGGAAAGAATAACTTGTGTTATTTTAGTACGAACTCTTGAGAGATCGATTGGAAAGAATAACTTGTGTTATTTTAGTATAAAATATTGGATAGATTGATCGGAAAGAATAGCTACAAACAATTCCTTCTTATGTTCTCCGCTAGATAGGAACTTTGGAGTGATTCTTCATCGCACTTTTAGGGATGGTTATATGATCCAATTATATTAGCATTGTTGAGAGATTGCACTAGCGAAAGTACGGACCCTTTCACTTGCTACCTTGCTGTTTTTTATTGTTCGCACTACAAAAACTCATATCTACTATCCATATTACACTTGTATCATCATCTCTTAGCCGAACTAGTGCACCTATACAATTTACCATTGTATTGGGTGTGTCGGGGACTCACGAGACTTTTTATTATTTGGTTGCAGGGTTGTTTGAGAGAGACCATCTTCACCCTACACATCCTACGGATTGATAAACCTTAGGTCATCCACTTGAGGGAAAATTGCTACTGTCCTACAAAACTCTGTGCTTGGAGGTCCAACACGTGTCTACAAGAATAAAGTTGCGTAGTAGACATCAAGCTCTTTTCTGGCGCCATTGCCGGGGAGGTGAGTGCTTGAAGTTATATCTTTAGATCTTGCAATCGAATCTTTTAGTTTCTTGTTTTATCACTAGTTTGGTTTATAAAAAGAAAACTACATAAAAATGGAATTGAGGTTGCATCATATTATTGATCATCTTTATAATGTCTTTCGTGAAAATGATGGAAAAGAAAAGTGTGCTCAATTGATAGAAGAAGAATGCTATAAAATGTTTGGCATAAATGATGAGCATGATTGCAATGTTTTTGGTATGAATTCTTTAAATATCCATGATTCTAATGATATGCAAAATCATAAGTTTGGGGATGCTATGTTTGATGAAGATAATATTTTTAGCCCCCCAAGATTTGATGTGGAAATTTATTATAATGGTAGCATGCCTCCTATTTATGATGATTATATTGATAAAAGTGGATTTGGACAGGTCATGACTTTAGTTAGTGATGAATCCACTACTTTGGAGGATGTTTCAATTGACTATGATAACAAAGTTTCTATCTATGATGATTACGGTGATGACATGTATGCTATTGAATAATGATAACCATGAAACTTTTCATCATTTATTAATTTTCAATCCCATGATAGTTATTCTGTTGAGTTTGCTCCCACTACTATTAATGAGAATAAATTTGCTTATGTGGAGAATAACAAAATTTCTATACTTATGCATCATGAAAATAGTGCTTTATGTGATAGCTATATTGTGGAATTCATTAATGATGCTACTGAAAATTCTTCTGAGAGAGTAACATATGCATTTACTTATCTAAATAATATCAAGTTTCCTCTCTATGTGTTGAAAATTTTGAAGTATTGCTTGTTTTGCCTTCCTATGCTAGTTGATTCTTGCTCCCACAAATTTTTTGCTCACAAAATCCCTATGAATAGGAAGTGGGTGA
Source organism: Secale cereale (assembly GCA_902687465.1). Taxonomy (NCBI): domain Eukaryota; kingdom Viridiplantae; phylum Streptophyta; class Magnoliopsida; order Poales; family Poaceae; genus Secale; species Secale cereale. The sequence continues at coordinate 105,673,168 of LR738710.1, forward strand.
GACTTAAATGTGCTAGTCATATGCTTCATGATGCTCTCTTTATGTTTCAATCCTTATCTTTTATGTGAGCATCATTGGAATCATCATGCCTAGCTAAAAGGCATTAAAGAAAAGCGCTTGTTGGGATACAACCCAACACTTATACCTACTGTTTTTGTGTGTTCACATTATTATGCTACTGTAGTAATCATGTTTTATAGCTTTTTTCAATAAAGTGCTAAGCAAAGCCTTAGGATCATGTTGGGTGATAGTAGATTTGATCTTGCTGAAAAACAGAAACTTTTGCACTCACGAGAAAAATTATAATTTTTAACATAAGAGTGCTTTTGAGTTGATTCTTTTTGCGGAAGATTAATATGTAAATTGCTCACGTGGTCATATTTTTTTCAAGATTTTTAGAGTTGCATAAGTATGGTGAATGTTCAGATCATTAAGGATTTAACTGTTTTTGACAGATTCTATTTTCAATGCATAGTTTGCTTGTTTTCTAGTTTCTATGGCTTATATTGATCAATATAAATTATAGAAATGATATGCTACAGTAGGCATTGTGGGATAACAATTATGAATCTTGTCTTTGACAGCACCCAAAGTGAATGATTTGTTTTTCATAATAACCCATCTCACAAAGTTTTGTTAAGTTTTGTGTGTTTGAAGTTTTCAAGTTTTGGGTGAGATGTCGATATGAGGAGAATAAGGAGTGGCAAGACCCTAATATTGGGGATGCCCAAGGCACCCAAGGAAATATTAAAGGAATACCGAAGCAACTAAGCTTGGGGATGCCCCGGAAGGCATCCCCTTTTTCATCTCCAACATTATCGGTAACCTCACTTCGAGCTATGTCTTCATTCGTCACATGATATGTGTTTTGCTTGGAGCATCATTTTATTTTGTTAGGATTTTCTTTCTGGTATTTATAATAATGTTTTGTATCTTTTATTTCAATAAAAGTGTCAAGGATAGCCTTTACCATGCTTATTTTGCAAGTCTACATGTTGCTGTTTGAAAATAGAAAGTTTACCAATGTTGCAAAAATTCCCGAGAAAAGTCAGAATGTGATAAAATGTTGATTTTTTTTGAAAAATAAGATCTGATAAATTTCCTACAACATGTCAAAAATTTCAAAAAAAAAATTGAGTTAGGGAAGTATGGATCCTCTTGCATTCTTTACTGACTGTACTGTTTTAACAAATTGCTGTTATGTTTGCATTGTTTGCATTTGTTTGCCTGTTTAATGATTCTATTTGAGGATAGGAGTATTAAATATGTAGAGGCATTTAGTATGCAATGTTGAATAATAATTTTAGTGATTTGCTACAGTAGAGAATGATAAGGTTTTTGCATTGGTTTATACTAACTTATCTCACGAGGTCTTGTTGTGTTTTGTGTGGATGAAGCTTTTGAGATTTAGGAAAACTGTGATATGAGAAGAATTAAGGAGACAAAAAATCTCAATCTTGGGGATGCCCAAGGCACCCCAAGATAATATTTCAAGAAGTCTCAAGCATTTAAGCTTGGGGATGCCCCGATGGGCATCCCACCTTTCTTCAACAATTATCGGTTAGTATCGGTTGATCCTAAGTTTTTGCTTCTTCACATGAGATGTGTTATTCTTGAAATGTCATTTTTATTTTGTTTGCTTGTTGTTTTAATAAATACTTAGATCTGAAAGTTTTTTTAAATAAAATAGAGCCCCCAAATAGTTGCCAAGGAGGCTAAGTAAGCGGCATTCACATTCCGTCAACAAAGCTCTTTTCTAGCGCCATTGCTCTAGTGCTTCACTTATATCTTTTTGAGCATGGTGTGCTTTAGTACTTTTGAAGAAATTCTCTCTTGCTTCACTTAAATTAATTTGAGAGAACGAAATATTATGCTCATGGTCTTTATTTATATTCTTTTGGACTAGCTTGTCATTCACTCTTGTGCTTCACTTATATCCTATGAGTAAATTCTTGAATAAATTGAATGTCATGAAGTAGAAATCATATCATGCCTAGTGGTAGATTCAAATTGGGTTTAGAAAGTGAAATCTTTGGTGGCTTGACAATCACACTATTGGTCATACAAGCAATTCACGAATAATTAGTAAATGAAGAGAACATTCACATGCAAATACACTATCCTGAAAATCTTTTGTGATTGTGAGCCCCCATAAAAATATTATATGCCAAAATCGTAATGGTTTATGTTTGTTCATATTCACATAGAAGTTATATTGTCATAGATCCTTCAACATGTGATGCTTGCCCCCTATCTTTGCTAGCCAAAAATTCGGCACCAAGTAAAGATACTACTTGTGCATCCAAAAACCCTTAAACCCAAATCTTATCTTCAAGAGTCCACCATACCTACCTAAGGATTGAGGAAGATCCTTCAAGTAAGTTGTCACCGGTGAAAAAAGGCAATAAAAATTGCTTCTAAAAGTGTTAGATCATTTAGTGTAAGAGAAAATTGAGCGTTGTATGAACTTGCGATGGCAAAGAATAAAAGCGACAGACTGCATAATAAAGGTTGATATCATAAGGGGCAATATAACGTGACGTTCTTTTGCACGAAGGGATTGAGCATACAAACAAATAAGCGCACAGCAACCTCTGTTTCCCCCTGCAAAGGGCCTATCTTTTACTTTTTAGTATTTACTTTTATGCAAAGAGTCAAAGTTTTTCTCTCTATTCCTTTTTATTTTTCTCTTTTGGCAAGCATCATGTGGTGAGGAAATATCTAGGCACATATGTCCAGCTGAATATGGGTAGCACGAGTTATTATTGTTGACATCACCCAAAGGTGAATACGCTGGGAGGCGAAATTACAAGCCCCTATGTTTCTATGTGTCCGATTGAAACATTTTGCTCATGTGTATGCGGTGAGTGTTAGCAATCATAGAAGACTATATGATGGTTGAGTATGTGGGGCTCTTACTTAAACTCTTTTGAATAAGTGAAATTGCAATTGCTTGGTGACCGAGAATATATGTTGTTGAGTTTCAAGAGAATTCATTGTTTGAACCTTAAACATGTTAATTGGTTGGTACTCTAATATGAGAAGTATTTATAGGAAAGAACTGTTGTTATGATGCTAGGAGAAGTTATTGAAATTGTCATTGATCAAACTTGTGCACTTTGCTAGCATTCACACTTCATAAATTATTTCTTTTATCATTTACCTACTCGAGGACGAGTAGGAATTAAGCTTGGGGATGCTGATACGTCTCCAACGTATCTATAACTATTAAGAATTCATGTTGTTTTATTATCATTCTTGGATCTTTTACAATCATTTTATAGCAATTTTATATCATTTTTTTGGGACTAACCTATTGATCCAGTGCCGAGTGCTAGTTGATGTTTTTTGCTTGTTTTTTACATCGCAGGAAATCAATATCAAACGGAGTCCAAACACTGTGAAACTTTTTGAAGATTTTTTTGGGCCAGAAGACACCCATTGGGCCAGAGCTACACCTGGGGGGGGGGGGGTGCCCGAGGGGGGCACAACCCACCAAGGCGCGCTAGGCCCCCCTGGTGCGCCCAGGTGGGTTGTGCCCACCTCGGTGGCCGCTCGCACCCCCTCTTTACCCTATAAATTCCCAAATATTCCGAAAACCCTCGGAGTGAACCTAGATCAGAAGTTCTGCCGCCGCAAGGCTCTGTAGTCCATGAGATCCAATCTAGAGCCCTTTCCGGCACTCCACCGGAGGGGGAAACCATCACTGGCGGCCATTTTCATCATCCCGGCGGCCACCGTGATGAGGAGGGAGTAGTCCACCCTCGGGGCTGAGGGTTTGTACTAGTAGCTATGTGTTTAATCTCTCTCTCTAGTGTTCTTGAGATGCACAATCTTGATGTATTGTGGGCTTTGTTAATATACTCGGATCTTATGGTGTTTTCCTTTCTCTATCTTGTTGTGATGAATTGAGTTTTTCCCTTTGAGATTTCGTTGTTATCGGATTTAATACTTTTTTGGATTTGAGAACACTTGATATATGTTTTGCAATTGAATACTCATGGTGGCAATGGGGTATCATATTGATTCACTTGATATATGTTTTGACACTCAACTTGTAGATTCCCGCGGTGACATTGGGGTAATCTATGCATAGGGGTTCATGCACATTCTTGTCTTTGTTTCTCCGGTATAAATCTTGGGGCACTCTTTGAAGTTCTTTGTGTTGGATTGAGTATTATGAATATTGTCGGCGTCCTGGGAACGGGGGTACCCAGACTTGCCTGCCTGCGGCCCTAGGCATGGCTCATCCAGCGGCCTGGTATGGCCCAACCTCATCAGCAACCACTCAAGACCCTCACGAGGGACCAAGCCTCGTGAGGCGAACGACACAAGACCTCACCTGGGACGGCCTCACTAGGCTAGCTACCGAGGAGCGGAGTGAAGGAAATATGCCCTAGGGGCAATAATAAAGTTGTTATTTGTATTTCATTATATCATGATAAATGTTTATTATTCATGCTAGAACTGTATTAACCGGAAACTTAGTACATGTGTGAATACATAGACAAAATAGAGTGTCCCTAGTATGCCTATACTAGACTAGCTCATTGATCAAAGATGGTTATGTTTCCTAACCATAGACATGAGTTGTCATTTGACCAACGGGATCACATCATTAGGAGAATGATGTGATGGACAAGATCCATCTATTAGCTTAGCAATTTGATCGTTTAGTTTTACTGCTATTGCTTTCTTCATGGCTTATACATGTTCCTATGACTATGAGATTATGCAACTCCCGAATACCAGAGGAACACCTTGTGTGCTATCAAACGTCACAACATAACTGGGTGATTATAAAGATGATCTACAAGTGTCTCCGAAGGTGTTCGTGGTATTGGCATAGATCGAGAATAGGATTTGTCACTCCGAGTGTCGGAGAGGTATGTCAGGACCCCGATTCTAAGTCACACCGATCTAGCTTGTAACACATCATATCACTTTGCGGCCTCACGCACAGTATCCCCACGGGTGCCACCTTACCTGGCCCGGGACCGTTTGCGCATTTTGGCACACGTATATGATAGTGTCGCTAGCATCCATATGACAGAGAACCCGGGCCGACATCGCTAGTTATAAACCAAAAGTGGCACTAAATTACAGAGACATGCATCCATGACCCAGCAACGAATGTGTCGGTCATCAACGTATGAACCCAAGTCGTAGCAAGCTACATGGACTTAAAGGAACAACGCATGACATTTCCCCTAAGGGACAGACACAGGAACGAAGAAGGACATATGCTGGCCAGCCTACGTGTTCCGGAGCAGTAGCAAGCTACCAAGGCTCAGTGGAAGCCCTAGGAGGCATTTCCCTGTAAGATAGGCTACCAAAGGTAAACAACTAGGTGTCGGATCCCACACATACCAAGCATTTCAAACATACACACAATATGCTCAATATGTGCAAATACAACATTGCATCACAACAGAACTCTATGACTCAAGTACTTTATTTAAGAGGCTCCGAAGAGCCATACATAACATATCCATACAGATAGGGGTCACATGACCCAACACTCAAGTCATACAGGCATACAAGCACAAGCGGAAGATAACATGTCTGAGTACATACAACTTGGAAATAAAACAGGCTTGGTGTAGCCTGACTATCTACAAGGCCTTTCACAAGCTCAGGATCACCGTCTGGGTAAGAAGCTACTCGTGGACGTCAATGTCTATGTAGAACCCATCAGAAGGGGCACGGTTCTCCTTTGCAACAATTATTAAGAAAACATGAGTACAAAGGTACTCAGCAAGACTTACAACAGAACCTATCATACATGCATCATTATCAACAAGGGTAGTGGAGTTCATTGCAGCAAGCCAGCTTTGACTCATGGCTAACCTATACTACAACTCTCAGCAGATTGCAAGATGAGACTACGCACACGAGTCCTGTACTCACCACAACAATACACTACCGTGGATCCTCTTCCGTCATCCTAGGGAAGGGCCATCCACGGCACTCACACTTGTCTTGAGACTTTTAGAAGTAACCATCAACTTGTCTATGAACTGTATAGGCAACCAAGTGGTCCATAACCGTGAACAACGGCTTTTCGAATAGATTGGTAACCCTGCAGGGGTGTACTTCTTCACACACGCTTCCACCACTTATCACCGTTTACTCGACATGTACTCGGCAACCTTCAAGCGGAAGCCCAGCGAGGGTGTCGGCCACGACCTGACTAACCACATAAGTCCCTAGTCCAGGTTTATCGCCTATTTGGGTTCCATCCGTGGGGAGATCTGGCCGGCGTGTCACTCATGGCCCCAAACGATGTGTACAGGGTTCCCGAGTCACCAAAGGGGTGACCGGTACACCATGCCACGTACCTGCCGCATCACAGCCCACCCTGAGGGTCAGCGCTGTGCACGACCACCAGTAAACTACAAACACCGAAAACTAGTTGCGACTCCTGGACAGAGGACAAGGGCAGTTAATAAGTCGAGAGAGCTTGGAGCGCCCGGAGCCCAATGCGTGGTAGTAGCTGAGTCTTGAATCACACATACAGATCTCAGGTCCTATGGACGGTCCAATGAAACAACCCACCATGTACACCTACATGGCCTTTAATCGATTTCTTTACCAAGCATATTCCACATTTCACTCTCTTTACCAGACATGATCATTTCACTCTGATCTATCACCCATATGAATCAGACCTGACACAACTCTAAGCATAGCAGGCAACATAAACAAATAGCATGGTAGAACACACATCACATGGCTCAATCAACTCCTACACATGCTAGTGGGTTTCAACTATTTACTGTGGCAATGACAGGTCATGCAAAGGAATAGGGTTCAACTACCGCAGCAAGTAGCAGTTCACACGCTGTTGCCTTAATGCAGTAAAAGAGAGCCGGAGCGAGAAGATGGGTTTGTATCGAAATGATCAACGGGTTGCTTGCCTGACAGATTGGTTGTTGGGTACTGCTCTTCAGTTGGATACACAGATGTATCCTCGGGAGCAGGACCTACCACGGAGAACACCGACGATACAATCAATATACAAACAAATGCAACAATATGATGCATGCTCATGACATGGAAAGATGAATGTGTTTTGGGCTAATGCAACTATAAACAGAAAGGTTTGAGCTCATTTGAACCAAGGATTCAAACTTATACCCAAAATATTATTTATTAAAGGGCATTATCATGTTTTGATGTGAAAAGCAAGGTTAACTTACTTAAACATGCATGAAACTAGTGCCATTGGAAAGATTGGATTTTTCTGATATATTTTCATATATAAATCTTTTCCATCTAAGCTACTGTTAAACTTCTATGATTTTTCGAAGTTTAAAGCATTTTCTGAAATTTCCTGAATTGTTTTAAATCAAATAATTCCAGAAAAGCCTTTACTGCGTTAGCATGACATCATGCTGACGTCATCAGGTCAACAGACCTCATCCAGGTCAAACCTGGCAATGGGTCCCGCGTGTCAGTGTCATTAACTTAACTAATTAAACATTAGTGCTAATCCTAACTTAATTAGCCGGCGGGGCCCCACCTGTCATTGACCCCAGGGGGTCAAACTGGGCCCACCCGTGGTCAAAGGGGGTCAAACTGGCTGACCTTTAGCCGCCGGCGAGGCCAGACGCGGCGGTGCGGTGCGGGATTTGTGCTCCGGCGACCAAATCGATGGCGGAGCACGTTTATGTGATGCGGGGAGTGTGCCGCATCTAGTGGTGGTGGTGGTTGGCCTCGGGGTCGCCGGAAAAGGCGCCGACGACGACCTTGGCGGCTGCCGGAGCTCGGGTGAGCTCGGGCTAGTCGCTAGGAGGCACGGCGAGGCGCGTGGAGTGGTGCTTTAGGCTCCGGGGGGTGCGGTGGAGCTGATGGACAGGGTGGCGCGGCCGTTGGGTGGCCGAAGCCTCGTCGGCGACGAGCTCCACGGCGGCGCATGCGGGTGAGCTACGTGCGGTCGTTACAGAGCTCGAGAGGGAGAACAGAGAGGATGGGGAGGTGGCCAAGCTCACGGCAGTTGCGACGGAGTTGACGGCGAGGTCGGGGACGGTCTGCTGCGACGGTGAGGTCGCCGGCGATCTCGGCGGCCGAACGGGGGAGAAGTCGACGGAGATAGCGTGTTGGGGCTTCCGTCGATGCGTGGCTCATCGGGGAGACGTAGCAGACGGTGGCGGAGCTTCCAGACACGGAGGGGCGGCAAGGGGAGCACGGTGGCTGCGGTGGTTACGACGGCGAGCTTGCTGGCGCTGCAGCCATGGCGAGGAGATGGCGAGGGAGAGAGGCAGGGGGAATGGATGTGTCCAGAGGTTCCAGGGCGCGACTTGGAGGTCCTCCAGCCCGTTCCCACGGCGAGGCGGCAAGCAGGTGGCGTCGTGGCGAGCTCGGAGCTCGTCGACGTCACCTCCTTGCCTGCCTGGCGGGGACGAAGCAGCTGGCTGGCTCAGGCCAGCACAGTGCTGGGCCGCCAGGTAGGCCGGGGTGGTCCAGGTAAGTGGGTTGTGCCCTCTCTCTCTGTTTTCTATTTTGTTTTCTGTTTTGTTTCTTTTTCAACTTTGTTGAATTAATAAAAATGCTAGAACATTTTTATAAATCATAAAACTACTCATGCCCACTGTATATAATATGAACAACATGGAACATTTTAGTTTATGATTATTTGGGCACCTGAAATATTTTATTGCATTTAAATGCCCAAATGCAAATACAATATGAATTAATCCAGTGACCTTTGGATGTCCTAGAAAATTGTGCACCATTTTGTTCATAGGTTTAAGACCAAGGCAAAGATGATGAACATTTTTGAAGGGCATTTTGGGTACATTGGAAAAGATTTTATTAAACCCTAGTTGTTAGAAGAGGGGTGCTAGGGTTTCTGTCATCGCCATTTCAGGTTTTTGCAAAAAGTAAACATGATTCACACTCTAGCTAGTTCTAATGCAAGCACTTACTAGGGATGTGACAAGTCACCTCCACTCAAAAGAATCTCGTCCCGAGATTCGGGTTCCTCCGGAAAAAGGGTGGGGTACTCAAGTCGAAGACGATACTCCCTTTCCCAAGTAGCTTCATTCTCGGGATGATGTGACCATTGAACCTTGAGAAACTTGATATTATGATGTCGAGTGGTACGCTCGATTTGATCAAGAATACGAACGGGGTATTCTTGATATGTGAGATTGTCCTGGAGATCACGCGTTTCGTGGTCCACTCCGCGGATAGGATCCGAGAAGCAACACATGAGTTGAGAAACGTGGAAGACATCATGAACTCTGGAAAGATGCGGAGGTAGTTCCAATTGGTAGGCAACTTCTCCTCGTTTGGCAAGAATGTGAAAAGGACCGATGTAACGAGGAGCCAATTTTCCTTTGATACCGAAGGGATGGGTTCCCTTAAGAGGAGTAACCCGAAGGTAAGCCTTATCGTCGACTTCAAAAGTCACAGCCTTATGATGACTATCATATTGGCTCTTCTAGCGAGACTGTGCTATTTTCAATTTCTCACAAACAATGCGAACTTGCTCTTCTGCTTCCTGGATCATATCCGGACCAAAGAATTGTCTTTCCCCGGTTTCTGACCAGTTAAGAGGCGTTCGACACCTTTGTCCAGACAGAACTTCGAAGGGAGCCTTGCCCAAGCTAGCTTGATAACTATTGTTATAAGCGAACTCGGCGAATGGAAGACACTTCTCCCAATCCATACCGAAAGAGATGACAGAGGCTCGGAGCATATCCTCCAGAATTTGATTGACTCGTTCTACTTGACCACTTGACTGAGGATGAAAGGCAGTGCTAAAAGAGAGACGAGTCCCCATAGCATTTTGGAAACTTTCCCAAAATCGAGAGGTGAAAAGACTTCCACGGTCTGAATAAATCTCCAATGGCACACCATGAAGAGATACTATCCGAGAGATATACAAGTCTGCTAACTAGCTAGCGGTTATACTCTCTCGAACAGGCAGGAAATGGGCTACTTTGGAGAGGCGGTCGATAACGACGAAGATAGCATTATTCCCTTTCCAGGTCCTGGGAAACCCGGTAATGAAGTCCATATCGATCTTGTCCCCTTTCCATTCAGGAATAGCTAAAGGTTGAAGGGTTCCAGCCAATGAAAAAAATAGCGTGCTATAGAAAATAGCGTGGCCCCTAAAAATGTGCTATTAGCGTGCTATAGCGCGCTATAACGTGCTATTAGCGAGCCATTGTATACAAGTTAATTTAGCGTGGCAATTCTCCACACGCTATAGCGTGCTATTAGCGGCGTTATAGCGCGCTATTTTTTTCATTGGTTCCAGCAGGCCGTTGATGCTCTGCTTTAACTCGACGGCAAACGTCGCAGTTAGCAATGAACTGAGCGATTTCTCTCTTCATCCTAGTCCACCAGAACCTCTGGCGTAGGTCCTGATACATTTTGGTACTACCGGGATGAATCATGACAGGAGATTCATGAGCCTCCCTAAGGATCAACTGCCGTAGATGTTGGTTCTTGGGAACCACTAAACGGTTCTCGAAGAAGACAACACCTCTGTTATTAAGGGAGAAACATCCTGCAACTCCTTTATGAATGTTTCTCTTGATTCGGGAAATCTCTGTATCTTGCTTCTGAGCAGCTATGATTTGATCCGTAAGGGTAGGTTTTGCCACCAAGGTGGAAAGGAATCCTCGAGGAACACTGTGAAGGTTAAGATTACGAAATTCCTCGTGGAGAAGTGGTTGCCCTTGTTGTAACATCAGGTTGTTACAATAAGACTTACGACTTAGTGCATCTGCCATGACATTGGCCTTCCCAGGGGTGTAAGTGATTCCTAAGTCGTAATCTGTGACTGTGAGCAACTCAACCCAACGTCTTTGCCTGAGATTCAAATCCGGTTGGGTGAAGATGTATTTCAGACTTTGGTGATCAGTGAAGATTTCACAGAGATTACCAAGAAGGTAATGTCGCCATGTTTTGAGTGCGTGGACTACAACTGCAAGCTCTAGATCATGTGTAGGATAGTTATCCTCATGTGGACGCAACTGTCGAGATGCGTAGGCAATCACTTGACGATCTTGCATGAGTATGCAACCTAGTCCTTGTCGCGAGGCGTCGCAATAGATAATAAAGTCCTTGGAAAAGTCTGGTGGTACCAATACGGGTGCAGATGTCAGGCATCTTTTCAGTTCCTGAAAGCTGGACTCGCACTGTGGGGTCCACTCAAACTTTTTATCTTTCTTGAGGAGTTCAGTTAGAGGTTTAGCAACCTTGGAGAAATTCTCGACGAAGCGTCGGCAATAGCTCGCTAAGCCAAGGAAACTCCTAACTTGCTTGACCGATTCAGGTGGAGTCCAATCAAGGACGGCCTGAACTCGCTCGGGATTGACAGCAATACCCTTGCCAGAGATTACATGGCCTAGATAGGTCACTTCTGGCAACCAGAATTTACACTTGGAGAATTGCATAAAGGCGGTGCTCTCGAAGTTTCGTCAATACCAGCCTTAGATGCTCGACATGATCTTCCTAGTTCTTGGAGTAAATGAGTATATCATCGAGGTATACCACGATGAATTTATCCAAGTACTCCACGAATATAGAATTCATTAGCCGGGAGAAAGTGGCTGGGGCATTGGTTAACCCAAAGGACATGACGGTGTACTCGTATTGGCCATAACGAGTAACAAAGGCCGTCTTGGGAATGTCCCCGTTCTTGATTTTGATTTGATGGTAGCCCAACCTCAAATCCATTTTGGAAAAGACTGAGGATCCAGCGAGCTGATCATACATGTCGTTGAACCTGGGGAGCGGATACTTGTTCTTTATGGTGACCAGATTGACAGGTCGATAATCTACAACCATCCATTCCATTCCATCCTTCTTCTTGACGAAGAGGACGGGACAAGCCCAGGGAGAAGAACTAGGACGGATGAAACCCTTTTTCAAGGACTCATCGAGTTGTTTCTTAAGCTCAGCTAGTTCTAAGGGTGCCATCTTATAGGGTGACCTAGAGATTGGGATAGTTCCTGGAACAAGATCTATCACGAACTCGACATCTCTGTCAGGTGGAACACCTGGCAGTTCTTCTGGAAAGACATCCGGAAAGTCACGGACTACCGGGATATCTTCGAGTTCTGGTAGAGGGCTGGCATTAAGAGAGTAGAGCTGACGCTCAGCCATTCGGGCCAAAACATTGACTGTCTTGCTGGATGGGTGTGTAAGTTGAACAGTCCTAGTGTAGTAATCAATATTGGAATAATGAGCTGTCATCCAGTCCATACCCAGGATGATGTTTATGTCCGAGGACTTGAGAGCTATTAGTGATGCAAGGAAAACAAGTCTATCGACAAGAATTTCATTCCCATGGCTTACCCTAGAGGTTTGCCATTTTGAACCAAGAGTTTGAATAACCATGGAAGTGGGCATGTCACAAAAAGTCATGTTGTGCATTTGAGCATAGCTCTCAGATATAAACGAATGAGATGCTCCAGTATCGAAAAGAACAGATGCCGGATGGCAGTTAACAAGAAGCGTACCAAGGACGACATTAGGATCCTCATAAGCTTCCTCAGCAGAGACATAGTTGACATGACCACGTGCAGTGGGGATTGGCTTGACATAGTTCACCTTGCCTGTTGGCTTACCACGGCCAACGGACCTTCCTGGCTGGTTCTGAGGACACTCACGCATGTAGTGCCCTGGTTCTCCACACTTGAAGCATGTCATAGTGCCAGTGCATGACGCAAAATTGGCAGGTGTCCCTCCATAAGTCTTGGCCGGTGCATACTGCTGGGTTGGGCGAGGCGCCTCATAGGATGGCCTCAGAGTGAACCTGGGTGGCAGGGCTGTGTTTGGAACCCACACATGGCACTTGTGAGAGCCAAAGCCGGATGAGGAACCAAAGTCACGAGGATGCTTGCGTGTGGCTTCAAAATCAGTCTGACCCGTCTCAGCACTGATGGCTTTGTTCACCAACTTCTGGAAGGGGGGTGCACTCATGCAGACGGAGATCTCAGCAAAGTTTAGGGCTGAGTCCCTTGCGGAACCTCGCCTGCTTCTTGGCATCGGTGGACACTTCCGCGGGAGCATAGCGTGCCAAGTTGCCAAACTCACGACTATAGACATCCACGGTTAGCCGGCCCTGGGTGAAATTGCAGAATTCCTCCCGCTTGCGATCCATGAGACCTTCCGGAATGTGATGTTCACGGAATGCCTCACTGAACTCTGCCCAAGTAGTGATTTGGCCAGCAGGACGCATAGCCTCAAAGTTTTCCCACCAGAGGCTAGCAGGGCCCTCAAGATGGTAGGCGGCGTAAGTAACCTTGTCACCTTCGGCCACATGGGCAAAGTGTAGCTTGTGGGTGATACTGCGGAGATAGTCATCCGCATCAAGAGGTTCAACGGAATGATGGAACTTCGGTGGGCACATCTTGATAAAGTCATTAATTGACACCACGTCATTCCTCTGGCGTAAGGCAGTATTCTGCTCTATGCGTTCCAGCAGACGGTTGGTCTCTCTGTTATTCCTTTCTGCCTCGAGCATTACTTCAGCCAGGGAGGGTGGTTGGGGTAGATTCCCATCTCTAGCCCCACTGGCCTCACCCTGCTCTCGAGCAGCAGGAGTGCTGCGAGTGTTGACCATCCGAGGAAAACGATACAACGGTTTAGACAAGGATGACAAAACTTTGACATAGGAGTGCAGAATGTAATGGATGACACGGAATGCAGAGATGTTCATCTGTACGACATGGTAATATAGAAACTTCCATATATACACCATTGGTCATACACACCATACATAGTTTAGTACAAGCCAAGGCTAAGGTACAACTGCGGTGAAAGACGAGACATCTCATCAGAGGCACTCCAAGCTCCTATACATTATTTATCTACGCCTCCGGAACTCAGAACACACTAAGTCATATTCCACAAGACGCGCAGGACTGTGGAAATACAACTACTATGATACTACTACTGCCACGGTCTAACTCAGAGATTTCCGTAGTAATCTTCATAAAGATTACCCCCGTAGCCTGGAAGTGGAACATGTGGATCTGGAAACTCTCGAGCACTCGAAGGCTGTGGACCATAGGGACACGAATGCGGTCTCGGTCCCGTTGCTGGTGGTAACCGACGCCCACGTGGAGGTGTAATACCCCCAATGTCATGCCAATCCATACGATCAGGCAGACGAGTCCGCACGGGGTACAAATCCCGCATATCCAGATATCCGGCCTACACGGCAGGTGCAAGCTGTGTCAAAGTGGCCCAGTGGTCGAATCGGGTGTTATAAAGCTCCATCCGGAGGGCACGGACCTCACGATCCCTATCCTCCAGCATCTGAGTGGTAGTCTAAAGCAGTGGCTCCTCATGAGCGGCATCAGTATACAGACCAGTGTAGTAGCCTTCCTCTCCAGGAAGTGAGGCTGGCATGTAGTGGAACTCAGTGTTCAGTAGCAGGGCATGCCTAGCCCGGATGATCGACATCATCGAGTAAGCGGCATCCTGCACTGCCATCTCGATGGTAACCCCGAGTCCATAAGACCAATGGATGGTGTCGGTAGCTCCGGGATACGAAGGGTATATATGGACTGTGCAGAAATACTGACTCTGGTTGAAATCCCGGTACTGATCCTCCACAGTGTACTCAGGATACCAACGGTAGCCCGTCTCGGTCAAGACACAGACCAACATGGCCGTGTGACTTGGCACATCAATGCACCGGGTCAAACGGACCACCTGGTGAGGTGTGCGGTCAGACATCTGAAACACGAAATAATGCAACGGCATTAGAATTTCTAGAAGAAATCGGGCAACATAACAACTGTAAATGCTCAAAAAAGATTTTGAGACATCATACAAATGAAAGCATAGCCACTCAACAACATCATATCAAGGTTCCGGTCCAACTAATCAACATACTGCAAGGGTAGAAACTGAACTGAGGCTTGAAACCAACAATCCTAAGAGTCTACGGATTAGTAACACGTGAACCTAGTAAGGATGAGAGGCCTAGTCCTAAACCCTTGTAGAAAGAATAGGCTGACTCAGATCAGAAGGGCAAAAGGTAAAGAAGTAAAAAGAGCCTTACGTTCCCTTCCACAATCAATTCCCCTACATATAACTAAGAATTTTCTAGACTCACCATCGACCAATTTGTCATGAAGAACCTACAGGCAGTCCGGCTCTGATACCGACGCTGTCAGGACCCCGATCCTAAGTCACACCGATCTAGCTTGTAACACATCATATCACTTTGCGGCCTCACACACGGTATCCCCACGGGTGCCACCTTACCTAACCCGGGACCGTTTGCGCATTTTGGCACACGTATATGATAGTGTCGCTAGCATCCATATGATAGAGAACCCGGGTCGACATGGCTAGTGATAAACCAAAAGTGGCACTAAATTACAGAGACATGCATCCATGACCCAGCAATGAACGTGTCGGTCATCAACGTATGAACCCAAGTCGTAGCAAGCTACATGGACTTAAAGGAACAACGCGTGACATTTCCCCTAAGGGACAGACACAGGAACGAAGAAGGACACATGCCGGCCAGCCTACGTGTTCCGGAGCAGTAGCAAGCTACCAAGGCTCAGTGGAAGCACTAGGAGGCATTTACCTGTAAGATAGGCTACCAAAGGTAAACAACTAGGTGTCGGATCCCACACATACCAAGCATTTCAAACATACACACAATATGCTCAATATGTGCAAATACAACATTGCATCACAACAGAACTCTATGACTCAAGTACTATATTTAAGAGGCTCCGAAGATCCATACATAACATATCCATACATATAGGGGTCACATGACCCAACACTCAAGTCATACAAGCATACAAGGACAAGCGGAAGCTAACATGTCTGAGTACAAACAACTTGGAAATAAAACAGGCTTGGTGAAGCCTGACTATCTACAAGGCCTTTCACAAGCTCAGGATCACCGTCTGGGTAGCAAGCTACTCGTCGACGTCAACGTCTATGTAGAACCCATCAGAAGGGGCAGGGTTCTCCTCTGCAACAGTTATTAAGCAAACATGAGTACAAAGGTACTCAACAAGACTTACAATAGAACCTATCATACATGCATCATTATCAACAAGGGTAGTGGAGTTCATTGCAGCAAGCCAGCTTTGACTCTTGGCTAACCTATACTACAACTCTCAGCAGATTGCAAGATGAGACTACGCACACGAGTCCTCTACTCACCACAACAATACACTACCGTGGATCCTCTTCCGTCATCCTAGGGAAGGGCCATCCACGGCACTCACACTTGTCTTGAGACTTTTAGAAGTAACCATCAACTTGTCTGTGAACTGTATAGACAACCAAGTGGTCCATAACCGTGACAACGGCTATTCGAATAGATTGGTAACCCTGCAGGGGTGTACTTCTTCACACACGCTTCCACCACTTATCACCGTTTACTCGACATGTACTCGGCAACCTTCAAGCGGAAGCCCGGCGAGGGTGTCGACCACGACCTGACTAACCACACAAGTCCCTAGTCCAGGTTTATCGCCTATTTGGGTTCCATCCGTGGGGAGATCCGGCCGGGGTGTCGCTCACGGCCCCAAACGATGTGTACAGGGTTCCCGAGTCACCAAACGGGCGACCAGCACACCGTGCCACGTACCTGTCGCATCACATCCCACCCCGAGTGTCAGCGTTGTGCATGACCACTAGTAAACTACAAACACCAGAAACTAGTTGCAACTCCTGGACAGAGGACAAGGGCAGTTAATAAGTCGAGAGAGATTGGAGCGCCCGAAGCCCAATGCGTGGTAGTAGCTGAGTCTTGAATCACACATACATATCTTAGGTCCTACGGACGGTTCCAATGAAACAACCCACCATGTACTCCTACATGGCCTTTCATCGATTCCTTTACCAAGCATATTCCACACTTCACTTACTTTACCAGACATGATCATTTCACTCTGATCCATCACCCAGATGAACCAGACCTGACATAACTCTAAGCATAGCAGGCAACATAAACAAATAGCACGGTAGAACACACATCACATGGCTCAATCAACTCCTACACATGCTAGTGGGTTTCAACTATTTACTGTGGCAATGAGAGGTCATGCAAAGGAATAGCGTTCAACAACCGCAACAAGTAGCAGTTCACACGTTGTTGCCTTAATGCAGTAAAAGAGAGTAGGAGCGAGAAGATGGGTTTGTATCGGAGTGATCAATGGGTTGCTTGCCTGACAGTTTGGTTGTCGGGTACTGCTCTTCAGTTGGATACGCAGATGTATCCTCGGGAGCAGGACCTACCACGGAGAACACCGACGATACAATCAATATACAAACAAATGCAACAATATGATGCATGCTCATGGCATGGCAAGACGAATGTGTTTTGGGCTAATGCAACTATAAACAGGAAGGTTTGAGCTCATTTGAACCAAAGATTCAAACTTATACCCAAACTATCATTTATTAAAGTGCATTATCATGTTTTGATGTGAAAAACAAGGTTAACTTGCTTAAACATGCATGAAACTAGTGCCGTTGGAAAGATTGGATTTTTCTGATCAATTTTCATATATAAATCTTTTCCATCTGAGCTACTGTTGAATTTCTATGATCTTTAGAAGTTTAAAGCATTTTCTGGAATTTCTGAATTGTTTTAAATCAAATAATTCCAGAAAAGCCTTTACTGCATCAGCATGACATCATGATGACGTCAGCAGGTCAACAGACCTGGTCTAGGTCAAACCTGACAGTGGGTCCCGCGTGTCAGTGTCATTAACTTAACTAATTAAACATTAGTGCTAATCCTAACTTAATTAGCCGGCGGGGCCCCACCTGTCATTGACCCTAGGGGGTCAAACTGAGCCCACCCGTGGTCAAAGGGGGTCAAACCGGCCGGCGTTTAGCCGCCGGCGAGGCCAGACGCGGTGGTGCGGTGCGGGATATGTGCTCCGGCGACCAAATCGACGGCGGAGCACGTCTATATGATGTGGGGAGTGTGCCGCATCTAGTGGTGGTGGTGGTTGGCCTCGGGGTCGCCGGAAAAGGCGCCGACGATGACCTTGGCGGCTGCCGGAGCTCGGGTGAGCTCGGGCTTTTCGCTAGGAGGCACGACGAGGCGCATGGAGTGGTGCTTTAGGCTCCTGGGGGTGCGGTGGAGCTGATGGACAGGGTGGTGCGGCCATTGGGTGGCCGGAGCCTCGTCGGCGACGAGCTCCGCGGCGGCGTGTGTGGGTGAGCTACTTGCGGTCGTTACAGAGCTCGAGAGGGAGAACGTAGAGGATGGGGAGGTGGCCAAGCTCACGGCGGTTGCGACGGAGCTGACGGCGAGGTCGGGGACGGTCTGTTGCGACGGTGAGGTCGCCGGCGATCTCGGCAGCCGAACAGGTGAGAACTCGACGGAGACGGCGCGTTGGGGCTTCCGGCGATGCGTGGCTCGTCGGGGAGACGTAGCAGATGGTGGCGGAGCTTCCAGACACGAAGGGGTGGCAAGGGGAGCACGGTGGCTGTGGTGGTTACGGCGACGAGCTTGCGGACGCTGCGGCCATGGCGAGGAGAGGGCGAGGAAGAGAGGCAGGGGGGATGGATGTGTCCAGAGGCTCCAGGGCGCAACGTGGAGGTCGTCCAGCCCGTTCCCATGGCGAGGCGGCAAGCAGGTGGCGTCGTGGCGAGCTCGGAGCTCGTCGACGTCACCTCCCTGCCTGCTTGGCGGGGACGAAGCAGCTGACTGGCTCGGGCCAGCACAGTGCTTGGCCGCCAAGTGGGCCGGGGTGGTCCACGTAAGTGGGCTGTGCCCCCCTCTCTCTTTTCTATTTTGTTTTCTCTTTTGTTTCTTTTTCAACTTTGTTGGATTAATAAAAATGATAGAACATTTTTACAAATCACAAAACTACTCATGCCCATTGTATATAATATGAACAACATGGAACATTTTAGTTTATGATTATTTGGGCACCTAAACTATTTTATAGCATTTAAATGCCCAAATGCAAATACAATATGAATTAAATCTGTGACCTTTGGATGTCCTAGAAAATTGTGCTCCATCAAAGGTTTAAGACCAAGGCAAAGATGATGAACATTTTTGAAGGGCATTTTGGGTACATTGGAAAAGATTTTATTAAACCCTAGTTGTTAGAAGAGGGGTGCTGGGGTTTCTGTCATCCCCATTTCAGGTTTCTGCAAAAAGTAAACATGATGCACACTCTAGCTAGTTCTAATGCAAGCACTGACTAGGGATGTGACAAGGTATCTCTGGGCCCTCTCGGTAATACACATCATAATAAGCCTTGCAAGCAAACGACTATGAGTTAGTCACGAGATGATGTATTACGGAACGAGTAAAGAGACTTGTCGGTAATGAGATTGAACTAGGTATGATGATACCGACGATCGAATCACAGGCAAGTAACATACCGATGAGAAAGGGAACAACATATGTTGTTATGCGGTTTGACCAATAAAGACCTTCGTAGAATATGTAGGAACCAATATGAACATCCAGGTTCCGTTATTGGTTATTGACCGGAGATGAGTCTTGGTCATGTCTACATAGTTCTCGAACCCGTAGGGTCCGCACGCTTAACGTTCGATGACGATCGGTATTATGAGTTTATGAGTTTTGATGTACCGAAGGTAGTTCTGAGTCCCGGATGTGATCACGGACATGACGAGGAGTCTCGGAATGCCTGAGACATAAAGATTGATATATTGTACGTCTATATTCGGACACCGAAAGTGTTCCGGGTGATTTCGGAGAAACCGGAGTGCCGGAGGGGTTACCGAAACCCCCCGGGGGAGTATTGGGCCATAGTGGGCCTTGAGGGAAAGTGAGAGGCAGCCCATAGGGGCTGACCGCGCCCCTCCCAATGAATCCTAGTTGGACTAGGAGTGGGGAGGGGGGAGGCACCCATCTCCTTCCTTCTCCCGTTCTTCTTTGTTTCCTACTCCTAGTAGGAATAGGAAAGGGGGATTCCTACTCCTACTAGGAGTAGGAAAACTCCCTCCTTGGCACGCCCCTAGGGCCGGCCGGCCCTCCCCCTTGCTCCTTTATATACAGGGGCAGGGGGGCACCCTAGGACACACAAGCAACATTGTTTTAGCCGTGTGCGGTGCCCTCCTCCACAGAAACACACCTCAGTCATATCGTTCCAGTGCTTAGGCGAAGCCCTACGTCGGTAACTTCATCATCTCCGTCTCCACTCCGTCGTGCTCACGAAACTCTCCGTGAAGCTCAACTGGATCAAGAGCTCGTGGGATGTCATTGAGCTGAACGTGTGCTGAACGCGGAGGTGCCGTGCGTTCGGTGCTTGGATCGGTTGGATCGCGAAGATGTTCGACTACATCAACCGCGTCACTAGACGCTTCCTCTATGGTCTACGAGGGTACGTAGACACACTCTCCCCTCTCGTTGCTATGCATCTAGTAGATAGATCTTGCGTGATCATAGGTTTTTTTTGAAATACTACGTTCCCCAACAGTGGTATCAGAGCCAGGTCTATGCGTAGATGATATGCATGAGTAGAACACAATGAGTTGTGGGCGATAATAGTCATACTGCTTACCAGCATGTCATACTTTGATTTGGCGGTATTGTGAGATGAAGCGGCCCGGACCGACATTACGCATACTCTTACGCGAGACAGGTTTCACCGTTACGAGCACTCGTTGCTTAAAGGTGACTGGTGGGTGTCTGTCTCTCTCACTTTAGTTGAATCGAGTGTGGCTACGCCCGGTTCTTGTGAAGGTTAAAACATCACATACTTGACGAAAAATCATTGTGGTTTTTGTATGCGTAGGTAAGAACTGTTCTTGCTAAGCCCGTAGCAGCCACGTAAAACTTGCAACAACAAAGTAGATGACGTCTAACTTGTTTTTGCAGGGCATGTTGTGATGTGATATGGTCAAGACATGATAAGTTATACGTTATTGTATGAGATGATCATGTTTTGTAAATTATGGGCAACCAGCAGGAGCCTTATGGTTGTCTCTTTATTGTATGAACTGCGAAGGCCATGCAATTGCTTTACTTTATCACTATGAGTTAGCGATAGTAGTAGTAGAAATAGTTGGCGAGACGACCACGACGCTACAATGAAGATCATGGTGTCAAGCCGGTGACGATGGAGAACATGACGATGCTTTGGAGATGGAGATCAAAAGCACAAGATGATGATGGCCATATCAAGTCACATATTTTGATTGCATTTGATTTTATCTTATTATGCTTCTAATTTTGCTTAGAACGATGGTAGCATTATAAGATGATCCCTTACAAAATTTCAAGGTACAAGTGTTCTCCCTGAGTATGCAGCATTGCGAAAGTTTGTCGTGCCGAGACACCACATGATGATCGGTTGTGATAAGCTCTACGTTCAAATACAACGGCTGTAAGACAGTTCTGCACATGCAGAATACTCGGGTTAAACTTGACGAGCCTAGCATGTACAGACATGGCCTCGAAACACTGGAGACCGAAAGGTCGAGCGTGAATCATATAGTAGAGATGATCAACATAAGATGTTCACCATTGAAAACTACTCCATCTCACATGATGAATAGACATGGTTTAGTTGATCTAAACCATGTACGATCAACTTAACCATGTCCGATCATCACATGAGATGGAGTAGTTTTCAATGGTGAACATCTTATGTTGATGATATCTACTATATGATTCACGCTCGACCTTTCGGTCTCCAGTGTTCCGAGGCCATGTCTGTACATGCTAGGCTCGTCAAGTTTAACCCGAGTATTCTGCATGTGCAAAACTGTCTTACACCCGTTGTATTTGAACGGAGAGCTTATCACACCCGATCATCACGTGGTGTCTCGGCACCGCGAACTTTCGCAATGGTGCATAGTCAGGGAGAACACTTGTACCTTCAAATTATGTAAGGGATCATCTTATAATGCTACCGCCATTCTAAGCAAAATAAGAATCATAATAAGCTAAACATCGCATGCAATCAAAATATGTGACATGATATGGCCATCATCATCTTGTGCTTTTGATCTCCATCTCCAAAGCATCATCATGATCTCCATTGTCACCGGCTTGACACCATGATCATCATCGTAGCGTCATGGTCGTCTCACCAACTATTGCTACTACTACTATCGCTAACTCATAGTGATAAAGTAAAGCAATTACATGGCCTTCACACTTTATACAATAAAGAGACAACCATAAGGCTCCTGCAGGTTGCCGATAACTTTACAAAACATGATCATCTTATACAATAACGTATAACTCATCATGCCTTGACCATATCACATCACAACATGCCCTGCAAAAACAAGTTAGACGTCTTCTACTTTGTTGTTACAAGTTTTACGTGGCTACTACGGGCTTAGCAAGAACCGTTCTTACCTACGCATAAAAAAACCACAACGATTTTTCGTCAAGTATGTGTTGTTTTAACCTTCACAAGGACCGGGCATAGCCACACTTGATTCAACTAAAGTTGGAGAAACTGACACCCGCCAGCCACCTGTGTGTGAAGCACGTCGGTAGAAACAGTCTTGCCTAAGCGTACGTGTAATGTCGGTCCGGGCCGCTTCATCCAACAATATCGCCGAATCAAAGTATGACATGCTGGTAAGAAGTATGACTATTATCGCCCACAACTCATTGCGTTCTACTCGTGCATATCATCTACACATAGACCTGGCTCATGATGCCACTGTTGGGGAACATAGTATTTCAAAAAATCCTACGATCACGCAAGATCTATCTACTAGATGCATAGCAACGAGAGGGGAGAGTGTGTCTACGTACCCTCGTAGACCGAAAGCGGAAGCGTCTAGTGACGCGGTTGATGTAGTCGAACGTCTTCATGATCCAACCGATCCAAGCACCGAACGTACAACACCTCTGCGTTCAGAACACGTTCAGCTCAATGACGTCCCACGAGCTCTTGATCCAGTTGAGCTTCACGGGAGAGTTTCATCAGCATGACGGCGTGGTGATGGATATGATGAAGTTACCGACGCATGGCTTCACCTAAGCACTGCAACGATATGATCGAGGTATGTTTCTGTGGAGGGGAGCACTGCACACGGCTAAAACAATGTTGCTTGTATGTCCTTGGGTGCCCCCTGTCCCCGTATATAAAGGAGCAAGGGGGAGGGCCGGCCGGCCCTATAGGACGCGCCAGGAGTAGGATTTCTACTCCTAGTAGGAGTAGGAATCCCCTTTCCTATTCCTACTAGGAGTAGGAAAGGAAGAAGATGGGGGAGAAGGAAGGAGAGGGGCGCCTCCCCCCCACTCCTAGTCCAACTAGGATTCCTAGGGGGGCGCGGCCAGCCCTAGTGGGTTGCCTTTCTCTTTCCCTTATGGCCAACTATGGCCCATACTCCCCCCCGGGGGGGGGGGGGGGGTTCCCGTAACCCCTCCGGCACTCCACTTTTATCCGATAACACCGGGAACACTTCTGGTGTCCGAATATAGCCGTCCAATATATCAATCTTCATATCTCGGACATTCCGAGAATCCTCATCATGTCCGTGAGCACATCCGGGACTCCGAACTACCTTCGGTATATCAAAACTCATAAACTCATAATATCGATCGTCATCGAACGTTAAGTGTGCGGACCCTACGGGTTCGAGAACTATGTAGACATGACTGAGACCCATCTCTGGTCAATAACCAATAGCGGAACCTGGATGCTCATATTGGTTCCTACATATTCTACGAAGATCTTTATCGGTCAAACCGCATAACAACATACGTTGTTCCCTTTGTCATCGGTATATTTACTTGCCCGAGATTCGATTGTCGGTATCTCAATACCTAGTTTAATATCGTTATCAGCCAGTCTCTTTACTCGTTTCGTAATACATCATCTCATGACTAAATCATTACTCATTTGTTTGCAAGGCTTATTATGATATGTATTACCGAGAGGGCCTAGAGATACCTCTCGGACACTCGGAGTGACAAATCCTATTCTCGATCTATGCCAACACCACAAACACCTTCAGAAACACCTGTAGAGTATCTTTATAATCACCCAGTTACGTTGTGACGTTTGATAGCACACAAGGTGTTCCTCCGGTATTCGGGAGTTGCATAATCTCTTAGCCAGAGGAACATGTATAAGTCATGAAGAAATCAATAGCAATAAAACTAAACGATCATAGTGCTAAGCTAACGGATGGGTCTTGTCCATCACATCATTCTCCTAATGATGTGATCCCGTTCATAAAATGATAACACATGTCCATGGTTAGGAAACATAACCATCTTTGATTAACGAGCTAGTCTAGTAGAGGCATACTAGGGATACTCTGTTTTGTCTATGTATTCACACATGTACTAAGTGTACGGTTAATACAATTCTAGCATGAATAATAAACATTTATCATGATATAAGGAAATATAAATAACAACTTTATTATTGCCTCTATGGCATATTTCCTTCACAATTGCCATCCAGGTTGAGGCCAGATCTACCGCCCTGTTACGACGGGGCGGCAGATCCGATCGTCTTCCTCCAGGCCTACGAGGAGGCCATCTCGGTGGCCGGCGGCAGCAAAAAGGTCATGGCCAAGTGGATCCCCTTGGCGCTCACTGGAGTTCCGCGTGCCTGGTTTCTCAGCTTGCCAGAATCGTCTGTGGCGTCCTGGGAGGAGCTGCACGGCCTCTTCACCGCGCGCTTCGGGGCGCCGACGCCCCATGTCATCGCGGCCCTCCTCGGCGGCTCCCAAGCGCCGCTCCCAGACCGCCACGTCAAGCAGTTCTTCCGCCAGATCGGCGTCGCCTCCGTACGCCGGGGGCCCCCTCCCGGATGGGCAGTGCCCAAGACTGACCTAACCTTCGACTCAGGTGACTGCCCCGCTTCCGCTGCGGGCTCAGGCGCTCTCCCGATGCTTTGCACACCCACCATTTGCAATGTGGCAGTCACCAAGACCCTCATCGACGGTAGGGCTAGCCTCAACATGCTCTCAGTAGAAGCTTTTAGCCTGCTCCACGTGCTGCTCGAGCGGCTACGCCCCACCAAGCCCTTCTCCGGAGTCGGCAGCGGTTCCGCCAGCCCTTTGAGGAAGATCCGCCTCCCGGTCACCTTCGGCACCCGCCAGAACTACCGCAACGAGCTGATCGACTTCGACATCGCCCGTATCAGCCTCCCGTACAACGCCATCCTCGGGTATCCCGCCCTGGCTCAGTTCATGGCCGTGGCCCATCCGGGATACAACGTCATGAAGATGCCAGGGAGTAGCGGCGTGCTCACCATGGAGGGGGACACCAAGGAAGCTCTGGTGGCCCTCAAGCTCACCTTCCAGGCCGCTGCGGCGGCACATCCGGCCGACAGGGATGCCCCAGGAGGCAAGGGGGCTGCACCAGCAAAGAAGAAGCAACTTTCCTCCCAAGACCGAGCCGAGACGAAGCAGGTACAGGTAGATGAAGATGGGACGTCAGGCGCCTCCTTCACCATAGGTGTTGGCCTCCCCCCATCTCAAGAAAAGGCGCTGGTCGGATTCCTGTGCGCTAACAAGGAGGTGTTCACGTGGGAACCCAAGGACCTGGCGGGAGTCCCGAGGGGGGGGTGATTGAACATCACCTGAACGTTTGCCCCAACATGTGCCCTGTGAAGCAGAAGGCCCAGTGCCAGTCTACAGAGAAGTAGTCCTTCATCGTACAAGAGACTTGCAAGCTAGAAGAGGCAGGTTTCATCCGCGAGGTACTGTACCCGGAGTGGCTGGCAAACCCCGTCGTTGTACCCCAAGAAAGGCGGAAAAGAGCGCATGTGTGTTGACTTCACCAACCTCAACAAGGCCTGCCCACAAGACCCGTTTCCTCTGCCCCGCATCGACCAGATTGTCGACTCCACCACCGAGCGTGACCTACTGTGCTTCCTGGATGCCTTCTCAGGCTACCACCAAATCAAGATGGCAGTGCAGGATGTTGAGAAGACTGCCTTCCTCACCTCGTGCGGAGTATACTGCTACACTCGTATGTCGTTCGGGTTGCGGAATCCAGGAGCATCCTTCCAGCGATTGATGCATATGACACTCGGAGATCACCTCAGGAGAAACACTAAGGCATACGTTGACGACATCGTGGTGAAGTCTCAGGAGGCCAAGACTCTCATCGAAGATTCGGAAGAAACCTTCGCCAGCCTGCGTAAGGTAGACCTGCGGCTCAACCCGGAAAAGTGTGTGTTCGGTGTCCCGTTAGGAAAGCTTTTGGGCTTCCTGGTGTCGCACAAAGGGACCGAGGCCAACCCCGAGATGGTCAAGGCCATAGAAAAGATGAGTCCGCCAAAGACCCTCAAGGAGATGCAGAAGCTGGCCGGCTGTGTAACGTCACTCGGGCATTTCATGTCCAAGCTGGGGGAGCGAGCCCTCCCCTTCTTCAAACTGATGAAAAGGAGGGGCCCGTTCGAGTGGACCCCTGAGGTTGATGCGGCGTTCGAAGACCTCAAGAGATACCTCACCAGCCCACCGGTAATGGTGGCACCCAAATCTCAAGAGCCCCTGGTGCTTTACCTGACCGCTACACCACATTCTGCCAACGCAGCGTTAGTGGCAGTCCGGGAGGAGCGCCAAGACAAGACCCCACAGCCCCGGAGCGGTGCTCACGAGGCTCCCGCAGGGCTGGCAAGTGACCGCGCCCTGCAAGACGACATTCCTGAGGCCACAACTACCCCTTCTAGCGACCAAGCTCTTGAATCTCCTTTACCCAATCAGGCTCCACAGCCCCAGGCGAACCTGGGCTTCATCCCCGTCGAGCACCCAGTGTACTTTGTCAGCACGATGCTCCGTGATGCTCGGGCAAACTATCCCATGCCGCGGAAGTTTCTGCTTGCGCTCCTCGTCGCTTCGTGCAAGCTGTGCCACTACTTCCAAGGCCATCCCATCAAGGTCGTCTCGGCCTACCCGCTGGAGAGAGTACTCTGGAGCCCCAACGCGGTGGGAAGAGTCGCTGAATGGAATATCGAGCTGCAGGCGTTTGATACGTCTATTTTGCAGCATGCTTTTATATTGATGTTTATTGCATTATGGGTTGTTATTACACATTATGTCACAATAATTATGCCTTTTCTCTCTTATTTTACAAGGTTTACATGAAGAGGGAGAATGCCGGCATCTGGAATTCTGGGCTAGAAAAGGAGCAAATATTGGAGACCTATTCTACACAACTCAAAAAGCCCTGAAACTCAACGGAAGTCAGTTTTGGAATATATAAAAAATATCGGGCGAAGAAAGCACCAGAGGGGGGCCACCCACCGTCCACGAGGGTGGGGGAGCGCCCTACCCACTGGGCGCGCCCCCTGACTCGTGAGCCACCTGGCAGCCCCCGATGCCCATCTTCTGGTATAAGGTGTCTTCTGCCCTGGAAAAAATCATAAGGAGGCTTTTGGGAAAAAGCACCGCCATCTCGAGGCGGAACCTTGGCGGAACCAATCTAGGGCTCCGGCGGAGCTGTTCTGCCGGGGAAACATCCCTCTGGGAGGGGGAAATCATCACCGTCGTCAACACCATCGATCCTCTCATTGGGAGGGGGTCAATCTCCATCAACATCGTCACCAGCAGCATCTCCTCTCGAACCCTAGTTCATCTCTTGTATCCAATCTTTGTACCAAAACCTCAGACTGGTACCCGTGGGTTACTAGTAGTGTTGATTAGTCCTTGTAGTTGACGCTAGTTGGTTTATCCGGTGGAAGATCATATGTTCAGAACCATTATGCATATTAATATCCCTCTGATTATGAACATGAATATGATTTGTGAGTTGTTACGTTTGTTCCCGAGGACATGGGAGAAGTCTTGCTATAAGTAGTCATGTGAATTTGGTATTCGTTCGATATTTTGATGAGATGTTGATACGTCTCAAACGTATCTACTTTTCCAAACACTTTTGATATTGTTTTGGTCTCATTCTTGCATGATTTGGACTAAACTAACCCGGACTGACGCTGTTTTCAGCAGAGCTGCCTGTATGGTTTATTTGTGTGCAGGAAAACGGATTTTTAGGTATCTCAGAAAAATCCATGAAAAATCACAGAAAATCCACGCACCCGAAGGAACCAGGGACCAGAAGTGGGACCAGAGGGGGGCCAGGGGGTGCCCAGGCGCCCTGTGGGCGCGCCCCCCCCTTGGCCGCGTCGGGGGGGCGCCTGGGTGGGGCCCACACCCGCTGATGCCCTACCTTACCTCGTATTTTTACTCCTGACGCAGAAACCCCAGATCAGAAGTTCTTTCGCTGTTTTTCGTCGCGGAGCCGCTGCCACCCTCTGTTCTTCCTCGGGAGGGCTAATCTGGAGGCTGAATTGGCCTCCGGAGAGGGGAGATCGTCGCCATCGTCATCATCATCACCACTCCATCATCCCTCCATGACTTCTCCCTCCATGTGTGAGTAATTCCCCCGCTGTAGGAGAAGGGGATGGTAGGGATTGGATGAGTTAGATCATGTAATAGTTATCAGATCGTTGGGGGCATGCTGCCTATCATCTACTATGGTGTTTATCATCTTTGCTACAACTTGTTATTCTTAATGCTTGACACTAGGGCCCGAGTGCCATGATTTCAGATCTGAACCATATGTGTTTGCATGAATATATTTGTGTTCTTGATCCTATCTATGAGTTGTTTGCACCTGTTACGGTCCGGAACCGGCGATCCCAAAAGTGATAGCTTGGGACACCAAAGGGGATGGTCTGTAGTTTGAGGATTACATGTATCCATTGAGTTCATTGCTTTGTTCCGGTGCTCTTTGACAGGAGCACCTTAATATCCATAAGTTCCTTTTGGCCCCGTTCGTAGCGGGATGGTAGGACAAAAGATGTTGTGCAAGTTCTTATTGCAAGCATGTACAACTACCTACGGGATACATGCCTAATGTTTGATATTTGCCTAGATGATCATTACTTTTCCGTGTGCCGTGCCCCAAGTTAGAATCTATCTCATCCATGCAGCGCCCGACCATCCATCTCCCTAGCCTACAGTGTTTTAAACCCTGCTTGTCACTAGTTGCTACTTTTGCCATTTACTACTGCTATTTACTTTTGCTGTTTACTTTTACTATTACTATCATCACCATCATATCACTGTTACCACTTATCTTTTGTTGCAAGTAAGTATATTTCAGGTGCGGTTGAATTGAAAACTCAACTGTCAAAGCTTATAAATACTCTTTGGCTCCCCGTGTGTCGAATCAATAAATTGGGTTATTCTTACCCGCGAAGACTATCTCGATCCCTTACGGTTGAGGGTTATCAAGTACCGTTTTCTGGCGCCGTTGCTGGGGAACATAGCAATATTTACAAGTCTACTTGAGGTATCCTACCTGCTGTACTTCATTCACTATGGGTAAGAAAGGTGACCCCAAGGTTCCGATCTTACTATCTACTACAAGAAGAGGTACTGCTCTGAGCACTAGTGCTACACTGGACTCACCTTCCGTTATGAGTAAGTTTGCCTCACCACCACCACATGATGCTCCTACTGAGTCTGTTACTATGTCTGATACTCTTGATGATGCCTCTACTACTTTTGATGATATTAGTTCGCTTGGTCATGCTCTTGAGAAACAAATTGTTGCTGCTGCTGAAAAATATGGAATTGAACTTCCTGTTGCTCGCTACCCTATTGGTGAAACTTATGATTATCCTGATTTGAGTAAACTCAAAGAGAGGCTCCTTGATGATGATTACTATACGCTTGATGAAGATCTATTCAGGGAACTGACAGAGTTTATTGGCTCTGACCCTGAAGTTATTAAGAAAATATTTGAAAAACACTCTTTGAAGAACGAAACAGTTCCTAACCCTGAATTTGCTACATCTCCTATATGCATTGATGATCCTGATTATGATTTCTCTGTTGATCTTTCACTTATACCTATGGTTGAAGCTGACCCCTTTTATGGCAGAGAAAATGATGATGCTATTGCACACCTGACTAAACTCGGTGAGTTGGGTAGCCTGTTTACCACAGATGAGAAGATACGATACTTTTACATCACCAAGCTTCTTCCTTTCTCCTTGAAGGAGGGTGCTAAAGCATGGTATGATTCACTCCCATGCGGTTCCATTAAGAGTCCTCGGGACTTAGCTCACTCTTTTGTTGATAAGTACTTTCCTGCTCACATGCAACATGCTGCTTTACAAAGAATCTATAACTTCAAACAGTTGCAGGATGAGTCCCTCCCTAAAGCTTGGGGGAGGTACTGCGATCTGATTCGAGCTAGACCAGGACATGAAATCCCTAAGAATGAATTAATCGATATATTCTATGCTGGTCTAACTGATGAATCCAAGTCCTATTTGGACAGTTGTGCTGGTTGTGTTTTCAGGAAAAGAACACCGAACGATGCAGAAGATTTGATGGGCAGGATTGCCAAAAACCATGAAGATTGGTCCATCCCTGAACCACCTCCACCAACAAAGAATAGGGGCATGTTTGTTCTAAGCCCCGAAGATATGCGAGAAGCAAAGAAGTCTATTAAAGAGAAAGGTATTAAAGCTGAAGACGTGAAGAATCTACCCCCTATTGAGAAGCTGTGTGAGCCTACCACTCACCCTCCTATGGTAGAGGTACACTCTCTTTTAGATTTCAACGCAAGTGACATCCCTCATGGTAAGCCTCCTGATCAATGTCTAGATGAGTTTGATAATTTTATTATGAAACAGAATCATTTTAATGAGAGGATAGAAAGTCAGTTGCATGATAATTTCCATGCCATTAAAAGACTGCTTGATGTTTTAGATAGAACAGTTAATGATGTTCAATGTCTTGTGAAGCATTTTCAAATGGTTCAAACCCAGCTTGATCAAATTTCTAATGTGCAAAGAGATTTGCTTGCTAACAATGCCAAACAAGATAATTTGCAGGCTTTCGGGATTAAGACTCGAGGAGGAACTAGCACTCAAGATCCTCTTTATCTAGAGGGGCATCCGAAGAGAATCGAGCAGGATTCTCAAATGCAGGAAGAAGAAATTGTTGGCTCTCCAAAGAAAAAGAAGAAACATAAGAAGACTGACAATTCTAATGATCTTATTGCAGATGAAGAACCAACTATTGATCCCAACAGTGTATCTATCTCCGATGCTGAAACTGAAGACGATGCTGAACCCGAAGGTAATAATAATGAGAAAAATGATCCGCCAGAAGTTCGAGAAGAAGAAGCACCTGACAAACGTAAGAGGTACACTAAAGAAGACTTCATCGCAAGAAAACATGGGAAGGAAAGAGAACCATGGGTACAGAAACCCATGCCCTTTCCAGGTAAGTCCATCAAATCCAAAGAAGAAGAGCATTATAATAAGTTTTGTGAGTGGATTAAACCTCTTTTTCTTCAAATCCCTTTGACTGATGCTATTAAGTTACTTCCTTACTCAAAATATATGAAATA
Organism: Secale cereale; assembly: GCA_902687465.1. Lineage (NCBI taxonomy): Eukaryota > Viridiplantae > Streptophyta > Magnoliopsida > Poales > Poaceae > Secale > Secale cereale. The sequence goes on from LR738710.1 coordinate 105,704,477, forward strand.
TATTGTCACTAATAAAAGAAAAGTTCCTAATGATGCAATATCTACTATGCTTGCTAACTACTCTTTCAGTGGCAAGATTCCTGAGAAGCTCGGTGATCCAGGTATACCCACCATTCCTTGCTCCATAAAGAATAACTATGTCAAAACTGCTTTATGTGATCTTGGAGCAGGAGTGAGTGTTATGCCTCTCTCTCTTTATGAGAGGCTATGTTTAGAGAAACTAATTCCTACAGATATCTCCCTTCAGATGGCTGACAAGTCAACCGCTGTTCCGATAGGTATTTGTGAGGATGTGCCCGTAGAAGTTGCTAATTGTTTAATTCTTACTGATTTTGTTGTGCTTGACATGCCCGAGGATGGGAGTATGTCCATTATTCTTGGGAGACCTTTTCTTAACACCGCAGGTGCTGTTATTGATTGCAATAAAGGGAAGGTTACCTTTCATGTGAATGATAAAGAACACACGATATATTTTCCAAAGAAGACCGACAGGAGGCATGGCCTCAACTCTATAGAGAATATCGAGACCGTGAAAATTGGAGAATGGGACTGTCCACTACATGTGCCTCACAAATACAAAACTATCATGGTAGGGACAATGTCCATCAAGGTAAAGGTTCAGTGATTACTTTCTAGGAGGTGAGACTTTTTGCTCTATATATCGCCTGTTTGTTGGTAAGACTTGATCAACCTTATTAGCAAATATGGTTTATATAGATAAAAAGTTGAGCTTGTTATGTTTTCACTTGTTTTTAGTTTTGTCCTACTAGCTGTACCAAGTATTTATGTTTTTGAAGCTTCGCAATACCACTAACTGCTTCAAGTTTTCAGAGAGTTTCGCAGCTTTTTGAACTTTGAAAAAAATTCAACAGTGAAGTTTTCAGAAAAATTCCAGAAAAGTTATAATAAAAATGTCCACGTCGGGAGAGACCCGGAAAGGCCTGGGGCCAGCCAGGGGGGGCCACCAGTGGCCCAGGCGGCCAGCTGGCGCGGCCCAGGCCCTGGCCGCGCCCATAGGGCGCCTGGGGCCCACGGGACCCCCCTCCAGGTATGTCTTCTTCCTCCCTCTCTCTCTTTTTCCAAAAACACGAGTTCTGCTCCCGTTCTTGTGTTCTTGCTGTTCTTGGAGGCGATTCTTCGATCTCTCTCTACAGCCCATCATTTGAGCTGAAATTTTGAGCAAATACTCCCTGGTATGTGACTCCTCCACCCCTCCAATTAGATTTTTGATTGGTGGCTTCATTTGTGAGTATTTAGTAGTTCTTGGTGCTGTAGAGATGAGTTTGCATGCATATGTAGAAAGTTATTTTTCAAGTTTTGATGCTAGTTTATGCCTTGGGCAAGTGAGTTGAGTAGTTTGCCTTAGCTCACTTTGTTTTAATCCTCGTTTTTGTAAATTGTAAAAAAAAATCAGAAATGAGTTTGTTAGGAAGGGCAAAAGGGTGGCTTGAGAAGAGGAGGCCCGCACACTCCGATCGAGTTACTAGATCCGCAGCTTCACCATCGACTGCTAGGGTGAGCTATAATGAAGATCATGTGCCCCTGGAGTTGTTGGAAGACACAAGTCCAGCACGTGCGATGACGTATCCATGTGATGAATTCATGGAAGCTGCGGGGATCAAGGATGAGTTTTATAATCTTTGTGCTAATGCAGGTTTGACACGGCTGGTTACGAGCCGTGTTACTCAGTATCAAAAACTCACCTCCATTTTCATTAACAGTTTCAGATATAATCCTGATTCAGGTGCTATTGAGTTTAAAATTTATAATGATCTTATCACCATGACTTTGTGAAATTTTTGTGAAATAATAGGTGTGCCGAACGTTGGGAGGACGGCTAGGATGGCCACTCAGCCCTCTGAGCTGAAAACCGTCATCAACTCCCTCTGCAGCATGGGTACGAGGGATATTCATCGGTCGAAGATCTCCAGCATCTTATTTCCTCACCTCAGGTATTTTGCATATTATATTGCTAGAGGGGTGTTAGCTCGAGACAACACGAGCAACATTTCTGCCCCAGATATTGCTATCCTGGCAGCAGCCCTCTCAGGGAGGTCTGATTATAATTTGGGTACTTTAATTGCTCAACGCCTTGCTATGAACGGTAACAGGGGGATTTATATGGTGGCGTTTATGCCACACTTATCTTAGAGCATCTTGGAGGCACCCCACACCCTGATGATACTCCTTTTACTTATTTAAGCCTTGATATTGCTGCTATGAAAAGGCATAAGTTTGTTACCATGGGTTCTGAACTTGATAATCTTATTTATATCTTGCGTTTCGGAACTGCCGCGGAACGCGAGATCCGTCTACCTGCACGTCTTTTGTTTGATTTTTCTCGCAGGAACGGATGGTCCTTTGATGTTGTTCAGTTCGATGAGTTCATGGTCCAGCATTAGTTTCATAACCCCATGGAGGGGGTTGTGCCCGACGAGGAGAGGCACGGTGAGATACCACATTTTCAGGAAGAAACCGCCACCGAGTTTGGTGAAGGGTCTTCCTCTGTTTGGCGTTCGGAACCTTCCTCGTGGGAGACTCCGAGGAGTTCGGTGTACACGCCAGCATCCTTCTATGACCCTTGGACTCACCACCATACCCCTGGAGCAGGAGGCTCCTGGGGGCAGTAGCTGCTACCAACTTAGGCCAAAAGCCTAAGCTTGGGGGAGTACGTGCCCTTCTCACTTTTCCATTGTATTATCCGCTTTATTCACTTTAATCTTTTCGAAGTTTTTGCCCGTTCTTCCTTGTTTCTCTCTTTGCAAAAACAACAAAAAGATTTTCTCTTCCTTTTGATTTTATTCAACCTTGAAAAAAAAACCAAAAAGATTTCCCTTCTCTCTTTAGTTTGCTTTGTTTTCAGAGTTCAGCTCGAGTCCGTGATGGCATTTAATTATATTTCCTACGTTCGATCGTGCAAGTGACAAGCAGTGATGACGAAGATCGACTGAAGGGAAGCAACAGGGAAGACCGGTATGAACTCTTATTGTTTCTACTTTTGTACATATGCCTGTACTTATGATCTAGAGACCAGCTTGTAGCGACATAGTGCTATGTTTACAATGCTCTTCCAGTGGTTCATGCTTTCCTTGTGGCTAGTCTCGAATAACTAGAGTATATAATGTGTTATTGAAATGATCTACATGCATTGCACTGTTCATAGTCTGGTATACTAAGGTGGTATTTCCCTTTAGAGAATTTTTGGATTGACTTGGCACATGCTTACACATGTTTAAGACTGAAAAGTCTACTCTGCCTTGATGATCTTTGAGTTTTAGAATAGTTATATCACTTTCATGCCCGATTCAATGTTGCTTTGTCGCTCTGCATGATTATGACCATTATTGCTCTCTAGTTGGTCGCTTCCCAGTCTTTTGCTAAACCTCCACCTGTACTAAGCGGACTGACTGCTTGTGCATCCAGAATCCTTAAAACCAGTTACGCCATATGAGTCCACTATACCTTCCTATACATGGTATTTACCTGCCATTCCTAACGAAGACTCTCATGTACCATCTCGAAACTAATCAAAAGCATTTCTCTTTTGTGCCTATGTTTTAGCTCATGAGGAAGTAGTAGTTAATTCATGATCTTTTTAAGTTGGACAAGTTTCACCCCTGGATTGTATGTCTAATGTGCAAACCCCTAATACGAGAAGGAACTGGCATTGAGTGCGCCCGGCTCAAAAAGATAATATAACAAACAAACCCTCCTTCACGCTTTGTTCATGAGAAATCAAAAAACTTTGGCAGTGTTAAACAAAGGAGATTAAGAGGATGTGATTGTCCTCATGCGGGAGCCGTTCCTCGAGACTTGTCCTCTCAAAAAGTGATTGAGTTATCTGCTAGCATTCGTTGACGAAATATGCACTTCTCAAAACATGTTTACTTCTGTTTTTAAAACCAAGAGCTCTGGTACATGTTTAGTTTTTTTTTCCAACCACGGGTTTTCAACTTTGCCAACAAAAGCCACGGTTCGAGAGTCTCACCTTCTTTCTTCAAAGCACCGACTAGGAGAGCATAATTGTCATTCTGAGTGTAATGTGCATTGTCCCAAAGTATTACATTGTCTTCTGCATACTTGTGATATGATTTATTTTGAAATTCTTAGTTCTAGTCTCCTTTAAAACTCTGGAGGAGTCTCTGCATTTATGTTTTGCTTCACTCATGGGGACTAGCGAGATACCACCCTAATATGCTCAAGCTATATGCAATGCAATCTTGTCTTGATTTTTAGTAGTATATTATTTACTTTTAAGTATTTGTGACTGGTCACTTGAAAGAAGGATTGCTCCTTGCATTGTCCTCATAAGTACTGTCTCAATACTTGCTAAACTCTTTTTGTAGTACATGCTTATATACATCTAATGAAGCAAAAGAGTTTGTCAAAGTTTTCTTTGTCGCGTCCAGTTCGTTGAACTGAATTGCTTGAGGACAAGCAATATGCTAAGCTTGGGGGAGTTGATACGTCTCAAACGTATCTACTTTTCCAAACACTTTTGATATTGTTTTGGTCTCATTCTTGCATGATTTGGACTAAACTAACCCGGACTGATGCTGTTTTCAGCAGAGCTGCCTGTATGGTTTATTTGTGTGCAGCAAAACGGATTTTTAGGTATCTCAGAAAAATCCACGAAAAATCACAGAAAATCCACGCACCCGAAGGAACCAGGGACCAGAAGTGGGACCAGAGGGGGGCCAGGGGGTGCCCAGGCGCCCTGTGGGCGCCCCCCCTGGGCCGCGCCGGGGGGCGCCTGGGTGGGGCCCACACCCCCTGGTCCCTACGATACCTCGTATTTTTACTCCCGACGCAGAAACCCCAGATCAGAAGTTCTTTCTCTGTTTTTCGTCGCGGAGCCGCCGCCACCCTCTGTTCTTCCTCGGGAGGGCTAATCTGGATGCTGAATTGGCCTCCGGAGAGGGGAGATCGTCGCCATCGTCATCATCATCACCACTCCATCATCCCTCCATGACTTCTCCCTCCATGTGTGAGTAATTCCCCCGCTGTAGGCGAAGGGGATGGTAGGGATTGGATGAGTTAGATCATGTAATAGTTATCAGATCGTTGGGGGCATGCTGCCTATCATCTACTATGGTGTTTATCATCTTTGCTACAACTTGTTATTCTTAATGCTTGACACTAGGGCCCGAGTGCCATGATTTCAGATCTGAACCATATGTGTTTGCATGAATATATTTGTGTTCTTGATCCTATCTATGAGTTGTTTGCACCTATTACGGTCCGGAACCGGCGATCCCAAAAGTGACAGCTTGGGACACCAAAGGGGATGGTCCGTAGTTCGAGGATTACATGTATCCATTGAGTTCATTGCTTTGTTCCGGTGCTCTTTGACAGGAGCACCTTAATATCCATAAGTTCCTTTTGGCCCCGTTCGTAGCGGGATGGTAGGACAAAAGATGTTGTGCAAGTTCTTATTGCAAGCACGTACAACTACCTACGGGATACATGCCTAATGTTTGATATTTGCCTAGATGATCATTACTTTTCCGTGTGCCGTGCCCCAAGTTAGAATCTATCTCATCCATGCAGCGCCCGACCATCCATCTCCCTAGCCTACAGTGTTTTAAACCCTGCTTGTCACTAGTTGCTACTTTTGCCATTTACTACTGCTATTTACTTTTGCTGTTTACTTTTACTATTACTATCATCACCATCATATCACTGTTACCACTTATCTTTTGTTGCAAGTAAGTATATTTCAGGTGCGGTTGAATTGACAACTCAACTGCCAAAGCTTATAAATACTCTTTGGCTCCCCGTGTGTCGAATCAATAAACTGGGTTATTCTTACCCGCGAAGACTATCTCGATCCCTTACGGTTGAGGGTTATCAGATGTATGTTGTCTTTCCTCTAGTGGTGTCATGTGAACGTCGACTACATGACAGTTCACCATTGTTTGGGCCTAGAGGAAGGAATTAGGAAGGAATAAGTAGATGATGGGTTGCTAGAGTGACAGAAGCTTAAACCCTAGTTTATGCGTTGCTTCGTAAGGGGCTGATTTGGATCCATATGTTTCATGCTATGGTTAGGTTTACCTTAATATTTCTGTTGTAGTTGTGGATGCTTGCAATAGGGATTAATCATAAGTGGGATGCTTGTCCAAGTAAGGACAGTACCCAAGCACCGGTCCACCCACATACCAAATTATCAAAGTAACGAACGTGAATCATATGATCGTGATGAAAACTAGCTTGACGATAATTCCCATGTGTCCTCGGGAGCGCTTTCCTTTATATAAGAGTTTGTCCAGGCTTGTCCTTTGCTACAAAAAGGATTGGGATATATGGCTGCACCTTATTTACTTTTACCACTTGTTACTTGTTACCAATTACCTTATCACAAAACTATATGTTACCGACAATTTCAGTGCTTGCAGAGAATACCTTACTGAAAACTGCCTATCATTTCCTTTTGCTCCTCATTGGGTTCGACACTCTTACTTATCGAAAGGACTACGATAGATCACCTATACTTGTGGGTCATCAAGACTCTTTTCTGGCGCTGTTTCCGGGGAGTGAAGCGTCGATGGTAAGTGGAATTTGGTAAGGAAAAATTTATATAGTGTGCTAAAATTTACTTTCACTTGTTACTATGGAACATAATCCTTTGAGGGGCTTGTTCGGGTTATCTTCACCCTGACCAGTAGAGCAAAGAGTTGCTCCTCAACCTACTGAACCTACTAAAAATGTTTACTTTGAAATTCCTTTGGTTATGATAGAGAAACTGCTAGCTAATCCCTTTACAGGAGATGGAACATTGCATCCCGATTTGCACCTAATCTATGTGGATGAAGTTTGTGGATTATTTAAGCTTGCAGGTATGCCCGAAGATGTGATCAAGAAGAAGGTCTTCCCTTTATCTTTGAAGGTAAAGGCATTGACATGGTTTAGGCTATGCAATGATATTGGATCCTGGAACTACAACCGATTGAAATTGGAATTTCATTAGAAGTTCTATCCTATGCATCAGGTTCATCGTGATCGTAATTATATATATAATTTTTGGCCTCGCGAAGGAGAAAGTATCGCTCAAGCTTGGAGGAGGCTTAAGTCAATGTTATATTCATGCCCCAATCATGAGCTTCAAGAGAAATTAAATTTTTCAAAAAATTTATGCTCGGCTTTCTCTCGATAATCGCCCCATGCTCGATACTCCTTGCACTGGTTCTTTTATGATGAAGACTATTGAATTAAAATGGGATTTATTGGAAAGAATTAAACGCAGCTCTGAAGATTGGGATCTCGACGAAGGTAAGGAGTCAGGTATAACACCTAAGTTTGATTGTGTTAAATCTTTTATGGATACGGCTGTTTTCTGTGACTTTAGCACTAAATATGGACTTGACTCTGAGATAGTAGCTTCTTTATGTGAATCCTTTGCTACTCATGTTGATCTCCCTAAGGAGAAGTGGTTTAAATATCATCCTCCCATTGAAGTAAAAGTAGTTGAACCTATTAAAGTTGAAGAAAACACTATCACTTATAATGTTGATCCTATTGTTCCTACCACTTATATTGAGAAACCACCCTTCCGTGCTAGAATAAAGGATCATGCTAAAGCTTCAGCTGTGGTTCGTAAGAGTAATACTAGAACACCTACACCCTCTGAGCAAATTAAAGTTGAACCTGGTGTTGCTATGGTTAAGGATCTCTTGGTCGATAATATTGATGGGCATGCTATTTACTTCTGTGATGAAGCTGCTAGAATTGCTAGACCCGATACTAAAAATAAACATAGACCTGTTGTAGGCACACATGTTATTTATGTTAAAATAGGAGATCATTGCTATCATGGTTTATATGACATGGGTGCTAGTGCTAGTGCAATACCTAATTCCTTATACAAAGAAATTATGCATGATATTGCACCTGCTGAGCTAGAAGGTATTGATGTTACAATTAAGCTCGCCAATAGAGACACTATTGCACCAGTTGGGATTGTCAGAGATGTTGAAGTCTTGTGTGGGAAAGTTATATACCCTACTGATTTTCTTGTTCTTGGTTCCCCACAAGATGACTTTTGCCCTATTATATTTGGTAGACCCTTCTTGAATACTGTTAATGCTAAGATAGACTGCAAAAAGGATGTTGTTACTATTGGTTTAGGGGATATGTCTCACGATTTTAACTTTGCCAAATTCGATAGACAATCCCATGATAAAAATTGCCTAGTAAGGATGAAATTATAGGTCTTGCTTCTATTGCCGTGCCTCCTAATGACCCTTTAGAACAATATCTACTAGACCATGAAAATGATATGTATATGAATGAGAGAAGGGAAATAGATGAAATATTTTTTAAACAGGGACCTTTATTGAAACACAACTTGCCTGTTGAAATTCTAGGGGATCCTCCTCCACCCAAGGGTGATCCCGTGTTTGAACTCAAACCATTACCTGATACTCTTAAGTATGGTTATCTTGATGAAAAGAATATATATCCTGTTATTATTAGTGCTAACCTTTCAGAGCAGGAAGAAGATAAATTATTGAAAACTCTGAAGAAGCACTATGTTGCTATTGGATATACTCTTGATGATCTTAAGGGCATTAGTCCCACTCTATGCCAACACAAAATAAAATTGGAGAAAGACGCTAAACCGGTTGTTGATCACCAACGACGATTAAATCCTAGGATGAAAGAAGTGGTAAGGAAAGAAATACTAAAGCTTCTAGAGGCAGGAATAATTTAACCAGTTGTTGATAGTCAGTGGGTAAGTCCTGTCCATTGTGTTCCTAAGAAGGGAGGTATTACTGTTGTTTCTAATGATAAAGACGAATTGATCCCACAAAGAATTGTTACATGCTATAGAATGGTAATCGATTTCCACAAATTAAATAAAGCTACTAAAAAGGATCATTACCCTCTACCTTTTATTGATCAAATGCTAGAAAAATTATCAAAACATACTCATTTTTGCTTTCAAGATGGCTATTCTGGTTTCTCTCAAATACCTGTGTCAAAAGAGGATCAAGAAAATACCACTTTTACTTGCCCTTTCGGCACCTTTGCTTATAGACGTATGCCTTTTGGTTTATGTAATGCACCTGCTACCTTTCAAAGATGCATGATGGCTATATTCTCTGATTTTGGTGAAAAGATTGTTGAGGTTTTCATGGATGATTTTTCTGTTTATGGAACTTCTTTTGATGATTGCTTGAGCAACCTTGATCGAGTTTTGCAGAGATGTGAAGAAACTAATCTTGTCTTGAATTGGGAAAAGTGCCACTTTATGGTTAATGAAGGTATTGTCTCGGGGCATAAAATTTCTAAAAGAGGTATTGAAGTTGATAAAGCTAAAGTCGATGCTATTGAAAAGATGTCGTGTCCCAAGGACATCAAAGGTATAAGAAGTTTCGTTGGTTATGCCGGGTTTTATAGGAGGTTCATTAAGGACTTCTCAAAAATCTTTAGGCCTCTGACTAACCTCTTACAAAAAGATGTTCCTTTTGTTTTTGATGATGATTGTGTAGAAGCATTTGAAATACTTAAGACATCATTGATTTCTGCACCTATTGTCCAGCCTCCTGACTGGAATTTACCCTTTGAAATTATGTGCGATGCTAGTGATTATGCTGTAGGTGATGTTCTAGGACAAAGAGTTGATAAAAATTAAATGTTATCGAATATGCTAGTAAAACTCTAGACAGTGCCCAGAGAAATTATGCTACTACTGAAAAAGAATTTTTAGCAGTTGTATTTGCTTGTAATAAGTTTAGTCCTTATATTGTTGATTCTAAAGTAAATGTTCACACTGATCATGCTGCTATTAAATATCTTATGGAAAATAAAGATGCTAAACCTAGACTTATTAGATGGGTTCTCTTGCTACAAGAATTTGATTTGCATATTACTGATAGAAAGGGAGCTGAGAACACCGTTGCAGACAACTTGTCTAGGTTAGAGAATATTCTTGATGACCCACTACCTATTGATGATAACTTTCCTGATGAACAACTAGTTGTCATAAATGCTTCTCGAACTGCTCCATGGTATGGTGATTATGCTAATTATATTGTCGCTAAATTTATACCACCTAGTTTCACATACCAGCAAAAGAAAAAGTTTTTCTATGATTTAAGACATTACTTCTGGGATGACCGACACCTTTATAAAGAAGGAGTAGATGGTATTATTATACGTTGTGTACCTGAGCATGAACAGGAACAGATCCTACGCAAGTGTCACTCCGAGGCTTATGGAGGACACCATGCTGGAGACAGAACTGCACATAAGGTACTGCAATCTGGTTTTTATTGGCCTACTCTCTTCAAGGATGCCCGTAAGTTTGTCTTATCTTATGATGAATGTCAAAGAATTGGTAATATTAGTAGACGTCAAGAAATGCCTATGAACTATTCACTTTTTATTGAAACATTTGATGTCTAGGGCTTTGATTATATGGGACAGTTTCCTTCCTCTAATGGGTATACACATACTTTAGTTGTTGTTGATTACGTTACTAAGTGGGTAGAAGCTATTCCAACTAGTAGTGCTGATCACAACACCTCTATTAAGATGCTTAGAGAAGTTATTTTTCTGAGGTTCGGAGTCCCTAGATATTTAATGACTGATGGTGGTTCACATTTTATTCATGGTGCTTTCTGTAAAATGCTTGCTAAGTATGATGTTAATTATTGAGTTGCATCCCCATACCACCGACAGTCTAGCGGTCAAGTAGAACTGAGTAACAGAGAGCTAAAATTAATTTTGCAAAATACTATTAACAGATCTAGAAAGAATTGGTACAAGAAACTTGATGATGCATTATGAGCCTATAGAACTGCATATAAAAATCCTATGGGTATGTCTTCATATAAAATGGTTTATGGAAAAGCATGTCACTTACCTCTCGAACTAGAATAGAAGGCATATTGGACCATTAAAGAGCTCAATTATGATTTCAAACTTGCCGGTGAGAAGAGGTTATTTGACATTAGCTCACTTGATGAGTGGAGAACCCAGGCCTATGAGAATGCCAAACTGTTTAAAGAAAAACTTAAAAGATGGCATGACAAAAGGATACAAAAGCATGAGTTTAATGTAGGTGATTATGTTTTGTTATAAAACTCTCGTTTAATATTTTTTGCAGGAAAACTCCTCTCTAAATGGGAAGGTCCTTACGTTATCGAGGAGGTCCATCGTTCCGGTGCCATAAAAATCAACAACTTCGAAGGCACAAATCAGAAGGTCGTGAACGGTCAAAGATTCAAACATTATAACTCAGGTAATCCCATATATGTTGAAACCAATGTTATTGACACCGTAACCCCGGAGGAGTACATAAGGGACACTTTCCAGAACGTTTCAAACTCCGAAAAGGAATAGGTATGTGGTACGGTAAGTAAACCGACTCCAAGACAGTTCTAACAACAATTTTTTCCATGTTTTGGAATACTTAGGAAAATAGGAAAATAAGAAGTAGTCCGGAAAGGACACGAGGCATCCACGAGGGTGGAGGGCGCGCCCCCTGCCTCGTGGGCACCTCGTGTGCCCTCCAGACTCTGTTTTCTTGCACGATAGTTCTTTTGGTCGGTAAAAAATCATTATATGATCTCCCGAAGGTTTTGGCCACGACAGCACGACAAAATCCTCTACTTTTGTTTCGAGCTGTTTTTTTGATAGATCTAGATAACCATGACGTCTTCAAGCGCTCCCAAGTACAAGTTTTTCGAGAAGGTCATCAACCCCTACCTCGTAGAGGTGCTGCACATCCGCGATGTTGGGGGACCAAGGAGGACCGAAGCAATGGAGCAACAAGTTTTCAAGTGCTAGGGGATGGTGGAACGCGGACTTAACGCCAACCACATGATGATCGCGGAGTTCACCAACAACCACAAGCTGGATGCCAAGAACATTGGGGAGACCATCTTCAAGATTCACGAGAATATCGAGCACCTCCAAGCCCAGATCTATGACCTGCAAAACCAAAACTGTGAGTATGAATATAAATTCAAGATGATGAGTTTGGTTGCAGATTTGAGGATCCCGGAGACTCGATCATACTTCTATGATGGTGAGCCTATGCCTTGGAAGATGGACGACAAGCCTACATCATCAACAACTCCATCATCACCACCTCCGAAGAAAGAGATATAAATACATGGGTATGGGCACTCCCCTTGGCAACTGCCAAGCATTGGTGGAGGTGCCCCGGTATCGTATCACCATCACACTTCTATCTTTACCATTTTTCTTAGTTCGATCCTTTTGGTTATATCTTGATCTAGTATAATAAAGTTTAGTATGATCTAGCTTTGAGTTTTTGTGTTGATCCTTATCTATGAAATCGAGTCTGTAAGCTATACATAATAAAGATTAGTCTTGAGTCGAGGGCTTGGTTATCTTGCTATGATCTTGAGGGAATAAAAGAAAAAAGAAAGAATAAAAAGAAATAAAGAGATCATATTGATCTGATGGAGAGTAATGACTTCACATATAAAGAGTATGATGAATAAAAGTTGTTGAGAGTTGACAAACATAGTTTTGGTCATCGTTGCAATTAATAGGAAGTAATAAAGGAGGAGAGGTTTTCACATATAAATATACTATCTTGGACATCTTTTATGATTGTGAGCACTCATTACAATATGACATGCTAAAAATTTGATGTTGGACAAGGAAGACAACGTAATGGGTTATGTTTTCTTATATCCGAAATAAATTATATTGTCATGGATCATCCAACATGTTGAGCTTGCCTTTCCCCCTCATGATAGCCAAATTCTTTGCACCAAGTAGAGTTACTACTTGTGCTTCCAAATATCCTTAAACCCAGTTTTGCCATGAGAGTCCACCATATCTACCTATGGATTGAGTAAGCTCCTTCAAGTAAGTTGTCATTGTTGCAAGCAATAAAAATTGCTCTCTAAATATGTATGATCTATTAGTGTGGAGAAAATAAGCTTTATACGAGCTTGTGATATGGAAGAAATAAAAGCGACGGACTGCATAATAAAGGTCCCTATCACAAGTGGCAATATAAAGTGACGTTCTTTTGCATTAAGATTTTGTGCATCCAATCATAAAAGCACATGGCAACCTCTGCTTCCCTCTGCGAAGGGCCTATCTTTTTTTTCTTATACCTTATACAAGAGTCATGGTGATCTTCAGCTTTCCTTTTTACACTTTATCCTTTGGCAAGCACTATGTGTTGGAAAGATCCTGATATATATATCCAATTGGATGTGGGTTTTCTTAAAGCATTATTGTTGACGTTACCCTTGAGGTAAAAGGTTGGGAGGCAAAACTATAAGCCCCTATCTTTCTCTGTGTCCGATTAAAACTTCATACCCATAAGTATTGCATGAGTGTAAGCAATTATGAAAGACTAAATGATATTTGAGTATGTGGACTTGCTGAAAAGCTCTTATATTGACTCTTTCCGATGTTATGATAAGTTGCAATTGCTTCAATGACTGAGATCATAGTTTGTTAGTTTTCAATGAAGTTTCTGATTCATACTTTACATTGTGAATAGATTGTTACTTCAGCATAAGAACATGTGGACATATTTTTTGATATCGGCTTCCACTTGAGGACAAGCAAGGTCTAAGCTTGGGGGAGTTGATACGTCCATTTTGCATCATGCTTTTATATCGATTCTTATTGCATTATGGGCTATTACTTCACATTATGTCACGATACTTATGCCTTTTCTCTCTTATTTTACAAGGTTTACATGAAGAGGGAGAATGCCGGTAGCTGGAATTCTGGGCTGGAAAAGGAGCAAATATTACAGACCTATTCTGCACAACTCCAAAAGTCCTGAAACTCCACGAAAGTTAGTTTTGGAATATATTGAAAATATGGGGCGAAGAAAGCACCAGAGGGGGACCACCCACTGTCGACAAGAGTGGAGGGCGCGCCCTACCCCTGGGCGCACCCCCTGCCTCATGGGCCACCTAGAAGCCCCACGATGCCCATCTTCTGGTATAAGGTGTCTTTTGCCGTGTAAAAAATCATAAGGAAGCTTTCGGGACGAAGCGCCGCCGTCTCGAGGCAGAACCTTGGCGGAACCAATCGGGGGCTCCGGCGGAGCTGTTCTGTCGGGGAAACATCCCTTCGGGAGGGGGAAATCGTCACCATCATCATCATCATTGACCCTCTCATCGGGACGGGGTCAATCTCCATCAACATCTTCACCAGCACCTTCTCCTCTCAAACCCTAGTTCATTTCTTGTATCCGATATTTGCCTCAAAACCTAAGATTGGTACCTGTGGGTTGCTAGTAGTGTTGATTACTCTTTGTAGTTGATGCTAGTTGGTTTATTCGATGGAAGATTATATGTTCATATCCTTTATGCACATTAATATCCCTCTGATTATGAACATGAATATGATTTGTGAGTAGTTACGTTTGTTCCTAAGGCCGTGGGAGAAGTCTTGTTATAAGTAGTCATGTGAATTTGGTATTCGTTCGATATTTTGATGAGATGTATGTTGTCTCTCCTCTAGTGGTGTTATGTGAACGTCGACTACATGACACTTCACCATTGTTTGGGCCTAGGGGAAGGCATTGGGAAGTAATAAGTAGATGATGGGTTGCTAGAGTGACAGAAGCTTAAACCCTAGTTTATGCGTTGCTTCGTAAGGGGCTGATTTGGAACTGTATGTTTCATGCTATGGTTAGGTTTACCTTAATTCTTCTTTCGTAGTTGCAGATGCTTGCGAGAAGGGTTAATCATAAGTGGGATGCTTGTCCAAGGAAGGGCAGTACCCAAGCACCGGTCCACCCACATATCAAATTATCAAAGTAACGAACGCGAATCATATGATCATGATGAAAACTAGCTTGACGATAATTCCCACGTGTCCTCGGGAGCAGTTTTCCTTATATAAGAGTTTGTCCAAGCTTGTCCTTTGCTACAAAAAGGATTGGGCCACCTTGCTGCACCTTGTTTACTTTTGCTAGTTGTTGCTCGTTACGAATTACCTTATCACAAAACTATCTGTTACCGATAATTTTAGTGCTTGCAGAGAATACCTTACTGAAAACTGCTTATCATTTCTTTCTGCTCCTCGTTGGGTTCGACACTCTTATTTATGGAAAGGACTACGATAGATCCCATATATGTGTGGGTCATCAGGGGTGCATCCCCCTTTCCTTCTCCTCTCCTCCCTTTCCCCTTTCCCCCTCTTCGTTGGAAGGAAGGGGGGCGAATCCTACTAGGAGTGGAGTCCTAGTAGGACTCCTCCCCATGGTGCGCCACCCCTAGGGTCGGCCTTTTCCTCCCCCCTCCTTTATATTCGTGGGCAGGGGGCACCCAAGGGCACACCAAGATATGTCTTAGCCATGTGTGGTGCCCCCTCCATAGTTTACTCCCCCGATCATAGCGTCGTAGTGCTTAGGCGAAGCCCTGCACGGATCACATCACCAACACCATCGCCACGCCATCGTGTTGACGGAACTCACCCTCGAACCTCTACTGGATCAAGAGATCGAGGGACGTCACCGAGCTGAACGTGTGCTGAACACGGAGGTGCCGTACGTTCGGCACTTGGATCGGTTGGATCGTGAAGACGTTCGACTACATCAACCGCATTAATACAATGCTTCTGCTTTCGGTCTACGAGGGTACATAGACACACTCTTCCCGTCTCGTTGCTATGCATCTCCTAGATAGATCTTGCGTGAGCGTAGGATTTTTTTGAAATTGCATGCTACGTTCCCAATAGTGGCATCATGAGCCAGGTCTATGCGTAGATGATATGCACGAGTAGAACACAAAGATTTGTGGGCGATAATAGTCATACTGCTTACCACCAACATCTTACTTTGATTCGGTGGTATTGTTGGATGAAGTGACTCGGACCGACATTACATGACCGCATTCATAAGACTGGTTCTATTGAAGTGCTTTGCATACAGGTGGCTGGCGGGTGTCTGTTTCTCCAAATTTAGTTGAATCGAGTTTGACTACGGCCGATCCTTCTTGAAGGTTAAAACAACACACTTGATGAAAAATCGTTGTGGTTTTGATGCGTAGGTAAGAATGGTTCTTGGTAGAAGCCCGTAGCAGCCACGTAAAACTTGCAACAACAAAGTAGAGGACGTCTAACTTGTTTTTGCAAGGCATGTTGTGATGTGATATGGTCAAGACGTGATGAGTTATACGTTATTGTATGAGATGATCATGTTTTGTGAATTATCGGCAACTGGCGGGAGCCTTATGGTTGTGTCTTTATTGTATGAATTGCGAACGTCGTGTAATTGCTTTACTTTATCACTATGAGTTAGCGATAGTAGTAGAAGCAATAGTTGGCGAGACAACCACGACGCTACGATGAAGATCATGGTGTCAAGCCAGTGACTATGGAGATCATGACGATGCTTTGGAGATGGAGATCAAAAGCACAAGTTGATGATGGTCATATCATGTCACATGTTTTGATTGCATGTGATGTTTATCTTTTTGTGCATCTTATTTTGCTTAGAACGACGGTAGCATTATAAGATGACCCCTTACTAAAATTTCAAGGTACAAGTGTTCTCCCTGAGTATGCACCGTTGCGACAGTTTGTCGTGTCAAGACACCACGTGATGATCGGGTGTGATAAGCTCTACGTTCACATACAACGGGTGTAAGACAATTTTGCACATGCAGAATATTAATTAAAATTATGGAAACTGTTGGTATTGATGCTAAGGTGCTTTGATTCAATTTATGATTTATCCAATTAAAATCCACACTAGAATGTGCCTGTCTCGCTAAACTTTGTTAGTCTGAAAAATTGTGTACTGAAATTGTTGGTGTGAAAAAGCATTTACTGAAACTGCATCTAATCTACTACAGTTACGACATTGATGCTAATGTGCTTTGATTCAGATGATTCAGCTCTTCAATTAGTACAATATGGCGCTAATTGAAAACTTTGGAACTTCAAAACCTAAATAAATGCAATCTACTGTAATTTTGTTAGCCTACTATAATTGTTTCAAATAACACATGGACAATATTCAGGTTGTATGTATCCCACAGCTGTACTACATGAAAGCAAGCTAACTTTTCTGTGTGTTGCATTGCTTTGAGGTTTTTGTACATCAACTATATATCATGTCGATCTTCTTATGAACTTGTTGCAGGCATCGCGGAGCCCGGGATGAAGGGCATGGCCGGTGCTACTTCTCGAGCTTGCGTTGTATTCCCTTGAAGAGGAAAGGATGATGCAGCACAGTAGCGTAAATATTTCCCTCAGTTTTTTAGAACCAAGTTATCAATCTAGTAGGAGACCACGCGCGAGTCCCTCGCACCTGCACAAACAAAGAAGAACTTCGTAGCCAACGCGATAAGGGGTTGTCAATCCCTTTACGGTCACTTACGAAAGTGAGATCTGATAGATATGATAGTTTGATATTATTGGTATTTTTCGATATAAGAACATAAAGTAAAAACAACAAAGTAAAGTATATTGTAGATTGTTATGTTGAGAATAGACCCGGGGGCTATAGGTCTTACTAGTGGCTTCTCTCATGATAGCAGATTTCTACAGTGGGTGAACGAATTACTGTTGAGCAATTGATAGAAAAGCGAATAATTATGAGAATATCTAGGCATGATCATTATATATAGGCATCACGTCTGTGACAAGTAGACCGAAGCGATTCTGCATCTACTACTATTACTCCACACATCGACCGCTATCCAGCATGCATCTAGAGTATTAAGTTCATCAGAACAGAGTAATGCTTTAAGCAAGATGACATGATGTAGAGGGATAAACTCAAGCAATATGACATAAACCCATTATTTTATCCTCGATGGCAACAATACTATACATGCCTTGCTGCCCCTGCTGTCACTAGGAAAGGACACCACAAGATTGAACCCAAAGCCAAGCACTTCTCCCATTGCAAGAACTATAGATCTAGTAGGCCAAACCAAACCGATAATTCAAAGAGACTTGCAAGGATATTATAATCATACATAAAAGAATTCAGAAAAGAACCAAATATTTCTCATAGATAATCTTGATCATAAACCCACAATTCATTGGATCTCGACAAACACACCGCAAAAAGATTACATCGAATAGATCTCCTTGAAGACCGAGGAGAACTTGGTATTGATATCCAAAAGGAGAGAAGAATCCATCTAGGTACTAACTATGGACCCGAAGGTCTATGGTAAACTACTCACAACTCATGGTGAGGCGATGGTGTTGATTTAGAAGCACTCCGTGGAAGATCCCCCCTCCGGCGGAGCTCCGGAACAGGCCCCAAGATGGGATCTCACGGGAACATAAGGTTGCGGCGGTGGAATTAGGGTTTTGTTGCTTCGATGTTTTCAGGGTACATGGGTATATATAGGAGGAAGGAGGGCATCGGGGGAGCAACGCGGGGCCCACGAGGAAGGGTGGCGCGCCCAGGGGGAGGGGGCGCGGCCCCACCCTCGTGGACGCCACGTGTGCCCTCTGCCTTGGTTCTCAAGTCTCCCGTGAAGATATCGTTCCAAAAATATCTCTCCCGAAGGTTTCATTCCGTTTGGACTCCGTTTGATATTCCTTTAGTGCGAAACCCTGAAATAGGCAAAAAACTACAATCTGGACTGTGCCTTTAGGTTAATAGGTTAGTCCCAAAAAAATATAAAACTGTATAATAAAGCCCATTAAACATCCAAAACATCATATATAATAGCATGGAACAATAAAAAATTATAGATACGTTGGAGACGTATCAGCCGGTAGGATGCGCGGCTTGTGAGTAGATGTCCTGATCTTGCTCTTGGATTTCTATTGATTTGTGGGTCGTCTCTTGCTATTGCAGAAGCCCATAAGCAGAGCTGGAAGATAGGGCGCCTTTGGTTGACTTGGCATATCGCAGTCGCACGCATCAGGGGCGTCCGTAACAAGCAAACCATCCATCAGTGCTTGCACTCCCAGCAGCTCGTGCTCGCCCACTCTCTTGAGCCTCTGCACTAGGAAGTTGGACAGCCCATGCCGGTGCACCTGCCAGACAGTGACCTCCACATATGTGGTGTGCGAGAGAAGTGCGGGGAAGGTAGTGACGACCGCCCCACAAGGGAGCCAGCAGTCCCACCAGAAGGAGCAGGTCCGCCCATCGGTTTACCTCTTCACTCTCTTTTTACAAACCAACACTTTCCTAATGTACAAAAGATCACGGATCTCACCTAAATCAACCGATCCCTCCTATCAGTGCAATTTGCTTTATAAAAAAATAACATATTTTAAGAAGAAGAAAAATAATAGTTTTGCTAAAGTACATCTAGCTAGATTGCACATCTATATCCTATGTCATTGATTTTACGCTAAGATTCGTGCAAGCATTTTCTTTCATCTTTTTTCTTTCTAATTCGATTGAGTGACTTATATATGCAATAACTAGGGCACATCTAGATGTGATGTGCCCTAAACAACCCCAATAAATAACAGATTAAAAAAACTAATATGTAAATCATGATGCATCGTGCACCATAGAGACAAATGAAATTATGAAAGCGTTATGTGCCCATCGATAGTACATAGTAGTTTGGTTCGTATGTTAAGGTCACATCGATGGATGCGTTTTTTTCCTTTCGATCGAACCCCACCATACCGGTTATCCGGTCCAACGCCCAACCCGCCCAACACATGACCACACACGCCCTCGCCCCGTCTTCCCCTCCTCCAAACCCTCCTCCTGGCCCTGTCTAATTCTCACGAAATCCTAGTCCCAACATAATTTCCTTCGGAAAAGGCCACTCAACTTGGTCATAAGCTTTGTTCACATCGAGCTTTATAGCACACAAGCCCTCTTTGCCTTCTCTTTTGTTTTGGATTGGATGGAAACATTCGTAAGCCACTAAAATATTGTCGGTAATCAATCTACCACGTACAAAAGCACTCTGAGTTGGGCTAATAATATCACGTAGGAAAACCTTTAAGCGAGAGGCCACCATATTTGTAGTGGAGTCCTAATTATATTACAATTCTCAATTCTGCACGCTACCTTTGCAGAATTGATGTCAGCTAACGTCATCAAGTAAAGGTGATGCACCTGCTCTGGCCCAACTAGATGCACACTGTTGGCACAGGACCCGACGACTCGTCGAGTACTTTCCGCCAAGACCGATGCCTCTAGCCGAAGTTGACTTTTGGGTACGCACCTAGCAGGTGCTTTTGGGCAAAAATCATTGTTCTACCTTGTCAGGACACTTTCTCACAAATTGAACTCCGCAAAAAAATATTTCACGACCTAGCCCTTTTTGAAACGCCACAGCCCGTGGCGTTGCTAATCCACACTGAAACGCCGAGCTAGTCAGCGTTGCTGCCTTGGCTCACGATCAGGCCGAGCTAGTGTTGCTCGCTGATGTTGCGGGCTTGAAATGCTAAGGCCCATTGCATTTTTGCTCTGGTAACGCCACGGCCTAAGGCGTTTCTGGCCTGGATTAAGTAATGCGAGCGGTTCCGCAAGTGGGACCCAACCCACTCGCATCGCTGGTCGGGCTCTTCTTTCCCAACCGCCAGAGACAAATTGGCGCTTGTCCCTCTCTCCCTCTTCACCAAATCCCTCCCAAAACTCCTACTTTGGCCATCAAAACGAGTAGACCAGACCGTCCCCAAGTTGCTTGAGGTATTCTCGTCCCATTCCTCCAAAACATTTTGAGTCAATTGGCTATTGTAGATAAAATTTTTTAAAAGTGGTGGGACCCTAAGATGAGTTTTTTGCGATTTGTTTGAGGAATAGTTGGGTTAGATTATGTTTAGAAATAAGATATACTACTTGTGTTGAAGTATTAGGGTACTTTTGTATGTAGGAACGAAGTATGTCTACCAGAGGAGGGGGGTTAATGGGAGTTATAAAATTTCTTTCGAAAACTTCAAAACTCTTGGAGCGGAGCGCGAGTTAACATATTTCAGTGAGCGAATGTAAGCTGGCGATCGAGAACTAAATGCGTGCATTGAAGATAGTCACATAGATGAATCTAGTCATGCAATGCAGATGGAATGAAAAGAAGTGATGGGATAACCAGTGATACTCGATGACGACAGCGAATTTGGTAGACCAGTTCGCCCTTCTGCAAAAGGACTACGTCTGGTTGGAGGGTTGTGATTTAACACATAATATAAACTCTCTTCGCCCTATTCTCCTTGACAATTGGTTCATCAACCAATGCCGATCAATCATGGTAGATACTTGAGGTGATCTCTGAACCTTTACAGACTTCTTCTTCGAGAACCACAATTACTCTTGGTCTCTGAAGAGATTGACACCTAACTGTCTAGAGAGTTTGCAGCTCCCTAGAGTAATAGGTGGAGGGTACTAGACTTAGATTCGAGTGATGCTAAACCACTATCCAATTTTTCGGCTCTGGGTTTTCTCTTGGTGGATTTTAAACTCAAATCACTAAGGAGAGAGGGGTTCCTCAACAAACTACTCGGAGCCAAACGGTAACATGTAGCGACCCGACCCAAATGGATCGAAGTCTCTGTGCTTAAGTGTCATCCCTGGATCGGTATGCTGACACACACAGTACTCGATGAATTATAACAGAGTTCAATCACACACTTTATTACATCGAGGTCCTCAAAAGAGTATTATTACAATAATATGGCCAAAGGCCATCTAGATAAAAGTAACTGCGGAAGCATCGAAGGTAAATGAGTCCATCCAACTCCACGGCAAACTGAGTGCAGAACAACGACCTATCGCACCTTTACTCCTCGTCGGAAAACTCTGCAACATGAGACGTTGCAGCCGTGTAGGTCAGCACATGGAATATGCTGGCAATGTCACACCATAGAAATAATATAAAGAAAAAGACTATCTCTATATGCAAATTTAGCTGGTGGAGGCTCTAAGTTTAATTTTTGCATAAAGCCAATTTTTACCCTACAACAAAGGAATAAATTTTTATTTACTACTAAGTTAAAAATGCCATTATTGAGAAGGTTCCTCCAACTCAATCCCAAAATTCCCAAGTTATTAGTATCCCAATGATTTCATTAAGAAGAGTGATGAGATCAACCAATAATTCACTTCTAGATACTCAAGTTGTCCATAACCGGGGACACAGCTAATCATGATTAGTTTGTACACTCTGCAGAGGTTTGCGCACTTTTCCCCACAAGACTCGACCACCTCCATGATCGGAAGATCGAGACATAGTCTTTCTGAAGTATTTCCTCCAAACCCTGGGTAGACCGGTACACCTACTTTCCCCTACATCAGCTAGTCTACCACGGAAAGAGGTCACACAACTTACTCAACTATGCCAGAGCCCATAATGGCTTGTGGCTGCACACGGAAGTTTCTAGGCATGAAATATCTTATGATCCCTTTGAGCCTGGGTGGCGGACCTAGGGTTATCACACGGGTACTCCGGGATTCCCCTTGGGCAAGAACTGGTTTCTCCAGGTGCCCCAAACAATCCACCCAGATGTGTATTAAAGTTGCCACCTTATGTTGTCCCAAAATTATTATCTCTCGCAACTTACATGTATCACACATACCAATCCCCGTCTACGAGCATGGCTAAGCAATATATGATATAACGAATATTCCCGGGGTGATAAAAGGTCATAGGTTCCTACCACGTAAACTACAAAGCATAACCACATGTTCCCAATCCTACTCATGCAATCTTTGAGGGTGAAACTAATGCATTGTAAAAACTGGGTATTGAAAATTATGATCAAAGTGTGAACTTGCCTTGCTGACGTTCGTTGAACTCTAAAGATTCGTAGTAGCAAGCTTCGCACTCCGGATGATCTAGCGTAAGCAAGCAATAACATACATAAGCATACAAGCAAAGAATCAAAAGAAAACGAATAAAAGACTTCGGAAAACTCCAAAAATACCAAAATAAAGTTTCTGTACAAAACGTAATTTTTACAGCAAAAAAAATAAATGGTTTTGGTTTTAACAGAAAGTACATGTCAGAAGCTTCGATTTGCAAAAAGAATCACCCAAAACGATGTTACGAATCTCAAGTTATGGCCTAACGAAGTTTGAATTCAGATCTGTTTGAATTCAAATTTTAAAATTTTCAAAAATATATTTCGTTTAGTTCTCTGGATAGAGAATATTTTTATGAAACCGTAGGAAAAAGAATCAACTAAATCGGATCTATAGACTAAAAGATATACTAGAAACAAGATTCGGTAAAGAATCTGAATTGGAAAATATACTGATAAAAGAGAAAAAAAATTGAATAGGGTGTTCACCGGACTTGTCGCCGGAGACGAGGAAGAAGGTGGCTCCGGTGTGTTTCGGCGAAGGACGCGTACGGGACGGTGTAGAGGACGATGTGGTGAACCACTTGATCAAGTTTTAGTTGAAGATAGCTTCATGTACACATGGTGAGAGGTCGCCGGACTTCACGAACTCCGGCGAGCAATTGGCGAGGTTTGGGAGGGGGAAAACTCCAGAAGGAGAGGGCTTCGGACGAGGGGTGAGAAGGGCTCGTGGGGTGTCTTTTATAGGGCTTGGGGAGGTCTAGAGTTGGGTGGGGTGAGATGTGTTAATGGTGGCTGTTTCTCTGCCTCGTAATGGCCATTACAGGCGACTCCAAGGCGCACTAGGAAGGGGAAGGGGTAGAGGGAGGCGAGGGGGTTCTATTTAGAGGCGTTTTGGGGCGGGGGAGAGGAAGGGGAGGGGTGGGGCGCTGGATGGAGGATGTTCTGCAAGCTCTCTGTGAACGAACGACCAAGGAAGGAGACGACCAAGTTGGGTCGTGAGGAAGGCTCGGCCTTTCACGGCCCGTGGCTGTTTTTTTTTTGACAGAGAGAAAAAAAATGTATAGATAGAAAATAAAAATATTTTAATATAGGACATATATATATCAAAAAATTCAGAAAAAATAAATCCTACAAGATGAACTATTTTTCAGAGGCTAAATAAAAAAATTTATAAAAAACATTTTTCTAAAAATCCAAATGAAACTCAAATTTGAATTCAAAATTTTTGGCATTGTTTTCTTTTGACTTTTTGGAGTGTCATGTTCGCTCCTCTCAGAATTATTATTTAGATCTGAAAAAAAAATGTTCATATAATAATATGGTCTTATATATGACCTTGTGAACATTTATCCTGCCTATAATGCAAATTAAAAAAACATTTTTGTTAAACTAGTAAAATAAATTGCAAATAAAACCCAACAAATATATTTTGGTTCCAAATTCAAATTCCAATATTTTCCCTCTGATTTTGAAGAAGTCATTTTATCTTCTCTCTTTATTTCTGGAATAATGGAAATGATCTTTTTTTTATGGAACCAAGTTTAATCCAATTTCCAAATTTTGAAATTTCAAAAGTGGGTTTTAGGGAAACTTCCAACTCTCTCTTTTGGTCCTTGAGTTGCTCAAAGTTCCTTGGATCAGAATCAAATAATACAAATGGGGCAAAAATGCATAAATCATGGATGCATATGAATGATCTATTTATAAACATCCAAATTGAAAATTTGGGATGTTACATAACATTACTTGAGGAACAGGTAATGCTAACTCTTCGGTCAGAGACAAATATCTTGATGTGAAGAAGATTATAGTCTCTTGCTGGCAAGTATTTGCTCGGAACACAAAGATATATTTGTCTCAACTTTCATAGGATTGGGTCTAACATCAGAGAATCAAAGTGTCGAACACTATGCTCCCCTTAATAGTATGGTGGTCCTATGACTCAATTAGGAGAAAGAAGAATAACAAAATAAATGCTACGTCTTCACTTCGCCTTCAACTTCTCGTCTACAGTCCATTCCTTCGCATGGCACCGAACCAATTGCCTTGCGCCAACAATGTTTAGGGGTTACTCTGGACATCACAACTTCGGTGATAATTCTCGCTGCCACATAGGAGATTATCTTTGGAGTTTGAACCAAACTCATCATGACTTCAGGGACCCGTTACTCCGTGTGCACTAAGAAACACATTGACCCCTTACTATTTATGTCAACAATCTTCAAAACATAAGGAGGCAAACTATTGCACCAACAGTGTAGTATTGGATTTAGAGATAGAAAAATGTATTATGTTGAATCCTAAGATTATTTTTCATGCGCCGGGTTTTCTTCCTTGGGATATTACATGAGAAGTCTTGGCACAACGTATGTAATCGGGTCCATCCCTACAACACTGATAAACCCAAGCAACTGAGTTCTGTCTGGCGGGCCGACCCCGTCCACGTCACCTCCTATGGGTCCTTGGTGTTTGGCCTTCTCATGCGATCACCTCCGGACGTCCGCTCAGTGTAGGCTGCCCCTGTCACTCAGGTTTCATAAGTATGATCCGCACCAAAAATCCAGGCGCAACCCGCCTGGAGGTAGGGCCTCCTGAGCCCCGCGCTGGCTCATGAGTATCCAGATACACCTCCACAAAGTTCTGAAGTGCCAGTCATGCATACGAACGAAACAGTGTTGTACACGCCCCGAGACTCTAGCACAGAGCTCCCTACCCACGCCTAGTGGAAGCCCCGTGCTCAGCGCTGGCGGGTGCGGTCGTCCTACGACCATGCCCACAACCAGTGGAAGCCCCATGCTCAGCACTAGCGGATGTGGTCGCTCTACGACCATGCCAACACCTAGTGGAAACCACATGCTCCGTGTTGGTGGATAAACAACTGAGGGCCCCCCTACGGGTAGCATCAACCTCAGGATGGCCTCTCGGCCCTTCAGGTGACTCTACTCACAGTGTTCCCATGGAATGCACGCGAGAGGGGGCTGGACACGGTGCCTACGCTCAGGCTAGGCCTTGGATCACATGCGTGCCTCTGCGCATGCCACCTCACCAGGTCCCTAGTGACTGGTTTTCTCGCGTCCCCCGTAGGCGAAGGCTGACAAGAATAGGTATGAAGTGCCACGGGTTAACCTCGTTGTCGCTTACATTCCCTTCACGCGGGCTTCTCGCGCATCAAGGAGGACCCCTTGGCGGCCCGCCGACATGATCCCGACGGCTGCTATGGCCGGAATCGTAGGCGGCGGCCCGACGATGGTGGGTGGGGAAAAGCGCGGACTGAGAATTTTGCTGCGCCCCGCAAAAATATTTATGGGTCCGGCGCGTTTGCGGGGTCTGATCAGGAAGTTTTTTCACGCGGACCCGTATTTTGGCGGTTATTTTGCGGTTCGGGGCATTATACGTGGTCTGTTAGAGATGCTCTTAGCGTTCTCCCTGCCATAGAATTCGTGCAGGGGATCGATTAGCTCATACCGAACGAGTAGTGTGGTCGGGTGCTCCTCCTGCCACACGTGTTGTGAATATCAGCGTCTAGAAGGTATTCATCCAATGCATATTTCAACTGCCTTTCTTTTGTAGTCATGTGTAATTCATACCCCGGAATATACACGATGAAGGGTGAGGGGGGTCACCATTGGAACAATCACGAAATCAATATGTATTATGGATGTGTCTAGCGGGTAGCCGTTGGCCCGCTAGCGCTTCGGAGTGGCCAATCCAAAAAAATATTTTTTTTCCTTAATCTATAAATAGAAATAGTTTGTTCCCCTAACTCATATATATATTTATACCAATATAAAAAGACCCAGTGGGGCAGATCTAATAGATCTCAGCCATCCATTAGCATTAATCTGACAGTCCCTTATTGTCCTAATGGTGAGCAACTAAACACATTTAGAGCTAAACAGGTTTAATGATAATCAATCATTTCTTTCACTGATTCCCTTCTTTAGGTACACCTTTCACAAGAAAGGAAACTGCCACAACGAATCGCCCCAAGATGTACACAATGAAGGAAATCAGATGGTGATTCTTCCTTGGATTAGTACAAATTTCAACCCATTTGTAGAAAGAGATGGACCTACCGCTGATGGTATTTACAGAAACAATTTCTTTTGATGCTAATTTTGTAAAGAAAATTCAGGTATATCTTCAAACCGGATTAACATTACACGTGTGTTGCACGTGCGCATTTACTTATTAGTAAAAGTGAACAGGTGTGAACATGTATGAACATATTTTTTTGCAAAGCATCCACGTGAACAAGTGTGAACTCATTTAAATTGAGTTTTCAAATTTTATAAAAATCATAACTTTCAAACCGCACATCGAAATTAAGATCCGTTTTCACCGTTGGAACCCTCACGACATGCTCCTCGAAACTAGATCCCACATGGATATGTTTCAATAAAAAAACATGCAATTTAGTCCCCGTTTTGTGCAACTGTCTAGCTGTGATGTGCAACTACTAACAGTGGATGTGCAACTTTTCACCTACCTAGTGGACATGTGGGTTTCATTGATGGCATCTCCATCCCAAAACTAACTCCTTCCACTTAGATGTGCAACCTCGTCTGTGACCCAGACCAACTGTCTAGTAGTTGATGTGCAACTTTCCCTCCTTCGTGGATGTACTTTCACTGTTTGTTGCATCGGCCAATTATCTACCAGTGGATGTGCAACTTCGGATACTGCCACGGCCAACTATCTAACAGTGATGTGCAACTTTTCCTTGTATCCCAAGGATGTGTAGTTTCCCTACTAGCACCTAGGGCAAACCATCCCTGCTGGTGAGACGTACAACTTTAGCGTCATGTCTATATGCAACTTTTCACTACCCTCATGAATGTGGAGTTTTGACCGTCCAACTATCCTGCCTGTAAGATGTGCAACTTCGTATGTTGCCCCGACCAACTTTCTAGCGTACTTGTGCAACTCCGCAGATTTCCCCCGCCAACTAAAACTACATATCCACAACATGGGAGGGGCTGAAATTGCACATCGACTAATAGGCAATTGACGTGAACAATAGACTAAGTTGCACACAACACTCGTAGGGGGTGTGGCAGGGTGTGCAAAGAGTGAAAAACTACACATCCATGAGTATGGATGAGGGTTGCACATCGACTACTAGGTAGTTGGCCGGGGCAGTAGACTAGTTGCACATTACATTGTCATGGTTGGTAGGTAGGGCTGGACCAAAAGCTCGAAGCTCGTGAGTTTAATAAGCGCTTGATATTTCGGCTCGTTAAGCTCGTGGCTTGCTTCTTAATGAACAGAGCCAATCATTGATTTCAGCTCGTTAAGCATAATGAGCTTAACGAACGAGATAGCGAGTTTCACGAGCAGCTCGTTAAGCTCGTTAGTAACAACATAACACATATTTTTAACTTATCTCACAAAATTTTCGTAGCACCTCGTCCCATCCACTCAAGCTAATCCTCATAGGAGGCAACAAAATAGTGCACTTTATTTTGTAGTCACCATCTTCCAACCAAACCTACACATTTATCGTGTGGACCGGAACACATCTAAATCTGTTAATGAGCGCTCACGAGCTTAACGAGCTTTAGACGAACCGATCCGAGCAGGGTTTTCTGCTCGTTAATCTTAACGAGCTTAACGAGCCGAGCCTTAACGAGCACGAGCTTAACGAGCCGAGCAGCTCGTTAATCCACCCCTATTGGTAGGTTGCAACATCATAGAAAATTGGATTATGCAGCTACAAAAAACAAGTTTTCAAAAAAGTTGCACCACTCGATACTAAAGTTGCATACTGCAATACTAAAGTTGCACCATATAGCATCAAAGATCTAGTTTTAAAGATCTCGCCACGAGGAATTCAATGGTGAAGACATATCTGGATTTTGATGCACGATTTGAAAGATATGAATTTTTAAAAATTTGAAAATCCAAAATAAACGCACATGCACCCATTAGATAGGGAATCCCTTGCTCACATGAAGAAGTCATTACTATCTACCACGTCATGCATAAAGACAAAATTTTAGACCACAAAACTGCATGCATGCATGTGTAAGAGCCGGCCGCTCAATTTGACTAATTAGTGCGTATACACTTTTTAGAATTCAGGATGTATTAATAATATGTTTCAACCAAAAACATTAATTGAATTTTACACCTCTTTCACATCACTTGAAAATCAAATGCATCGATACTTTTTTAACAAAACAATATGGAGAAAACCTACAAAAAAATGCGTAACAAGAATCAAGTTGTACCTCTTAAAAAACTAACATCATTCAATTATAAATATATGTATAGCATCCCATCATCCACCACCATTTGATTATTCTCTCACCTAAACATATTGCTAACCTACTTAATGTCATCATGCATCATTTTGAAGTGCTTGCTCATCATGCATCATTTTGAACAGCAAGTAGATCATCCATGCAAGGAGTGTAGATGAATGACTCAAGCATGGGTAGCAAACGACGATCATGCTTGGTTAGTTATGATGGGTAAGGTGACCCCAAGTATTGTAACTTGGAGTTGTCCAAGTAGTAAGCAAATCCTTGGAAACGGTTGCCCAAGAAAGCAATTTCTTTGTAAGGATGGTAGCCCAACAAGTCAATGGCATAGTAATAATCTTTGTAATACATATTAATCCCTCCTTCAACATCAATGACGCTATCATCACTAGAATCCCATGCATAGTGTCCACTATCCTCGAACTCTTCATCACCCTCGGACTCTTCATCACAAGAATATAAGATCCAACACTTTTCATACTTTTCTCTTCTGAAGTGTTTGTTGTAGTGTAGCTTTAAAATAGGCTCAAGGTCCACTTGATGCTTCAGCTCCCACTCAGGAGTTCGACATGATTCTACTGTGTCCCTCAATACCCATACCTGAAGTTGGTACCCATGGAAAGCCATGAAGTAGACACCATGCTTGGATTTTCCGAGATAATCATACATCTTAAGATGTCTCTTGCACCCTGTTATATCTAGTCTTGGAGTTTTGATCACCCGATATTTTTGTTCTTCAAGTGACAACCTACATAATATGTACAATATGACAAAAAATAATTATAATCAACAAAAGTATAAACAAGACAATGATTAATAATAATCAACGTAACATCATTTGTACCTCATAATGAAACCGGTGTCACAATATACATAGAACGATGTCGGCGAGTACACTGCATGGCGTCGACAATTTAGCTACTTTTCAGTCAGCTGGATTTTCACTTTTGGGTCAGTTGAATTTGTGGCCATTGGATGTTTCTGTAATATTCGTGCTGCGTTTTTTTTGACCCGTGTTGTCTGTTGTGTGGGCTTCTTTCTTTTTTTTGACTAACCCCTTATTTGGGTCAATTGATTTCTTTCTGGGCCGAAGCCCATTAACTGTGCAATCCAGCCTTCCTCTCTCTCCCTCGATTAAACCATTTTTAATACTTTTTTGTTTTTATGTTCTTTTGCTTTTGTTATTCTGATTCTCTTTGTTAATTGGTTTTATTTCTATTTTGTGGATATTTTTTGATTTATTTCTGTTTTCTGTTTCTATGGGTTATTGTTTTCCCCATTTTCTTTCCTTTATTGGTTATTTTTGTTTTTGTGGGTTTTTGGCTAAATGTAATTATATACAAAAATACTATATAATATGTGTCAAAATTTCATGATTATATGTACACTAAAAATGTGCAACTTCTGCGCAAATAGTTTGCAAAATATTTCATTATTTGTTTTATAATTTTCAGTTTGTTTCTTCTTTAGTGGGAAACAAATGACACTAATTCATTGTTTCTTAGAAAACTTCACTATTTTAATTTTGTTTAAGTTCTTATTTCATTTTCTTTATTTTCAAGGGTAATATCAATACCTCTAATTCATTCCTACTTAGGATTTTTTCGTGAAATTTTACTATTTGTGCTTATTTTTGCATATTATAAAAAAGCGCAATTTCTATTTCAACCGTGTGCAAATGTTATCATTATTGTTTTTTTATTTTTCTTTCTTCTTAAACAGTAATACCAATAGCACTAATTCATCATTTTGATCCGGAGAAGTAGAGACACCATGTATCAAATACCAATGCCACTAATTCATTCATTCTTTAGATAATTTTGTTTTTGCGCATTTTTTCACTATTATGTATTTATGCTTGCATATTATAACAAAGCACAATTTATGTGTAGGTTGTGTGCAAATTTTGTCATTATTATTTTTAGTTGTTGATATCATTTTCTTTCTATTTAAGGGTATTTTTGCTTCACTTTTTTATTTCTGTTTTCTGTTTATATGGGTTTCTATTTTTCCCATTTCCTTTCCTTTATTGGTTATTATTGTTTTTGTGGGTTTTTGGCTGAGTGTAATTTTGTACAAACAAATACTATATAATATGTTCCAAAATTTCATAATTATATGATTATTTTTGCATAATACGATAAAGTGCAATTTCGGTGCAAAGTTATGCACAAGTTTTTTGTTGTTGTGTTTCTTCTTAAAGGAAATACATTGTTTCAGTTAAAATATGGAAATTATAGTAGAATGCAAAAAATGCACTATTATATGCCTATTCTTTGCATATTTCAAAAAGTGTAATATCAATGCAAATCGTGTGCAAGTTTCGAAAGTGTTTTCATCTTCATTTTCTTACTTCTTAAAGGGTTTCATTCTTTTTTAGAAAATTTAACTATTTTGATTTAGTTTTAGTTTTTTTCTTTTGAAAGTGTAATACCAAGGCTAGGTATTTAGTCATTGTAACTTGTTTTTCCATCGGCTATGACGTCTTTTTATATTTACTGTTCTTGTGCTCCTTTTGGGAGTACTTCTAGACCTAAGACTTTGTTTACGTACTTTTGGTTAATAAATTGACTGCATGCATCATTCTGATGCAGAGGTCGGGGGCTTTCCTCATTTTCAAAAATATATATGTATTTTTCATCATTGTTTGTTTTATGTGTTTTTATATTTTGTTTCTTCTTTTGTGCAACGTAATATCATGCCACTAACCGTGGCCAGCCAGCTCACGCACTGACAAAGCCGAAGCTAGCAAGCTCACGCGCGACGTGAAGCTAGCTAGCTCACGCGCCACGGCCAGCCGAAGCGAGCTACCTCGCGCGTGCACGCACACGACACACCACACCACATGTTCTATGTGGTAAAAATGGTGACTGACCCATTCACAAATTCAGTCGACTGACTGGTAGTCAGTCCCTGGCGTAGAAGCCCATCTTTGGCTGCTAATTGGTGAATATCCATCTGACCACACATCCGACACGGTAACCGACGCATCACCTTGACGAACAAATTGTTTCTCCTCCCACCGGCCGTTTTGGACGAGAAAACTTGCAGCGGGTACACGTACGGTGGCCATTCCATTACGCCCAAGGTGTTACACCCTTCTTTTTTTTTTGCGGGTGGAAACTGTGCCACACCCGCAGGTTGGAAATATGGCGGCTTTGGCTTGTCGGGAACATCAGGGAAGAAGAGGACATGGTAGTGCAGCGACATGGTTGGGTCGAACATTAGGTACTCCCTCCATTTCCTTATATAAGGCCACAAACTCTTATTACAGGTATCAAGATAAAATTTAATGACTGCTTTGCTAACTAAATTTTCTTTTTGTTAACTGGGATCATTAATGCGTTTGCATGCATGCAAGAAAGAAATGAGAAGAAAGTAGTACATTATCACCCTCCCAATGCTCCACCTTGTACAGGTGCTAAGACTAGCCATAATGGGTAGTAACATAGAGTAGTAACATGCCCATGTTACTACTCTATGTTACTACCTCTATAGTGGGGAGTAACATATGTGTGGTAACATGGAAGACTTCATTTATTAGGCCATAGACTCATCTTACCTTGATATGTGTGATGTTACTCATACTAGTAGTAACTAGCTATGTTACCACATGCCTCTCTTTCTTCATTTATTGCTTGCCACATCATCTTTTTTATCTAGATATGTGTGATGTTACTACCTATGTTACTCCCACTATGGGTAGTCTAAGCCTTTCACGTAGGCAAAAAATCTGATGTGGCAACTTATTTAAGAGGAGAGAGATGAGTGTGGTGACCCTAGGAAGAAACAATGCTAAGCGCGTGAACCTAGGCAAAACATTTAAAGAAAGGCAGCCCACCAATACATGAAGAGCTTTAGTTGCTAAATCATTAAATAAAGCAAGCTTAGCAACATAAGCTAAGCACCTATGCATTGGGGAGTATAGTTGCTAAGCACCCATGCATGCAAGTATTAAATAAGTTGGTAGCACGAGGAAACATCATTAATTTTTGCCTCGATTACTGTTAGTGGCCTTGTATAGATGCAAAAGAGATAATTACACTATTCATAAATAAACTTGCAGCGTGGGTACAATTTCATACAAAAACTTGTAAAATAACTCAACTGAGCCCCTAAACTTGCTTTGCGGGAATAAACTAATACAAATTTGGCTGAAACTTGCCACGCTGGATGTCACGTCGGCCGGAGCAGTTAGCCCACGTCCATGATAATTTATAGGAATGCCCCCTCCCGTTGTATGCTGAAATAGATCATCGTGTAGCCCGTCCAAATCCCTCGCCGTCTCTGTGTTCGCTTCGCAACAGCCAATTCCCTAGCAACACTCCACTGTTCTTTCCCCAAAATCCACTCTCGACTGAATCCAACAAACATGGAGATGAGAGGTCGGTATCCAGCCCCTCTCGATGCCATGACGTGACGTCCTCGTCGACGAAATGCCAACCCCTTCTCGTGGGTGCATGGCCCATGGGCGTCGACGCTGGCGGTCACAACGATGGCTGGGTGAGCGGCTATAGTGACGAATGGAGGGTGACGAGCTTCACTTAGGCCTCGAAAAGAAAACCGAGGTGCTTTTCCATTCGCAATTTCTGATGTCGTTCTGCAGTATGTGATCTTTGAGCGGAACAAAACAAATTTTGATGTTGGGTGTAGGTTTCTGATGTCGTTTTGTAGTATGAAACATGTTCTTAGAGTGTGTACGGAAGTATTGGATGCTGGGAGTTTTCAAATTATCTACTCCCAGCTCTTTTTGAGGACTGTGTGTTGGATTATTGCTATATTTGAGGGGAGGGGGGTGCATATACCAGAAGTGATTGGCGCGTGCCTCTCATCCGACGTGACAGGTTTTGAACTAGTTTGTATCAATTTGTTCCCGTCAAACAAGTTTTGGGGGCTAATTGAGTCATTTTGCAAGATTTTGTATGAAATTGTACCCGCACTGCAAGTTTATGTACAAGTAGTGTAATTAACTCGATGCAAAATGTATTTTTTTATAATGGCCTTATATAAGGAAATGGGGGGAGTACATGCGATGGCGGTAGAAGGGCAAGTGGCTGTAGCAAGTTTGTGCGCGTGGCGGGGCGGGCAGCGTTGCCCGCCTGCGTGTCACGGGGTTACACACATGCACATGCTTGTTCTCGTGGAGGAGGAGGCCGTTGCAGTGATCCAGGACCCTACGGTGGCGAGTCAATTGGCCAGGGAGTGAAGCGAACCAGCTGGCATCGATAGAGGGCTGGCTGCTGCGGAAGAAGAATCCGGACCTTCGCACCTTGATGTAGTTGACGAAGATGCCGTGCACAGAGCGCGGCACGAGGTGCGCGACCGCGAGGAGCAGCTCGTGGGTGTCCACGGGCGGCGCACCAGTGCTTGCAGACGCTCCGGCACACCGCGAGACTCCGTGGAGGAACGCGGCGGAGGATGTCCGCGAGCAATTCATCGGGGAGATCTTCCATGGCTGGCTGCTATTATGCCACGTGCTGTGGGGTTAGGGTTTGGATGTTGCCTGCCGGCGGCGGCGGCATATAGCTTTGGTTCAGCCCAATCGGCCAATCCTGAGGCCAAAAAGCCCGTCCCGTGTGTGTTGGAATTAGGCACGCTGTGATGTAAGTACGTGTTCATGTAACACTAGGACAATCACCAATACGTATAGACTTAGGACTAACTCTAGGTGCTGTATATAATCCGCGTGTAATAATCTCCGATCAAAAGAAACAGAAAACGCATGCACCATGCATTACGACGACAAACATTAATTGCCTGCTCGGAGAACCACAATTTGAGCTGATATTTGATGTCCTCGATGATGGCATTCGGTGAGAAATCCACCTTTCTCAGGTCTAGAGCTTCCCGGAGTAGCTGCGAGTCAGTTTCGAACGTCACACGAAGAGCTCCGACTTCAGCCGCCAAAGAGACCGCTTCGGACATGGCAATTACTTCCGCCGCAAAAGGATCGACAGTATGCTCCGTACGTCCAACACGAGCCAACAACACTTCTCCTGTGTGATCTCTGATCACCGCTCCCCATGATACAAAAGATTCGCCTCGAGTAAAAGCCCCATCAAGGTTGATCTTCACTCGATCTTGCTCGGGCGGCTGCCACTTGCATTCCATACTTCTTTGTTTTCCCCATGAACAACTGCATAAACTCTAGCGTGTTGGTAAGCACACGTCTAGTGAGATCCGGCACTGGAATAGGCAATTCTCCCTCCCGCACTTTGTTTCTGTTATCCCACCAATGCCACCAAAAAGTAAGGACCTGAACTCGCATTTTCTCATCTAGGTCCCATAGAAAGTCCTGCATTGCATGCACGGACGTAATTTGCTCCAGCTCAACTCGGATTCGCTCAAGATGCATATCCCTCCAGGCTTCCTTCACCGATTTACATTTGACAAACAGGTGAGCCCCATCCTCATCCGCTAGACCACAGAAGAGACATTTTGTGGACACCAGCCTGACTCGCCGCCTGCTCAGATTTGTTCGTAGCGCTAGAGATTCATGCTTGATCCGCGAGGTGAACATCTGTATTTTCCGTGGACAAGGTAGCTTCCAGATTCTCTTCCAAGACTGATCGTGGCTTGCGTCGAGGATGCCGGCGGGTATAGAGCTGCTACTCGGAGTGCCACCTCGGTTCTGTTTGTCAATCTGCACCTGCAGTTTGTAAGCACTCGGACTGAATGATTTCCTTGCTTGTCAAAATGCCAGGCCATGAAGTCATCTACTCCCTCTCGGATCAGGATTTGAAGAATGTGGCGAGCATCGTCCGCCCAGAAAGTATCTCTTATCAGGTACTCGTCCCATGTCCCTGTGAGGGGATTGATTAGTTCGCCGACATAGGTGAGTAAGCTATGTCCTCTTGGTGTAATAACAGTCCGAGACCAGGCCCTGGGTATCCATGGATCGGACCAAATGTTCACCGTCGTGCCGTTCCCTATCCACCATATATACCCTTGTTTGATTAAGTCCAGACATGTTAAGATGCTACGCCAAGTATAGGATATACCATCTCTTGGTACCGCCTTAAGGATGTCAGAATTTGGGAAGTGTCGTGCTTTCAGAATCCTGCCGCACAAGCTGTCTGGGTTCTATAGTAGACGCCAGCCTTGACGGGACAGCATCGCGATGTTGAAACTGTGCATGTCCCGAAAACCTAGACCACCCTGTGCTTTCGGTTTTGTCAAGGTCGCCCAACTCAACCAGTGCATTGTGTTCTCCTTATCCTGGTGACTCCACCAAAACTTCCCTATGAGTGTGTTGAGCTCTTGGCAGAAAGTTTTGGTAAGATCAAAACACGACATAGGGAAGGTCGGGATCGCCTGCGCCATAGCTTTCACCAAGGTCTCCTTTCCACTCTTCGCCAATAGCCGCTCTGTAACACTCCAAAATTTTTGGAATTGGTTTTCATCAAATTCTTTATTCTCTTGGAAGAAGGTTATTTAATTTTCTCTCAAAAACCCCTCCTTCTCAAATCTTTTATGACAAAAGATTTTTGTGTCCTTCTGTCTTGAGAGTTTTCACCTTGTGTTGGCTCAACCCAAATAATTTTGGATGGTTTTGAAAATTTCTTTTTACTAGAAAGCATTCCTATAGAACCATGGGCTTATTCTCTCCCATTCAAAACTTTGCTTTTGCCATGACACCTAAAGAAATTCTTTCTTCCAAAACCCTCATTCCCACCTTGGGTCAAGTATAAGCATCAAATTCCAGTAGGTTTCAACCTCCTTTAGTTTTATTTCAAATTATTTTTCACTCAAAACAATTTCTGTCTTTTATTTTAGACCTTTGTGATTTACAAAGGAACTACTGGTTTCCCTTTGAGTTTTGATTCCAAACAAACTCCCCTGACTAGTCCTTAGTACCCTCAACCTGGATCCATCAAGATCTGCTGGTCCATAGTTCAAAATTTTCAAAATTTGCTTGCTGCAAGTTTGGACCAGATTTGCCATTTTTGGTGAAATTCATACTTTCTCTCTTCCTAAAAATCTGTGGAAATCCAGACAGCCTCTAGATGCATCAAGAGACCAACTCACAAAAGATCATCTCAAGAAAAATTCTGCAAGTGTTTGAATCATTTCATAAAACAGTTGGTGTGCACTGTTTTCTGTCAAAATTCAGAAAAGTTTAGTGAGGATTCAGTCGACAGTGTTGTTCCCGTCATACCGCCGCGTCAATCTCGCCAGTGTCTGCATTGGCGCCTTGCTCACTGCTCCTCTCCCTTATCCAGAGCGCTGCATGCTTGCCTGGCCGGTTGCGAGCATCGATGGCGTCGTGGCCTGCCTGCGCCGGCGTCTTCCGCGGCGGCAGAGCCACCCGTGGCGGCCAACAGGGGCACCCTGCAAAATGGTGCCGTTCGGCACCGCCCAAGCCACCAGAGAGCTCCGCGTGGCCATCCCCTCCCCTGTGCACGCTGCAGCACCGTCACCGTGGCCTGAGAGGCACAGAGCGCGCTCTTTGCCGCCCACGTGCCCGCACAGCCGTTCCGTTGAGAGAGTGCAGTAAACGCCCAAGTCTTGCTAAGCTCAGCATCAGGATGGAACCAGTAGACCATCACGTCGATGCCCAGACACTTAAGCCACCTGTTCGGCCACGGCCTCGCCGTAATCACTCACCAGACTTATCCTGTTTGCGGCAACCGCCTCGGCCCGGCTATAAATAGCGGCCCCGAGCTCGCATTCGACCCTGCACCTCTCCACCATCTCACCAGACCTTGCCCAGCCACTAGAAGGACCTCGAGGAGTCCTTCTTCCCCAACTCCGGCCGCCCCGATCCGTTTCGGGCTCCGGCAACTCTCTCTCTGGTGAGAGCGCCTCCACCTCCCTAGTCATGCCAGTAGTCTCCTAACGCACCTAGACGCCTAACCCCCACTTCAATCTGACCTCCGCAGCTCTCCCCGGCAAGATCCACCACCGCCCGAGCCACTGTCCGTCGGAGAGAAGGCCACCGTCGGCGTGGTACTCGCCGACGTCCAACTCCACCACCCACAGACGCGGAAGAGCACCGTGAGTCTGTAGGTACCTTTCCCTCCCCCTACCTCGCCGTGGATCGGCGCAAGCGACCACCGCGGCTCTCGGGCGCCGGCTCACTCTGTTTTTCCTATTCGAATATTTGAACGTGACGGGTGGGACCCTCTCGTCAGCCTCTCAGTTCTAATCAAACCGTTTTTCTGGAAAAAGCCTTCGGGCAAAATACGCTTTCCCTTTTCAGCTGGCGTATTTCTTACTGAAGCGTTTTATCTTTTTATAATCAAGCCCGTGGAAACTTTGTGTTTCATTACAAACAAGTCCCTGGACAAAAACCTTAATAACTTTTAAACAAAAGATGATTTTGAGTTGATTCTTTTCTGTCCTCTTTATTTTTCTGTCTAGTTTTTATCATATTTATTTGAAAAATATTTCAGACAACTTTTATGTGTGCACGGTATTTATATTAGTATCCGGTTTATTTTATTCGTAGATACCGAAGGAGGTGACGGAGCCGCGAACTTCACCGAGCTAGACTCCGACTACTCCGAACCAGGCAAGCATGTTTGAACCTTTGATATGATGAGTGCTTTGAATGTTTGCTTGAGTAGTTTTTTCTCATGGCATGTTTAAATAAGCATTTTGTGGGTGTTATATTTCATGCAAGATAAGCTCAGTGTGAGCTTCGAAAGTTGATGGTGAGCCAACCTGATCATGTGGTGACATGATAGGTTGTAAGCTGGTATTGTTGAAGCATGCCAGTCAACCGTTTAACTCTGGTGTTAACGTGGATCAAGTCATGATCCCGTTCGTCTCCTGTTTGGTACTGTCACATGTCTTCTGCAAAGAATACGGTTTACTCAGTTGCAAACCTCTTTCCTTGTACACACCAAATAGAGGGGCCGGGATGAGGGTTCCATGGCCCTGGATTAAAGCCCGTCATCCGGTCAGGGGGCATGGGTGTTTCCGGTTGGGACCGAGAGGGGGGCACCCCTTAGAGGGCGCGGTATAAATTTGATCCCATGCTATTCGAGGTTGTAGCCTCCCCGTCTTAAAGTTTTTCGTGAACGTTGCCTAGGGTGATTTCGGGCAGCGGGATGTGGAATGGGTGTATACTGGTTAGTTGTGTTTCTGCTAAAATGCCGTAAACGGAACTAGTCCTTTGTGACTACTAAAATCTGTTGGTTGTGGTTAAAGAGTACAAACTCTGCAGAGTTAAAACCATTCGAGTAACCATGTCTATGGTCAAGCGTCAGTCTCCGTGTCAGTCTCCGTGATAGTCTCTAGTGATTTAATATTGCTCTAAGAGTGGTAGACCGGCCGAATGTTTTTCTGATAAACGAACCAACCAGTTATTCTGTACTAAATGTTTCCTTGAGATGGTTTACCTTCAAGATACTACTTGGTTTCGAATGATCATATAAGCCCTTTATGTGATGTCGCTCAGACGTCCGACTGTGGCATTCTCGTTATTTACTTTGATATAAGCCCTTTATGTGATGTCGCTCAGACGTCCGACTGTGTCATCGTTGTTATTTACTTTGGATATAAGCCCTTTATGTGATGTCGCTCAGACGTCCGGCTGTGACAT
>LR738710.1:105744132-105773133 GCA_902687465.1 Secale cereale
CATGTGATGTCGCTCAGACGTCCGACTATGGCATCGTTGTTATTTACTTTGGATATAAGCCCTTTATGTGATGTCGCTCAGACGTCCGACTGTGGCATTCTCGTTATTTATTTTTGATATAAGCCCTTTATGTGATGTCGCTCAGACGTCCGACTGTGCCATGTTTATTCATTTTTCCTTTCGAGGCCTCGCTTCAGACACTCGATCGGTATTCTTTTATTTCCTCGGGATTTCGGGAGGACTACCGCCTGACTTCCTTTTATTTAACATACAACGTGAATTTATTCTCTGAGTACATATTGCTAGTCTGCTCATATGCATCATGTTTGCATTTGTTATATCTTATGTCCGAACTGTCTTGCGAGTACATTCAAAGTACTCACCTAGCTTATTGATTTGGCCAGATATGACGAAGGCGATCTCATGGATGAAGAGTTCGATAGCGAGTCCGACGCCTAGAGGAGTCCCAGTCAGTCTCTTGCGATCCTGGAGTTGGTCACTATAAACGCTTCCGCTACCCCAAATAAATTCATCGAGTCTCACTCCGACACTCGATGAGCTGTAAGATATTGGAGTCGTGTCACCCACTACACTGTGACATATCCACCACCACTTTTATTATGAGTCAGTAGTTATGCCACCCTACCCTTGTATCATATCCGCCTTTATGTATAATATCGGCGTGCTTGTAATAAATTTTTGAGCAGCCTCGGCTCAACCTTGTATAATATTCAGTACTCTGGAATTCTGTATCAAGCACTTGTCTACCAGTAAGAAGGATTCTTCTACACTGGTCTGATTAAAGGTTGGTTTCTCAGTAAATGTTTTACTGGAAAACCGGTCCTGACAACCTTGGTACCAGAGCCAAGCTGACTATAGGAAGCCACTAGGTGCGATCGCTAATCGGTTATTAGCGTATTGAGTGCTATTTTAGCATTTTTACATTTGTAGCAGTTTTCTGTTGGTCATCATAAATTTATGATTTGACTCTTCGGAATTTTTGTCTACTTTTGTAGATGGCCGGCAGCGACTGTGAGTCACAGGTGTTCGCCAATATACTTGAGGGGTTTATCAAGCTCCTCGTCTC
This sequence comes from Secale cereale, assembly GCA_902687465.1. Lineage (NCBI taxonomy): Eukaryota > Viridiplantae > Streptophyta > Magnoliopsida > Poales > Poaceae > Secale > Secale cereale. Next base: position 105,745,220 of record LR738710.1, read on the forward strand.
CATCACCAAGGTCGTGATCGGGACATCGACTCGTCCGGAGTTCACACTCTACCAGCACAAGATTAGCGACAGCGTGTCGATGCACCAGGCCGCGGTGCAATTCAATGGAGGGCGTTCTGAGTCACGCCGCTTCCGATTTGTGGGAAGGGCCATGCCTACGGAAAGGCATGCCATGCAGATGGCTGCCCGTGAGGCGATAGCTCGTCTCCGGGATGCTCTTCCTTCAATGAAGTCTCGTCGCTACCGCTACCTCCCATGCCACGTGCCTTACACCTGTTATTATGCGTTCGCTTGCGCAAGGGGAGAGCGTGATGAGGCTATCGAATCGTTGGTTGAGTACCTCAAGGCTCTTGAGGCAGCTTTTGATAACCTCGTGGACGACTTGGTGGCTGCTCGTATGGACTTAGTTCAGAGCGGTTCCGCCAATAGGAGGGAGCTCCTCCATACATCACCACCACTGACATATGTCTCGTCCTCAGCATCCTACGCACCTGCCATCTTAGCCACCGCTCGCCGCCTACCTACCACTGAGGAGTTTGACCAAGTCATTGCTCCTACTCCGATCAGAGCTGCACCACCTGCCGCACCCGCACCAACTCCTCGACCCAGCGTTTTGCGCCTGGAACCTATTAGTGAGGAGGAGGTTGAGTCTCCATCTCCACTGGGCCTTACCCTCGGCAGGCCGAGGGAAGTCTTCACCATCTCCGACTAAGTACGCCTGTCCGCCGTGCGATGTGTCCGCTTGTATGATACGTTTATATGTAAAATAGGTTGGTGAGAAGTAGTTTGTGTGCGCATCATGTAGGAACTCGGAGAAGTGCACTAGCCTAAATAACATGTCAGGAATGTGTACGTGCATCCTGAGTGATGTATTGTATAATTATAACTCGCGTGTAAGATATGTACTCAGCGGTCCTTCTCCATGCGCAATCAAGTATTTTATATAAAAAAATCCCTGGAGTTCGTAAATTTTCTACATTTGCAAAACGATTTGTTTATTTTTGCCACTCAGTTTTTCTCATGAGTTCTGCAAAAATACCCCAGAGTGGAAAATGACTCGTCCCTGGACTCGTTCCATGCCAAGTCCGCCGGAGGAAAATTATGGTACCCAGACAAGTAATAATTTCACGCAAGGACAATCAAGTCAGCAGGGCAGTGAGACAACATTTTCTCAAGTATGCCGCCTTTATGAGCAAAGCCAGCAGCAGCACCAAGAAATGATGAACCATGTTATCAATATGGGAAATCACCGTGAACCATATCAGGAACATTCAAAATTGTCTGAACTACAGAAGACACGTCCGCCAACATTCTCTCACACTAATAGACCTCTCGAGGCCGATGATTGGCTTTGAGACATTGAAAGGAAATTAATTATTGCACAATGTTCGGACCGTGAAAAGGTACTTTATGCACCACACTACCTCACTGGAGCAGGTGCATCATGGTGGGAAAATTTCCTACACATGCACCCCAACGAGAATAATATCACCTGGGAAGAATTTAAAGAAGGTTTTCATGGGGCGCACATCCCTAGAAGCATTATGAAGATGAGAGAAAAGGGAGTTTGATGACCTCAAGCAGAGAGGCATGACAATGACTGAGTACAATAGCCAGTTTACTCAATTATCTCGTTATGCCAACGAAGAGCATATGACTGAATATAAAAAGATGGAAAAATTCCTGGATGGTCTGGCACCCGCACTTAAATGCCAGCTGGTCGTGCACACTTTTCCTGATTTCAAGACACTTGTGGACAAAGCTATTACCTTGGAAAATGAGCGCCACAACTTGGAGGATATTCACAAGCGCAAAAGGGATAAGACTACTCATACTCGCAACAACCGGAACATGACTGATTTTCAGAAAAATGGGGCGAACAAATCCATGACCAATGACCCACGCCCGCACAAAAAATTTCATGCAAGGGACAATGATTTTACGTATCGCCCAGGCGTTACTTGCTACACTTGTGGGGAAGAGGGACACTATGCCAAACAGTGCCCAAAACCAAGAAACTCGGCCCCAAAGCCGAACAACAGTGGAAACAATTTAGCCCCCAAGCGTAACAACTTCAACCCCAATAACAACCACAAGAAAGGTCACCTGAACCATGTGACCAAGGAGAAAGCACAGGATGCCCCGGATATCGTACTCGGTACGTTCCCTGTCAACACAATACCTGCCACGGTTTTGTTTGATTCTGGAGCTTCTCATTCGTTCATTTCAAAGAACTTTGCTTTGCAACATGATTTTTCGATGCTTCCCTTGGGATAATCAATGACCATCAAGTCCCCCGGAAGTAAGCAAATCACTCAAAGTTACTGCCAAGGTGTGATTATTGAGATTGAAGGACTAAAGTTTCAGGCAAACCTCATCATATTGGAAAATAAGGGACTGGATGTTATCCTAGGTATGGACTGGTTAACCACCAACAAAGGATTTATCGACTCCTTCAATCGGACTGTAATTCTTACTCATCATCATGGGAAGACGATAAGAGTTGCAGCCCAAGAAAGACCAGTATCATGGCAACCAAGATTGAACAAGGTAGACACCTCAGAGTTAAGCAAAGTTCCAATAGTATGTGAGTTCCCGGATGTATTTCCCGAAGAACTGCCAGGCATGCCACCAGACAGGGAAATAGAGTTTATTATTGAGCTAGCACCTGGAACCACCCCCATTTACAAGAAGCCATACAGAATGGCACCCTCCGAATTGGTAGAATTAAAGAAGCAAATAAAATAATTACTGGACAAAGGATTTATACGGGCCAGCTCCTCATCTTGGGGTTCACTAGTATTATTTGCCAAGAAAAAGGATGGGACACTGAGATTGTGTATAGACTATCGAGCACTCAACATGGTCACCATCAAAAACAAATATCCGATGCCACGGATAAATGATTTATTTGACCAGCTCGCACAAGCCAAGGTTTTCTCAAAAATTGATTTAAGGTCGGGGTATCATCAATTAAAAGTACGGACAGAAGATATCCCGAAGACAGCATTCACCTCCAGATACGGACTATATGAATTTACAGTAATGCCGTTTGGACTGACAAATGCCCCCGCATATTTTGTCCACCTCATGAACAAAGTGTTTATGAAATTCATGGACAAATTTGTTGTGGTGTTTATTGATGACATCCTGGTATACTCTAAGACACCAGAAGAACACGCTGAACATCTCCAAATTGTACTAGGAGAATTAAGGAAACATCAACTTTACGCCAAATTCAGCAAATGTGAATTTTGGTTAAGACAGGTTGGTTTTCTAGGCCATGTATTGACACAAGAAGGTGTTGCTGTGGACCCAGAAAAAGTCAAGGCCGTACTTGGCTGGAAACCACCGGCCAACGTAACAGATGTACAAAGTTTCCTAGGAATGGCTGGATATCACCGAAGGTTTATTGAGGGATTTTCCACCATAGCAAAACCAATGACACAATTACTCAAGAAGGATAAGAAATTTGTGTGGACCGAAGCTTGTGAGAAAAGCTTCCAAGAACTCAAAAGGAAATTAACAACAGCCCCAGTATTGGTTGTACCAGACATACACAAAAGTTTTGAAGTGTATTGTGACGCATCCCGAAAGGGCCTCGGATGCGCACTGATGCAAGAAGGCAAGGTAGTCGCATACGCTTCCAGGCAACTACGAAAGCATGAAGAAAATTATCCTACTCGCGACTTAGAATTGGCAGCAGTCATTCATGCACTCAAGGAGCGGAGGCACTTTTTGCTTGGGAATCGTTGTGAAATATATACGGACCATAAAAGCCTCAAATATATTTTCACGCAACCAGAACTCAATTTACGACAACGACGCTGGTTGGAATTAGTGAAAGATTATGATGTTGGCATTCACTATCATCCAGGAAAGGCGAATGTAGTGGCAGATGCTCTCAGTCGTAACCCCAGCTCGGACAACGGCAGTCTACAAAACTTGAGGCCTGAGTTTCAGCAGGAGTTCGCCAAACTCAACTTGATGATGGTCACCGAAGGCGATGTGTCAAATTTGGAAATAGAGCCTACCCTAATGGAACAGATTAAGAAGGCTCAGCATGGACACCCCAGCATCGAAGGCATAAAAATAAAAGTGAGTCTGGGCAAGGCCTCAGAATTCGTCATAAACGGTGAGGGAATATTATGGTTCGGAGACAGGCTTTGTGTACCCAATATAAAAGACCTCAAACAGCAAATTCTAGCAGAAGGCCATACCGCTCCATATTCAATTCACCCTGGGGGGACCAAAATGTACAAGGACATTCAGGAAAGATTTTGTTGGCACGGTATGAAGAGGGATATAGCCACATGCATTGCATGTTGTGATTCATGTCAACACATTAAAGCCGAGCACCAAAAACCAGCAGGACTATTACAGCCAAACAAGATACCTGAGTGGAAATGGGACGATATTGGGATGCACTTTATTGTCGGACTACCTCGGTCACAACATGGAAATGATACCATATGGGTCATCATAGACAGATTAACTAAGGTGGCACACTTCATCCCAGTAAAGACAACCCACACCACCTAGAAGCTTGCCAAACTTTACCTCTCTCGTATAGTTTGCCTGCATGGAGTTCCGAAGACTATAATATCCGACAGAGGCACTCAATTCGTCTCTAAATTTTGGGATCATTTACAGCAGACTCTGGGAACGCAACTAGTATTCAGTACAACATATCACCCCTATACTGGAGGACAAACTGAACGTGTAAACCAAATTCTAGAAGACATGCTGAGGGCATGTGTTCTCACCTATGGGACCAGTTGGGAAGCAAGCTTGCCGTATGCCGAGTTCGCATACGACAGTAGTTACCAAGCCAGTCTGCAAATGGCACCTTTTGAAGCCTTGTACGGACAAAGATGCCATACCCCATTAAATTGGACAGAAACAGGAGACAGTCGTATCTTCGGCCCAGACATGCTCAAGGAAGCTGAGGAGAAGGTTAGACTAATAAGGGACCGACTCAAGACAGCCCAGAGCTGACAAAAGAGTTATTACGATCAAAAACATCGTGAAGTCAGCTTTGATCCCGGTGAAAATGTGTATCTACGTGTATCTCCTATGAGGGGCCTGCAACGATTCAAAGTCAAAGTAAAGCTAGCACCACGGTTTATTGGACCCTTTCGTGTAGTTGCACGGAGAGGCACAGTAGCCTACCAGCTAGACCTACCCAAAGAGCTGTCAGACGTCTACGACGTATTCCACGTCTCATAGTTGAGGAAATGTGTAAGCAACCCGGAGAAGCATGTATCGCATGAAAGCATTGATGTGCAACCAGACCTCACCTTAGGGAACGCCCAATAAAAATATTGGAGGAATCTGAAAGAAGGACCCGTCAGAAGACAATTAAGTTTCTCAAGGTTCAGTGGAGCAATCACACCGAGGATGAGGCAACATGGGAAAGAGAGGATTTTCTTCGGACAGAGTACCCACACCTACTTGAGGATCAGCTGAAATCTCGGGGATGAGATTTTTCCTAAGGGGGTAGGTGTTGTAACACTCCAAAAAAATTGGAATTTGTTTTCATCAAATTCTTTATTCTCTTGGAAGAAGGTTATTTGATTTTCTCTCAAAAACCCCTCCTTCTCAAATCTTTTATGAAAAGAGATTTTTGTGTCCTTCTGTCTTGAGAGTTTTCACCTTGTGTTGGCTGAACCCAAATAATTTTGGATGGTTTTGAAAATTTCTTTTTACTAGAAAGCATTCCTATAGAACCATGGGCTTATTCTCTCCCATTCAAAACTTTGCTTTTGCCATGACACCTAAAGAAATTCTTTCTTCCAAAACCCTCATTCCCACCTTGGGTCAAGTCTAAGCATCAAATTCCAGTAGGTTTCAACCTCCTTTAGTTTTATTTCAAATTATTTTTCACTCAAAAGAATTTCTGTCTTTTATTTTAGACCTTTGTGATTTACAAAGGAACTACTGGTTTCCCTTTGAGTTTTGATTCTAAACAAACTCCCCTGACTAGTCCTTAGTACCGTCAACCTGGATCCATCAAGATCTGCTGGTCCATAGTTCAAAATTTTCAAATTTTGCTTGCTGCAAGTTTGGACCAGATTAGCCATTTTTGGTGAAATTCATACTTTCTGTCTTCCTAAAAATCTGTGGAAATTCAGGCAGCCTCTAGATGCATCAAGAGACCACCTTACCAAAGATCAGCTCAAGAAAAATTCTGCAAGTGCCTGAATCATTTCATCAAACAGTTGGTGTGCATTGTTTTCTGTCAAAATTCAGAAAAGTTCAGTGAGGATTCAGTCAACAGTGCTGTTCCCGTCAGACCGCCGCGTCAATCTCGCCAGTGTCTGCATTGGCGCCTTGCTCACTGCTCCTCTCCCTTATCCAGAGCGCCGCACGCTTTCTTGGACGGTTGCGAGCGTCGGTGGCGTCGTGGCCTGCCTGCGCCGGCGTCTTCCGCGGCGGCAGAGCCACCCGTGGCGGCCAACAGGGGCCACCCTGCAAAACGGCGCCGTTCGACACCGCCCAAGCCACCAGAGAGCTCCGCATGGCCGTCCCCTCCCCTGTGCACGCTGTAGCACCGTCGCCGTGGCCTGAGAGGCGCAGAGCGCGCTCTCTGCCGCCGACCTTCCCGCACAGCCGTTCCGTTGAGAGAGTGCAGTAAATGCCCCAGTCTTGCTAAGCTCAGCATCAGGATGGAACCAGTGGACCATCACGTCGATACGCAGGCACTTAAGCCACCTGTTCGGCCACGGCCTCGCCGTAGTCACTCGCCGGACTTATCCCGTTTGCGGCAACCGCCTCGGGCCGACTATAAATAGTGGCCCCGAGCTCGCATTCGACCCTGCACCTCTCCACCATCTCACCAGACCTCGCCCAGGCACTGGAAGGACCTCGAGGAGTCCTTCTTCCCCAACTCCGGCCGCCCCGATCCGCTTCGGGCTCCGACAACTCTCTCTCTCTCTCTGGTGAGAGCGCCTCCACCTCCCTAGTCGTGCCAGTAGCCTCCTGACGCACCCAGACGCCTAACCCCACTTCAATTTGACCTCCACAGCTCTCCCCGGCGAGATCCACCACCGCCCGAGCCACCGTCCGCCGGAGAGAAGGCCGCAGTCGACGTGGTGCTCGCCGACGTCCAACTCCACCACCCACAAACGCGGAAGAGCACCGTGAGTCCGTAGGTACCTTCCCCCCTACCTCACTGTGGATCGGCGCCGACGACTACCGCGGCTCTCGGGCGCCGGCGCACTCTGTTTTTCCTGTTCGAATATTTGAACCTGACGGGTGGGACCCTCTCGTCAGCCTCTCTGTTCTAATCAAACCGCTTTCTGGAAAACGCCTTCGGGCAAAATACGCTTTCCCTTTTCAGCTGGCGTATTTCTTACTGAAACGTTTTCTGTTTTTATAATCAAGCCCCTAGAAACTTTCTGTTTCATTACAGATAAGTCCCTGGACAAAAACCTTAATAACTTTTAAACAAAAGATAATTTTGAGTTGATTCTTTTTCTGTCCTCTTTATTTTTCTGTCTAGTTTTTTATCATATTTATTTGAAAAATATTTGGGACAACTTTTATGCGCGCACGGTATTTATGTTAGTATCCGGTTTATTTTATCCGTAGATACCGAAGGAGGTGACGGAGCCGCGAACTTCACCGAGCTAGACTCCGACTACTTCGAACCAGGCAAGCATGTTTGAACCTTTGATATGATGAGTGCTTTGCATGTTTGCTAGAGTAGTTTTTTTCTCATGGCATGTTTAAATAAGCATTTAGTGAGTGTTATATTTCACGCAAGACAAGCTCCGTGTGAGCTTCGAAAGTTGATGGTTAGCCAACCTGATCATGTGGTGACATGATAGGTTGTAAGCTGGTATTGTTGAAGCATGACAGTCAACCGTTTAACTCCAGTGTTAATGTGGATCAAGTCATGATCCCGTTCGTCTCCTGTTTGGTACTGTCACATGTCTTCTGCAAAGAATACGGTTTAGTCAGTTGCAAACCTCTTTCCTTGTACACACCAAATAGAGGGGCCGGGATGAGGGTTCATGGATATGGATTAAAGCCCGTCATCCGGTCAGGGGGCATGGGTGTTTCCGGTTGGGACCGAGAGGGGGGCACCCCTTAGAGCGCGCGTTATAAATTTGATCCCATGCTATTCGAGGTTGTAGCCTCCCCGTCTTAAATTTTTTCATGAACGTTGCCTAGGGTGATTCCGGGCGGCGGGACGTGGAATGGGTGTGTACTGGTTAGTTGTGTTTCTGCTAAAATGCTGTAGACGGAACTAGCCTTTGTGACTACTGAAATCTGTTGGCTGTGGTTAAAGAGTAGAAACTCTGCAGAGTTAAAAACTTCGAGTAACCATGTCTATGGTCAAGCGTCAGTCTCCGTTTCAGTCTCCGTGACAGTCTCTAGTGATTTAATATGGCTCTAAGAGTGGTAGACCGGCCGAATGTTATTCTGGTAAATGAACCAACCAGTTATTTTGTACTAAATCTTTCCTTGAGATGATTTACCTTCAAGATACTACTTGGTTTCGAATGAGCATATAAGCCCTTTATGTGATGTCGCTCAGACGTCCGACTGTGGCATTCTCATTATTTACTTTGATATAAGCCCTTTATGTGATGTCGCTCAGACGTCCGACTGTGGCATCGTTGTTATTTACTTTGGATATAAGCCCTTTATGTGATGTCGCTCAGACGTCCGACTGTGGCATTCTCGTCATTTACTTTGATATAAGCCCTTTATGTGATGTCGCGCAGACGTCCGACTATGGCATTCTTGTTATTTACTTTGATATAAGCCCTTTATGTGATGTCGCTCAGCCGTCTGACTGTGGCATCGTTGTTATTTACTTTGGATATAAGCCCTTTATGTGATATCGCTCAGACGTCTGACTGTGGCGTTCTCGTTATTTATTTTTTATATAAGCCCTTTATGTGATGTCGCTCAGACATCCGACTGTGGCATGTTTATTCATTTTTCCTTTCGAGGAGTCGCTTCAGACACTCGATCAGTATTCTTTTATTTCCTCGGGATTTCAGGAGGACGACCGCCTGACTTCCTTTTATTTAACATGCAGCGCAAATTTATTCTCTGAGTACGTATTGCTAGTCTGCTCATATGCATCATGTTTGCATTTGTTATATCTTATGTCCGAACTGTCTTGCGAGTACATTCAAAGTACTCACCTGGCTTGTTGATTTGGCCAGATGTTGACGAAGGCGATCTCATGGATGAAGAGTTCGATAGCGAGTCCGACGCCTAGAGGAGTCCCAGTCAGTCTCTTGCGATCCTGGAGTTGATCACTATAAACACTTCCGCTACCCCAAATAAATTCATCGAGTCTCACTCCAACACTCGATGAGCTGTAAGATATTGGAGTCGTGTCACCCACTACACTGTGACATATCCACCACCACTTTTATTACGAGTCAGTAGTTATGCCACCCTACCCTTGTATCATATCCACCTTTATGTATAATATTGGCGTGCTTGTAATAAATTGTTGAGTAGCCTCGGCTCAACCTTGTATAATGTTCAATACTCTGGAATTCTGTATCAAGGACTTGTCTACCAGTAAGAAGGATTCTTCTACACTGGTCAGATAAAAGGTCGGTTTCTCAGTAAATGTTTTACGGGAAAACCAGTCCTGACACGCTCCTGCCATCCATGGACACGACCGCACATGCATCACTTAATATATGAGAAAGTGCGTCTACGGGACCTGCCAACATGTACTGGTATTCCAAGGTATCGGTCTTTCCAGTTTTCACTTGTGATCTGAACCGCTGACTTGACCTGATTTTTGACAGCTATGTCAGTGTTTGGCGAGAACATGATGGCAGACTTCTCTGTGTTGATACATTGCCCAGAACAGTTTTCATAGAGGTAGAGTATATCATGGAGGGCATCGGCCTCTTCCTGCTATGCCTTCAGAAATATCACCGAATCATCGGCGGACAACAAGTGTGAAACACTCGACGCATTTTGGCAGATTTTAACACAACTAATCCTTCCTTGTTCCTCAAATGCATGTAACAGTGTGGACAAACCTTCAGCACAGATCACAAAAAGGTAGGGGGATAGGGGATCCTCCTGTCTCAGCCCACGCGTTGGGATAAACTGTTCCGTGAGGGTTCCTTTCACATTGAATTGATAGCATACTGTTCTGACACACTTCATAATGAGATCCATCCACCTCCTCCAGAACCCCAGTTTAACTAGCATTGCCTCAAGGAAGCTCCATTCAACACGGTCATATGCCTTACTCATATCCGCTTTTATAGCAGCCACTCCCTCCTTGCCACTTCATTTGTTTCTCAGATAATGCGAGGCTTCATACGCAACTAGGACGTTATCAGTAATTAGCCTGCCGGGGATAAACACACTCTGATTTTCATAGATAATATCTGGAAGCACAATCTTTAGCCGATTTGCCAACACCTTAGACACCAGCTTATATAGGGCGTTGCACAAACTAATCGGACGTAAGTCTTTAATTCTGCTTGGGTCTTTTACCTTGGGTATGAGGACAACCACAGTGTCATTCCAGCCTTCCGGGATCGGCCCGCCGTTGATAACCACCAGTACTTCTTCCACGATGTAGTCACCCATGAAGTGCCAATTGCATTTAAAGACTATCGAAGGCATGCCATTCGGGCCCGGCGCTTTTAGGTCACCAATGTGATCCAGAGCAGCTTTCACCTCCTCTCGAGTAAACTCGGCATCCAACACATTAAGCATTGCGGTGGTGACCCTCGGATGTACCTTGTGAATGAGTTCTTCCACTCGGTTGCCTGACGAAGAGGTGAAGAGTTCCCGGAAGTAAGAACAGACATAATTAGTTAAATCACTCTCCTCTACTACCGACCCATCCTCCCTCCTAAGCTCCTTTATCTTATTTGCCTTCTTCATCACAAACGCCATGAGGTGGAAAAAACGTGTGTTCCTGTCTCCCTCCAGCAGCCACCACACATGAGCTCTTTGCTTCCACATGGTATTTTTCTTCTCCTCTAGCTCATTCACCAGGCATCTGAGGCTAGCTTCCTCCAGTATCTTCTCTTGCGACACCGCTTCCTTCATACAGTGCTCCAAGTCTGCTTCCGCCTTCCTCAATCTACCCTCCAGTGCACCCACCACTTCTTTGTCCCAAACCCGCATCTTCCCGCAATCTCCTTTAGTGCATGAGCCACACCTCCCTCCCTGCTACTCCAACTCCGCTCCCAGGCTTCTCTAATGACCTCCTCACAGCCCTCCTCCTAGAGCCATCTCGCCTCAAAACGAAAACCTCTATCTCGCCCTTTCCAGCTCCTGTCAAGCCCCTTCGTATTAACGATCACAGGCCGATGATCAGAGTGTCTTGGCATCCCATTCACCACTGCAAACTCTGGGAATTTTGTGCGCCACTTGTCATCGGCCGTGGATTTGTCCAATCTTTCACAGATGTACGTGCTCAACTCCTTGCTATGGTTCCTCCAGGTGAAAATGTCTCCCTCAAACCCCAGGTCTGCCAGCCCGCACACCTCAAGCGCCTCCCGAAAGCCTTCCATCACCCCTTGCGACCGATCGGCGCCCCCACCTTCTCTACGCCCGAGAGGATCTCGTTAAAGTCACTGAGGCATAACCAAGGTCGGTCCTGCTGGTGTTTCTGTTTGAGTAGCTTAAGTGTTCTACAAGTCTCCTTCTTCCTCTCCGTTGCTGACTCCCAGTACACTCCTGTTAGCCGCCAAATTGAGCCATCTTCCTCTGTAACATCAACATCGATATGTCCCCTACCATACGAACGCAGGGAGACGTTTAGCCCTTTCCTCCAGAACAACACAACTCCTCTACTCCTTCCCACCGGATTCCAGGCTATCATATTTGTCAGCCCGAGCATCCACCTAAACCTATATAACTCCTTCTCCGTGAGCCTCATCTCCGCCAAGAACAACACATCGGGATCCTCCACTCTCCCCATCTCGAGGAGTGATCGAACTGTTGGGCCGTTCCCAAGTCCCCGATAGTTCCAGCTGATAATTTTCATTGTGTCCGGCGGGGCTATCCTTAGAGCCCGGCCGATATCTCGTTGTGTTTTATGTTTCCTTTCTTCAACTCCTCTCCCGACACCGCCGTGCTATCCTCCATGCGCCTCCCCCATTTGCATCCTCCACCATTTCAGCATCCTCCCCCTCGTGGCCCCTCTTACTCCCCACAATATTCACGGAAGTTTGTCCGTGGGCTCGATTTTATCCTCACTCCTAGGCTTCCTGTGGAACTTCGACATTTTATGTGAACTAGGCTTTCCCGCCGTCCCCTTACTGCCTTCTTGCCCCCCATCAGTTTGCCCTTGCTCCATTGTTCCCTTCACCTCTGACCCACCTGCAACAACGACCACCTTTTTACCTATCTCCCTCCCAGCTTCCTTCTCTGACTCCCTTAGCGCTTATGCCTCTTGAACAGAGTTGTCCTTTGTGGTTGGATCTCCTTGTATCTTGGGTGTACTCTTGTCAAGTTTTTTCGGCTTACCCCCCGTGATTGTTCATGGCTTAGCAACTTTGCAAGGCTCGTCACTTCCTCCTCACCATCACCCCTACCTCCTTTTGTACCAGAATTCAGTCCCTCTCCCTTCCTCCATGTTAAGCTATCACTGCCGCTCCCGCTCCCCGATCTGCCCGTCGAGCGACTATGGCCAAATAATCTGCCTCCTCCCCCGCTGCCTCCTCTCCCCTCCAGTTGTGATCCTCCTCCCCATTGAACTTCCTTCTACCAATGTCAGCTCTCAACCAGGGACCGAATTGGGTGTCCTCTCCTTTCTTTTATTTGGTGGAGCACTCCTTTGAGACATGATCAATTAGGCCACATGTGTAGCAAAAATTAGGGAGGAACTCATATTCAAACCGACACCACAACACCTCCTCCTCATCTTCCTCCCTACCATCTATGCTCATCTTTTTCTTCCTCTTCTGAACTTCATTGCTATCTTCATCATCTAAAGTGAATCCCCACATGATTGGTTTTCCAATATTCATCCTGACCTTAACTCTTAAAAATTTGCCAATGGCTTTCCCGTCCACTCCAGCATCCGCCTCCACGAATCTCCCAATTATGTTCCCTATCTCCTCTGCCGACTCCTCGTGCATCATGCCAAGGGGTAGATTGAAGATTCTCACCCAGATTGGGATGCCATTAAACTCATAATCTTCAATTCTTTTTCCTGGATCATAATCCTCTACCACCACCAAATCTTTATCAAACATCCACGGACTATCTTCTAATGCCTTCCTCTTGCCGGATTCTTGCTTAAAGGAGAACACAAACCTATTGTCTCCGGCCTCCCTACAGTCAATCCCTTTAACCGGACACCAGATCCTGCCCTGGGATAAGCAAATCGCATCCGGATGAGCCGACTTTTCGGACACCACCCGCCCGACTGCCTGGTGATCCACCGCCTTCCCCTTCTCCTTCCCCACAAATCTGATCCTATATTGCCATCAAACTTTGTGGTCTCGCGTCTGTGCGTTCTTGTATAGTTGTGCACCATCGACCGATCTAGCCGGCGCAAGTGCATGCATGTGCTAGCTTCGCACGTGAAAATCAATCTGCCCGTGTGCCTGTCTGCTTGGTCATACCTACCTTCTGATATATACGTGCGCGTTTCTAGCCTTAAGCACCGGCTGGAGCTGCGTATCGGGAAGTCAGCTTTTTTTAGAAAACTTTTAATCTATTCATCTTCAATTATGTCAGTACAACGAATGCCAGAAATAACAAAAATTACATCCAGATCCATAGACCACCTAGCGACGACTACAAGCACTGAAGTGAGTCGAAGGCGCGCTGCCGTCATTGTCCATCCCTCACCGAAGCCGGACAAAACTTGTTGTAGTAAACAATCAAGAAGTTGTCGTGCTAAGGCCCCATAGGACCAGCGCAGCAGAACAACAACCTTCGCCGATGAAGAGTAGCATAAATCAAAAGAATCCAACCAGAAAACACATGAACGTAGACGAACTACGACCAAATCTGAGCAAATCCACCAAGACAGATCCATCGGAGACACACCTCCAGACGTCCACCGATGATGCTAGACACACCATTGGAATGGGGTTAGGCGGGGAGAACCTTATTCCATCTTCCGAGAGCTGCCGCCGTCTCGTGGGACGGGTCGAAGGCACGCAGTATGAACACCGGCGACGCTCCGCCCCGGCGCCTGCTACTTCTCGAGCTTGCGTTGTATTCCCTCGAAGAGGAAAGGGTGATGCAACATAGTAGTGTAAGTATTTCCCTCAGTTTTTGAGAACCAAGGTATCAATCCAGTAGGAGACCACGCGCGAGTCCCTCGCACCTGCACAAACAAATAAGAACTTCGCAGCCAACGCGATAAGGGTTGGTCAATCCATTTACGGTCACTTACGAAAGTGAGATCTACTAGATATGATAGTTTGATATTTTTGGATATAAGAACAAAAAGTAAAAACAACAAAGTAAAGTAGATTGTAGATTGATATGTTTGAGAATAGACCCGGGGGCCATAGGTTTCACGAGTGGCTTCTCTCATGATAGCTGATTTCTACGGTGGGTGAACGAATTATTGTCGAGCAATTGATAGAAAGGCGAATAATTATGAGAATATATAGGCATGATCATTATATATAGGCATCACGTCCGTGACAAGTAGACCGAAACGATTCTGCATCTACTACTATTACTCCACACATCAACCGCTATCCAACATGCATCTAGAGTATTAAGTTCATAAGAACAGAGTAATGCTTTAAACAAGATGACATGATGTAGAGGGATAAACTCAAGCAATATGATATAAACCCCATCTTTTTATCCTCGATGGCAACAATACTATACGTGCCTTGCTGCACCTTCTCTTACTGGGAAAGGACACCACAAGATTGAACCCAAAGCCAAGCACTTCTCCCATTGCAAGAACTATAGATCTAGTAGGCCAAACAAAACCAATAATTCAAAGAGACTTGCAAGGATATTATAATCATACATAAAAGAATTCAGAAAAGAAACAATTATTTCTCGTAGATAATCTTAATCATAAGCCCACAATTCATCGAATCTTAACAAACACACCACAAAAAGATTACATCAAATAGATCTCCTCGAAGACCAAGGAGAACTTGGTATTGAGATCCAAAAAGAGAGAAGAAGCCATCTAGGTACTTACTATGGACCCGAAGGTCTGTGGTAAACTACTCACAACTCATGGTGAGGCGATGGTGTTGATGTAGAAGCACTCCGTGGAAGATCCCCCCTTCGGTGGAGTTCCGAAACAGGCCCCAAGATGGGATCTCATGGGAACAGAAGGTTGCAGCGGTGGAATTAGGGTTTTCTCTGTTGCTTCGATGTTTTCAGGGTACATGGGTATATATAGGAGGAAGGAGGGCATCGGGGGAGCAACGTGGGGCCCACGAGGCAGGGGGCGCGCCCCCACCCTCGTGGACGCCACGTGTGCCCTATCCCGTAGTTCTTAAGTCTCCCGTGAGGATATCGCTCCAAAAATATCTCTCCCGGAGGTTTCATTCCGTTTGGACTCCGTTTGATATTCCTTTTCTGTAAAACCCTGAAATAGGGAAAAAACAACAATCTGGACTGGGCCTTTGGGTTACTAGGTTAGTCCCAAAAATAATATAAAAGTGTATAATAAAGCCTATTAAAGATCCAAAACATCATAAATAATAGGATAGAACAATAAAAAATTATAGATACGCTGGAGACGTATCAAGCATCCCCAAGCTTAATTCCTCCTCGTCCTCGAGTAGGTAATTGATAAAATTAGAATTTTTGATGTGGAATGCTAACCAACATAATTTTCAATGTAATTCTCTTTATTGTGGCATGAATATTCAGATCCAGAAGATTAAAGACAAAAGTCTATATTGACATAAGAAATAATAATACTTCAAGCATACTAAAAAAGCAATCATGCCTTCTCAAAATAACATGGCTAAAGAAAGTTATCCCTACTAAATCATATAGTCTGGCTATTCTCCTTCTTCATCGCACAAAATATTAATATCATGCACAACCCCGGTTTCAGCCAAGCAATTGTTTTCATACTCACTTTTTTTCAAACCTTTCAACTTTCACGCAATACATGAGCGTGAGCCATGGATATATCACTATAGGTGGAATAGAGTGGTGGTTATGGAGAAGACAAAAAGGAGGAAGATAGTCTCACATCGACTAGGCGTATCAACGGGTTATGGAGATGCCCATCAATAGATATCAATGTGAGTGAGTAGGGATTGCCATGCAACGGATGCTCTAGAGCTAAAAATGTATGAAAGCTCAACAAAAGAAACTAAGTGGGTGTGCATCCAACTTGCTTTCTCATGAAGACCTAGGGCATTTGAGGAAGCCCATCGTTTGAATGTACAAGCCAAGTTCTACAATGATAATTCCCACTAGTATATGAAAGTGACTAAACATGAGACTCTCTATCATGAAGAACATGGTGCTACTTTGAAGCACAAGTGTGGAAAAGGATAGTAGCATTGTCCCTTTTCTCTTTTTTTCTTTTTCTTTTTTTTCATTTTTTCTTTTTTTGGGCCTTTCTTTTTCTTGGTCTTTCCTTCTTTTTTTCTTTTTGGGACAATGCTCTAATAATAATGATCATCACACTTATATTGATTTACAACTCGATATTACAACTCGATACTAGAACAAAGTATGACTCTATATGAATGCCTCCGATGGTGTACATAGATGTGCAATGAATCAAGAGTGACATGTATGAAAAATTATGCATGGTGGCTTTGCCACAAATACGATGTCAACTACATGATCATGCATGGCAATATGGAGTGTGTCATATGAACGGAACAATGGAAAGTTGCATGGCAATATATCTCGGAATGGCTATGGAAATGCCATGATAGGTAGGTATGGTGGCTGTTTTGAGGAAGGTATATGGTGGCTGTTTTGAGGAAGGTATATAGTGGGTGTATGGTACCGGCGAAAGTTGCGCGGTACAAGAGAGGCTAGCAATTGAGGAAGGGTGAGAGTGCGTATAATCCATGGACTCAACATTAGTCATAAAGAACTCATATACTTATTGCAAAAATTTACGAGTCATCAAAACAAAGCAATCAACGCATGCTCCTAGGGGGGAGGTTGGTAGGAGTTAACCATCGCGCGCCCCCGACCCCCACAAAAAGGATGACACTCTACAAATACCTCATGCTCTAACTTCGTCACATAGCGGTTCACCATACGTGCATGCTACGGGAATCACAAACTTCAACACAAGTATTTCTCAATTTCATAATAACTCCACTAGCATGACTCTAATATCACTATCCTCATATATCAAAACAATCATCAAGCATCAAACTTCTCATCATATTCAATGAACTTTGTATGAAAGTTTTTACTACATTTATCTTGGATGCCTATCATATTAAGACCAGTTTTATAACCAAAGCACATTACCATGCTGTTCTAAAAGACCCTAAAAAGGATATAAGTGTAGCATGAGAGATCAACAATTTCTACAAAATAAAATCACCACCGTGCTCTAAAAGATATAAGTGAAGCACTAGAGCAAATTGTTTAGCTCAAAAGATATAAGTGAAGCACATAGAGTGTTCTAACAAATTCTAGACCATATTTATCTATCTCAAAAAGGTGTGTCCAGCAAGGATGATTGTGGCAAAGTAACAAGGAAAGACTCAAATCATACATGACGCTCCAAGTAAAACACATATCATGTGGTGAATAAAAATATAGTCCTGAGTATTGTTACCGATAGATGAAGACGAAAGAGGGGATGCCTTCCCGGGGCATCCCCAAGCTTAGGCTTTTGGTTGTCCTTGAATTTTACCTTGGGGGTGCCCTGGGCATCCCCAAGCTTAGGCTCTTGCCACTCTTTGTTCCATAGTCCATCAAAGCAATACTCAAAACTTGAAAACTTCACAACACAAAACTTAGACAAAAATCTCGTGAGCTCCGTTAATATAAGAAAACAAACCACCACTCAAAGGTACTGTAATGAACTCATTATTTGTTTATATTGGTGTTAAACCTACTATATTCCAACTTCTCTATGATTCATATCCTCCAATACTACTCATAGATTCATCAAAATAAGCAAACAACACACGAAAAACAGAATCTGTCAAAAACAGAATAGTCTGTAGTAATCTGTAACTTTCGCATACTTCTGTAACTCCAAAAAATTGAAATAAATAGGTAAACGTGAGGAATTTTTCTATTAATCATCTGCAAAAAGAATCAACTAAATATCACTCTCCAGTAAAATCTGGTGACTATTCTAGTGAGCGCTAACGTTTCTGTTTTTTACAGCAAGATCATATAAACTTCACACAAGTCTTCCCAAAGGTTCTACTTGGCACAAACACTAATTAAAACACAAAACCACATCTAAACAGAAGCTAGATGCAATATTTATTCCTAAACAGAAGCAGAAACAAAGAAAATAAAATTGGTTTGCCTCCCAACAAGCGCTATCATTTAACGCCCTAGCTAGGCACGATACAAGGATAGATCTAGGTATTGCCATCTTTGGTAGGCAATCCATAAATGGCTCTTATAATAGATTCATAAGGTAATTTAATTTTCTTTCTAGGAAAGTGTTCCATGCCTTTCCTTAATGGAAATTGGAATCTAATATTTCCTTCCTTCATATCAATAATTGCACCAATCGTTTTAAGGAAAGGTCTACCAAGAATAATAGGACATGAAAGATTGCAATCTATATCAAGAACAATGAAATCTACGGGCACATAACTCATATTGGTAACAATAAGAACATCGTTAATCCTTCCCATAGGTTTCTTAATAGTAGAATCCGCAAGATGCAAATTTAAAGAACAATCATCAAGCTCATGGAAACCTAAGAAATCACACAAAGTTTTTGGGATAGTGGAAACACTTGCACCCAAATCACACAAAGCAAAGCATTCATGATCTTCAGTTTTAATTTTAATAGTAGGTCCCCACTCATCATAAAGATTTCTAGGGATAGAAACTTCGAATTCAAGTTTTTCTTCATAAGATTGCATCAAAGCATCAACTATGTGTTTGGTAAAAGCTTTATTTTGACTATAATCATGCGGAGAGTTTAGTACGGATTGCAACAAGGAAATACAATCAATCAAAAAGCAATTATCATAATTGAATCCCTTGAAATCCAAAGTAGTGGGTTCATCACCATGCAAAGTTTTAATCTCTTCAATCCCACTTTTAACAATTTTAGCATCAAGATCTAAAAACTCCGAATCATTGGGACACCTTTAATTAAAGTAGACTCATCTTCAGTCCTCTCTTTATCAAGATTCATACTAGAAAACAAGGATCTAATAGGAGACACATCAATAAATTTCAGATCTTCATCTTTATTTTCATGCTCTTACAGTTTAGCAGCCATCTTATTAACTAAGGTGGACTGTTTATCCGAAATTTGGGCTATTAAGTTCTCAAGATGAGCAAACTGAGATTTCAAACCATACAATTCTTTAGACATATCATCAAGTTCTTTATTCATGTGCTCCATAAAGCTTTTCTGTTATTTAAGCTCGTTTATGAAGAAATCATTGTGCTCAAATTGCACATATATAAAATTTCTAACATTATTTTCAATCTCCTCCAACCTCTTGAGGTGAGGGTCAACGATAGGGTGAGCCATAGTGACAAGCAAGCGAACCAACACAAAATCAAACAAGAAGCAAGCGAACGATAAACACACGGAAAAAAGAAGGGCAAATAAAACAGCAAGGGTGAAGTGGGGGAAGGAAAATGAGAGGCAAATAAATGTAATGCGAAGGATAAGGGTTTATGATAGGTACTTGGTATATGACTTTTGCGTAAGCCTCCCCGGCAACGGCGCTAGAAATTCTTCTTGCTACTTCTCGAGTTTGCGTTGTATTCCCTCGAAGAGGAAAGGGTGATGCAGCACAGTAGCGTAAGTATTTCCCTTTGTTTTTGACAACCAAGGTATCAATCCAGTAGGAGACCACGCGCGAGTCCCTCGCACCTGCACAAATAAATAAGAACTTCGCAGCCAACACAATAAGGGGTTGTCAATCCCTTTACGGTCACTTACGAAAGTGAGATCTGATAGATATGATAGTTTGATATTTTTGGTATTTTTGGATATAAGAACTGAAAGTAAAAACAACAAAGTAAAGTAGATTGTAGATTGATATGTTTGAGAATAGACTCGGGGGCCATAGGTTTCACTAGTGGCTTCTCACATGATAGCAGATTTCTACGGTGGGTGAACGAATTATTGTCGAGCAATTGATAGAAAAGCGAATAATTATGAGAATATCTAGGCATGATCATTATATATAGGCATCACGTCCGTGACAAGTAGATCGAAACGATTCTGCATCTACTACTATTACTCCACACATCGACTGCTATCCAGCATGCATCTAGAGTATTAAGTTCATAAGAACAGAGTAATGCTTTAAGCAAGATGACATGATGTAGAGGGATAAACTCAAGCAATATGATATAAACCCCATCTTTTTATCCTTGATGACAACAATACTATACGTGCCTTGCTGCCCCTGCTGTCACTGGGAAAGGACACCGCAAGATTGAACCCAAAGCCAAGCACTTCTCCCATTGCAAGAACTATAGATCTAGTAGGCCAAACCAAACCGATAATTCGAAGAGACATGCAAGGATATTATAATCATACATAAAAAAATTCAGAAAAGAACCAAATATTTCTCGTAGATAATCTTGATCATAAACCCACAATTCATTGGATCTCGACAAACACACCGCAAAAAGATTACATCAAATAGATCTCCTCGAAGACCGAGGAGAACTTGGTATTGAGATCCAAAAAGAGAGAAGAAGCCATCGAGGTACTAACTATGGACCCGAAGGTCTATGGTAAACTACTCACAACTCATGGTGAGGCGATGGTGTTGATGTAGAAGCACTCCGTGGAAGATCCCCCCTTCGGCGGAGTTCTGGAACAGGCACAAAGATGCGATCTCACAGGAATAGAAGGTTGCGGCGGTGGAATTAGGGTTTTCTCTGTTGCCTCGATGTTTTCAGGGTACATGGGTATATATAGGAGGAAGGAGGGCATCGGGGAGCAACGTGGGGCCCACGCGGCAGGGGGCGCGCCCAGGGGGAGGGGCGCCCCCCCACCCTCATGGACGCCACATGTGCCCTATTCCATGGTTCTCAAGTCTCCCGTGAAGATATCGCTCCAAAAATATCTCTCCTGAAGGTTTCATACCGTTTGGACTCCGTTTGATATTCCTTTTCTGTTTGGACGCCACAACCCCAAGCGGAAGTAGAACGTACTGCCACACCCCCTGTTCTCGAGGAGAACGTGTCCGACCCTCCAGCTCCTGAAGTGGAGGTTATAAACTCAGAGGATGCCACCACCAACACTGAAGCCAATGACGTGGTCATGACTGAAGCTAATGTGGCACCTGAAATAGTGGTGCCTGATGTGATGGCGCCTAAAGCAAGTGCTGCGCCTGAAGCAAATCAGCAGCCTGAAGCCAATGCCTCTGTTCCTGTTCTGCCTCCAAGGCCCCATACAATTGAGCAAGCATACAACAAAGATGATCAGCTCATTACTGTCCGATGCCCCATTCTGACTCCACCACATACTACTGGACCGCATGCTGCTGGTCCTCAGTTTGATCATCATGTTGAGCATAGGCCACAAGTTCAGAAGCCTAAGCCAAGACTGCCAAGGTTTCCAGGTATTGCAACATCTCGAGGGTCATTCAATGCAAATAGCTTCACTGCGCACAACACCTTCTTTGACAGCGCCAAGAACCCATATTCCAAGCCAAGAATATCATCAGATAGGTTCTGGAGCCATCAACAGCGCAGTTATTACTCAAGAGTACTCTATGATCAAGGGCGCATTTTTCCTCATATGCGTCTTGACACTGAAGCTATTGCTGGTCTGCCTTGTCTGGAGGAAGCTCTTGATTGCTTCCGTGATGCTGTCATGCTCAATTTTGTAACTGACAAGGAGCATTGGAATGAAGATCTGCTTCTGCAATTCTATGCAACCCTCCACATTCGAGGCTACAGCAGGGATCTGAAGACATTGGTCCTTGAGTGGATGACAGGCAATGTCCATCATGAAGCCAAAGCCTTTGATCTCATTGAGCTTACTGGCCTGCCCACTCCAGGAGATTTGTATGAACCTGGCTGTCAATTGCACAATGAAGCCTTGGAGAGTATCTTTTAGAAGCGCAAGCCCAACATGAGCCAAATGCTAAGCATGATGAAGCCTCTGCCAAGTGATGCTGAATATCCTAAGGAATTCTTTGTTGAAGACCTAGAGTACCTGCCACGCACCATCTATCATATCATCAAGCGTACTCTATGGCCCGTCAAAGGACATTCTTCATCAGTCAAGCTTGAAGGCACCATGAAGACTTTGGTCTTCTATATCTTCAATGGCATCAGCTTCAATGCTCAAGATTTCTTCATTAGGCAATTGGCTATGTCTGGCTATGATCTGTTTGGTCTGAAATTCTATGCCCCATGGATTATGCGCCTCATCAAGCTGCATTCAGCTATCACCTATCAGCCCTCTGCTCTCAACCATCATATCTTCTTGCCTGAGGTTGATATGTCAGCTGAAGCTATATACCAAGAGCATGTTAGTCTTCACAATGCTGATCACCAGAGCTTCACTCAGCAAATTGAAGGAGTTCCAGCAGTCTCACGTATTTGTCCTCTGGCTGGCCGTACTCGTCTACCTCGACACGCTGAAACCGAAGCTACTGAGAGCACCATTGACCAAAGGCCTCAGAAGCGATCTCGTGTTCTCAATAACCGAGAGCTTCTGGTTGCCCTCCATCAGAAACAGGATACGCATCACTACTGGCTAAAGCGTCAGATGCAAAGCCTCTTGGTAGACGTAAATCGCATTCGCAATCTTGCCATCAAGAATGCCTTTGTTGCTCATGAAACCTGTCGGAGGTCTTGGAAGAGTTTGACCTTGCTGAGTGCTGAAGCGGATCTTCAAGACGATGGCTTTACAGAGAGATTCAAGTTTAACCACACTCCTCCAAGGAATGTTGTTATGCGTCGAACTCCATCTCTTGAAGATTGTGAATACTCCTCCTCCGCTGCAACAATTGACGCCAGGGTGATCGATGATCAAGATGATGCTACCTCACCTCCTCCTACTTCAGCGCGCATCAACACTGCACCAACTACTTCTGCACCGCCAAACACCAACATCGACCCTGCATCCCCCCTGCTCCAACTGGGAACGAGTAGAGGCTCTATGTATTCAAACCTTTTTGGTCCTTACTGACAAAAGGGGGAGAAGCATATGAGTTGATAGTCTTCAAGCGGGTCCATATGGGCGGGTGCTTTATATTTTGCCTAGTGATTACAACTCTCGTTTTGCTACATTTGGTTCTTGAGTTGTAACACTTGAACTGATGGTCGTCTGCTACATTTTTTTCTGCTACTCTGTAATGCGATGATAAATTCCGCATCTGCTACCTTATATTCCGCACTTAGTCATTATCGCAGACGTCCATTTTTCATTATGCATATCATTATATTCGACATATCAATTGTGCATGATGAATTGTCTCCACAAGTACAACCTGCCATGTGCATTTGCATTCAAAGGCAAATCAACTATATGCACATCTTCAGGGGGAGCCTTTTGCTACTTACAAAGACAATACCTTTATCCTTTACAATTTCACATACCTTTTATCCCCGTTGAAAACTTCAACCAGTTTGTCATCAATCACCAAAAAGGGGGAGATTGTAAGTGCATCTAGTGCCACCCCTAGTTGGTTTTGGAGTATTGACGACAAACCTGGTGGAGGGACTAATGTGTTTGTGAAAATTGCAGGATAACACAGGTAGTAGTCCCTCATTGATTCGGATTACCTACCGGAGATGACCCCTAAAAATGTATGAAGACATTGACATCAGTGGTGGTATATGAAGATAATCATATTGAAGACTATGACATGAGAAGACATTGTGTGAAGACTATGGAGAGCGAAGACGTAGATGTTTTGTTGTTTCCTTTTCTTCTTTGTTGAGTCATAGGAACCACCGTACTGTTAAGTGGGGTCCAAGTGATCTAATTCAGTGTGACTGAAGTGATGCTCAACCAAATCCTATGTCTTCGAGCGAAGACTATGAGAGAAAATCTTATCCAGAGTTGGATGAGTCAACCTTACTTGTAGCCCAAGTAAAGTTGTCGTGTGAGTGTTTGAAATCTGACCGTTGGAACACGTGTCAGTTCCTTAGTGATCCAGGGTCACTTCGGACATATCAGGTCGGGTTTCCTAGTGGCTATAAATAGCCCACCCCCTACACCATAAATTGGTGGCTGCTTAGAGTTATTACACGGCTTTTGTTGTTTCAAAGCAACCTACCTCCGAAGCGTTTGAGAGAGAAATCCTTGCGAGGACAAAGCCAAAACACCCAGAGCCAAAGAGTGTTAGGCATCACTGAAGTCTTTCTGTCTATGTGACCTGAAGACTTATTACACTTGAGGACTATGTTTCCTCTAGCCGGTTAGGCGTCGCGTTCTGAGCATCCAAGAGTCATTGTGGATCGCCGATGAACAAAGTCTGTGAAGGTTTGGAAGTCTACCTTGAAGACTTACCAGAGTGATTGGGCGAGGACTAGGTGTCCTTAGCTCAAGGGGAATAAGGTGAAGACGCGGTCTTCTGAGTTAAATCTCAGCCTCCCTAACCAGACGTACAGTTGTCACAGCAACTGGAACTGGTCTAACAAATCACTGTCCTCCCCGAGCTACTGGTTCTATCCTTTCGTTCCCTTTACTCACTGTTCTATGTTGTGAAGTCATTGCATGCTTGCCTTATCTAATTGACTTCACTGAGTATCTACTTGTTATGATTGGCTTCATTCCTTCTTCCATCATGATCCCTACTGCCTAGCTGCTATTAGTCTTCGTGCTTTCACTTCATTGAATACATGACTATGGCTTGTCTAGTGTAGTCTACTTTCCGCTGCATACTAATAGGATTGAGTTTCACTTTTGTCTTCAAAACTACCATGTTTTGAAGCATTTCATAAAAATCGCCTATTCACCCCCCTCTAGTCGATATACTGCACTTTCAACATTGCAATCCTGTACCGTTCTGGTTTAACTCATACTCCCTCCGTTCCTTAATATAAGGTGTATTATTTTTTCAAAAAGTCAAACTTCTCTAAGTTTGACCAAGTTTATAGGCAAAAATATCAATATCTAGAATACCAAATCAGTATCACTGGATTCATCATGAAATATATTTTTACGTTTTATATAATTAATAATATAAATCTTTATATATTTTGATACAAAGTTGGTCAAACATAGATACCAGTTGACTTTTTGAAAAACTAATACACCTTACATTTAGGAACGGAGGGAGTACTTGTGAATGCAGGACGACGCATTGCTCATCTTGGCGATGACATGCAAAAGAAACTGAAGGCCGCATAAACTCTAGTGGAGCAGTTATATTCCGGCGCTCAGAGGGCTATCAGTGCTATCTCACATAATAAACCGGCTCCCACCACAATCAAGGGTACTTTGGAAAAGCTGTCCATTATGCATGCCCACCTCGTGGAGGTGAAGAAGTCGTCTGCAAGCACTACAAGAAATATGTCAACTTATGACCTTTTGTTAGTGACCCTGGAAGAATTGGTCATAGATCTATGACCATTTCAGACCAATTGGTCAAAAGCTGTTCGGGGGGCTCCAAACCCTAAACTATAACGACCATTTTGGTCAGAAAGGTCATAATTTCCTTACACGAAATGGTCACAAAGCAGATAGCACTGGTTCGCGGCCTTATTTCTAGCTGTTCATGACCAATATAAATGGTCATAACCTTGAAAATTGTGGTGGGTTGCTACGACTAGGCGCCACCTCATCAGTTTTGCCTATGTGTCATGTCCATGTGGCAGTTTTTGCCCTAGGTTGTGAAGCAACCTATATTTCTGTCATTCCCAAAATTCCCCAAAAAAATCTCATAAATTCTTTGGGTCATATCTTCGTCAAATATGTAAAAAACCTTCCTTGCATAGTTCAAAAATAATTCAAAAATATTCATTTTCCTATTCTGTTCAAAAAACACTTTGTGAAGGAAGTACCACTTTGGCATGTCCAAATGGTATCCATTTTCTACAATGCTTTCCTATGCCCAAATAACTATCCTCCACCAAATGCCAGCTCAATCCATTCATTATTTTGAGCCCATCTTCAACATTCGTATTTATGTCCAGTGTGGTACTTTGCAACGCAAGTACCACCTAGACTCCTCCTTTTGAGCTGAAAATTTGTGAAGACGGTCTTCTTAGTAACTGATCATCCTCAACCAAAACTCACGCCCATTAGCCATGTGCATTTTCCGTACCGCTAATCAAACACTTGGCTGCTAATTCATGTTTGAGCATCGATCGGTCTCCTCGTGAGAATCTTATGTTGTAATTTTCTTCCTAGCACCTACCTGGGGAGTGGCAAACCCACTAGACATGCCTAGGCCGCCCAGAACACATGGCAACGCCACAGTCACGCGGTGACCACGCGACAGGCATGCGAGTTTACGCGCTCTAGAGTTGGGGCCCTCGACCACCGCCCAAACCTCGACGTATCGCCACAAAACCATGTATTTATGATTAAATAGGTACTTATGTACCTAGAAATGATTTTTGGAAAAAATAAATAACAAACTATGAGGCAGCCGCAGTTCAAATTTGACCTGCTTCCAACTGAATCGGTGGAAATTTGTCTTTTTCACGGGAGGTGGATCAAAACTTTTTACACCCAAACATTTTGTCAATTGTGCATTAAATATGTCCTAGTATTTTAGAAAATTGATTTGGTCAAATTTTGCAACAATTATTTGGGAGGTCATTCACAAAAAAAACCTCCTTTTGGGCACTCGAAAAATGGAAAATGAATTTTTCGTCCAAAGAAAATGAAAAGTTTCTTAGGCAACATTGTTTGACATTCCAATATGCACCCTTGTGCACAATATGAGATAATTTGAACAAACTATGCTATGAATGTGGCCATAGGATTGATCATTTGGCTTGAAAGCCATGAATCTTCACGCATGATAGCTCATTTCTGAGAACACTTTTTTAAAAGAATTGCTGTATTACAAGTTTATTATTTTTCCTGGTAACTTGGTCATATATAATGACACAATGCGAAGGTTTTCCAACTTTTTGAATTTTTTATGCCCGTTTCAAAATGCGGTCAAAACGGCGGGAATGACCGTTCCTAGCTAGTGGTTGAATCTTGGTATTTTTTTGGTGTTTCTCTGATTAAATAGATACTTATGTACCTAGAAATGATTTTTGTAAAAAATAAAGAGCAAACTACAAGGCAGCTACAGTTCAAATTTGACCCACTTCCAGCTGAATCGGCCGAAATTTGTCTTTTTCACGAGAGGTGGATCAAAACTTTTGACACACAACCAGTTTGTCAATCGTGCATTAAATATGGCCTAGTATTTTAGAAAATTGATTTGGTACAATTTTGCAACAAATATATGGTAGGTCCTTCACAAAAAAACTCATTTTGGGCATCTGGAAAATGATTAAAAATAGCTAGAAAGATCAGAAATGCATACAAATTGGTACTTATCCATAATATGTGGTCTAACTCTAGTGAAAATTTGTATGGTGCCCTTTTGCAAAATATTTTTGGTAGCTACTTCACAAAATCCCTTAGATATTTTTAGTACTTAGATACTTTTTTAAATCACTGGTTTTCCGAACCAATCAGGACTCTTCCCCCGGATCGATGACATGGCGCCCATCCATCCATCAATACATCTCACCATCCCACATCCATCCATCCATCCATCCATCCATCTATCTACAGCAAAAAAAAAAGAAAAAAGAAAAAAGAAAAAGAGATACCCCCACCGCAGCCCAAACCCTAGCCCTCCCGATCTAATCACACCCCTCCC
>LR738710.1:105774803-105804215 GCA_902687465.1 Secale cereale
TCACACCCCTCCCCCCATCGCACCCCTCCTCCCCCCAGATCCAATCTCCTCGCCGCCGCCATCGACGGCTCTCCCCCCAGATCCCTCCCTCCGCCGTATCCCTCACTCAGATCGAGCTCCCCCTCCCCTCTCCCTCCCACCTCTCGAAGCTCCCGCCGCCGTGCACCATGCTCCTCTCGCTGCGCCCCGCGCAGCCGTCGACGCGCGTGCCGAGACGAATTCTCGCGCCGCCTCTGCTTCCGCAGGGGCGCCTCGCCGTCGGCTGCCGCGCGAGCGCGCTTGCCTCATCACCGATGTTGCCTCACCCGCACCCCATCTTCGCGTGTCGTGCCGCCACTGCCTTCCAGAAACTCGACGCCGTCGGTGAGTCCCCCCTCTTTGTGGTCTCCCTGCTCTGGAACCTTGCGGTGCTGATTAGTTGTGGCTTTGCGCGATTGACTGAATGACTGAATGTGGGTCTTCTGTCGCGCGCGCGGGCATCGGTGCGGGAGGAGGAGGATGCCTTCAGGTCGGCGGCTGCGGCGGGGCACACGCTGCTGCCCCTCCAGCGCTGCATCTTCTTCGACCACCTCACGGTGGTGCTGGCCTACCGCTGCCTCGTCCGGGAGGACGATCGCGATGCGCCCAGCTTCCTCTTCGAGTCTGTCGAGCAGGCCTCCGAGGGCACCAATGTGGTTCGTCCCTGCCCTTACCTAGACAGCCTAAGTAGGTACCTGTAGAAAGAAGTAGTCCTTGTGGATCTGTCTTTCTCAAGTAGTACTAGCCTGCATATGTGTTGGTTTGATTTCGAGCCTGTAGCATGAACTCATTGTATTGGTCTCTAGTCTGTTCATATTTGCATATTGATCACCATGTTGTTATAGTTAGTTTAGATGCTACCTCGCTGGATAAATCTCATGATATTTCTTGATTGTACTGTTACTAACTGAAGTTTGTAGTATCCTGCAATTGTTAGTTCGATTTGTAAACTTCATGAATTATCTGTCATCATCTAGTTTAGAGATGTATAATATGCTCTAGTCTTGTTAGCAAATTGGAGAGGCAAAAAGTTGTTGGGTCGAACTGGCGTGTTGCTCTTTGATGTACTAACTTGTGTTGCCTGCTGAGTGTTGACGGTGTTTCGGGGGATTGATTAATATCTCGCCGGTTGTTTTTTGCTTCTTCAGGGGATTAATCCATATCCTCGGGGTCGTCCGCGGCAGCGGCGGCGGCGGCGGGCGCTTCTCGCGGTGGCCGCTGGCTTGGGCCGCGCCCGCGTCAGCGGCGGCGGTAGGTGGCCGTGGGCGTCCGCCGACTCGTCGCCAACACCAACTAGTCAACCACTACTGTCCCACGACAGGCGGCGCTTCTGTGCAGCGAGGTTTCCTCTGTCGCACTCTCCAATCTGAATGCCCAGCAACTACTCTAGGTCTCTAGCAACGATTTTTCTTTCCCTTGCGCGTGTAGCAACTGTACCCATGTGTCAGGTCTGCTGCCTCCCATTTGCTAATCATGCCTTACCTGGTCTAAACGAGAAAGTTCATATGCTTGCAGAGGCAATTTCAAGCAGGAATTTAAATGGCTCATCCACACAGCTAGGAGGAACAAATACTCTTCATTTGAGGCATAATAGTCTAGCTTTTAGTCTTTTGTACATACTTTTGAAAATTATTACAGTGGTAAAAATACATCTGCAGTGGTATAAACTGGATACCATGTTCCTGTTTAAATGCATAAGGAATAATTTGTTTCATCATGTCCTGGTTTACCCATGTCATATTTGTTGCTTCCGGAACTCTTGGTCCTTCATATCTAAAGCATACATGTACTGTAGAAGCTCTACTTTATGCTAAAAACCTTCTAGAACTGCTAAAACAAAGAGATTGAAGGGGCAAGTGTTGGGCATGTTGCCGAGACTGACTGTGTATCCTTTGGTAGGACTTTTTAGATGTATTCTTTCTTTCGTAGCAAGTTGGTGGTATGTAAGTACTCGGTAGTATGTCTCTTTCCTGTAGTGGAGCTTATAAAGTGATTCTTGCTTCCAATTACAATGATTTTCCTAGCATCAAATGTACTGGAACTCCGCTTATAAATGTACTGAAACTCTGCTTAGCTAGTGGCTGGTTCTCTATAATGATTGACAATTGCAATGGAGTGAAAGAAATAATGTCTTTTGACTTGACTTTTCTTTTCAGAAAGTAGCTAGTCAAGCAACCAAATGTGGTATCTTGTTCTAATTCCTGAGATATTATCGTAAAATCAGGTTCTGAAGAATGGTGTGGAGGTGAAGTTGCAGAGGAGTGCCCTGAGTGTCTTGGAAGCTCCAGCTACTGTAAGACCATGCTATCATTCCCAATGTGTGTAGCAAAAATGCTTTAAATTGTCAATAGCACAATCAGACTAAATGTGTTCTTCTTGTTTGTTTTCACTGCAATCTCAGTACATACTCCCTGTATTACAGTTTCTTTATCTACTACAGGTAGAGTGTAGAGTAGCTTCTTAATTTTGCAGTTCCCTTGATAGTCATGAATGTTCATTGCTTTGGCGAGGGAACTTCTGTAGTCGAACATGTTTATGTACTCCAGTCTTGTTCTGCATGCTTAAGCAGTCGAACATGTTTAGATATTCCAGTAGGAGTACTTGTATCTCAGCATTTACTCCAGTCTTGTTCTGAATTTGTTCACTTGCTTACCAGTGTTGTTAACTGAAAATAAAAAAGGGGCCAAACAAGTTAACTTGTCTTGTTAATTGATTGAAACTCACTGTAAATTGGTCCTCTCCTCTCTCTGTGTAAATTTGTTGTGCATGTTGAGTACAAATTTTTTGTAGCTTCTGTTAAAAATAACTTATTCTCATGAAGCTTCTGTAGGAGGTTGAACTTTCAAGATGCACAACAATACATTTCGGAAATGAAAATGATCAAATGGAGTAGTGCAACATTCTTGCTTACTTTGTTTGCACTATTCTCTTGCTTGCACTGCTTTTTTAATATTAAATGATCAAATGGAAATCAAAATGATCTTGGAGTAGTTTAGTGTAGGACTTGGAGTAGTACATGGAACTTTTTGATTTGCTGCTGGTAATTACTAGTATTAGAGTGCCGCTGGTTTATTAGGATGTGACTGAAACCATTGGATGTCCTTCCTGGACATGTTATCCAAAATTGGTACTTGTTCCATTTTTTGTTTCCTTGCTGGACATGTTATGGTTCAAGTGTCGATGATGTCTAGTACTCTCTCCGTCCAAAAATACTTGTCATCAAAATGGACAAAAGAGGATGTATGTAGAACTAAAATACATCTAGATACATCCTCTTTTATTCATTTTGAAGACAAGTATTTCCGGACGGAGGGAGTAGTACTTTGCTAGCTATACACCTGCTGCTGATTGATGCTCTTGTGGTCTCCTGGAATCATATTATACTATGTGAAGATGCATCACAAACATATAGGTCTTTGAAGTTGGTTGAATCTGTTGCTTTATCATATATTTGGTCCATAAATCTACATTTCTATGAGATCTCTTTCAATATATAATTTTTCGATTGTCCAGGAATAATAGCGACTCTAATGCTGGTAGCCTATGTGTTCACTCTTTTACATGAGCTCCAGGTCTACGAAATTTGAAGTTTGAAGCCGTGTAGTGTAGCCCTACTCCGCAAGAGTTGTCTCTACGAAGTTTGAAGACGAGACTGTAAATATTGTAATATTGTAACAGTAGGCATATTGGGGTTGTAATAGACCGTACAGATTGTAGTAGACTTAGTGTTATTTGATGAACTACATTTGTACTGTTCGGTCTGAAATATTGATTATGTATGTGATTTGAAAATATGTGGAATGGAAACCTGACTCGTGGGACCCACTTATGAAAATAATCTGAGCAGTTTTGAAATTTCTGTCAAGTGGGCCCAATGTGTGAGATGATGACAAGTGGGACCCATCTGATTGGTGGGTCCAGCTCCAAAATATAATAGCCCAAATAATGTTAAAAGGCCACGGCCCAGAAATAAATAAAAAGCTGAATTGTTGGTCAAGGCCCAAGTAGCTTACAAAAACTAGCAGGAAAAAATATATATTAAAAAGGCCGAATTGTTGGGCTAGCCCAAGTAGAAAACCGAATTGGACCGGGCTGAATCTTGTGCCACATCAGCTTGCCACGCTGGATGCCTACGTGGCCTGGGGAGGCTGCTAGTGACCAAAACACGACAGTAGGCATATTTTGGTCAAAAACATTTATGACCTTCTCACAGAGAAGGTCGCTATAGTCAGTTTATGACGGCCAGCTTTTGACCTTATGTTTTTGGTCACAAAAAGGTCACAAATGGAAATTTGTGACCATTCAGTGACCAATAGTGGTGGTCACAAGTTGACATATTTCTTGTAGTGAAGGGCGGGTGCTCTGATGGCTTTAACTCGAGCGAAAGCTTGGGTGCCTGATTTTGATCCGGCAGAGGCGATGAACGGCTACCCAAGTATGAAGGAAGATGGTTCAGCCTTTTCCAGTGATGACTTACGTGCATTAACCAAGGATATGCGGCCTCTAGCTACCAAACTTGCTGACGAGGCTGATCTGTCTAGATATCATCCGGGATATGATGCTAAGAACGTGCGGGCAGAGCATCTGGCTTATGAGATTGAAAATCTTATTCCGCCCGTCCGTAAGCACACTTTTCGTCCTGACATTGATCCGTCAGACCTCGTGAATGATGAAGTTTATTTCCGAGCGCTGACCAAGATTGATTGGACCACTACCGACTTCCAGCAGCTGGAAGAGACCGTCGAAGAACCGGAGCAAGCTGATCCTCAACCTTCATGGCAGGCTGACGCAGAGTCTTAAACCAGCGCCGGTTTAAATTTTATGTCCCAGTACTTGAGAAAAAAACTAATATTCTTTTGGGCTCTCCAGCACCTTGTAATAGGATAGCTGAGATACTTTGTGTTCGTCACATAATATCCTTTGCATGAGATTGCTTTAGTTGGCAACTTCTTAATTATGTCCTGCTTTCAATGCCTTTGACGGTTTACTTTACCTGCTTCTACATAAAACAATGTTTAAAGTGTCCTGGCGGATTATCGCCGGACGGGTCATAATGCCCAAACACATGGTGTAAGTTTATAACTTGAACTGTGTATAAAGTATAAAGTATGTATCATACATGTGATTAAGTGTATCACGATGAACCGTAATCCGGTAGGAAGAAATAATGATCCAACGTGCAAGTGTTGATGACTCCCTTGATTATTTGTCGGTTGATCATGAAAACCGAACCAGGTTATGATGAACTCCGGTTTAACTGTAGTTAGCACTGGTGTTTGTAACCCAGACTAAGGTTCTGGAAACGCAGGTGTAGTGGCAACTTATAGTCATCCACTCCCTGAATCAATGGACTTGGATGGACACCAATGACCTTGAAGATAAAATTTTTATATAATTTTTGGCCAAATAAGACCATGTAGTCGAGGATTTTTACGAGCTGCCAGGCTCCAATTCGTGGCTTTTTATGAGCTGCCAGGCTACTGTCATTAACCATTTTGCAAAGCCTGTTAAGATAGTCCTCAATCCTTAACCAAATCATCAATGTTAATGTTACCAAGTTCAGAGTCTGTAAAGATTGACTTGTGTAAATACTTGATGATCGTCAATTTAACATTACCAAGTTCAGGGTTTGTAAAGATTGACTTGTGTATACGTTCGACAGGTCGTACCAGGTTTACCGGGGCGGAGTGACTTACTTAATGCATGCAGGCTAAGCCGGGGTTTTAAGTGTATACACCAGGCTTCCAAGCCGTGACTCCTAGAAGGGTTGTCAACTCGTTGATGCTTTGCATCAGGAGCTCCCAGGTAGCATTTGAGCTATGCTCATCGAGGCCTATGTTTGAGTCGTGCTAGGCATCAAAACTCTTTTGCCCCTCATCATCATGTGGGAATTGCCGAAGCAACCAGAGCTATGCTCTTATGATGACCTTGACGTGGTCGCCGGTTTAAGAGGCCATAGGAACTCCCTTGCACATAGAAGCCCCCATGTGACAAACTCTTATGAAAAAAAGGCGGCTGATACCCCGCTTTATCGGGGGCGCCGGTTTATTATATTGATCATAATATATACATTGTAAAGATATGTACATAAAGCGGAGCCTATGGCTCAGGTGTAGTAAGATCGAAGAAGAGAGATGTTCCACGGCCGTCTGGTCTCCTCCTCCGCCGTACGTGAGTCCTTATGTTCTCGAACGTCGACGAGGTAGTATGATCCATTGTGCAGGTTCTTGCTGACCACAAAGAGTCCTTCCCAAGGTGGGGATAACTTGTGCATGTCTGTCTGGTCTTGGATGAGCCGGAGCACCAGATCTCCTTCTTGAAATGTTCTGGTTTTAACCCGCGACTGTGGTACCGGCGCAGATCTTGCTGATAAATCGCTGATCGAGCTGCTGCCATGTCCCATTCTTCATCCAGCCGGTCCAATGCATCTTGCCTTGCTTTTTCGTTATCAGCTTCGACGTAAGCCGCCACCCGCGGCGAGTCATGACGGATATCACTAGGGAGGACCGCTTCAGCTCTATATACCATGAAGAAAGGCGTGTACCATGTGGATCTCTTAGGTGTAGTGTTGATGCTCCATAGCACAGATGGTAACTCCTCCACCCAACAACCCGGTGTCCTGTGCAAAGGAACCATAAGCCGGGGTTTGATGCGTCTCAAGATCTCTTGATTGGCTCTTTCAGCTTGGCCATTAGACTGAGGGTGAGCTATTGATGATACATCAAGGTGGATGTGCTCTCGTTGACAGAACTCCTCCATAGCCCCCTTGGATAGATTGGTACCATTATCAGTTATAATGCTGTGTGGAAAGCCAAACCGTAAAATCACCTTTTTGATGAACTGAACCACCGTTGCTGCATCACACTTACTGACTGGTTCCGCTTCAACCCATTTGGTAAACTTATCCACCGCCACCAAAAGGTGGGTCTTCTTATCTTGGGATCTCTTGAAGGGTCCAACCATATCAAGCCCCCAAGTCGCAAACGGCCAAGTAATTGGAATCATCCTCAATTCCTGCGTCGGTATATGAGCACGCCGTGAGAACTTCTGACAAGCATCACATTTTCTGACCAAGTCCTCTGCGTCGGCATGAGCCGTCAACCAGTAGAACCCATGACGAAACGCTTTAGCCACCAAAGATTTTGAACCGGCATGATGACCACAATCTCCCTCATGGATCTCTCTAAGAATATCACAACCTTCATCTGGCGATACACACCGCTGAAACGCCCCAGAAACGCTGCGATGATGTAGTTCTCCATGGACAATAGTCATTGACTTGGATCGCCGAACTATCTGTCTAGCCAAGACTTCGTCCTCTAGTAACTCACCTCGGCTCATGTACGCCAGGTAGGGAAGCGTCCAATCCGGAATAACATGAAGTGCCGCGACCAATTGTGCCTCCGGATCAGGAACAACCAAGTCCTCTTCTGAAGGTAATTGCACCGACGGATTGTGTAATACATCCAGGAAGGTATTGGGTGGAACCAGTTTACGTTGAGAACCCAGCCGGCTTAACGCATCAGCCGCTTCATTCTTTTGCCGGTCTACATGATCCACTTGATAACTCTTGAAGTGTCCAGCAATAGCATCTACCTCTCATCGATATGCTGCCATAAGTGGATCTTTGGAATCCCACTTGCCAGACACTTGCTGCGCCACCAGGTCTGAATCGCCAAAGCATTTAACCCGGCTTAAATTCATCTCCTTGGCCATCCGTAGACCATGGAGGAGAGATTCATACTCAGATGCATTGTTAATACAAGAGAACATTAAACGGAGGACATAACAGAACTTATCACCTCGTGGGGAAGTTAATACGACTCCAGCCCCCGAGCCCTCCAATTGCATGGATCCATCAAAGTGAATAGTCCAATATGTGTAATCCGGCTTTTCCTCGGGTGCTTGCAACTCTGTCCAATCGTTGATGAAATCCACCAATGCTTGGGATTTTATCGCAGTATGGGGCACATACTTCAATCCGTGCGGGCTAAGCTCAATGGCCCACTTTGCAACCCGACCAGTAGCCTCTCTGTTCTAGATTATATCCCCCAACGGAGCTGAACTGACCACAGTGATTGGATGGCCTTGAAAATAGTGCTTTAGCTTCCGGTTTGCCATGCAGACTCCATACACCAATTTCTGCCAATGCGGATATCTCTGTTTTGATTCAATGAGCACCTCACTGATGTAGTAAACCGGCCGTTGAATCGGATATTCTTTGCCTGCCTCCTTACGCTCTACCACAATGGCAACGCTTACTGCACGGGCATTAGCAGCCACATATAACAACAGCGGCTCATTATCAACTGGTGCAGCAAGGACGGGCGGTTCTGCTAATTTCTTCTTCAACTCTTCGAACGCAGCATCGGCAGCATCACTCCAAACAAAGCGGTCTGTGTTTTTCATCATCTAATAAAGCGGGATAGCCTTCTCCCCCAAACGGCTGATAAACCGACTGAGCGCCGCAATACGGCCCGCCACGCGTTGGACATCGTTGATGCATGCCGGTTTAGCCAAGGATGTAATCGCCTTGATCTTCTCTGGATTAGCTTCAATTCCCCTGTTTGATACCAAGAATGCCAGGAGCTTGCCTGCCGGAACACCAAAAACACACTTATCCGGATTAAGCATCATTTTGTAAATCTGGAGATTATCGAAGGTTTCTTTCAAGTATGTTATTAACGTCTCCTCCTTCCTAGATTTCACCCACAATGTCATCCACATACGCATGAACATTCCGCCCAATCTGTCCATGAAGGCAGTTCTGCACACAACGCTGATAGGTCGTCTGGGCACTCTTAAGCCCAAATGGCATAGATACATAGCAGAAGGCTCCAAAGGGAGTTATAAAGGCCGTCTTCTCCTGGTCCTTAACTGCCATCTTGATCTGATGATAACCTGAATATGCGTCCAAAAAACTTAGTCGCTCACAACCTGTCGTAGCATCAATGATCTGATCAATACGGGGGAGGGCAAAGGGATCAGTTGGGCAAGCTTTGTTCAGATCTGTGTAATCAACACACATTCGCCAAGTGCCATTTTTCTTAAGCACTAGCACCGGATTAGCCAACCACTCTAGATGAAACACCTCAATTATAAAGCCTGCTGCTAAGAGCCTAGCCACTTCTTCACCAATAGCCTTGCGCCTTGCTTCATTGAAGCGGCGCGGAAATTGCTTAACCGGTTTAAACTTAGGATCAATGTTGAGAGTGTGCTCAGCGAGTTCCCTCCGTACACCTGGCATGTCTGAAGGTTTCCATGCAAAAATGTCCCGATTCTCATGGATGAACTCGATGAGCGTGCTTTCCTATTTTGGATCTAGGTTAGCACTGATGGTGAACTGCTTGGATGAATCGCCAGGAACAAAGTCAACCTGTTTGGTCTCTTTAGCTGATTTGAACTTCAAAGCCGGATCATGCTCTGTGGTTGGCATTTTCAATGGAGACATATCTGCCGGATCAAGATTATCTTTATAAAACTTCAGCTCCTCAGTTGCACAAACCGCCTCAGCATAAGCTGCATCACCTTCCTCGCACTCCAACGCAATCTTGCGACTCCCATGGACTGTAATGGTTCCCTTGTGGCCCGGCATCTTGAGCTGTAGATAAACATAACACGGCCTTGCCATGAACTTAGCGTAAACCGGCCGCCTGAACAGGGCGTGATACGGGCTCTTGATCTTTACCACTTCAAACATCAAAGTCTCCGACTTGGAATCATGCTCATCTCCAAAAGTGACCTCCAAATCTATCTTGCCAACTGGATACGCCGATTTACCGGGCACCACCCCTTGAAAAACTGTGTTGGACTGCCGAAGCTTCTTATCTGTCAGCCCCATGCGCCGGAAAGTCTCATAGTATAGAATGTTGATGTTGCTGCCTTCGTCCATAAGCACCTTGGTAAACTTGTAGCCACCCACCCGAGGTGCCACAACTAGAGCAAGCTGACCCGGATTATCAACCCGGGGCGGATGATCCTCTCGGCTCCACACAATGGGTTGTTCTGACCAACGCAGGTAACGCAGCACCGCCGGTTCAACAGAATGCACAGCCCTCTTGTAAATCTTATGATCATCTTTACATAAGCTCGTGGTGAAGACATGATACTGCCCACTGCTCAGCTCCTTCGGATTATTCTGATATCCGGATTGCTGCTGCTGTTGGCGCTGTTGATTTCCCTGATTGTTATAACCGCCCTGGCCTTGCTGTTGGTTATGCTGATTGTGCCCGTTGTGGTTGCTATTATTGCCTTGGTACCCTGAACCGGATCCACCACCTTGGTAACCCGGCCCATGAAAACCGGGACCTGATCTGCCGGATGGTCCATGATCGTATCGAGACCAGTTCATGATTTCCTGCATAAAAAAACAGTCCTTCTAGAGGTGTGTAGCTGGCTTTTCTGTTGTACCATGCCTTGGGCAAGGTATGTTCATCTGGCGTTCCAGATTAATAGGCGGCCTCCCATTTCGTGGGGGCGGTCTACCCTTGCGGCGCTGTCCGTCCTCCTGAGCATTGGTGTTGGCCACAAAATCTGAGTTGTTATCCGCTTTATGCTTACCGTTGAATCCTTGATTCGCCGGGTTGGGCTGTGGTGCCTTACCATTCTTGTTTACCTTCCCTGACTTGCCATTATTAGAGTCTGGGTATTTGGTACTATCTGAGTCCGCATATTTTACTAAAGCGCCCATGAGTGTCCCCATGCGTCACAATTACGCTTAAGCCGTCCCAACTTCAACTTCAAAGGTTCAAACCAGCAATTGCCTTCCAAGGTTACCACTTCTGTGCTTGGGTTGATGATATTGGAGGAATGCAGGATCTCTGATACTCGACGCACCCAACTACTTGTTGACTCATGCTCTCCTTGAATGCAGGCAGCTAAAGTGACGATAGACATTGGATGTTTGCACGTGTCTTTGAAGTTATTGATATACCGGCGGTGCAATTCGGCCCATGATCCGACGGAATTGGGTGGCAAGCCCTTCAGCCAAGTGCGAGCTGTGCCCTCTAACATCATTGTGAAATACTTAGCGCACGCTGCATCATCCACATCCAGCATCTCCATTGCCATCTCATAACTTTCAACCCATGTCTCCGGGGATAGATTCGTCGTGTAGTTGGGCACCTTGCGCGGTCCTTTGAAATCCTTGGGCAGTTTCACATTGTGCAAAGCGGGAGTAAGACAAGGCACTCCTAGGGAGCTAGACATAACCCCCGGTTCAACTGAGGTATGTTGGAAATATGCCCTAGAGGCAATAATAAAAGTACTATTATTATATTTCCTTGTTCATGATAATCGTCTGTTATTCATGCTTAAATTGTATTGTACGGAAACAACGATACATGTGTGAATATATAGACCACAATGAGTCCCTGGTAAGCCTCTAGTTACCAGCTCGTTGATCAACAGATGGTCACGGTTTCCTGACCATGGACATATGATGTCAGTGATAACGGGATCACATCATTAGGAGAATGATGTGATGGACAAGACCCAATCTTGAGCATAACACGAGATCGTATAGTTCGTAATGCATAAGCTTTTCGGTGTCAAGTATTTATTCCTTAGACCATGAGGTTGTACAACTCCCGGATGCCGTAGGAATACTTTGGGTGTGCCAAACGTCACAACGTAACTGGGTGGCTATAAAGGTATGCATCGGGTATCTCCAAAAGTGTCTGTTGAGTTGGTACGAACCGAGACTGGGATGTTGTCACTCCGTATGACGGAGAGGTACCTCTGGGCCCACTCGGTAAGACATCATCATAATGAGCTCAATGTGACTAAGTAGTTAGTCACGGGATGATGGATTACGGATCAAGTAAAGAGACTTGCCATGACGAGATTGAACAAAGTATCGGGAATACCGACGATCGAATCTCGGGCAAGTACCGTACCGATGGACAAAGGGAATAACATACGGGATTGAGTGAATCCTTGACACGGTGGTTCATTCGATGAAGATCATGGAGGAACACGTGGGAACCAACATGGGTATCTAGATCCCGCTGTTGGTTATTGACCAGAGAGTGGTCTCGGTCATGTCTACGTGTCTCCCGAACCCGTAGGGTCTACACACTTAAGGTTCGGTAACGCTAGGGTCGTAGAGATACATGCACGTGGAAACCCGAAAGTTGTTCGGAGTCCCGGATGAGATCCCAGACGTCACGAGGAGTTCTGGAATGGTCCGGAGGTAAAGATTGATATATAGGAAGTCAGGTTTCGGCTATCGGGTGATCTCCGGGGGTCACCGGGACCACCGGAGGGGCCCCGGGGGTCCATCGGGTGGGGCCACCCATCCCGGTGGGGCCCCTAGGCCGCAAGGGGGAAGTGTCCAGCCCTAATGGGCTGGCGCACTACTTGGGCCCACCTCCCCATGCGCCTAGGGTTGAAACCCTAAGGGGGAGGGGGCGCCACTTGCCTTGGGGGGCAAGGACTCCCCCTGGCCGCCGCCCCCCTTGCTGATTGGATCTGCAGGGGGCTGGCGCACCCCCTGGCCCCCTATATATATGTGGGGAGGGAGAGGGCAGCCGCACCCTTGCCCTGGCGCCTCTCCCCCTCCCGTCACAACTCCGTCTCCTCAAACGCAGGGCGCCCGGCGAAGCCCTGCTGCAATCTCCACTGCATCCACCACCACGCCGTTGTGCTGCTGGATCTCTGACGACTTCTCCTCCCCCCTTGCTGGATCAAGAAGGAGGTGACGTTGCTGTACCGGACGTGTGTTGAACGCGGAGGTGCCGTCCGTTCGGCGCTAGATCATCGGTGACGAAGAACGCGAAGAGTACGACTACTTCATCCACGCTTCTTCGAAAGCTTCCGCTCGCGATCTACATAACGGTATGTAGATGCACTCTTACTTGCTTGTTGCTAGATGTCTCCTGAAAGCGTAGAAATTTTTTGAATTCTGCTACGTTCCCCAATAGAAGGATGAACCGGCGTTGCCTGACGGGCTTCATGCGGTGCTGCTAACTCGGCCTCCCGGCGCTGCCTGCCCTGATCCACCACGTTCTGAGCGTTCGCGTCTCCTCCTGCCGGATCATCCCGCCGCGGCGGATTACGTCTCTGTGCACTGCTTGATACGGCCGGCTCATCCAGACGCCTAGTGTAACTCCGGCTTGGGCGAGGGGTTGAATGAATCCTCTCACGGCTGTGAGAATAAGCTTGCTCTTGAGTTAGCGTCGTTTCCAAAAACTCCCTGGCCCGTCGTGCCTCCATCGCTACAGGGGATGTTCCT
This sequence comes from Secale cereale, assembly GCA_902687465.1. Taxonomy (NCBI): domain Eukaryota; kingdom Viridiplantae; phylum Streptophyta; class Magnoliopsida; order Poales; family Poaceae; genus Secale; species Secale cereale. The sequence continues at coordinate 105,788,056 of LR738710.1, forward strand.
TCAATGGTAAGGGTGGCCAGTCGTGAAGCGGCGGCGACTATGTTATCCAATGGATTAGAGTAATGACCGGGAGGGGTTGGCACATGCTGTGATGGTACAACCTGGCGGGTTGGCTCCGCGGCCGGCAGCTAGACTGACGCTCCCGTGCCCGGTGCTCCTCCCCGGTTTATCTCCGGCTGGTTTCTGGTTCCTGCTCCTGGCATGTTAAAGAGGTTCCTTGCCTCATAAACCGGTGGCAGATGATATCATTGCCTTCTCATCATTACCTCGCGTGAAGCGGTCTGATCCAACAGGAGTCGATAAGCTTGAGCATCAAGCTCAGCCTACTTTGCATTCATCCTGGTTTTCTCAACAGCTAGGTCCAACTTGGCTTGATCTATCCGGCTTTTCACCTGAGTGACTTCCGCATCATGCTGCTCTTTTTTGGCCTAGGCTACCTCTGCTGTTAATAGCGCTGTCAAAGTATTGACCAAGACGGATAAAGTTTCAGCCGGCGACGGATCAGGACCTCCAGCCCTAGCTCCCACCGTGTCTGATCTTAACGCCGCTGTAGTTGATGACTGCTGCATAGGTTGTGATCCAGCCATAAAGACGGCAACCCGTTTTGGTGGATCGAGGGGGTCCGAAATACTGTCACCATCGGAATAGCCCTCAGATCGGCCGTCTTGCAACAGATATAAAGATTTTGTCTCTCCGAAGGACGATTCGTCACCGGAATAGACAATAGTCTCACCGCCAGAGTCCGATCCGTCCTCGGCTTGCACTCCATGCACTGCTCCAACGAAGACGTGCTTCATGGCGGGCTGAATCCGGGCAGGTCTCACATGCTGAACCGGCTCGACGATGTTGGGGAAGATGTCCGGCTCAGGGCCCTGTTCGCCGATCTTGCCGATGAAGACGTGGATGCCGCCGAAGGGGACCCGGTACCCGTATTCGATTGAATCGGCCACGGGGCCCCAGCCTGCATCGTCGATGTAGATCTTGCCGCGACGACTCTTAGTCATCCGGCCCACTGTGTAGCCCTTGGGTCCTTCAAAGCTGCCCTTCAAGAACTCGAAACCATCGTGCGATAGCCCCACGGTGGGCGCCAACTGTCGTGGTTTTGTCACGGCAGATGTCCTAGCAAAAGGACTTAGTCGTGAGGCCATCGCTACGGGTTAGCTTGAAGGGGTTAAAGCAGACAAGGACATAGGGATTTTATACTAGTTCGGCCCCTTCGATGAAGGTAAAAGCCTACGTCTAGTTTGGTGTAATATTGCTAGGGTTTCGATGAACAGGGAGTGAATCCTCTTTGCTTGTGTCTCGAGCTATTGTCCTCTCCCTTGAACCGTTGCCGGGTCGTCCCTTTATATAAGAGGTGAGGCCCAATACGGTTTACAGAGTCCCGAGGTCGGCTTATAAACGTATCCGGCTCGGTCTCTATTCTTCCTATCTTACATCACAAGTTACATATCATATGGCGGTTTACAAATCATGGGCCCTAACGCCTCTTGGGCTTTAAGCTTCTTGGACTAAAGCGCCTTGCTCCATGTTCGGCTGGTCTTTAGTAGAAATAATCTCTATAAGCATAAACCGGCCCCTCCTGGTTGGTTTATACCTAGTAGTAATATCCCTGACAGAGGGCCTAGGGTTACAAAGGTGACTTGGGGAGGAAGTAATAGATACATCCGGACTCTATGCTTGCCTTTCTACGTACATGGGAGTCCTGACCAAATACGGGGGAGAGTCTTCTGATTCTTCTTTTGTGGCCCATCAATACGGCCCAACTTCATCGACCGGGACGCCTGAGGACCCCTGAATACAGGACTCCCTTAGTAGCCCCCGGACTTCCATTCAAGGACAAGATCGTGTCTGGCTTCATGTATTCGGTCTTGCAAGGTGAGTCCTCCTGGATGATATAGTTTGGCTTCTCTTAATATTGTTCTCCGTTGATTCCTCGCCGTCGTCGCCTTGGCTTCCACGTGTCCAATGAATGCGAACCGTCTGGGTAGTTTTGCAATTACCCCCTTGACTATGTAGGTAAAGCGCCTATATAAGAGATTAGACTCAGTTGCCTCTCCATTCCATTCCATGCGGAAGAAACCCTAGTGCCTGCAAAAAAATCTCCAAACATGGCTAGTGCCCCAAGCTCTTCCTCGCGCCCTCATGGCCCTCGTGTGGGAGATTGGAAAAGTTGTTCTGTATCCCATGCGCACCAGAGGACACTTCAGGCACAGGGATATCTCCCTCCCGAGGATCTAGTCCCCGTCCGGGCCGGACTAACTTCCATTGACAATTAAGCCCTGGCAGAGAGCTTTCCCAACCCCTCCTATGGAGAGCGGGTATGTCTTGTACCTTTCCTTTTAAGAGGCGTAGGTTCCCCGTCCACCCCTTCCTTAGGGGACTCCTGGAGTTCTATGATCTTCAATTGCACGATCTTACGCCGGGGTCTATCCTGCATATTGTGGGTTTTGTCGCTTTATGCGATGTAACATCCCAAAATTCTAAATTTTGGAATGTTATAATAAATAGATAGAATTGACTGCTTGTTGATGTGTTGAGTGAAATTGAGTGGAATTTGAAACTTTTGAAAGTTAAATGAGAGGGAATAAAATGACTTTCCCAAAACTTTAAGTTTGCCTTTTTGATCTCCGAGGGAATTCAAATTCTTTTCAACACCAAAACCCTAGAGTTAAGATAATATGACTTCTTCCATTTATTTTAAATGATAAAGGCCTTTGAAAGGATTTTGAATTTCACTCTCGAAATCTTTTCATTTCAGAAACTTTAAGCAACTCAATGATTTTCCCGAGAGAAGATAAAAAGACTTCATCAAATTATAGGAAATATGAGTTGGAAGTTTTCTGAAATTTTCTGGAACTCAATTTCAAATATTGAGTTATTTGGTTTTTATTCAAATTATTTTTCTCCAAAAAGAAATTACATGGAAAATAGCGTAACATGATTCCCTGCAGAGGAAAATTGGAGAGAAATAAATTTGAAGACTTTTGGTATTTTTAAAATGATTTTTATTGATTTTTAATTGCAACAGTAGGACCTTTTGATTTATTAGATTTTGTAGGCATTTTATTTGACAGTAGCAAAATGTCCATGTTGTAGGGCTTATTTTTCTGCAAATTTTGATATATTATATGCCTATAGTTTATTTTATTTTATTTTGTTCTTTAGTATTTCTGTCTGTTAAAAAATGTTTAAAGAAAAAATAATACCCTCTTCCGAAACTGGGCTGGCCCAGCTTCCGCCAGGCCGCGGCCCAGCTCGTCCTCGTCCCCGTCGGGACTTTCCCTTCTCCACGGCAGCGCCGCCGCCGCCATGGGAGCCGTGGTCGCCCCGGTCTCTCTCCCCTGCCCCCTTCTGCACGCAAAGCTCCGCCCCTCTGCCTATTTAAGTGCGCCGCCGCCGCCCCTCTCTCCCCTCGCATCGCCAAGTCGCCGCCGCCTCTGCGCTGCGCCTCGCCGCCTCTGCGCTGCGCCTCGCCGCCGCCGCCGTGCACTTCTGCTGCTGCCGCCGCCGCGAGCTGCCGCTGCTGCCTCCCTGCCTCCCACAGCCATGCCTCGCCCCGCGCCGCCCCTCGCTTCGCCCGTGCCGCGCCGCACCGCAAGCCACGCCCACCGCCGCCCGCCGCAGGCCTCGCCGGAGTTCACCACCGGCGGAGCCAAATCCGCCCCGCCCAACTCGGTTTTTTTTTTTTTGAAAACCGCCTAGGTAATCCCCGGTTTCCTGTTTAGATTGGTTTTCTTTTAGATCTGTTTATTTTTTTTAGGTTTTATCTATTCAGTGCACGCTCTTTAGTTAAAGCTAGAAAACGAGCATTCGCTCGATAGTTTTTTTCTTTTTCCTTTAGATTTCTGGCCAGGGACCTATCTGTAATTACTATTTTTACATATTAGCCCCTTAACTTCAAACGGCCATATCTTTTTACCTGTTGGTCCAAATCCAACGAAACCAACGCCCACGTCTTCGTTACGATCACCTCTTTCCAGTAATACAACTTGAACATGTTTTTGAAAATTTTAAAATTTGAATTCAACTAGTTTTAGATTTGAACTTCGTTTGTTCATAACTTGAGTTTCGTAACTCCGTTTTAGTTGATTATTTTTGCAAATCGAAGCTCTTGACCTAAACTTTCTGATAAGGCCAAATTCACATAATTTTGGTACTGTTGGAAATTGTTTTGTGTTTCAAGAGTCATTCGTGTGTTTTCGAAGTTTTCCGAAGTGTTTATTCGTCCTGTCCGATCTTTCTGAGTGATTGCTTATGTGTGCTTACTATTGCTTGCTTACGATAGATTGACCGGAGTGTGACGAGTAGAGATATCAAGAGTTTTGAGTGCGAATCATCCTCATCAACCTTGCAGGCAAGTTCACACTTTGATCATACTTTCCAATTACCCAGTTTTCATTGCATTAGTCCAACCCTCACACATTGCATGAGTAGGATCAATTAACTTGTGGGATTGAGAAGCAGTTTGAGGTAGTACCTATTACCTGCATTACGTTCAAACCTTTGGGAGTTACTTCTACGTTTGCTGTTAGGACATGCTATGCTCGTAGACGTGGATTGGGTGAGTGAAATCCATGACAGATGTGAGTTGTAATTAAACATTCAACTTAAGGTGGCTACTTGAATACACATCTGGGTGGATTGGTTTGGGGCACCCTGGGAGTGAACCAGTGGATTGCCCGGACACCTGGTGATGCCAGTGTTGTCCTAGGAAATCCCGGGGTTTCCATGTGATAGTCCTATTGGAATACCACCCAGGCTCAAAGGGATCATATAATATTTCATGCCTAGAAACTTCCATGTGCAACCACATGCCAATATGGGCTCTGGCATAGTTGAGTAAGTTGTGGGAAACCTTTCCATGATGGGCTAGCAGATGTAGGGGGATTGTAGGTGGTACCGGCCTATCTATCTGGTTAAGGGGACCTCTTCGGAAAAACTGTGTCTCGGTCATCCGTTTCTCAATCACCATGCAGTGCGAGAAACCAAACGGAGGCGATCGAGACTTCTGGGAAAAGTGCACAAACCTCTGCAGAGTGTACAAACTATTCATGAGTAGCCGTGTCCCCGGTTATGGACATCTCTGAGTATCTAGAAGTGGATTATTTGCTGATATCATCACTCTCTAATTTAATATTGTTGGGTTTAATGATGAACTTTTAATTGGGGTTGAGAGGATGTCTATCTTCTCAACAATGTTTCAACTACCATGATAGTTAATTAAAATGCATTCCTTTGCAGTAGGGAAAAATTGGCTTTACGCAAAAAACTTTGACCTTACAGCCTCCACCAGCCAAATATGCATGTAGTTGTAGGCCTTATTTATCATTATCATTACAGTGTGAATTTGCTAGTACATTCAATGTACTGACCCTTTGTGGCTGCAACGTCTCATGTTGCAGGATTATCTTACGACGAGTAAGTGATACGTTAGGGGTTACGATTTCTACATTCAACTTTGCCGTTGGTGTTGATGGGAATCCACAACCTTTGTTGCTTCCGCAATGATCGAATGAGGTAATAGTATTTACGTTACTTAATACATGTGATTTACCTCTGTTATAAATCCTGTTTGTACTGTGTGTGTCAGCATACCGATCCAGGGATGACACAGAACACAGAGACTTCGGTCCATTCGGATCGTGGTCGCTACAAGATGGTATCAGAGCACATGTTGACTGTAGGACGTGACCCTAGAAACTGGCCATACCATAGGAAAGGATTTCTCTAAAACTATCTTTTTCAAAAGGATTCTTATCTCTCTTCTTTTTCTGAGCTTTGTCAAAATCTTCCCTTTGACCCTAAATAGTTAGACAATACCCTTTACCATTTGGACCACTTCGGAGTAAAGAGGATTTTACCATACAATGGAAGTGTTGAAGCAACAATAATGGATACTCCGAAGATTTGAAGAGTTGATGACTTTGAAGAGATGATGACCTTTAGAAGACCAAACCCTTGTTATGTACTTACGTTAGATGCGACGATTGTGAGCCGTCATTTGTTTGATGTTTTCAGACGGCCACAAAACAAAACCGTCTTTTCAAAACTTTTGTTTGTTTTGAGTGTATCTCTCCCCACCTTCCTAATCTCATCCCAAAACCCTTGGACCCAATAGAGGATGACTGAAGATAGACTTGAAGTCTCTGGACCAATGACCCAACCGGAGGCAGAGTTATGGATACAAAACATGGAGGACCACTTCAGGAAGAATTTAGTTGAAAGGAAGTATGAAGTTCAATATGTTCTTCAGTACTTTACAAAAACTGCTGCAACATGGTGGAAGATGGATCAAGCCATACAAGGATGTAATAGAGCAGAAAGTTGGGTGGAATTCAAGAAGACTCTGTTGAGATCCCGTCTCATCGGAAAGCACAGTGACAACCCGAAGAAGAAACTTTGTGCCTGTAGGATTTGTGGAGAAATAGGACACACCCAGGAAGAGCACAAGGATGAATGCCCAAATTGTGAAGGAAGTCACCTAGCTGAAGAATGCCCAACTAGGCAGATCACTTGTTTCTTGTGTGAAGGAACTACCCACTACCCTGCTCAGTGCCACATTTACCCCATGGTGCAACGAACTGTCCAGCAGAAGAAAGAAGCTATGGAAGAAGCCCTCGAGGAAACCTTAATGGAATCCACGATGGAGGAAGATATTGACGACCCTGATAGAGAAGGCCTAAACAAATATTACTCCCGTCCTTGTTACTCATGTGGAGAGAAAGGACATCTTTCACAGCAATGCACGAGGGAAAGTCAAAAGTATCTGGGAGACTTCCCGACAGAAGAAGTGGAGTTTGATCCACAGAAGATAGAAGAATTGGTAGGAACGAAGAAGTCAAGTAAGAGAAAGAGCACGTGTCCCCAGAAGAACCCAATTTCTGCGGAAAAGGAGCTGAGTGACATCACATGTTATCGGTGCAAGGATTTAGGTCATTATGCTATCAACTGCCCAATCAGGAAGCGAAGAAACCAGTGAACCAGGATAGTCACCATGAAGTCCTTAGATCTGTCTTATGACATTAGTTTACACTACAAGGAAGTAGAGCATTTTGCCAAGAGAAGGTTCAGACCAGAGGAAATGTTGAGAAGAGTAGTTGAGATCTAGATAGTAGAATGAAGCATGTAGCTAAATATGGAGTACACCTTTATTACAATGCTGAGTTGAGTATGGAAAAGAACATTGTAATAGTTTGTGAAGCAAGAGAAATTGATATCTTTGGAATCCAAGAAGGAAGTTGAGATGTTTGGAATCTCATCGCTATGAGTTGTTGGATGAATGTTAGTGCCTCTCTTGCTATTCTCACCCTGACTAAAATCTAGAACCCTTGGAGTAGTCGACCCCAAACCTTTCTCGGACAAACAACCACAAGGAAATACCTACATTGTCCTGAGTGCCCTTTTATCTTATTCCTACAGATGACCACCCTTTACGAGTCTTTTCTCAAAGGCCCGGAAACCATCATGACCCTTACTAGCGATCAAGATTATCCAAAGATCCTGAAGGACATGATGAAGCATATTCAACTGGAAGGAGATGTAGTTTACAAGGGTTATCCCTTCATGGAAAATGGAGTTTAACTTTGGTACGTGGAGGTAGGGATGGCAACGGGGCCCCATACCCGCCAAACCCATGGGGATTTCATCTATTAGGGGGTGGGGATGGGTGAAAATCTTCCCCATGGGGATATTTACCAAACTAATTTATTCCCCATAGGGTACAATGGGGATGGGGACGATATCCTATTCCCCAGACCCAATACCCATCGGGGACCCGGTTAGTAACTGTGACACTGCGGTCAACCTTAAAATATTCACAAACAAACTTGCGAAAACAAAAAAAGCTCTGAAGAAAAAATCTTAAACCTATCTCACGTCCTCATCTCCGTTGCCACCATGACGAAGAAGTTAGTACGACCTAGATATGCATTAGCAGGACAAGGACAACACCATTTATGTATGTTGATTATAGGGTGTCATATTATGTATATGAGTATTTGTTTATGGGGATGGGGACCCTAATGGGGCCCCATTCCCCAGTGGGGTATGGGTATGGGGAAATTTCATCCCCAGTCATGTAAACGGGGATGGGGATGGGATGATAGGGAATAGATGGGGATGGGGATGTTGTAGGTATCCCCATAGGGGATTGTCCCCATTGCCATCCCTACGTGGAGGTACACCTCCACCGTGTGAAAGGAGTTTGCCCAAAGACTATGTGTCAATACTTTTTCATCTCCCGAGTACCACGACCAACATTCTTCGACTCTATTCATGAAGCTGCTATGGAGGCCATACGTCAGATTGGAGAGATACTTGAAGCAAGACTTCATTTTACTCAGGGATGCCTGAGTATGATGCATGCAGAGATGGTGGAGATGAAGCACACGACCAATAGGACGAAGCAAAAGATTGATGATTTTAAGAATCACGTTGCACAATTCCAGTGGGATTGAAGCACCCTTAGCTAGGACAAAGGAATAAAGATGGAGGAATGTTTGACCATACCCCACTATGTGGATACTAGCAATTGTAGTGATGCACCCTTGGAAATTGGAGTATTTAATACTGGTTCAAGAAGTAATAAAAGATTTGATATGAGGAGAATATGGATTTTTGATGAACCAGTGCATTTTGTTTAGTTGAACCTTATTAAGTGAACCCTGGACCAATAGAAAGGAAAGTGTTGCTCCAAGGAGTAGAGTTTGCAAGAATAGTTGGAGTTATATTTGATATGAAGTTTACCCCAAGGATGAGAAGAAAAGAAGTACAATTGGATTTTACGAGGGTGTAAAGCTGGAGTATGGAACTACAGTGACCCCAAGGATTGAGTTATGGATACACAAGTTCTGACGTGGACCCTTTAGCCGAGGACCTAAGGAGGCTACGTAATCATAAGGAAACCACGAGACTTGTCTACAGTTATGTGTATCTGTTGAGGTAAAGGAGTGCATTTTTGCTATAGATTGTACCAAGAAGGAGTTTTGTGCTAAGTATTGGAGTTGAAGCATGCAATGGAAATGCAGTATACTGTAGCAAGTCGAGAATCGGTGAAGTTAGCAGCCTGGTATTGATTTCGGATTTTATGAGTTGTTACTCTATAGTGATGAGTGAAGACATGATGCATGGAATAAGATTTTGAAGAAAACTAGTGTTATTCATTTTAAGTGTGGTAGAATCCAACATCGTTACCCGAATATGCTAGCTAGTGGTTAGTTACGTCAGACTTGGAGTGGATTGCCCGAGGATGAGTCTGAGTAATTACATCGTAGTTTTACCCAAGAGAAGTAAAGGATACTTGGATGGATTTAAGAAAGCCAATGAAGTTGGATGTTGGAAGAATGATCAGTTGCAACCCGAAGATGAGACCAAGTGTTACTAGTGGTGAGATGGGCCATAACCCACAGGCCCCAGGACCTGTCAAGGAAACAAGCACACTCTTGCTAAAGGAAAAACCCCTAGTAGAAGTTACGACCCTTGTCAATAGATGATCTTATGGGTGGTTACGTTAAACCCGAGGGTTGTGAAACGCTAGATGGTTGTTTGGCTTGCAGAATCAATGGATTTATCCGAACTTAGTTCGTTGACAAGAGAAAATTCCGCAATGCTTGTGAGGATGACCGAGTGTTAGAATACGAGATTCACTAAACCATATACAAGGTAATGATTTGGGTGTGGGATGGATTGATCACCATACCGACTTACTCTTATTATTCGCCTTTGTTATACGGGATGGTAAATCTGAGTGACTTACCTATAGTAGAGAGACGACGATGTCAAAACTTTGTTTAAACCTTAGAATGGTATAGAATTTTTTTCCCTGTACACGGCATGCTGTTGCCAACCGTAGGATATACGGTGAGGATGAAGCCAAGACCCGTTTTCTGCAGGGACCCAATTAATTTGTTTCCTGACCACCATGAGAGATCGATATTTGTTTAGTATTGGCGCCAGACCTGTCGGTTAAGAAAAACGAGTCCAGAAAGAGCCTTACCAAGAAGAAAGGATACAATGATTTAGGACAAAGATTTTGCCACTACCAAAAAGAGCCCGAGAGAAGGATTTACCCTGACGATTTGAGAAGACCGACGCCGTCAACCCATAGGAAGGAGTACCTGAGTTTTGATGTAACAGTGACCTTGTATCTAAGTGTGGTAGCACCCTAGGCCACACCAATCATGGATTTGTTAGGAGACCCCCAAACCCTAACCTATTTCTTGCTAGCCTCTCCGAATCTCGAGGACGAGATTCATTTTAAGTGTGGTAGGTTTGTAACATCCCAAAATTCTAAATTTTGGAATGTTATAATAAATAGATAGAATTGATTGCTTGTTGATGTGCTGAGTGAAATTGAGTGGAATTTGAAACTTTTGAAAGTTAAATGAGAGGGAATAAAATGACTTTCCCAAAACTTTCACTTTGCCTTTTTGATCTCCGAGGGAATTCAAATTCTTTTCAACACCAAAACCCTAGAGTGAAGATAATATGAATTCTTCCATTTATTTTAAATGATAAAGGGCTTTGAAAGGATTTTGAATTTCACTCTCGAAATCTTTTCAATTCAGAAAGTTTAAGCAACTCAATGATTTTCCCGAGAGAAGATAAAATGACTTCTTCAAATTATAGGAAATATGAGTTGGAAGATTTCTGAAATTTTCTGGAACTCAATTTCAAATATTGAGTTATTTGGTTTTTATTCAAATTATTTTTCTCCAAAAAGAAATTACATGGAAAATAGGGTAACATGATTCCCTAGAGAGGAAAATTGGAGAGAAATAAATTTGAAGACTTTTGGTATTTTTAAAATGATTTTTATTGGTTTTTAATTGCAACAGTAGGACCTTTTGATTTATTAGATTTTGTAGGCATTTTATTTGACAGTAGGAAAATGTCCATGTTGTAGGGCTTATTTTTCTGCAAATTTTGATATATTATATGCCTATAGTTTATTTTATTTTATTTTGTTCTTTAGTATTTCTGTCTGTTAAAAAAATGGTTAAAGAAAAAAAATTACCCTCTTCCGAAACTGGGCCGGCCCAGCTTCCGCCAGGCCGCGGCCCAGCTCGTCCTCGTCCCCATCGGGACTTTCCCTTCCGCACGGCAGCGCCGCCGCCGCCATGGGAGCCGTGGTCACCCCGGTCTCTCTCCCATGCCCCCTTCTGCACGCAAAGCTCCGCCCCTCTGCCTATTTAAGTGCGCCGCCGCCGCCCCTCTCTCCCCTCGCATCGCCAAGTCGCCGCCGCCTCTGCGCTGCGCCTTGCCGCCGCCGCCGCGCACTTCTGCTGCTGCCGCCGCCGCGAGCTGCCGCTGCTGCCTCCCTGCCTCCCGCAGCCGTGCCTCGCCCCGCGCCGCCCCTCGCATCGCCCGCGCCGCGCCGCACCGCAAGCCACGCCCACCGCCGCCTGCGGCAGGCCTCGCCGGAGTTCACCGCCGGCAGAGCCAAATCCGCCCCGCAGAAAAACCGCCGAACCGCCCGATCCACTGGTTTTTTTTGAAAACCGCCTAGGTAAACCCCGGGTTCCTGTTTAGATTGGTTTTCTTTTAGATCGGTTTAATTTTTTTTAGGTTTTATCTATTCAGTGCACGCTCTTTAGTTAAAGCTAGAAAACGAGCATTCGCTCGATAGTTTTTTTTCTTTTTCTTTTAGATTTCTGGCCAGGGACCTGTCTGCAATTACTATTTTTACAGATTAGCCCCTAAACTTCAAAGGCCATATCTTTTTACCTGTTGTTCCAAATCCAACGAAACCAACGCCCATGTCTTCGTTACGATCACCTCTTTCCAGTAATATAACTTGAACATGTTTTTGAAAATTTTAAAATTTGAATTCAACTAGTTTTAGATTTGAACTTCGTTTGTTCATAACTTGAGTTTCGTAACTCCGTTTCAGTTGAGTCTTTTTGCAAATTGAAGCTCTTGACCTAAACTTTCTGATAAGGCCAAATTCACATAATTTTGGTACTGTTGGAAATTGTTTTGTGTTTCAAGAGTCATTCGTGTGTTTTCGAAGTTTTCCGAAGTGTTTATTCGTCCTGTCCGATCTTTCTGAGTGATTGCTTATGTGTGCTTACAATGTCTTGGTTACGATAGATTGACCGGAGTGTGACGAGTAGAGATATCAAGAGTTTTGAGTGCGAATCATCTTCATCAACCTTGCAGGCAAGTTCACACATTGATCATACTTTCTAATTACCCAGTTTTCATTGCATTAGTCCAACCCTCACACATTGCATGAGTAGGATCAATTAACTTGTGGGATTGGGAAGTAGTTTGAGGTAGTACCTATTACCTGCATTACATTCAAACCTTTGGGAGTTACTTCTACGTTTGCTGTTAGGACATGCTATGCTCGTAGACGTGGATTGGGTGAGTGAAATCCATGACAGATGTGAGTTGTAATTAAGGATTCAACTTAAGGTGGCTACTTGAATACACATCTGGGTGGATTGGTTTGGGGCACCCTGGGAGTGAACCAGTGGATTGCCCGGACACCTGGTGATGCCAGTGTTGTCCTAGGAAATCACGGAGTTTCCGTGTGATTGTCCTATTGGAATGCCACCCATGCTCAAAGGGATCATATAATATTTCATGCCTAGAAACTTCCATGTGCAACCACATGCCAATATGGGCTCTGGCATAGTTGAGTAAGTTGTGGGAAACCTTTCCATGATGGGCTAGCAGATGTAGGGGGATTGTAGGTGGTACCGGCCTATCTATCTGGTTAAGGGGACCTCTTCGGAAAGACTGTGTCTCGGTCATCCGTTTCTCAAACACCATGCAGTGCGAGAAACCAAACGGAGGCGATCGAGTCTTGCGGGAAGAGTGCACAAACCTCTGCAGAGTGTACAAACTATTCATGAGTAGCCGTGTCCCCGGTTATGGACATCTTTGAGTATGTAGAAGTGGATTATTTGCTGACCTCATCACTCTCTAATTTAATATTGTTGGGTTTAATGATGAACTTTTAATTGGGGTTGAGAGGATGTCTATCTTCTCAACAATGTTTCAACTACCATGATAGTTAATTAAAATACATTCCTTTGCAATAGGGAAAAATTGGCTTTACGCAAAAAACTTTGACCTTACAGCCTCCACCATCCAAATATGCATGTAGTTGTAGGCCTTATTTATCATTATCATTACAGTGTGAATTTGCTAGTACATTCAATGTACTGACCCTCTGTGGCTGCAATGTCTCATGTTGCAGGATTATCTTACGACGAGTAAGTGATACGTTAGGGGTTACGATTTCTACACTCAACTTTGCCGTTGGTGTTGATGGGAATCCACAACCTTTATTGCTTCCGCAATGATCGATTGAGGTAATAGTATTTATGTTACTTAATACATGTGATTTACCTCTGTTATATATCATGTTTGTATTGTGTGTGTCAGCATACCGATCCAGGGATGACACAGAACACAGAGACTTCGGTCCATTTGGATCATGGTCGCTACATGCGAACTGTTCTTGGGCTGCGAGCCTCACTTCGAGCTGTGGCGTAGGTTCTTCTACCTCGTCCCTCGCTCGGAAAAGAGATCCATATTTGAAGTTGGGGGTGCCGAAGTATGGCGCATAGCAGGGACAGGCTATCTGCCCGGTACTTCAAAGAAGGCATCCGAAGAGTGGCCTTCGGAGTGGTTTTATATTGAGGACGTTGCCCTGTCGGATCCAGTTCGGCAAGGCCTCCCTAAATATTCCAGCGCTCTGCCAAAGAAGCTTTTCAACTGGTGTCCCCGCAGTCCCTCGGAAGAAGAGAGAGCAGAGGTTAGCAGACTGGCCGGCAAGATCAGATTGCTCGCAAGTTCGGGGCTGTCTATAATCGAAGTGATGGCTATTTCAATAAAGCGATGCGTGCAGCCGCTCCAAGCAAGAGGATTTCCAATATGGCATTACAATGGCCTGAATGATGCCTCATGCTGCTTACGCCCGGGTCCGGACGACCCTGCCGCTCTAGCCATCATCCTGGGGGGTCTTTATAAGGGAGAGAAGCAAGACTTCCTTCGTTTGAAGTGCCGGGAGGGTTTTTCCATGTACAATCCTCCTGACTAGGTAAGTCTCTCTCGTGACCGCTATATTCGCCTGTTTTCCTTTGTTATGATGTATTGACTGAACTAAATTTGGTTTCTTCCAACATGAGTGGAGGAAGGTGATCGAGGGTATTAGTAGTCCCGCTCCACAGCTAGAGGACCGATTCCAAAATGCGGGCCCTGATATGATGAAGATCCGGACATAGGAATAGAGCTAGAAGAGGGAGTCTTCTATCAAGCCTACCGTGGGGGCATCTTGGTAGCCATTGTAGCTGATTACCCTGGCCTCATTCCTTCTTCCCACGTAAGTACCCAGGACTTATCTCATCAAAGAGAAGACTCCCAGCGCGCCTTACCCACCGCATTTTTCCATGCTTAAAAGGGGCGGCGCTCCTCACGCCGAACTGTGCGAAGACCATCATCCTAGAGGACGACGCCTGCATCGGGTGAGGCTTTGAAGTGAAAGAGGACCGCGGACACCAGCGAACCTTCAAAGAGGTATGCTTGTGTTCACACGCGTTGGGTGGTAAAGTCGGTATTACAACTTTCCGCTTTATTTTTCATTTTAGGAGGAATACACACCGGACTGTTTCTGGAGATCATGCAGAAGCTCCAGCCAATCCGGCTTCAGGCCGGTCAAGGGTTAATGCAGATTCAGTGCCAGATTGTCCCCTCCAAGAGGATTCGGATGGAATGTCAGTCACTAATTCCGAAGTGGAGGTTGCGATGGTTCACCGGCGGCGGAAAACATCCATGCGTGACCCAGCCTTTTCTCAGGAGGCGTTTAATGCCCTCAGCTCTGCAGATGCTTATATCCGAGCCGCTCAAGACGAAATCACTGGAGCCACTCACCAGCTTTCCAAAGATATCCGGGTAAGTGTTCATTTTGATGTTCCCATGCCAGTAGCCCCCAGGACTTAAAGCAGTTGGTACAACTGATTTGAGGATCATTGCGTTTTTGCAGGTGCTGCAAGAAAAGAATAACTCCTTATCCAAGGAGCTTGAAGAGTGCCGGACCCAGCTCACGACTGTCACCACCGAATTGGAAAATTCGACGAAATCCAGAAAGGATGTTGGTGGTAAGAACAATGGTGTCCAGACAATATGATATTTGCGCTGATCACTGAGTCGTTAAGTACATACTAATTGTAATAAAGCTACAGGGCCGACCGACCAAATGGAGAGGGAGCTAAGGGCGTCTTTGGTGGACAAAATTTTTGCCGAAGGGGAAATAGCTGTTGGTAAGCGCGAATTGACGCAAGCCATAGATAATAGAAACCAAGCGCAGGATAAACATGTTAGGCTAGAACAGGAGCTAAAGGACGTAAGATCCCAACTCTCAAGTGCCTTGGAAGAGAACCGGAGGCTAAAAGGCGGCATGTTCAGTATGTCCCTTATACCTAGCTCTCCTTATAGTCCCTTATTTTGAAAGTTTTTCATAAAACTTTTCCTGCAGGTTTGTTAACTGGGCAACCCGAAGGGGGAGTGTCCGGTTTTGAGGGTGACGTGCTGCAAGAGCTTTCCAGGGTCTAGGAGCGAGCTCGGAAGGCCATGAAGAATATGGCCAAAGCTTTATGGCCGGGCGATTCGCCTACAGAAACTATGGAGGACTTGGCAGACTTGTTCAAAGGGGCTCGACGCCACTTCGAACTGTGGAAAGCATCAGCATGTTGCAGGGTGTCGGTGTCAAAACCGGCGGATCTCGGGTAGGGGGCCCGAACTATGTGTCTGAGGATTAATGTTAACAGGAGGCAGGGGACACGATGTTTACCTAGGTTCAGGCCCTCTTGATCGAGGTAAAACCCTACTTCCTGCTATATTAATATGGCTAAATATGTGTACAAGAGTTGATCTACCTCGAGATCGTAAAGCCTAAAACCCTAAGTTTCAGCATATGAGGATTGAATGTTTCTCTGTTAGCCTCTACGGACTAAACCCTCCGGTTTATATACACACCGGAGGGGCCTAGGGTTTGTACATATCATCTTGCAGAGGAAGGAAAATCTACACCCAAGCGTAAACTTGCCATTACAGGAATTCAGGAGTCCCATCCGGATACAAGGGATGATCTTCTATAGTAATCTTCATGGCCCACCAGTCCGGCCCACCAGGAGTTTGTCCGGCCA
>LR738710.1:105804335-105823979 GCA_902687465.1 Secale cereale
GATCCAGGAATCCCTCAGTAGCCCCTGAACCAGTCTTCGATGATGATGAGTTCAGCTTCCATATTGTCTTCGGCATTGTAAGGCGGGTTCCTCCACCCGAATATATCTTCTGCAAATTGATGGATTGTGTTCGGCTCTGCAAGATTAGTACAACCCTTAGCCTCGAAGGCAAGGCTTTTAAAGAAAACGAATAATGTGTCTTTACTGGCAGCTTTTGGCTGAGCATCGCGTCCAACCCACTAACATATCGAACCATTTTATTTGGTCCTAGTTTCGCGTTTCGAGGCATATCCTCATTGATACGTCCCGTCAGAATAGAGATCGTGCCTGCTTATTATGGGATTTTCATCTTTGTGACGCGAGCACCCACGCTGAAGTGGAACCGGTGCCAAAGGCAAGTGGGAGGCTTTGTATTCACAGCGTTGTAAAAGGACACCAATCCCATTCATCAACCCCACGCCTTCCTCAAGCTCGAGCTCTCCAATCTCCCTTGCCCCCGTACTCTTATCTCCTGCACCAACAACTCCTTGTTCCTCAACCACTACTCCCCATCCCAGCAATGGCTGGATCTGGTGCCAAAGGCAAGTGGGAGGCTTCTACGGTGTAACGACCCGGATTTGGCAAAATCCAAGTCTCTGTGCTTACTGTGCTATCCCTGGATCATAGCTAGCACACACAGTAACAAAAATGATTTTCAGTCAGACATACATCATTCTACTACAACGGTAGATCCAGATATATATATATATATATATATATATATATATATATATAAATCATACCTTAGTCACAGCTCAAGCTGGCACATTACACAGCGGAATTATACGTAGTCGCTAAGTTAGGGCTTCATCAACGCCACTTGGCTCGTTGAGTGTAGACCATAACCCTATCGTCTCTTAACCTGCTGAGATCTGCACATGACAGGTGCAGATGAGTACGTGGAATGTACTCGCAAGTTGCAAAGGAAAGTTTTAACATAATATGTATATATGCAGGATAAGTATTGGTGGAGGTTTCCTTTGCGTAAAGCCAATTTTCTCCTATACTAATTTTGTAAACTTCTTTTGAAATAAAATAATTTTTAGTATAAAAGGTTGGAGTGAGACTTTGGATATACGCACCAAAGTTCATTCTCCGATTTTAGTAAAACATTTATATAGTTGAAGTGAAACACAATCACTGTGCTCAATCCTCAACCAACCCTTAAAACAGATTTTTTTAGAAAAGAGAGGGGAGATTCTTCTTCAGTCCAAGTCTTCAGTTGCTCAAAATTGCCCGTAACCAGGGGCATGGCTAATCGATTAGGTTTAACCCTTTGTAGAGGTCGTACACGTTCCCCACATGACACAACCAACCCCGTTTACCATTACACACTTGGGTGTATGACTAGGAGAAGATTGTGACAAAGCCTTTCCGTAACAGCCCCCTATACCTGACCAAGCCGCCCGCAACTTAGGCAATGAAAGCCCCTCTCCGATGGCGGTCCTGAGGTAAGGGTTTCCCGTTAGTACTAAGCTAAGCCAGAGCCCATAGTAGCATGCGGCTGTACTGGAAGCTACATCAAATTGTACTTGGAAGATCTCATTTCCCTGGACGGCGGTCCCCACCAAAAACCTATGTGCAAGACCCCAGTCGGGCACATTCACTGCAAGACCCCGATGGGCGCAATCACTTGTAGACGCTCCCGTCAATACCATTCCGCCCAGAGAGTAGAAATAAAATAATATATAGTTTTGTTTTTCAAAAGTTTTCACAAAACGTTGCCTCGAAAGATGGCAAGTTTATTTGTTTAAAACTGGTTTGATTTTCAACCCACCCGTTTATGCAAGCGCGGCCAAGCATGGTAGTAAGTCTTGAACCTAAGGCTGTAGCTAGTAATAATATTTTGCAAAACTTTTATAAACATGCATAGTATTTAAATTCAAAGAGATATGCATAATATGAAAATATAGGTCAGGGCATGATCAATTTGCAACTTGCCTGTGTCTTGAATTTGAAATATTCTACTCTTAGTCGTCTCTTCTTCTCCTTACGATATATCTAACGATATAGGAAAATAATTCAACACACAACAAATCCAATTGAAGATCCAAATAAAAGATACAAATACAAATTCTTTAGTTTTTTCTATTACTAAGCTAGTTACTATGTCGTGGTAGGGTTGAGATAGGATCGAGTTGGTTGACTAAAATATGACATAAATCATATTCTGAGGTTGGATCAAGTTGATACAAGTTAGGATGAAGCTCAACTATAAAATCGGTTGGGTCGAGAGTATGTGAAACGTCACTGGGCTTGACCATATGGATATTTACGATATATTCCCCGCTTGGATTGGATACTAAATTAACCAATAAGATTCAGGATGATCGCCTTGAGAAGATTGAATTATTCAATGGTTAAATTAAAAAAGGAAAGGAATATGACTAAATGAAATTGAAACTAAGATTTGAAGTCAAAGTAGGGTCTTAACATGGTGGTAAAAATATGGTAAGTGTCCCAACAGAAAGGTATGGTCATATGGATACTTTTTGATGAAGGATTCATCTCCAAATAAATTGTAAAATATGAGGTATTCTAAATATACTCAAATTCACATAATAAATTTGAGTTGAATTTGAATTTACCAAAACTGAAATATTTTGCTTTTATAAAAAACTACATGTTCCAACGAATCCGGGGATATAAAATTTGTCAAATTCAGACTTACGGTCTAGGAGATACGATTTTTTGGAGTTTGAATATTTTCTGAAAATGTATTACGGGATTTACAGAAACCTCACCGGAGTTGGTCGTCGGCGATGAGGAAGATGGTGGTTTGGGCGTGCTCCGGCGAGTAGGAGTGGCGGACAGTGAAGCCCACGACGCGGAGAAGAAGGTGATGTCGCCGGAGACGACCAATTCATTCTCGGGAAGCCGTGTGAACCCACTGGAGTTCGCCGGAGCTTCGTTGGATGTGGCAGCGGAGGGTCAACTCCAGCGAGCAATTGCTCGCGTAGGAGGGCGATTAGGAGAGGGGTTTCAGTCCTGAGATAGAGCAGGGTTGTGTTCGGTCCTCGGGATCAATTTATAGTGGCCAAGGAAGCCGGTACGAGGAGATCAAGGGAGCTCAAGGTGGCTTTTAATGGCTATTTGTGCATGTACGTTTCACAGATCCACTCGACGAATTAAGCAGTAATGCTGAGTTTTTATTCCCTAAATGGATTCGTAATAATGTCCTCCGCATTTTTCGTGTAGACGTCAAAGTTAAACGGGCAAGGAATTAACAGGGAGGAGAGAATGAAGAGGTGTGAAGCCAGGGGTGGAGGTTCTGTTCTTGCGTGAACCAAGGAACGGAGGAAGAAGAAGAAGGCCAGCGCCTGATATGGGCCTTAGTGGGAATTTTGGCCCAAGAGCACAAAGGAAAGAGAAGAAAAACAAAAGACAAACGACATAGATGGGCTGAGATAAGGAGGTTTAGAACAGAACGTAGTTAACTGCAGAATAAATAAATAAATGTAAGCGTACAAAAAAAGTTTATTTAAAACAGAAAATAGAAATGTTTAAGTTAACCTAAATAATAATTAGAGTTCAGAAAAAAATCTTAAGAATTTAACAAAATTAATTTTGTCCACAACTACTATTAACGCTATATGGACATAAATGAATTACTCAAAATTTCAATTTAGTGCTATACAAATTCATAAAAAATGATAATTGTGCCATATTAAATATTTCAATTTTTTTTTGGAGAAGTCACATTATCTCCTCTCATTTAATTTAAATAATTTGGAAATATGTAAATATCATTAAAACTCCAAATAAGATCCAATTCAAATGGCACTCCAAAAATTCATGGAACTTCACATAAAGTATTCTTCCACCACATTTTGAGAAAGTCATTTTATTCTCACTCCTTTTTTTTATTTGTGGTTTCAAAATATTTCATAGGAGTCCAAAACAAAGATATCCCAATCGATTTTTTTAACAAGTCTCAAAAAGTTTTTTTTTCCTTTACATGAAAATCACAACAACTCACTCAATCATAACTTTTTATTAACATTCCAAAATTTGGAAAATTTTGGGATGTTACAAACTACCACCCTTAAAAGAAATCTCGTCCTCGAGATTTGGAAAGGTTATCAAGAAGTAGGTTAGGGTTTGGTGTCTTGGGTTACTTCCCGAGGGTTTGGTCACGGCATCTACTTGATTGCATTTTATCCTTTTGCATCCTGTCTTGAGAGAATGTTTTCTGTTGCTACATTTTTCTGTACTCCAGTTCTTTAGCATGCCTATGTATGTGGCTTTTGGCACCATTATGGAGTCTCTGCTGATTTGTCGTATGACCAAATTTTCCTTCGAGGGTGTCTGGGTGCTACCACTCTTAAGAACAAACTAATAGGAATTTCCAGAACTACCTATCGGGACTCTTATGGGGGTCAACGGATTATCTTCCGATGGAACTCCTTGAAGATTTTCACATTCTTCCTCACCGTTCATTCTTACGCTAGGCACGACTGCCTATCTATAAGGATAATACGTCTTACCATTCTAGGGTTTTAGGCTTGTCGCATCGACACTCAACTAGGTTCTCAGGTCTCTCCGACTTACCTATCAAACATATGAAAGTAAATAATAAGAGTCTCCGGTATGGTGATCAATCCATCCCGTACTCAAATCATTACCCCATATGTAGATTGGTGAATCGCGTGTTCTAACACTCGGTGATTCTCTCTCCTCTTTAAGAGGTCTTCACCTGCAACACTAATAAAACGTCTTTGGGTGGCGTTAATCCTACTCAAGTCACAGTAAAACTTGCAGCCGTAAATAACGGAATTTTCCTTGCATCTTCACTTGTTTTCTTCGGATGTCATCTGACAAGACGAGATTGAAATAGAGATTCCTGAATTGTTCCCATAGAATTGCCTTTGGGATTCATTGATGGCTATTCACATCTTCAGCCAAGTATCAACCTCTCGAACGAAATACCATGAAGCATATTCACCTTCTTCTTGGGTTTTACCTTGGCATCTTCCATTACTTCTTTATTCTAAACCCAGTCTTCTATTTCTGAACGGGTCACTAGTCCCATCAAAATAATTCCTTCCATCTTTGGGTGTAAGGTTTGGTCGGAAAAGAGGATAGAGTTTAGAGAAAGAGAGATGGATACACACACAACAATCCATAATCAACTCATATCTTAATGTTTATAATACTCGTTTTCTATGATTTCGTCATAGGGTCTTCATTACTTTGGTTCTTGAAAGTCTTCAGTGTGTGACGCTTCACCCGTAGAAAGGTCTTCTATTACATCTTCCATCTTCCGTAATTAACACCTCTCGAGGTTGAATAAATAATACAACCAACAGAGTTTGTATCCTAAAAACGCAAGTTTTTTTTAAAAAATAAAAATTTCAAACAACTCAAAGGACAACAAAATCAAATCAATGGCGAAGAACTCCAACAAAAATCCAAATTTCACTCATAGATTTCAAACAAACAATTCCTATGGTACCTTCATCCACATGATTTCTCATGGTCGGGCACGCTACTCGCACTCTTTCGTTTATTCCACAACTCTCATGGTGGGCTTGTATACTATTAGAATTATGTGGGATATTCCATTATAGGGTAAATCTTCAACTCGTTCATAGGCATCTTAGTATTGAGTGTCTTCGGTTCTTCTCAACCTCTTGGATGTAAACTTTAGTACAGGAGACGCCTTTGTTCTAGCATCATTTCCATGAAGTAACCTTTAGGCTCTTGAAAATCCATATCAGTGTTAAGGTCATAGAAGTCTATAGGTTATCATCTAAGTTTTTTTTGAAAGAAGACGAGATCTTAGTAAGGAAAATAAGAGGATACAAGAATGCTATTAATACTACTGAAAATATAAGTTGTTCCTATCAAGGTCTTCCTATTTCTAAGCCATTTTCTAGGGTCACGTCCTACAGTCAACGTATGCTCTGATACCATTTTGTAACGACCTGGATTTGGCAAAATCCAAGTCTCTATGCTTACTGTGCTATCCCTGGATCATAGCTAGCACACACAGTAACAAAAATGATTTTCAGTAAGACATACATCATTCTACTACAACGGTAGATCCAGATATATATATATATATATATATATATATATATATATATATATATATATATATATATATATATATATATATAAATCATACCTAGTCACAGCTCAAGCTGGCACATTACACAGCGGAATTATACGTAGTCGCTAAGTTAGGGCTTCATCAACGCCACTGGGCTCGTTGAGTGTAGACCATAACCCTATCGTCTCTTAACCTGCTGAGATCTGCACATGATAGGTGCAGATGAGTACGTGGAATGTACTCGCAAGTTGCAAAGGAAAGTTTTAACAGAATATGTATATATGCAGGATAAGTATTGGTGGAGGTTTCCTTTGCGTAAAGCCAATTTTCTCCTATACTAATTTTGTAAACTTCTTTTGAAATAAAATAATTTTTAGTATAAAAGGTTGGAGTGAGACTTTGGATATACGCACCAAAGTTCATTCTCCGATTTTAGTAAAACATTTATATAGTTGAAGTGAAACACAATCACTGTGCTCAATCCTCAACCAACCCTTAAAACAGATTTTTTTAGAAAAGAGAGGGGAGATTCTTCTTCAGTCCAAGTCTTCAGTTGCTCAAAATTGCCCGTAACCGGGGGCACGGCTAATCGATTAGGTTTAACCCTCTGCAGAGGTCATACACGTTCCCCACATGACACAACTAACCCCGTTTACCATTACACACTTGGGTGTATGACTATGAGAAGATTGTGACAAAGCCTTTCCGTAACAGCCCCCTATACCTGACCAAGCCGCCCGCAACTTAGGCAATGAAAGCCCCTCTTCGATGGCGGTCCTGAGGTAAGGGTTTCCCGTTAGTACTAAGGTAAGCCAGAGCCCATAGTAGCATGTGGCTGTACTGGAAGCTACATCAAACTGTACTTGGAAGATCTCATTTCCCTGGACGGCAGTCCCCACCAAAAACCTGTGTGCAAGACCCCAGTCGGGCGCATTCACTGCAAGACCCCGATGGGCGCAATCACTTGTAGACGCTCCCGTCAATACCATTCCGCCCAGAGAGTAGAAATAAAATAATATATAGTTTTGTTTTTCAAAAGTTTTCACAAAACGTTGCCTCGAAAGATGGCAAGTTTATTTGTTTAAAACTGGTTTTATTTTCAACCCATCCGTTTATGCAAGCGCGACCAAGCATGGTAGTAAGTCTTGAACCTAAGGCTGTAGCTAGTAATAATATTTTGCAAAACTTTTATAAACATGCATAGTATTTAAATTCAAAGAGATATGCATAATATGAAAATATAGGGCAGGGCATGATCAATTTGCAACTTGCCTGTGTCTTGAAGTTGAAATATTCTACTCTTAGTCGTCTCTTCTTCTCCTTACGATATATCTAACGATATAAGAAAATAATTCAACACAGAACAAATCCAATTGAAGATCCAAATAAAAGAAACAAATACAAATTCTTTAGTTTTTACTATTACTAAGCTAGTTACTATGGCGTGGTAGGGTTGAGATAGGATCGAGTTGGTTGACTAAAATATGACATAAATCATATTCTGAGGTTGGATCAAGTTGATACAAGTTAGGATGAAGCTCGACTATAAAATCGGTTGGGTCGAGAGTATGTGAAACGTCACTGGGTTTGACCATATGGATATTTACGAGATATTCCCCGCTTGGATTGGATACTAAATTAACCAATAAGATTCAGGATGATCGCCTTGAGAAGATTGAATTATTCCATGGTTAAATTAAAAAAGGAAAGGAATA
This sequence comes from Secale cereale, assembly GCA_902687465.1. NCBI lineage: Eukaryota > Viridiplantae > Streptophyta > Magnoliopsida > Poales > Poaceae > Secale > Secale cereale. The sequence continues at coordinate 105,812,145 of LR738710.1, forward strand.
TGACTAAATGAAATTGAAACTAAGATTTGAAGTCAAAGTAGGGTCTTAACATGGTGGTAAAAATATGGTAAGTGTCCCAACAGAAAGGTATGATCATATGGATACTTTTTGATGAAGGATTCATCTCCAAATAAATTGTAAAATATGAGGTATACTAAATATACTCAAATTCACATAATAAATTTGAGTTGAACTTTAATTTACCAAAACTGAAATATTTTTCTTTTATAAAAAACTACATGTTCCAACGAATTCGGGGATATAAAATTTGACAAATTCGGACTTACGGTCTAGGAGATATGATTTTTCGGAGTTTGAATATTTTCTGAAAATGTATTACGGGATTTACAGAAACCTCACCGGAGTTGGTCGTCGGCGATGAGGAAGATGGTGGTTCGGGCGTGCTCCGGCGAGTAGGAGTGGCGGACAGTGAAGCCCACGACGCGGAGAAGAAGGTGATGTCGCCGGAGACGACCAATTCATCCTCGGGAAGCCGTGTGAACCCACTGGAGTTCGCCAGAGCTTCATTGGATGTGGCAGCGGAGGGCGATTAGGAGAGGGGTTTCGGTCCTGAGATAGAGCAGGGTTGTGTGCGGTCCCCGGGATCAATTTATAGTGGCCAAGGAAGCCGGTACGGGGAGATCAAGGGAGCTCAAGGTGGCTTTTAATGGCTATTTGTGCATGTACGTTTCACAGATCCACTCGACGAATTATGCAGTAATGCCGAGTTTTTATTCCCTGAATGGATTCGTAATAATGTCCTCCGCATTTTTCGTGTAGACGTCAAAGTTAAACGGGCATGGAATTAACAGGGAGGAGAGAATGAAGAGGTGTGAAGCCAGGGGTGGAGGTTCTGTTCTTGCGTGAACCAAGGAACGGAGGAAGAAGAAGAAGGCCAGCGCCTGATATGGGCCTTAGTGGGAATTTTGGCCCAAGAGCACAAAGGAAAGAGAAGAAAAACAAAAGACAAAAGACATAGATGGGCTGAGATAAGGAGGTTTAGAACAGAATGTAGTTAACTGCAGAATAAATAAATAAATGTAAGCGTACAAAAAAAGTTTATTTAAAACAGAAAATAGAAATGTTTAAGTTAACCTAAATAATAATTAGAGTTCAGAAAAAAATCTTAAGAATTTAACAAAATTAATTTTATCCACAACTACTATTAACGCTATATGGACATAATTGAATTACTCAAAATTTCAATTTAGTGCTATACAAATTCATAAAAAATGATAATTGTGCCATATTAAATATTTCCAATTTTTTTGGAGAAGTCACATTATCTCCTCTCATTTAATTTAAATAATTTGGAAATATGTAAATACCATTAAAACTCCAAATAAGATCCAATTCAAATGGCACTCCAAAAATTCATGGAACTTCACATAAAGTATTCTTCCACCACATTTTGAGAAAGTCATTTTATTCTCACTCCTTTTTTTTATTTGTGGTTTCAAAATATTTCATAGGAGTCCAAAACAAAGAAATCCCAATCGATTTTTTTTAACAAGTCTCAAAAAGTTTTTTTTCCTTTACATGAAAATCACAACAACTCACTCAATCATAACTTTTTATTAACATTCCAAATTTTGGAAAATTTTGGGATGTTACATACGGTCACCGAAAAGACCGTGAATGATCTACGGAGTGCGGGGTATCTCGCCGATGACATCGCACACTGAGTCCCCCCTAGGGGCTAGGTGACTCCCATCCCAAAGGCGAGTGAGAGGGTAGTTTTCACCTCTCATTTTGTTAGGGGGCTAGGGTTTCCACTCCACCCGTTTCTTTGGGGTCTTTTGTTTTTCTACGGGCTAGATTTCCACGATCTAGCTCCGAGCTCAATCCTTCACATATCCGCATTCATAGTGATGTGTGAAGCTTTTCTCCGCGTCCCCCCCCCCCACACTTCGGCCTGTGGCTTAAGACCTTCAACGTGAAGCCGAAGGTGGTGAATAGGGAACACGCAGAGTGCGGGGGCGCTATGATTAGTAAGCTCCCGAACGCAACTTGGCCCAAGGGCTCGTTCGTGGAGACGAACAAAGTCTGGCAGCAGGAGTGGGTCTATATCACCGAACCCCGCGACACCAACTGGGCGGCGGAGCCTACATTCAAATCCTGACCCCCAGAGAGGCTAACCTCCTAGACCAAAAAGGGTTTGGACTGGGGGTCGCCCACTGAGGTGATGACTCTCGTGGGCCTTGTGTCCGGCGTGATCTCCAAGGGGCACCTGCTCTCCTCCGTGGTCCAGGTGATGTCGACATGTCTTGTTCTCCCTTGCCAAAGTCGGGATCCCTCCCTGTGGGAGTTCAATCTGGCAGGAGACAAGCCGCTAAAGCATCTCTTCGGCTCCACGCACAAAGAGATCTAGAAGCACCTCTTCAAGAGCCAGGAGGAATGGCCCGAAGAGAATGAGGATGCGGGCTTCAGTACTGAAGTTTCCACCAGTGAGGTAATAATGATCTCTGCCGAACACTTGTCCTTTCCTATTACTTCATGATAATAGGAGTTGGAATTTTTATGTAATATACAGGCTTGGACGAAGAAGGCAACCCGGATCAAGTGTCCGACACCTCTGCCTGAAGACCCAGCGTTGCCTCTATTGACGGAAATGCTGGTTCCGACGCCGTACAAGGCGCCGACCAAGAAGCCCAAGAAGACAAAGGGCAAGGGGGCTGGAAACAGCCCCCGTCCTGCGGGAAAGCAACCCGAGGACCTCCATATTCTTTCCTCCGACGAGGCGGAGGAAGATGATGAGGAGGAAGAGGAGGAAGAAGAAATACCTCCTGCGCAGGGCAGGGGGACGAAGAGGGGGGTCGTTGCTGATGCGAGCGCGGCCATGCCCCGAAGGAAGAGGAAGCTGAAGCTCGGTGACAGTTCGGATTCATCCGAACACAGCTTTGTGGTGAAGCCCAGGGTAAATCCCCTGCCCGAGACGTAAGTCAGTCCGGACTCAAGTGTTGCACCTCTGTTTATTAAGCTTTTTTGTTATTTTACTTAATATTTTTCTCCTGCTGACCTATAGCCCTCCCGGTGTAAACCCCGATGTTACATCATCGGAGGGGAACTCTCTGGTGCCTGGGGAAAAGAAGAGTGATCCGCCGATCCGGGCTCCATCGCCCGTAATCAGTGGGGACACCGAAGTGTCGTCCCAGCGGGTTCTCTCCGCCCAAGGAGATGAGGGAGGGGCAGGAGACAAGGCGGCCGAGGGTAATACCTCGGCGGCCGCTGACCATGGGGAAACGGCCACCATGGAGACCGAAGATGTGGGGCCCGAACAATCTAGGGTCCCACCGAACACCGTTCCGGAGCCTAGCGTGGCTCCCAGGTATGAAGATCCCGCTCCTCAAGCGGAGGAAGATACAATGGCGCCTGGAGTTAATCCGGAGGCACCAGATTCTATGGAGGGAGCACTTCAAAGTGCTAATGTCATTGAAGAACACCGCACCATGATGGGTGCGGTGATGAAGAAGATTCAGTCCGTCAAGGGCGGACTGAATGAAGCCTTCAACAACCTTTTAACAGGTTTCGAGGTAAGCCATGTAATCCTTTTTAAGAAACTTCATTTGTTTTAAGTGCACATATATAGCCAGTAGCCCCTGATGCTTTGTGTGATTCTGAAAAGAATCGGACGAAGTATCCACAGAGTAGCATATTTACATAGATGAACTGTCGTGCAGGCTTCTTTAGTTACGGCAATTGCGCGAGACGCAGAGGTCGTCGAACTAAATTAGAAGCTCGAGGTGGCCAATGCGGACCTCGACCGCATCAACCGGCGTTTTGAGGAAACGCAAGGTATGTGGATTTTTATTTAAATGTCAATAAGACTTGATAGATTGGGTATGAGTACAAACTCTAACATTGTATTCTGTATTACACAGTTGGTGCCGCTGAGCTCGAGGCCCTCAAGGGCGAGGTTGCTAGGGCAAAGGAGGAGGCTAAGGCAAACAAAGCGGTCGCTGATAAAGCGGCTGCTGATTTAGAGGCTGAAAAGGCGGTGTGCGAGAAGCACAACTCTCGGCTGTCCGAAGTCGAGGTTGAGATTCAAGACGCCATCCATTAGTGTGAGGCATCGGAGAAGACGACTTCGGAACGGGCGACCGAGCTGTCTACAACAGTAAAGTCTGCCCAGGACGCGCGAGGCGAGGTGCGCAGTGCTTGTCTAGAGATCGAGCAGGCGCGACAGATAGCATTTGGTAAGATATCTCTCTTACAGAGCATCTTCGGAGGGCGGAAGTATATTGGGCTGACACGGTTGTGGAGTTCTCCAGGCGTGTTTGCTAATCTTCCAAGGAGCAGTGCAGACGCTGCCCAGTATTTCTGTGCCCTGGAGGGGAACAACATGGAGAAGCTATTTTGGTCGCAGTTCGAGGCGCCAAAACATCTGATGCCCCTCAACGAACAGATGAAGCAGCTGGTCGAGCTGGACAACATAGCGAGTTCAGCCATGAAGGACTTGATAGTCCGGCTATGGCCTGCTGAGCCAATCCCAAGTAGTTACTTAGGGTTGGTGAAGCGGCTCGTCGAGGCGAGTCCGCGGGTCGACGTATTAATGCGGTCGGCTTGCATAGAAGGGGCTCGGATGGCCTTCGCGCGCGTCAAAGTGCACTGGGCGAAGATGAACGCAGTGCATATAGCAACTGCAGGCCCGCCCGCAGGCAAGGAGCACCGCAAGCCGGAGAAGTACTTCGAGGACGTCATCGACGGCACCCGCCTTCTAGAAGGCAGTGTTCGAAGGATGTTGTTTTCAATTAGTTGTATCCGGATGTAAAGACTATGCTTATGAATCCAGTGTATATAACTTTTGCGCTATTTATAACATCAACATCTTTTTTACCTCCTGTGTGACTGTTTATCCAAATCTGAAAGATTCCAGTCGTCGGCTTCAGCCCCCAGGTACATAGTACTGGGGTGTTCGGTCATATGAAAATACACACTTTATCCAACGTCTGGGTCTGTATAGGAGGTGTATGCAGAGCGAACCAGGTAACCAGACTATGCGGCATTATTCCTTTCACTTAGTCGTAGGAGTTTGACAAGTGGGGCTAGGTACTAGCCCCTAGTGCGGGTGAAGTATCCATTTGCACTAGGTTGGGCGAAAAAACCAACCCTTCGTATAACACGGGGTAGATCTCTATCGATCATAGTATAACACTAAGTCACCGGGTTGCAGACCAGGTTCTCGCTTATCATGACAGTCAGTTTTCGGCTTTCTCTACTAAGGTACTTGACCGGACTAGCCAGAAGTACTATCGCAGTAGTTCTCCCTTTACAACCTAGCAGGACAATCGGGAACGTAGGGGTAAGCACAGGAGCCGCGCAACCCAACTATTGACCGAAGACATGATTCAGAACTGATGCATATAATGCAAACATCCAGGACGCCGAACACTCCCTATAGGTTTTCGTTCTTTTCAACATATACCAGGGATGAAGACAGCTTCTGGTAATGAACCTTTATTTGCAAGGCACATATGGCAATCTGATGCGAAAAGAGAACATTCCATGGTGAGTGAATAAAACTCTGGATATGATATGAGTAAAGTTGTTCTATTAATATCCCTCTATAGTACGGCGAGCCGCAAACTTTACAAATAATGCCGACGAGCTTTTTTGGACATTTTATATGCCAAAAAGGTATATAACAAGAAAGAGAAAAAAGGTTTACACAGGGTCTTAATCTAAAAAGAAACCATAGTGCGGGTCCCTGCTGCACGTCTACGCCGTTTTCTCCTCTGTAATGTGTCCTTGAAGGTATGAGTACGATGGCCATCTGTAGAGAAAAGAAATAAAACCTGGAAACGAAGAAGTCAATCCAGTGTGGCCAAAGTAAGTCTGGTTCGTTTTAGTGAACGAAGAGAAGATACGTTTAAAGTCCGAATAGGGTCTAGCTGAACTACGGACTGTATAAGGGTGCCCCTTGTCGCCGCGAAAGGAATTTTAAGGGTATAATTATGTACTAGAGGCACATATGCTATCACCTTGTGAGGCGGTCGACGGGGGCATAGCCGTCAATCTTGCTCAGGTTCATCTGAGCTGCCGCACTGAGGCGTGTGCCGGACACGTTTAGCTGTGTCCGCTATTGATATATTATCTCGCTTGAATAGGCCGCATTGTACTTCAGCTGCTAAGGCCGTAGTACCTTCCTCCGCACGGAGAGAGCGCTCCATATTTCCATTGACCGTGATAACACCGCGTGGTCCAGGCATCTTGAGCTTTAAATAGGCATAATGCGGGACTACATTAAAGCAAGCAAAGGCCGTTCTTCCGAGTAGGGCGTGATAGCCACTTCGGAATGGAGCTATGTTGAAGATCAGTTCTTCGCTTCGAAAGTTGTCGGGAGAACCGAATACAACCTCCAATGTTAAGGAGCCTGTGCAGCGAGCTTCAACGCCCGGTATCACTCCTTTAAAGGTCATGCTACTTGACTTGATTCTTGATGGGCCGTTTCCCATCTTGCAGACAGTGTCCTGATATATCAGACTGAGACTACTGCCGCCGTCCATAAGGACTCAGGTTAGATGGTACCCATCTATTATTGGGTCGAGCACTAAGGCAGCCGAACCCCCGTGTCGAATACTAGTCAGATGATCCTTGCAATCGAAAGTGATCAGACAGGCTGACCATGGGTTGAATTTTGGGACGACAGACTCAACGACATAGACGTCTCGGAGTGCACGTTTGCGCTCCCTCTTTGGGATATGACTGGCATATATCATGTTCACTGTTTTAACCTTTGGTGGAAATTTCTTCTGTCCCCCTATATTCGGCTAGCGAGGTTCATCCTCGTCTTCGCTCTGAGGCTCCTTCCCCTTGTATTCGGCGTTTAGCTTGCAGGCCTGCTTGATAACCCAACAGTTACGGTTGGTGTGATTGGCAGGTTTTCTGGGGTGCCATGGATTTGGCAGGGCCTGTCTAATATTCTTTCCAAACTCGATGGACCGTCTTTGTTGCCTTTAAATGACTTCTTCCATTGACCGGGTCTGGAGCTGCTGAATCCGGCATTTACCGATGTATCATCTGGGCTTCCAGGATTGTTTCGACGCTTGTTTTTATTGCGCCATGGCTTTCCATTGCCGTCCCTGACTACAGATGTTCCAGGGTCGCTGGTGTTGCTACGAGCTAACCAGCTATCCTCACCCGCGCAAAAGTGAGTCATGAGTGTAGTTAGGGTTCCATTGTCCTCGGCTTTTCCTGTCCGAGGTCTCTGGCTAGCCACTCGTCCCGAATACTATGCTTGAATGCCGCTAAGGCTTTGGCGTGTGGACAGTCGATGATCTGGTTCTTTTTAGTGAGAAACCGGTTCCAAAGCTTGCGAGCTGACTCCCCGGGTTGTTGTATGATGTGACTTAAATCGTCAGCGTCCGGGGGCCGGACATAAGTCCCTTGAAAATTGGCCTGAAAAGCGTCCTCAAGTTCTTCCCAACTCCCAATGGAGTTTTCAGGGAGACTGTTTAGCCAGTGCCGAGCTGGTCCTTTCAGCTTGAGGGTTAAATATTTGATGGCGTGGAGATCATCTCCTCGAGCCATGTGAATGTGAAGAATAAAATCTTTTATCCAGACGGCAGGATCCGTCGTTCCATCGTACGCTTCGATGTTCACGGGTTTAAACCCTTCTGAGAAATCATGACCCAGTACCTCATCGGTAAAGCATAGAGGGTGTGAAGATCCTCTGTATCTTGCTATATCATGGCATATGTCTGATGGTTGTGGTGTTCGGTATTGACCCCGAATTGGTATGTCACCGGCGCGATTGGCTTGATAGCCGCCGTCCCGTGCGGGAGCTCGATCTCTGGGTCCGAATATAGACCTGGTCTTGCTAGCTTTTTTGTTTAGGTCCTCGCGCAGATCATGCTTTCGGACTTGGGCTGCATCCTCCTTTCCTTTATGGGGTGGGGGCTTGTTTATGCCATTGCTAGTGACTCTATCCCGTCTGCGAGGTGGTCGGTCTGGCTTGTCGGTGGTGTTATATTTCGGTGGGACGGGCGCAATAGCCTCGTCGTCGAATTCAGGCAGCAGCTTGCGCTTGGGATAGCCTTTGGTTTGGCCATTAAAGCCATGTCTCTGTTCGGCGTCTAGCACCTCATTCCATCTATCATTGAGCGTGTCTTGTGCAGCTCGAAGCCGTCTCTGCTGCTTTTGTAAGCTCCGTGCGATGGCTATAAGCCACCGATGGAAGCATTTTTGTTCGGAAGGTTCTTCCGGGACGGTATATTCGTCGTCGTCCAGGCTAACCTCTTCTTTGGAGATCGGTTCATAGTCACCATCTTCGGCATCACTGTCATCGGACTGCGGCTTCGTACTCTGTTCGCCTTCCTCTCGCTCCTCCTGCTCTAACGCTGGGTCTGCAGGGTCTTCGGCTTGTTCCAGAATATCACTGTCATTAGTTGCGGTGTTGCTGTCCTTTCCTTTACGGGATTTTTCTCGACGTTTTGGACGCCGACGCTTGGGAGGTTCTTCGGCAAGTTTATCCTCTACCGGATTGTTTTCACTGTTACCTTCTGCCTCTTTGGGTGTGTCCACCATATACACGTCGTATGAAGACATAGCTTTCCACCGCCTGTCATGGGCCTGCTTTGATCTGTATCTGCTTCAGCTTCGAGGTACATCCCGTTGAAGTCTTCTGAAGCGTGGTCGAGTAGATTGGTTAGATCTTCAACCGTGGCTACCAAGTGGGTGGTGGGTGGGGAACAAAATTCTTAGTCCCCCTGGGTATAGTGCGGCTATTCATCAGCCTCCAGTTCAAACCGGATATAGTGCGGCTGTGTATTCTCGTCCAAGGAGAGTGATCTCAACGACCTTAACATGTCTCCAAGTGGTGAGTGCTAGAAAATATCTGCAGCACAGAATTCGGCGATAGGCACCTGATTAGATTTGAGAGGCGCAGTTATGCGCAGTTTGAAATCAGATACCGGAGCTAAGTCCGGGGTTCCGGTAACACATACCCCATCAGTTGGGTCCGTGTGCGGCTCCATCGCCGTAAAGTCTACGGATCCCATGGTGGGGTTGAGCTTCCCATCTTCGGGTGGCGCGATGCGTTCTAGATCTAGGGCCAAAACTGTTGCAGGTGATATTTCCTGATCCAATGACAGAGCTAGGTCATGATCATCGTGGTGGCAGAGAGGGGTTGCCAGTAGCTCGAATCCGGCGAAGATCAAGTCTCCGTGGACGTCGGCACCGTAATTTAGGCTACCTAATCTGACATGATGGCCAGGGGCGTAGCTCTCAATCTGCTCAAGGTGGCCTTCAGTGTTGGCCCGAAGCGCGAAGCCGCCGAACACGAAGAGTTGGCCGGGAGGGAAAATCCCATCAACGACTCCATTGCAGTTGACGACGTGATCCATCACACCTTCCATCGATGACATAGTGGAACTCTCATGTGGGGACCCGGACTTAGAAGTCGAGATCACCGAATGCACGTGTACAGTGATCCCAGAGATCAATGCTCACTGAACACACAGAAGCTGAAATAACAAGAGTCTTACATCCATACAAATAGTCTTACACGAATTAAGGCCATTATGGCCAAGTCTTACATAGATAGAGCCTCACGGGCTGAATGGGAAATAACTCGAGTAGCGGAAGTCTTCGATAAACGGGTAGAACCCATGCCATCCGCCTTAACCCTACAGGCATTCTGACTGGGATAGCGTGCTAGTTCGCATGATCGTCTCCAAAGAACTCTTCCTCATAATCCTGCTCTTCCATGCCTGGCCAATTAAATAACCAGTGGCAAGCCAATGAGTACTTTGAATGTACTCGCAAGCAACCCATGATGTGGTAACAATGCAATGGAACAATAATGAACAATCTAGCAGGAAGCTAGAACAATATGCTATCATCAAGTTTATGCATCAATAACCTCGCGTAACCTCGGAGACAGGTTACCGATATCAACATGAATATAATTCATCTCATCAAGTCAAGTCTCCATCTTGACTTATCACACACATACCAACACTGATGAAGTAAAATTCTGGACATAGTTTAAGTAGCACCACCCAACTGTCCATGACCGTGGACACGGCTATTCGAATAGTTTTACACTCTGCAGAGGTTGTACACTTTACCCACAAGATCCAGGGAACTTCCGTGTCATCCACGACCCGCGGTACCTCAAGTACCCGGGGTAAGCACCCGGTCATTACCTTTCCTTAGACGACACTAACATAGAGTCCACTCGTTGGCACACGGCCCTCGGGTACAAACAATAGATCACAGGTCTTGCCCTAATTTCAATGTTCACGCGTACCCGAAGGGACCAACGGTGTGTCCGGTGCCCTGTGAAAACAGTCATGGTCGTCTATCCAAGCACGACCCCGTCCCGGGAAAGACCTCAAGTCTCCCCGTCACAAGTAATGCGGGCACCATGCTAGTATCGACCAAAGTAATCAATAAAGCCCCGTCCCATAAGGGGTAGTGTGGTTGCACATGTTTGGTTGGGACGGTAGTCACACATAAATCTAATCCATCATCCCACCATGCACATGATATCACCGGCACATCACTTCTTTCTCAAGTGATGACCTAACACTTCATCACCCTCGGGCATTAGGGGCACCCGATGGGTTCATGCAAAGATTTCAAATATGAGGGTTCATATCACACATTCATCATATACGCATCATGACCAGCTATTGCATGTCATCTAGCACATAGCAAGATCAACAATAAAGCATGCATCATGTGGTGGTTCATCTAGGTTACCATCGTAACCCTAACATCGTGCATCGGAAACAAACGGGTTCCGAGAACAAGTGTATCATGGTCAAAGGGCTGCTTGCCTGGATTGGCTTGATCTTCAAAGTCTTCAAGTCCTTCTCCTTCTTCTTCCACAGCAACTTCGTCAAATACGGGATCTATACGTCGCATAATAATAACGGAAAAATAAGAATACAAACAAAACAGAAAAATCAAAGTGCTCAGAAAAATGTCAACTCATTTTTGTAAAATACTAGAGGGATTTCTAAGATGGGGAAAAAATCTTAGTTGGAGTTTTGGAATTACAGAATAGAATATATGGATTTTCTAACATGAGTTATACTGCTCAAATTTGAATTTAAATTTGGACAGTACAACAAAGTTTCATGGATTCGAGTGAAAGTAGTACCATTAAATAGGTTGGAATATTACAAGATTTTAGGAGTTGGAAATATTTAATTTGGATCAATATTCTTTTCTGCATAAATGTTTAAAACATTAACAGAAAAGAAAAAGAGAAAAAGGGGTCCTGTGCACTGGGCCAGAAGAGGCCACAGTGCACGGCCCAGACGGGCTGGCCCAGCCGCACGGAGCCAGCGCGCGCGCACGTCAGGTTTTCAAACCTGACGGGCGGGGCCCGTGGGTCAGCGGCACAGAGGAGGGGGAGAGAGGTGGGGGGATGACAGGCGGGGCCCGCCTGTCATCTCTAACCCCTCGGTCACGGCGGCGGCGAGCTCACCGGCGACGATTCCGGCCACGGCGACGGCAACGGAGGCCAGGGACGGACTCAGTGGCGTGTTGCGGTTGCAGTGGTGGTAGCGCGGCACGGCGGGGAGCCCTGGTTCGCCGGCGACGAGGTGCGACGGCGGAGGCTCGTCGGAGGGTAGCTGCGGCGGCCGTTTCTGACTGCGAATGGAGGGGGAAATAGAGGGGAAAGGGTCAGTGGAGTGCGGCGGTTCCAAAACGAGCGGAAGGAGAGGCAGGGGAGGCCTGTACCTCGAGATCGCCGGCGACCAGACGCGGCGGAGCTCCGGTCGATCCCGAGCACTGGGGCGCTCCGGGGTCGAACTGAGGGTGCAGGAGGGATCAGTGGAGTGGTGTGAGGCTTGTGGTGGTGTTGGAGAAGCTCGGGGG
>LR738710.1:105824189-105834324 GCA_902687465.1 Secale cereale
GGACCCGTGGTCCAGTGCGCCGGCGAGCTCCGGCTCGACGCTACAGCGCACGGGAGGCTACGGGGATGAGTCTGGGGAGTTCCTGGACGAGCTCTACGTCCAGCTGAGGTAAGTGGAGGAGCGGGGGAGCGACAGAGAGGTGCGCGCGTGCGAGGCAGAGGAGTGGCTGCCGCGGGCGGCCAGCGCGCGTGCGACGGCGGCTACTGGAGGGCGCAGGAGGAGGGGGACAGCGCCGGGGAGGTTCCGGACGTCGAGGCGCCTCGACTGGCGCGAGGGGGAGGCCCGAGGCTGTCGGGGAGCGGCGATTGGCCCGAGCCAGCGTGCGAGGTGCACTGTTCACGCGCTCTAGAGCGTGCGTATGGCTGGCATCAGCATGCTCTCGCTGGCTTGGCCCGTTCCAGCGTGCCCAACAGTGTCCAGCGTGATGAGGGGGAAGTAGAGAAATGCCCTGAGGCCTTGGATGCCCTGGGGTTGCAGAGAGAGAGGGGGAGGGCTGGTAACAAGGTGAAAGTTGGCTGTTCAGCAAGGTAAAGCTGAGGTTTCACCCTCCAATCATGGAGCTGAGGTGCTGGGGGAGTTACTGGAGGTGGTTGGTAACTCAATGGGCTTGTGGTAAGAAGTTGAGGCCATGGAGAAAAGTGAAAGTGGTCAAAATGGAGGTTTTAGAATTTCTGCAGAAGGTGTTTGATTTGTGTTTGATCAAGTAAATGAAGTCCACTTGACATGGCACTTGACAGGGTTGAAAGACATGAGAAAATAGGGTGCTTCAGCAAATTTGGGCTCATTTGAAGAAACTAGCCAATGTAACTTTGGTGAACCCTTGAAATCAACAGAAACAGTTTCATCTTGATTGAGTCAAGCTAATCATCTCCCCTTGATGCACCACTTGGTGTAGCATCATCATTTGGGGTATTGATCATGCCCACAAAGTTTGAAGCTCCAGATAAAAAGTTGGTAATGTAAAGTTGTTCAAATTTGCATTTGAACAGAAAGGGCTTTGAGGTGATCTGATCAAGTTGCTCTATTCAAATACTTGTGCCATTTGGTCTAGGTGCCTTATTAGGCCATTCTAGCATGTGCACCAAGTTTGAGAGCATTTGGACAAGTTTGGCAATGTAAAGTTGCTCAAACTTCAAATATGGACAGAATGGTTATGAAGGGGTTTGAGTAGGTTTTCTTGCTTCCCAAGATATGGGACTTGGCAAGATCATCAAATATGTCATATATGACATGATAGAATTTCCCTGGAATTTTTGGAGAAAGTTTCCTTTGTAAGTATTTCAAAATCTTGAAATATCCAGAAAGGGTTTTAGAGGGTTTAGCCCATTATTTTGAACATGACCAAGTGATGAAACTCTCATATATGGACAATATATGTCCTATGAGTCTCTCTGAATTTTGGCAATTATTTTTGAAATAGTTAAATAATTTTCCCCTATTAAAGACCATTTCTGGCCTTAAGAAAAAGCTTTTAAATAAAATAGGAAAATAACTTTTAAAATTATACCTTTGTGGTTTTGGGAGTCCTATGACTACTAGGTCTCAAATAAACCTTTTGATATAATTTTCACACCCTTAATCAAGTACTTGTAGTGCAAATCTCAATTCAGGGGTTTTTTTGGAAAACTAAATTTATAAAATACTTTTTGGCCAAATTAATTTTGTAAGAAAATACTATACTGTTATATAACACTTGGCATTATCATTGGGCAAGAGATTTGAGTATGGAGATGAAATCTACAAGAGATCATAGTTGACTTTAATGAGCACATGAAAAAGCACATGAAGAAAACTGAATTCCAAATAAAAGCCAAATGATGCTAAAAAATTTTGCTGGTCCAAATTTTCATGCTCTAAAGATACAAATACCATGTTACAAAATGCTGGGTGTGACAGACCTACCCCCCTTACAGGAATCTCGTCCCCGAGATTCCTAAACTAGGGCTTAAAAGAGATCGGGAAACTCGGATCTAAGATAGTCTTCTCGTTCCCAGGTTGCTTCTGCTTCGGTGTGGTTGCTCCACTGGACCTTGAAGTACTTGATGGTACGGCTCCGCGTACGTCGTTCTGCTTCGTCCAGAATACGGATGGGCTTCTCGCGGTAGGTCAAATCAGGCTGTAGATCAATGGCTTGGTGATCCACATCCTTATAGAGACTGGGCTTGTCTGGAACTTGGAGACATTTCCGGAGTTGTGACACATGGAACACATTGTGCACATCGGATAGCTCAGGTGGTAGTTCCAACTGATAAGCCACTTCTCCTCGTCGTGCAGTGATCTCAAAGGGTCCAATGAACCTTGGTGCGAGCTTCCCCTTGACGTGGAAACGCTTGGTTCCCTTCAGAGGAGTTACCCGCAGATACACATGGTCCCCAACATGGAAACTCATGTCTCGGCGTCGAGTGTCAGCATAACTCTTCTGCCTTGACTTGGCTGCCTTTAATCGCTCTCTGACTAGTTGGACTTGCTCTTCTGCTGCGCGGAGAATATCCGGTCCAAAGACTAGTCCTTCTCCAGTCTCTGACCAGTTGAGGGGTGTGCGGCATCTGCGTCCGTACAACACCTCAAATGGTGCCATCTGAAGGCTTGACTGGTAACTGTTGTTATAGGAGAACTCGGCAAAAGGGAGACAGTCTTCCCACTTGGCTCCATATGCCAGGACACAGGCTCGGAGCATGTCTTCGAGAATCTGATTGACTCACTCGGTTTGACCTCCGGTCTGTGGGTGGAAAGCTGTGCTGAAAGACAACTTGGTTCCCAAGGCTTCTTGGAACTTCTTCCAGAACCTTGAGGTGAACTGGGTTCCTCGATCTGATACAATCTCCTTGGGAACACCGTGAAGACTTACGATTCGGTCGATGTAGAGAGCTGCCAGCCGGTTGCCATCATAAGTGGTCTTGACAGGAATGAAATGAGCCACCTTGGTCAAATGATCGATTATGACCCAGATGGAGTCATGTCCTCTATTCGACCTTGGTAGTCCAGTGATGAAGTCCATTCCGACTTTATCCCACTTCCACTCAGGAACCTTGAGTGGTTGAAGCAATCCAGCGGGTCGCTGATATTCAGCCTTGACCTTTTGGCACACATCACACTTTGCAACATAGGTTGCAATCTCTCTCTTCATACCGTGCCACCAGAATCGTGCCTTCAAGTCTTGGTACATCTTGGTTCCTCCGGGGTGGATGGAATACGGGGTGTCGTGGGCTTCTTGCAGAATCATCGTCTTCAGCTTGGTGTTGTTTGGTACGCAGAGACGACCTTTGTACCAAACAATCCCGTGCTCGTCTTCGGAGAATCCTGGGGCCTTGCCCAGCTTCATCTTCTTCTTGATACCTTCAATGCTTGCGTGTCCATCTTGAGCCATCTTGACGTCGTCCATCAGGGTCGGTTTAACTTCCAAATGATCCAGAAATCCAGGGGTGACCAATTCCAAACTGAATTGTTCGATCTCCTTAAACAAGGCTGGCTGTCTTTCTTGAATAATGACATTCAAAGAGCAAGCCTTCCTGCTTAAGGCATCGGCCACCACGTTGGCCTTCCCAGGGTGATACTGAACACTGAGGTCATAGTCCTTGATGAGTTCCAACCATCTCCGCTACCTCATGTTCAATTCCTTTTGGGTGAAAATATACTTCAGACTTTTGTGGTATGTGTAAATCTCACACCGTTTCCCTAGGAGGTAATGCCGCCATGTCTTCAAGGCATGAACTACAGCCGCTAGTTCAAGATCGTGAGTAGCGTAGTTCTCCTCATGGGGTCGTAGCTGCCTGGAGAGGTATGCTATGACACGGCCTTCTTGCATCAGAACGCTTCCCAATCCGGTTCGAGAGGCATCACAATATATCACGAACTCCTTGTGAATATCAGGTGTTGCCAGAACTGGGGCGGTGGTCAATCTCTTCTTGAGCTCTTGGAAGCTCTCTTCGCATTTTGGCGTCCACTCGAACTTCTTGTCCTTCTTGAGGAGCTGAGTCATTGGTCGTGCAATGCTAGAGAATCCTTCCACGAACTTGCGGTAATAGCCCGCTAATCCGAGGAAGCTTCTGACTTCCTTGACGGTCGTTGGAGATTGCCATTGGGTCACAGCTTCGATTTTTGCAGGATCAACAGATAATCCTTCCTCGGTCAAGACATGACCTAAGAATCCAACTTTATGCAGCCAGAACTCACACTTGCTGAATTTGGCATACAGTTGGTGCTCACGAAGCTTGTCTAGGACCATTCTCAGATGTTGCTCATGCTCTTCCTCCGACTTCGAGAACACAAGAATGTCATCAATGAAGACAACAACGAACTTGTCCAAATATTCCATGAAGACTTTATTCATGAGATACATGAAGTAAGCTGGGGCATTGGTTAACCCAAAAGACATGACCGTGCACTCGTACAGGCCATATCTGGTTACAAATGCCGTCTTCGGAATATCTTGGGGTCTGATCTTCAGCTGGTAATACCCAGATCTGAGATCGATCTTGGAGAATACCTTGGCTCCGCTGAGTTGATCAAACAGATCTTCGATCTTGGGAAGTGGGTACTTGTTCTTGATTGTAACTTCATTGAGGGAACGATAGTCAATGCATAAGCGGATGGTACCGTCCCTCTTTGCCACAAACAGAACAGGAGATCCCCAAGGGGAGGCACTCGGGCGGATAAATCCCTTCCTTAGCTGCTCTTCTAGCTGCTTCTTCAACTCGGCTAATTCTTCCGTCCCCATTCTATAAGGCTTTTTATTGATGGGTCCTGCTCCGGGCACGAGCTCGATAATGAACTCAATGTCACGGTCAGGGGGCATTCCCGGTAGTTCATCCGGAAAGACATCAGGGTACTCACATACCACCGGTACTTGATCTAGCCCAACTTCAGACAGACAGTTGATTTTAGCGGCTTGAGCGGAAGAGGAGTTGGGGGCAAACTTGACTTCTACTCCTTGGTCATTGGTCACAGTGACTGTCCGATTGTCACAGTCTAACAAGCCTTGGTGCTTGCTGAGCCAATCCATCCCTAAGATCACATCCAAGCCTTGCGATCTCAGGATGATAAGGTCTGCTAAGAAGTCTACACCGTTAATGGTAATACCGACTCCTTTACAGCCTATCTTGGCCCTCATCTCGGCTCCGGGGGTTTGTACCACCATAGGGTTATTCAGGGGTGTAGGGGTCATGCCACTTTTTAATGCAAATCTTTGAGTGACAAATGAATGCGTTGCTCCAGAATCAAACAAGACAGTTGCAGGTGCTGAGTTGACGAGGAACGTACCCAACACGATGTCCGGGTCTTCCTGGGCTTCTTCAGCAGTGACGTGATTCACACGCCCCTTCCCATAGTTCGGTGGATTGCGAGGAGCTGGGTTCCTTGGTAGCATTCCACGGCCTTGTCCCTGGTTCTGCGCATTGGGGCGCGGGGCATCAGGCTTCTTGTTGGGGCACACTCTGGAGATGTGTCCGGGCTGACCACACCCAAAACAAGTGACTTGGTTTGGAGTGTTGATCTTGTTGCCACCACTGGTATTGGGGTTGAAAGCTGGCCTGGGGTTGGCATACTGCTGAGGCTGAGGATTGGCACGAGGTGCAGGAGCTCTTGGCTGCTGATAGGTTGGCTTGGCCGGGGCTGACTGCCACGGACGAGGCTTCTGGTTGCTGGAACTTCCCTTACTGACCAACTTGCGCTTGCGAGTGTCTTCCAAAGCACGCCGCTTGTCTTCAAGCATAAGTGCCTTGT
Source organism: Secale cereale (assembly GCA_902687465.1). NCBI lineage: Eukaryota > Viridiplantae > Streptophyta > Magnoliopsida > Poales > Poaceae > Secale > Secale cereale. The sequence goes on from LR738710.1 coordinate 105,829,911, forward strand.
TCACCAGGTCAGGGAAAGATGGGCAGTCGCACACGACAAACGAGTATTGCAGGGTCTGATTAAGGCCTTCCATGAAGCGCTCCCTTTTTGCAGCATCAGTGCTGACATCCTCAGGGGCATACCTTGACAGAATACTGAAATTCTGCATGTACTCCTTGACAGTGCCACTTCCTTGCTTCAGAGCTTGGAACTCGCGCTTTTTGATAGCCATAATTCCGGAAGGAATGTGGGCCTTGCGGAATTCTGCCTTGAAGTTCACCCAAGTGATGTCTTGTTCAGCATGCGTGACCTTGAATCCATCCCACCAAGCTCTTGCGGTTCCCCCGAGGCAGTGGGCTGCATAAGCCACTTTCTGGCGGTCTTCGGTGCATCCGACTAGTTCCAGGATTTCCTCAATGGAACGGATCCAGTCATCTGCATCCAGGGGTTCAGCAGTCTCGATGAAGGTTGGCGGTGCGTGCTTCTTGAACTCTGCCAACGTGGAACGTCCATTGCCATTCCCTGCCGGCTGGCGGTTGTTGGCGACAGCTTGAGCAATCAGCTGAAGAGCTGCAGTGTTGGCTTGGCGTTCCTCTCGGAAAGCTTGGAGAAGCTGAGCCATGTCCATGCTTGGAGGAGGTGGTGGTGGAGCTTGGTCGTTGGTTTGGTCGTGGTCTGCCTCTGGCTGAGAGGATGCTCCGGCTTCGGGCTGCTGGGTAGAGGTACCAGTACGAGTTACAACAGGCATCCTGTTGGAGCGGAAAAAGGTCTCATGGCTCGGAGGAGGAAAAGCAAGATAGATGGGCGCCTAGTAAGGGGGTGGGTGTGACACTAAATCAAATCATGCAAGGGCCGTAAGGCCAAAACACATTCATTAAAATCCAAATGGGTGATGTAGTCGTTTACACCTTCCCGAAGGAAGAATACGACATACATCCAGACACAACAAAAGCAAATGCTAGATGGTTTCATATGAACCATACAAGGACTCGACTGCGCATAGGGGTTACACGACCTATCCTACCGTAGGGGTTACAACTGGCATATCCGAGTAGCGAATAATGCCTAAGCGGCGGAATGCTCGGTCGCGTATTCCGGCTCTTCTGGGTCTTCCTCCTTGTCTTCATCTGTCTGGGCTCCCTTGTCGCTTGAGGGAGTGGGGGAGTGGAGGAGTTGGATACGACGGTGCTTCGACGGTGGTGTAGGGAAAGGCTTGCGGTATTCCCTTGCTGTCATCCGGCGTCGCCGAGGTGGTTCTTCACCCTTGGAAGACACATCCTCGGAGGGCCTTCCGCCTCGATATGCGATAGCGGATTGTCCAGAAGGTGCTCCTTCCTTCTTGATCCTGTTTGCCTTCTCTTGAGCTCGACGAAGAAGTGCCTTGGTCTTGTAAAGTTCTTCTCGAAGCTTCATCGATTCCGAGGCCAAGTCTTGTGCCAGGCTGTCGGCACATAGACTGAAGTAGGTCTGGAACCGAAGCGAGAGTCCTTCCTTTAGTGGAGGAGCTAGTGCGCTGCTTTCTTCGTCACCTTCCTTCCGGTAAGGTAAGAAGCGAGTTGCCATCTTGGCTGCCATCTCCGGAAGAAGCTCGCGGAGACGGGTTAGTGCCTTGAGTGCAGCAGCCTCGGCAGCGAGTGGTAGTGTCGCCATCTGGGGTCCCTCGAAGAACCAACTTGTGGGAGGATCGTTTGCCTTCATGATCACTTCCACATGGTACTCCACCTCAGTGTCGCTCACCCAATGCTCAAGGTAGGTGAGGATGGGTGCTCGGTGGAACTGACACTCCTGGAGGCTATCCTCGAGAAGTAGGGGAAACCTAGTGGTCAGGTGCTCTTCGGGAACAGCGGCCATCTACAAAGGTGGAATAGGAGGGGTTAATAAGCTGAGAAAATCTCAGGTTTAGAAAAGAAGAGAGGTTCAGAAGGTTTTTGAAAAGGGGTCTCAACTAACTAACGCCCATGCTAACTAAGGCTTCCTACAGTCAGGATGGCTCTGATACCAGCTCTGTGGGGACCCCGACTTAGAAGTCGAGATCACCGAATGCACGTGTACAATGATCCCAGAGATCAATGCTCACTGAACACACAGAAGCTGAAATAACAAGAGTCTTACATCCATACAAATAGTCTTACACGAATTAAGGCCATTATGGCCAAGTCTTACATAGATAGAGCCTCACGGGCTGAATGGGAAATAACTCGAGTAGCGGAAGTCTTCGATAAATGGGTAGAACCCATGCCATCTGCCTTAACCCTACAGGCATTCTGACTGGGATAGCGTCCTAGTTCGGATGATCGTCTCCAAAGAACTCTTCCTCATAATCCAGCTCTTCCATGCCTGGCCAATTAAATAACCAGTGGCAAGCCAATGAGTACTTTGAATGTACTCGCAAGCAACCCATGATGTGGTAACAATGCAATGGAACAATAATGAACAATCTAGCAGGAAGCTAGAACAATATGCTATCATCAAGTTTATGCATCAATAACCTCGCGTAACCTCGGAGACAGGTTACCGATATCAACATGAATATAATTCATCTCATCAAGTCAAGTCTCCATCTTGACTTATCACACACATACCAACACTGATGAAGTAAAATTCTGGACATAGTTTAAGTAGCACCACCCAACTGTCCATGACCGTGGACACGACTATTTGAATAGTTTTACCCACAAGATCCGGGGAACTTCCGTGTCATCCACGACCCGCGGTACCTCAAGTACCCGGGGTAAGCACCCGGTCATTACCTTTCCTTAGACGACACTAACATAGAGTCCACTCGTTGGCACACGGCCCTCGGGTACAAACAATAGATCACAGGTCTTGCCCTAATTTCAATGTTCACGCGTACCCGAAGGGACCAACGGTGTGTCCGGTGCCCTGTGAAAACAGTCATGGTCGTCTATCCAAGCACGACCCCGTCCCGGGAAAGACCTCAAGTCTCCCCGTCACTAGTAATGCGGGCACCATGCTAGTATCGACCTAAGTAATCAATAAAGCCCCGTCCCATAAGGGGTAGTGTGGTTGCACATGTTTGGTTGGGACGGTAGTCACACATAAATCTAATCCATCATTCCACCATGCACATGATATCACCGGCACATCACTTCTTTCTCAAGTGATGACCTAACACTTCATCACCCTCGGGCATTAGGGGCACCCGATGGGTTCATGCAAAGATTTCTACTATGAGGGTTCATATCACACATGCATCATATAAGCATCATGACCAGCTATTGCATGTCACCTAGCACATAGCAAGATCAACAATAAAGCATGCATCATGTGGTGGTTCATCTAGGTTACCATCGTAACCCTAACATCGTGCATTGGAAACAAACGGGTTCCGAGAACAAGTGTATCATGGTCAAAGGGCTGCTTGCCTGGATTGGCTTGATCTTCAAAGTCTTCAAGTCCTTCTCCTTCTTCTTCCACAGCAACTTCGTCAAATACGGGATCTATACGTCGCATAATAATAACGGAAAAATAAGAATACAAACAAAACAGAAAAATCAAAGTGCTCAGAAAAATGTCAACTCATTTTTGTAAAATACTAGAGGGATTTCTAAGATGGGGAAAAATCTTAGTTGGAGTTTTGGAGTTACAGAATAGAATATATGGATTTTTGAACAGGAGTTATACTGCTCAAATTTGAATTTAAATTTGAACAGTACAGCAAAGTTTCATGGATTTGAGTGAAAGTAGTACCATTAAATAGGTTGGAATATTACAAGATTTTAGGAGTTGGAAATATCTAATTTGGATCAATATTCTTTTCTGCATAAATGTTTAAAACATTAACAGAAAAGAAAAAGAGAAAAAGGGGTCCTGTGCACTGGGCCAGAAGAGGCCACAGTGCACGGCCCAGACGGGCTGGCCCAGCCGCACGGAGCCAGCGCGCGCGCACGTCGGGTTTTCAAACCTGACGGGCGGGGCCCGTGGGTCAGCGGCACAGAGGAGGGGGAGAGAGGTGGGGGGATGACAGGCGGGGCCCGCCTGTCATCTCTAACCCCTCGGTCACGGCGGCGACGAGCTCACCGGCGACGATTCCGGCCACGGCGACGGCAATGGAGGCCAGGGACGGACTCAGTGGCGTGTTGCGGTTGCAGTGGTGGTAGCGCGGCACGGCGGGGAGCCCTGGTTCACCGGCGACGAGGTGCGACGGCGGAGGCTCGTCGGAGGGTAGCTGCTGCGGCCGTTTCCGACTGCGAATGGAGAGGGAAATAGAGGGGAAAGGGTCAGTGGAGTGCGGCGGTTCCAAAACGAGCGGAAGGAGAGGAAGGGGAGGCCTGTACCTCGAGATCGCCGGCGACCCGACGCGGCGGAGCTCCGGTCGATCCCGAGCACTGGGGCGCTCCGGGGTCGAACTGAGGGTGCAGGAGGGATCAGTGGAGTGGTGTGAGGCTTGTGGTGGTGTTGGAGAAGCTCGGGG
>LR738710.1:105834443-105974989 GCA_902687465.1 Secale cereale
AGCTCGACGAGGACCCGTGGTCCAGTGCGCCGGCGAGCTCCGGCTCGATGCTACAGCGCACGGGAGGCTACGGGCATGAGTCTGGGGAGTTCCTGGACGAGCTCTACGTCCAGCTGAGGTAAGTGGAGGAGCGGGGGAGCGACAGAGAGGTGCGCGCGTGCGAGGCAGAGGAGTGGCTGCCGCGGGCGGCCAGCGCGCGTGCGATGGCGGCTATTGGAGGGCGCAGGAGGAGGGGGGACAGCGCCGGGGAGGTCGCGGACGTCGAGGCGCCTCGACTGGCGCGAGGGGGAGGCCCGAGGCTGTCGGGGAGCGGCGATTGGCCCGAGCCAGCGTGCGAGGTGCACTGTTCACGCGCTCTGGAGCGTGCGTATGGCTGGCATCAGCATGCTCTCGCTGGCTTGGCCCGTTCCAGCGTGCCCAACAGTGTCTAGCGTGATGAGGGGGAAGTAGAGAAATGCCCTAAGGCCTTGGATGCCCTGGGGTTGCAGAGAGAGAGGGGGAGGGCTGGTAACAAGGTGAAAGTTGGCTGTTCAGCAAGGTAAAGCTGAGGTTTCACCCTCCAATCATGGAGCTGAGGTGCTGGGGGAGTTACTGGAGGTGGTTGGTAACTCAATGGGCTTGTGGTAAGAAGTTGAGGCCATGGAGAAAAGTGAAAGTGGTCAAAATGGAGGTTTTAGAATTTCTGCAGAAGGTGTTTGATTTGTGTTTGATCAAGTAAATGAAGTCCACTTGACATGGCACTTGACAGGGTTGAAAGACATGAGAAAATAGGGAGCTTCAGCAAATTTGGGCTCATTTGAAGAAACTAGCCAATGTAACTTTGGTGAACCCTAGAAATCAACAGAAACAGTTTCATCTTGATTGAGTCAAGCTAATAATCTCCCCTTGATGCACCACTTGGTGTAGCATCATCATTTGGGGTATTGATCATGCCCACAAAGTTTGAAGCTCCAGATAAAAAGTTGGTAATGTAAAGTTGTTCAAATTTGCATTTGAACAGAAAGGGCTTTGAGGTGATCTGATCAAGTTGCTCTATTCAAATACTTGTGCCATTTGGTCTAGGTGCCTTATTAGGCCATTCTAGCATGTGCACCAAGTTTGAGAGCATTTGGACAAGTTTGGCAATGTAAAGTTGCTCAAACTTCAAATATGGACAGAATGGTTATGAAGGGGTTTGAGGAGGTTTTCTTGCTTCCCAAGACATGGGACTTGGCAAGATCATCAAATATGTCATATATGACATGATAGAATTTCCCTGGAATTTTTGGAGAAAGTTTCCTTTGTAAGTATTTCAAAATCTTGAAATATCCAGAAAGGGTTTTAGAGGGTTTAGCCCATTATTTTGAACATGACCAAGTGATGAAACTCTCATATATGGACAATATATGTCCTATGAGTCTCTCTGAATTTTGGCAATTATTTTTGAAATAGTTAAATAATTTTCCCCTATTAAAGACCATTTCTGGCCTTAAGAAAAAGCTTTTAAATAAAATAGGAAAATAACTTTTAAAATTATACCTTTGTTGTTTTGGGAGTCCTATGACTACTAGGTCTCAAATAAACCTTTGGAAATAATTTTCACACCCTTAATCAAGTACTTGCAGTGCAAATCTCAATTCAGGGGTTTTTGGAAAACTAAATTTATAAAATACTTTTTGGCCAAATTAATTTTGTAAGAAAATACTATACTGTTATATAACACTTGGCATGATCATTGGGCAAGAGTTTTGAGTATGGAGATGAAATCTACAAGAGATCATAGTTGACTTTAATGAGCACATGAAAAAGCACATGAAGAAAACTCAATTCCAAATAAAAGCCAAATGATGCTAAAAATTTTTGCTGGTCCAAATTTTCATGCTCCAAAGATACAAATACCATGTTACAAAATGCAGGGTGTGACATCTCAATGAAAGCATCAATGTTGGTGTGAAAACCGGCGGATCTCGGGTAGGGGGTCCCGAACTATGCGTCTGAGGATTTATGTTAACAGGAGGCAGGGGACACAGTGTTTACCCAGGTTTAGGCCCTCTAGATCGAGGTAAAACCCTACTTCCTGTTATATTAATATGGATGAATATGTGTACAAGAGTTGATCTACCTCGAGATCGTAAAGCCTAAAACCCTAAGTTTCAGCCTATGAGGATTGAATGTTTCTCTATTAGCATCTACGGACTAAACCCTCCGGTTTATATACACACTGGAGGGGCCTAGGGTTTGTATGTATCATCTTGCAGAGGAAGGAAAATCTACACCCGAGCCTAAACTTGCCATTACAGGAATTCAGGAGTCCCATCCGGATACGAGAGATGATCTTCTATAGTAATCTTCATGGTCCACCAGTCCGGCCCACCAGGAGTTTGTCCGGCCACATGAGGACGCCCCAATCCAGGACTCCCTCACATGGGTGCTCGAGAAGCATGTGCCATGGTGAAGACGCGCTACACCTGTCTTGATCCGAATCATATGGTCCGCATGGGACCTCGAGGGTCCGATGGACAAGAAATCCCTCTACACTTGGTATATGACCAAGTAGAGACAGCTGCCAAGTTTTCCCAACAGGACTGTAGACTAGACAACCTTATAGAGGGAACAGAGAAAGAGCAGTCGTGTGATATTATGTAATAATGTACTTTTACCATCAAACTTATCTCCGGCCGAAATTATAAAAAGGTTGTCATGGTCAACCTTCTGCTTTAACCTCCATAAACCCAAAGGCTGAAGTGTTTCCGAATACTATATCTGTGGTAAACATGTGAAATGTTTGGAAACCAGGCAATCCGGTCATAATTGCTTGAATAGACAAACTTTTTTCGGGGAGTTATGTTATATTACTATTTAACGTAAGAAACATCTTCCAGAGAGAATAGTTCCGTTAGGGGTTCCTTTCCCTGGGTCAGCGTGCATACATATGTGGGCCTAGGCTTTTGATCCTGTAAAAAAAGGATTGTAGGATGCCATATCCTATGGTAGTTTGAAATACATGCTTTAAAACCGATATGTCGTGTATCCGCCAACCGATTATATCCTTAAGAGCGCTAGCTTTCGGCTTCACCCAGTCTGAGGTACATGTCTCGATTACTCGACTGTAACTATCGCAGAGGTGCTCCCTTTACGCCCTTGCCGAAGAATCGGAAACGTAGGGGTAAGCATAGGAGCCAGGCAACCCATCTTGGCCAGAACTTAAGTCATATTGGTGCATATAATGGCAAGGAAGGACTGTAACAAAACAGACGACATTTTAAGAAAGAAGCTTTATTGGTAATGGGCTTCGTTAAAGAAGCCCCAAGTATATTTGATGTAGATACATTCAAAGATGTACTTATCCTGTGGCAGTTCGGGCGAGCCGAACACTTGCCAATGAGAGAAAATGTAAGAAAAAAAGAAAAGGAAAAAAAATAAAAGATAAGAGACAAGACCTAACTTAAAAGGAGGAAAAAATTGCTACCGAACTATCCATAAAATCATCGGAGCCTGGCAGCGTTCCACGGTTCGGCTCAAGGCGGTTGTCCTATGCATTCCGAAGGAGATAGGCTCCACCGGTGAGTACTTCGTCGATAATGAATGGTCCCTGCCATTTTAGTTTGAGCTTGTCCTTCTTCTTCTCCGGGAGGCGTAAAACGAGTTCACCGAAGTTGTATGTCTTGGCCCGCACTTCTCTGCTCTGGTATCGCCTCTCCTATTGTTGGTAAAATGCGAAACGGGCTTGCGCTGTATCGTGCTCCTCTTCAAGTCAATCTAGGTCGTCCTGTCGATCTAGCTCGGCTTCTTTTTCCTCGTACATGCGCACTCGAGGTGAGTCATGAATAATGTCACAGGACAGAACAGCCTCTCCGCCGTACACCATGAAGAAAAGTGTGTATCCGGTCGTCCGATTAGATGCGGTCCGCAGCCCCCAGAGTACAGAGTCAAGTTCTTTGACCCAGTGTTTATCAGACTCCCGTAGGGAGCACACTAGTAGGGGTTTAATGCCGCTCATTATCACACCATTGGATCTTTCGACTTGACCATTTGTTTGAGGATGGTACATAGAAGCGTAATCAAGTTTAATACCTAACTTTGCACACCAATTTTTTGCCTCGTCAGCTGTGAAGTTGGTGCCATTATCTGTAATAATACTGTGTGGGACACCATAACGGTGTACTACACGGGATATAAAATCTATCACAGGCCCTGCCTCAGCTGTTTTTACTGGCTTGGCTTCTATCCATTTAGTGAATTTATCTACCATCACCAGCAAGTATTTCTTTTTATGGCTTCCCCCTTTATGGGGATTGTTCTCAGAGCGGTGGGAGGCATGTTAATTTGATTTGCAAAGAGCTAGCAACCAACATAGTGTTGGACTAAGGTCTGGGCATCTGCTTGGGCAGTGGGCCAGAAAAAGCCAGCTCAAAAAGCTTTGCCTATGAGCGCCCGAGCTGCGGCATGGGGGCAGCCCATTCCAGCGTATATTTCTGTGAGAATTTGCCTTCCCTCCTCTTTGGAGAAGCACCTTTGTAGAACACCAGTACTGCTTTTGTTATATAGTTCACCTTCGTGAACTTTGTAGGCTTTACAACGCCGGACTATGCAGAGGGCCTCATTTTGGTCATCGGGGAGCTCCTACCTTTTAAGGTAAGCTAGGAAGGGCTCTGTCCAGGAGGCTATGACAGCCATGATCTCGTGAGCCAAGGAGTTATCTCCATGTCTGGGTCTGCGATGACGTCTTGGTTAAGTTCGTCCGGGGGTGTGTTCGGATCCAAATTCGTATCGCCGCCCGCGTCCTGCCATTTTACTGATGGCTTAAATAGCCTTTCCACGAAGGTGTTAGGCGGGACGGGGTCGCGTTTAGCGCCCATACGAACGAGTACATCAGCGGCCTGGTTATTACCCCGGACTACGTGATGGAATCCCAACCCCTCAAATCTAGCCAATATTTTCAATATAGCATTGCGATAAGCTGCCATTTTTGAATCCTTCGCATCAAAATCTCCATTTATTTGCGAGATAGCGAGGTTTGAGTCTCCGCGTACCTCGAGGCATTGTATGCCCATGGATACATCTAGGCGGAGACCATGCAATAGGGCCTCATATTCAGCCACATTATTAGAGTCCATGTACATAATTTGTAGGACGTACCAGACTGTATCCCCGGTTGGAGATATCAATATTACGCCGGCCCCAATCCGGCTAGCATTTTGGAACCGTCGAAGTACATTGTCCACTGGGAGTATGAGCTGTACTCTTTAGGGAGTTCGGCTTCAGTCCATTCTGCGACAAAGTCAGCCAACACCTGGGATTTAAAAGTCCGGCGTGGCTTATAAGATATTTCGAACGGTAAGAGCTCGATGGCCCATTTGGCTATGCGTCCAGTGGCATATTTATTGTTAATAATATTGCTGAGTGGTACCTCGGATGCCACTGTGATCGAACACTCTGAAAGTAGTATCGAAGTTTCCGAGATGACATGAAGACCACATAGGTAATTTTCTGATAGTGGGTGTACCGTGATTTGCACGGTGTTAGGACCTCAAATATGTAGTATATGAGTATTTGAATGGGGAATTTATGTCCCTCTTCGGCTCGTTCGACGACGAGTACGACACTTACTACCTGGTGAGTGGCTAATATATACAGCAGCATTGGTTCGCCAACACCGGGAGCGGCTAGGATTGGGTTGCTCGCTAGTAGAGTTTTTATTTCTTCCAATCCAGCTGTGGCCGCGTCCGTCCATTCGAAATTGTCAATGCGTCGTAGCAATCTATAAAGTGTCAATGCTTTTTCTCCTAACCTGGAGATGAAGCGGATTAAGGCCGCTACGCAGCCTGCTAGTTTTTGCACTTGCTTGAGGTCGTTTGGTGTTTTGAGCTCTGACAAGGCCCGGATTTTATCTGGGTTAGCGAACGTTCGCTGTCTGTGGCTAACTAATGAAAACCGTCCGTTAAAATGAACGTACGGACGAATGTCCGCTAAATAACTAAACCGACGAAAAACCGAACCGATCTATTATAAAAACAGATCTAGGGTTTTCCTAAAAAAACCGATCGGTCTTTTGACAAAAAATGATGGCGGCGGCGGTGTCTACCTCGACGTCGGCGGCGAGGTCCGGCGACTCCGGCGGCGAGGCGGCGGCGGGGCGGCGGTGGCGCGGAGCGGGCGGCGGGCGGGCGGCGGCGGCAGCGGCGGGAGGCGGCGGGGCGGCGTGCGGAGCGGGCGGCGGGGTGCGGCGCGCTGCCGGCGGCGGCAGGCGGCGGCGGCGGCGCGACGCGGCTAGGGTTAGGGCAGGGGTGGCGGCTGGCGGGCTGGGGGCGAGACGGGCCGGGGCGCTGGCTTATAAAGCCCGCAGTCCTACTCCTATACGAATCCTAAGTCGGTTCACTTTTTTTTTCTAAAAGAGTCCCGGCGCAGAAAAACTAAGGAAAGAAATACCAAACGGACTCCAAAATTCCTGAAACGAATTTTCACCGTCCTCTAATAATATCTAGGACGAAGTGAACATTTTTTCCGGACCTAAATGGAATTTTGAAAAACGCGCATTTTTCCTATGCCAATAAATATGCAAATAAATCCAGAAAAATACCAAAAATGATTTTAACATTTTTCCTCCAATATTTCTGTTATTTTGGAGAAGTCATATTATCTCCGCTCATAATTTGTTTTTAGAAATATTTTTAGGAGAGAAAAATAATTAGAATCACATTGTCCTCGTACCGGTATTCGAGCGAACTCAAATACGAAAACGGTAAAATTCCCAACTCTCTCCGTAGGTCTTTGAGTCGCTTAGAATTTCGAGAAACTCCACGAACAAAAATGCAAAAACATGCAATGCAAATATGATCTATGTATAACATTCCAAATTGAAAATTTGGGATGTTACAATTCAAGAATAATCAAAAGCCTAAGCTTGGGGATGCCCCGAGAAGGCATTCGCTCTTTCGTCTTCATCCATCGTTAACTATACTTGGAGCTATATTTTTATTCGCCACATGATATGTGTTTTGCTTGGAGCGTCTTCTATAATTTGAGTCTTCGCTTGTTAGTTTATCACAATCATCCTTGATGGACACACCTATTTGAGAGAGTTAAATATGGCCTAGGAATTCCTAGAACACTCTATGTGCTTCACTTATATCTTTTGAGTTGAATAGTTTTTGCTCTAGTGCTTCACTTATATCTTTTAGAGCACGGTGGTGGTAATATTTTGTAGAAATTGTTGAACTCTCATGTTTCACTTATATCTATTTGAGAGTCTATTAAAACAGCATGGTAATGTGTTTAGGCTAAAAAAACTAGTCTTCACATGATAGACATCCAACGTCAATGTAGTAAAAAAACTCACACTAAGTGCATTGAATATGATGAGATGTTGGATGCTTGATAATTGTTTTGAGATATGAGGATAGTGATATTAGAGTCATGCTAGTGGAGTTATTATGAAATTGAGAAATATTTGTGTTAAGGTTAGTGATTCCCGTAGCATGCACGTATGGTGAACCGCTATGTGACGAAGTTAGAGAATGAGGTATTTTTAAAGTGCCAACCTTTGTGTGGAGGTCGGGGGCGCGCGATGGTTTTTCTCCTACCAACCTCCCCCCTAGGAGCATGCGTTGATTGCTTTGTTTTGATGACTCGTAGATTTTTGCAATAAGTATATGAGTTCTTATGACTAATGTTGAGTCCATGGATTATACGCACTCTCACCCTTCCACCATTGCTAGCCTCTCTTGTACCGCGCAACTTTTGCTGGTGCCATAAACCCACTATATATCCTTCCTAAAAACAGCCACCATATTATTCCTCAAAACAGCCACCATACCTACCTATCATGGCATTTCCATAGCCATTCTGAGATATATTGCCATGCAACTTTCCACTGTTCCGTTCATATGACATGCATCATATTGTCATATTGCCATGCATGATCATGTAGTTGACATCGTATTTGTGGCAAGGCCACAATGCATAGCTTTTTATACATGTCACCCTTGTTTCATTGCACATACCGGTACACCGCCGGAGGCATTCATATAGAGTCATACTTTGTTGTAGTATCGAGTTGTAATATCAAGTTGTAATGAAAGTGTGATGATCATCATTATTAGAGCATTGTCCCATGGGAGGAAATGCTGAATCTATAAAGCCCCTCCGCCAAAAAAAGAAAAAAAAGAAAGGCCAAAGAAAAAAAAGGCCCAAAAAAAGCAAAAAAAAGGCCCGATTATTAGAGCATTGCTACTATCTTTTTTCCACACTTGTGCTTCAAAGTAGCACCATGTTCTTCATTGTAGAGAGTCTCATGCTTAGTCACTTTTATATACTAGTGGGATTTTTTCGTTATAGAACTTGGCGTGTATATTCCAACGATGGGCTTCCTCAAATGCCCTAGGTCTTCGTGAGCAAGCAAGTTGGATGTGCACCCACTAGTTTCTTTTTCTTGAGCTTTCATTCATATTTAGCTCTAGTGCATCCGTTGCATGGCAATCCCTACTCACTCACATTGATATCTATTGATGGGCATCTCCATAGCCTGTTGATACGCCTAGTTGATGTGATACTATCTCCCTTCTTTTTGTCTTCTCCACAACCACCTCTATTCCACCCATAGTGCTATGTCCATGGCTCACGCTCATGTATTACGTGAAAGTTGAAAGGTTTGAAAAGATAGAGTATGAAAACAAGTGCTTGGCTAAAATCGGGGTTGTGCATGATATGAATACTTTGTGTTGTGAAGAGGGAGCATAGCCAGACTGTATGATTTTGTAGGGATAACTTTCTTTAGCCATAGTATTTTGAGAAGGAGTGATTGCTTTGTTAGTATGCTTGAAGTATTGTTATTTCTTATGTCAATATAGACTTTTGTCTTGAATCTTTCAGATATGAACATTCATGTCACAATTAAGATAATTACATTGAAAAACTATATTGGTTAGCATTCCACATCAAAAATTCTTTATTTATCATTTACCTACTCGAGGACGAGCGGGAATTAAGCTTGGGGATGATTGATACGTCTCCAACGTATCTATAATTTTTTATTGTTCCATGCTATTATTTATGAAGTCTTGGATGTTTAATGGGCTTTATCATACACTTTTATATCATTTTTGGGACTAACCTACTAACCCAAAGGCCCAGTCCAGATTGCTGTTTTTTGCCTGTTTCAGGGTTTTACAGAAAAAGAATATCAAATGGAGTCCAAATGGAATGAAACCTTCGCGAGAGATATTTTTGGAGAAAATCACGCACGGGGGACTTGAGAACCACGTCAGGGGAGCCTCGGGGTGTCCACGAGGGTGGGGGGCACGCCCCCCTGCCCAGGGCGCGCCCCTGCCTCATGGGCCCCTCGAGCACCCCCCCGGTGTCCTCTTTCCTCCTGTATAAGTCTACGTACCCAGACACCTTTGACAACAGAGACAAAACCCTAATTCCACCGCCGTAACCTTCTGTTCGCGTGCGATCTCATCTTGGAGCCTGTTCCGGAGCTCCACCAGAGGGGGATCCATCACGGAGTTCATCATCATCATCATCATCGCCCTCACCATGAGTTGTGAGTAGTTTACCACAGACCTTCGGGTCCATAGCTAGTATCTAGATGGCTTCTTATCTCTCTCCCTATCTGGATCTCAATACAAAGTTCCCCTCGGTCTTCGTGGAGATCTATTCGATGTAATCTCTTTTTGCGGTGTGTTTGTCGAGATCCGATGAATTGTGAGTTTATGATCAAGATTATCTACGAAAGATATTTGGTTCTTCTCTGAACTTTTTATGTGTGCTCATAATATCCTTGCAAGTCTCTTGGAATTATTGGTTTGGTTTGGCCTACTAGATCTATAGTCCTTGCAATGGGAGAAGTGCTTTTCTTTGGGTTCAATCTTGCGGTGTCCTTTCCCATTGACAGTAGGGGCAGCAAGGCACGTATTGTATTGTTGCCATCAAGGATAAAAAGATGGGGTTTATATCATATTGCTTGAGTTTATCCCTCTACATCATGTCATCTTGCTTAAGGCGTTACTCTGTTCTTATGAACTCAATACACTAGATGCATGCTGGATAGCGATCGATGTGTGGAGTAATAGTAGTAGATGCAGAATCGTTTCAGTCTAGTTGTCTCGGACGTTATGCCTATATACAATGATCATGCCTAGATAGTCTCATAATTTTTCGCTTTTCCATCAATTGCTTGACAGTAATTTGTTTACCCGCCGTAGAATATCGCTATCATGAGAGAAGCCACTAGAGAACACAATGGCCCCCGGGTCTATTCTCAACATATCAATCTACATCTACTTTACTTTTATCGCTTTTATTTTCTATTCTTATAAACCAAAATACCAAAAATATAAACTATCATCTCTATCATATCTCACTTTCGTAAGTGACCGTAAAGGGATTGACAACCCCTTATCGTGTTGGCTGCGAAGTTCTTATTTGTTTGTGCAGGTGCGATGGACTCGCGCGTGGTCTCCTACTGGATTGATACCTTGGTTCTCCAAAACTGAGGGAAATACTTACGCTACTGTTCTGCATCTCCCTTTTCTCTTTGAGGGAATACAATGCAAGCTTGAGAAGTAGCAATCCCCTCTACAGACTAAACCCCTCGGCTTATATACACGCCGGAGGGAACCTAGGGTTACAAGGGTGACTTGGGGAGGAAGTAATCTAATACATCCGGACTCTACACTTGCCTTTCTACATACATAAGAGTCCTCACTGAACACGGGGGAGGGTCTTCTGCTTCTTTTTGACGTGGCCCATCAATGCGGCCCAGCTTCAACAACCCGGATGCCTGAGGACCCCTGAATACAGGACTCCCTCGATAGCCCCCGGACTTGCCATCAAGGACGAGATTGTGTCAGGCTTCATGTCTTCGGTCTTGCAAGGTGAGTCCTCCTAGATGATAGTTCGACTTCTTTAAATATTGTAGTCCGTCGATTCCTCACTGCCATCGCCTTGGCTTCCACGTATCCAACGAATGCAAACCGTCTGGGCATTTTTGCGAATACCCCCCTTGACTGTGTAGAGAAAGCGCCTATATAAGAGAATAGATTCCAGCTGCCTCTCCATCCCATTCCACGCGGAAGAAACCCTAGTGCATGCAAAAAATCTTCAAACATGGCAGCGCCCCAAGCTCTTCATCGCGCCCTCATGGCCCTCGTGCAGGAGATTGGAAAAGCTACTCTGTCTCTCATGCACGTCTAAGGACACTTCAAGTGCAGGAATATCTCCCCCCAAAGGATCTAGTCCCCGTCCGGGCCGGACTAACGTCTATCAACAACCAAGCCCTGGCAGAAAGTTTTCCCAACCCCTCTGATGGAGAGCGGGTATGTTTCTGCCCCTTCCTTTTAAGAGGCGTGGGGTTCCCCGTTCACCCCTTTCTTAGGGGGCTCTTGGAGTTCTATGGTCTCCAACTGCACGATCTTACGCAGGGGTCTATCATGCATATTGCGGGTTTTGTCACTTTATGCGAACTGTTCTTGGGCTGCGAGCCTCACTTTGAGCTGTGGAGAAAGTACTTCTGCCTTGTCCCTCGATTAGAAAAAGGATCCATATTTGAAGTTGGGGCACCGAAGTGTGGCGCATAGCCGGGTCATGCTATCTACCCGGTACTCCGAAGAAAGCATCCGAAGAGTGGCCTTCAGAGTGGTTTTACATTGAGGACGTCGTTCTACCGGATCCAGTTCGGCGAAGACTCCCCAAGTTTTCCAGTGCTCCGCCGAAGAAGCTTTTCAACTGGTGTCCCGACAGTCCCTCAAAAGAAGAGCGAGCGGAGGTGAGCAGACTGGCTGACAAGATCAAATTGCTCGCCAGTTCGGGGTTATCTATAATCGAAGTAATGGCTATTTCAATAAAGTGATGTGTGCAGGCGCTTCAAGTCAGAGGATTTCCAATGTGGCACTATAATGGCCAGGATGATGCCTCGTGCTGCTTACGCCTAGGTCTAGATGACCCTACCGCTCTAGCCGCTGTCCTGGAAGGTCTTTACGAGGGAGAGAAACAAGATTTCATTCGTTTAAGGTGCCGGGAGGGTTTTTCTATGTACAATCCTCCCGATTAGGTAAGTCTCTCTCTTGACCGTCCAATTTTCCTTCGTTATGATGTATTGACCGAATTGAATTCGGTTTCTCCCAACAGGAATGGAGGAAGGTTATCGAGGGGATTAACAGTCCCGCCCCACATCCAGAGGACCGATTTCAGAATGCGGGCCCTGGATATGATGAAGATCCGGACATAGGTATAGAGCTAGAAGATGGAGTCTTCTACCAAGCCTGCCGTGAGGGTCCCCTGGTGGCTATAGTAGCCGATTGCCCAGGCCTTCATTCCTTCTTCCCGTGTAAGTATTTTAGGACATATCTCATTAAGGAGAAGTTTCCTAATGTGCTTTACCCACCGTATTTTATCATACTTGAACAGGGACGACGCTCCTCATGCTGAACTGTGCGAAGACTGTCAACCCAGAGGGTGACGCCCGTGTCCGGTGAGGCTTTGAAGCGAAAGAGGACCGCAAACACCAGCGGACCTTCAAAAAGGTACATTTTTTTACACGCGCTGGATGGTGAAATCGTATGATAACTTTCTGCTTTGTCCTTTTCCTTTTAGGAGGAATACACACCGGACTGTCTCCGGAGACAATGCAGGCCAAGCTCCAGCCAATCCGGCATCAGACCCATCAGGGGTTAACGTTGATTCAGTGTCAGATTGTCCTCTCCAAGAGGATTCGGATGGAATGTCCGTTACTAATTCTGAAGTGGAGGTTGCGATGGTTCACCGGCAGCGGAAAGCCACCATGCGTGACCCCATCTTTTCTAAGGAGGCGTTTAACGCCCTTAGTTCTGTGGATGCCTATATCCGAGCCGCTCAAGACGGACTCGCTGGAGCCACTCACCGGCTTTCAAAAGATATGCGGGGTGAGTGTATATTTTTGGTGTTCCCATGCCAGTAGCCCCCGAGACTTAAAGCAGTTGGTACAGCTAATTTGAGGATCGTTATGTTTTTATAGGTGCTTCAGGAAAAGAATAACTCTTTATCCAAGGAGCTTGTAGAATGCCGGACCCAGCTTGCCGAATTGAAAAATTCGAAGGAATCCGGAAAGGATGCTTGTGGTAAAAACAATTGTGTCGGGATACTATTATTGTTTTGCTGATCATAATGGTTTTATGTATATACTAATTTGTATTACAGCCACAGGATCGACCGACCAACTCGCAAGGTTCGCCGAAGAGGAAACAGCCGCTGGAGAGCGCACACTGGCACAAGCCATGGAAAAAAAGGAACCAAGCGCAGGATAAAAGTATTAGGCTCGAATAGGAGCTAAAGGGCGTAAGGGCCCAACTCGCAAGCACCTTGGAAGAGAACCGGAGGCTAAAAAGTGGCATGTTTAGTATGTCGCTTATACCTAGCTTTCCTTATAGTCTCTTATTTTGAAAGTTTCTTATGGAACTTTTCCTGCGGGTTTGTTAATTGGGCAGCTCGAAGGAGGAGTGTCCGGTTTTGAGGGTGACGTGCTGCAAGAGCTTTCCAGAGTCCACGAGCAAGCTCGGAAGGCCATGAACAGTATGGCCAGGGACTTATGGTCGGGCGACTCTCCTCCAGAAACTATGGAGGACTTGGCGGACTTGTTCAAAGGGGCTCGATGCCGCTTCACACTGTGGAAAACATCAGCGTGTCACACGGGTGCTCGAGAAGCCTTGGCCATGGTGAAGACGCGATATACTCGCCTTGATCCAAATCATATGGCCTGCGTGGGACCTCGAGGGCCCGATGGACAAGAAATTTCTCTGCATTTTGTATACGACCAAGTAGAGATAGCTGCCAATTTTTCCCAACAGAATTGTAAACTACACAGCCTTATAGAGGGAATAGAAAATGAGTAGTCATTTGATTCTATGTATTAATATACTTTTACCATCAAACTTATCTCCATCCAAATCTATATAAAGTTTGTCATGGCCAACCATCTGCTTTAACCTCCATAAACCCAAAGGCTGGAGTGCTTCTGAATACTATACATGTGTTAAAACACATGATATGTTCGGAAACAAGGCAATCCGGTCATAATTGCTTGAACAGACGAAATGTATTTAGGGGGTTATGTTATATTACTATTTAACGTAAGAAACATCTTCCAGAGAGAATAGTTCCGTTAGGGGTTCCTTTCTCTGGGTCGGTGTGCATAAAGATGCGGCCCTAGGCTTTCGATCCTATGAGAAGGATTGTAGGATGCCATCTCCTGCGATAGTTTAAAATACGCTTTAGAATGCGATATGTCGTATATCCACCGACCAATCATTCCCTTAAGAGCGCTAGCTTTCGGCTTCACTCAGTCTGAGGTACAAGTCCGGATTACCGAGCTGTAACAATCGCTGAGGTGCTCCCTTTACACCCTAGCCGAACAATTGGGAACGTAGGGGTAAGCATAGGAGCCAGACAACCCAGCTTAGCCAGAACTTAAGTCATATTGGTGCATATAATGGCAAGGATGGACTGTAAAAACAGACGACATTTTAAAGCGATAAGCTTTATTGCTAATGGGCTTCGTTAAAGAAGCCCCCAGGAATATTTGAGGTAAGTATATTCAAGGATGTACTCGTCATGTGACAGTTCGGGCAAGCAGGATACTTTCCCACAAGGGAAATTGTAAAGAGGATAAGGAAAAAACAAAAAGTAAAAGATAGGACCAAACTTATAAAGAGGAAGAAATTGCTACCGAACTATTGTAGCGACCCGACCTGAATGGATCAAGTCTCTGTGCTTAAGTGTCATCCCTGGATCGGTATGCTGACACACACATTACTCGAGGATTTATAACAGAGGTAAATCACATGTATTAAGTAACGAAAATACTATTACCTCAATCAATCATAGCGGAAGCAACAAAGGTTGTGGAGTTCCATCAACACCAACGGCAAAGTTGAGTGTAGACAGCGCAACCCTAATATAACACTTACTCCCAACTTCCTGCTCCACTACATCCTTGTATGTCTTGATGCATCTTCCACCATGTTGCAGCACCTTTTGTAAAGTACCGAAGAGCGTATTGCACCTCATACTTCCTTGCAACCAAATTGTTCCTGAAGTGGTCCTCCATGTTTTGTATCCATAGTTCTGCCTCCGGTTGGGTCATTGGTCTAGAGACTTCAAGTCTATCTTCAGTCATCCTCTATTGGGTCCAATGGTTTTGGGATGAGATTTGGTAGATGGAGAGAGAGATACACTCAACACAATCAAAAGTTTTGAAAAGACGGGTTTTCTTTTGCGGCCGTCTGAAAACATCAAACAAATGCCGGCTCACAATCGTCGCATCTAATGTAAGTACATAACAGGGGGTTTAGTCTTCTAAAGGTCAACATCTCCTCAAAGTCGTCAATTCTTCAATCCTTCGGAGTATCCACTGTTGTAGCTTCAACACTTCCAATGCATGATAAAATCCTCTTTACTCGAAGTGGTCCAAATGGGAAAAGGTTTTGTCTAACTATTTGAGGTAAGAGGGAAGATTTGACAAAACTCGGAAAATAAGAGAGGTAAGATTCTTTTTGAAAATAAAGTTTTAGAGAAATCCTTATGGGCTTGCTAGTTTCTAGGGTCACGTCCTACACTCAACATGTGCTCTGATACCATCTTGTATCGACCCGACCCGAATGAATCAAGTCTCTGTGCTTAAGTGTCATCCCTGGATCGGTATGCTGACGCACACAGTACTCGAGAATTTATAACAGAGGTAAATCACATGTATTAAGTAACGTAAATACTATTACCTCAATCAATCATAGAGGAAGCAACAAAGGTTGTGGAGTTCCATCAACACCAACGGCAAAGTTGAGTGTAGACAGCGCAACCCTAACGTAACACTTACTCGTCGAATAATTCCTGCAACATGAGACGTTGCAGCCATGTAGGTCAGTACATTGAATGTACTAGTAAATTCACACTGTAGAAGTAATGATGAAAAATGCCTACAACTACATGCATATTTGGCTGGTGGAGGCTGTAAGGCTGTTTTTGCATAAAGCTGATTTTTCCCTACCACAAAGGAATGCATTTTATTTAACTACTTTGTTAAATTTAAAACATGAACAATTGAGAATGGTTCCTCCATCTCATCCCCAAACCAAAGTCATTAGTAACCCAACAAATTAATTAAATAGAGTGTTGGGATCAACAAATAATCCACTTCTAGATACTCAAAAGATGTCCATAACCGGGGACACGGCTACTCATGAATAGTTTGTACACTATGTAGAGGTTTGTGCACTTTTCCCGCAAGACTCGATCGCCTTCGTTTAATTTCTCGCACTGCATGGTGTTTGAGAAACGGATGACCGAGACACAGTCTTTCAAAAGCATTAGCTCTTTACCCCGGGTGGACCCGTACACCTACATCCGCTACATCTGCTAGTCCACCACTGAAAGAGGTCACACAACTTACTCATACTATGCCAGAGCCCATAATGGCTTGTGGCTGGACATGGAAGCTTCTAGGCATCAAAATATCATATGATCCCTTTGAGCCTGGGCGGCATTCCAATAGGGTGATCACACGGTTCCTCCGGGATCCCCTAGGGCAAACACTGGTTTCTCCAGGTGCCCGGTAACCATTGGGTACTCCAGGGTGCCACAACCAATCCACCCAGATGTGTATTAAATTACCACCTTAAAGTTTCCCTTAAACAACACTCACATCTTGCATGAAACTCTCATACCAATCCACATCTACAAGCATGGCTAAGCAATAAGTAACAAGGAGTATACCCCCCTTCGTTGATCTCAAGACATTGGGTTCCTACCTCATGAACTTCAAAGCTTCATATTATGAAACCAGTCCTACTCATGCAAGTGTTTGAGGATATAACTAATGCAATGAAAACTGGGTATTGGAAAGTATGATCAAAGTGTGAACTTGCCTTGTACTGATGATGTAGAAGATTCGCACTCAGAACTCGTGATGGATCTACTCGTCACACTCCGATCAATCTATCGTAAGCAAGCAATAGTAACCACACATAAGCAATCACTCAGAAAGATCGCACAGAACGAATAAACACTTCGAAAAACTTCGAACACAAACGAATGACTCTTGAAACATAAAACAATTTCCAACAGTACCAAAATTATGTGAACTTGGCCTTATCGGAAAGTTTAGGTCAAGAGCTTTGATTTGCAAAAGGAATCAACTAAATCGGGGTTACGAAACTCAAGTTATGATCAAAACAAGTTTGAATCTAAAACTAGTTGAATTCGAATTTTAAAACTTTCAAAAACTTGTTTGAGTTGTCTTACTGTAAAGAGGGGATCGTAACGAAGACATGGGCGTTGGTTTCGTTGGATTTGGAACAACAGGTAAAAAGTTGTGGCCGTTTGAAGTGTAGGGACTAAACTGTAAAACTTTTATTTACAGCTAAGTCCCTGGCAGAAAACTAAAAGAAAAAGAAAAGTACTAGAGAACGAACATTCACTATTAAGACCTAACCAATGAACATTCACTGTATAGATCTAGCTAAAAGAAAACTATTCTGTAAAGAAAAACCAGACGGTTTTTGAGGCTTTACCGGTTCGGGGTGGTTTTAAAAAAACCGGTGGCGACGGTTTTCTTTCGGGCGGATCGGGTCTGGCGGGTCATGGCGGATCCGGCCGGCGGTGAACTCCGGCGCGGACTCCGGCGAGCGGCGAGGCAGCGGGGGACGCGGCGCGGACGAGCGGGGCGAGGGGCGAGGAGCGGGGCGGCGAGGGCAGCAGCAGCAGCAAGCATCGGCGGCGGCGAAGCTGCGGCGGCTGCGGTGGTTTGTGGTGGCAACGACTTAAATAGGCAGAGGGGGAGGCCTTTGCGTGGAGGAGGGGTCGGGGGGAAAGGCGGCGGCGAGGCGTGCCAAGCACGGACGCCGAGGCGTGGCGGCGGCGGTCTCCATCGGGAGGAGGAAGGCGGCGGGGACTGGGCTGGGCCTGGCTGGAGCTGGGCCGGCCCAGTCGGCGGAGGATTCTTTAAAAAAAACAGACGAGAAAAAGAAATAAAACCAAAATAAAATAAAATATTATATAGGTATATAATATATCAAAATTTCAGAAAAAGAAATCCTACAAGATGAACATTTTTCTACAGCTAAATAAAATGCTCACAAATTCTAATAAATCAAAAGGTCCTACTGTTTCAATAAAATCCAATAAAAATCATTTTTAAAATACCCAAAAGACTTCAAATTTATTTATCTCCAATTTTCTGCTATAGGGAATCATGTTACCCTATTTTCCATATATTTTATTTTTGGAGAAAAATAATTTGACTAAAAACCAAATAACTCAATATTTGAAAATGAGTTATAGAAAATTTCAGAAAACCTCCAACTTATATTTCCTATAATTTGAAGAAGTCATTTTATCTTCTCTCGGGAAAATCATTGAGTTGCATAAAGTTTTTGAATTTGAAATATTTGGAGAATGAAATTCAAAATCCTTTCAAAGCCCTTTATCATTTAAAATAAATGGAAGAAGTCATATTATCTTCACTCTAGGGATTTGTGTTGAAAAGAATTTGAATTCCCGAATATCACAAAAATGCAAAGTCAAAGGTTTGGGAAAGTCATTTTATTCCCTCTCATTTAACTTTCAAAAGTTTCAAATTCCACTCAATTTCACACAGCACCATCAGCAAGCAACCAAGCTATCTATTTATTATAACATTCCAAAATTTTCAATTTTGGGATGTTACAAACCTACCACACTTGAAATGAATCTCGTCCTCGAGATTCAGAGAGGCTAGCAAGAAATAGGTTAGGTTTTGGGGGTCTTCTAGCAAATCCATTGATTGGTGTGGCCTAGGGTACTACCACACTTAGGATGATGGTTACGGTTCCATCAAAACTCAAGTACTCCATTCTTTGGGTTGACGGCATCGGTCTTCTCAGATCTTCAGGATAATTCCATATCTGGACTCTCCCGGTAGTGGCATAACCTTTGTCCTCAATTATTGTGTCCTTTCATCTTGGTAAGGTTCTTCTGAGACTGGTTCTTCTTAGCTGACAGGTCTGGCGCCAATACTAAACAAATATCGTTCTCTCATGGTGGTCATCAAACAAATTAACGGGGTCCCTGCAGAAAACGGGTCTGGGCTTCATCCTCACCATATATCCTACGGTTGGCAACAGCTGCCTTGTACAGGGGAAAAGTTTCTATACCAATCTAAGGTTTAAACAAGGTTTTGTCATCGTCGTCTCTCTACTATAGGTAAGTCACCTAGATTTACCATCCCGTATAACAGAGGTGAATAACAAGAGTAAGTCAGTATGGTGATTAATCCATCCCGCACCCAAATCATTACCTTGTATATGGTTTAGTGAATCTCGCATTCTAACACTCGGTCATCCTCACAAGCATTGCAGAATTTCTCTTGTCAACGAACTAGGTTCGGATAAATCCATTGATTCTGCAAGCTGAACAAAACATCTATCGTTTCTTCACAACCCTCGGGCTTAACGTAACCACCTATAAGATCGTCTGTTGACAAAGTCGTAACTTCTACCAGGGGTTTTCCTTCAGCAAGAGTGTGCTTGCATTCTTGACAGGTCCTGGGGCCTGTGGGTTATGGCTCATCTCACCACTAGTAACACTTGGTATCATCATCGGTTTGCCACTGATCATTTCTTCCGACATCCAACTTCCTTGGTTTTCTTAAATCCATCCAATTTGTTTGGTATCCCTTTCTTCTTTGGGTACAAAACTGAGTGTAATTACTTACACTCATCCTTGGGCAGTCCATTCCAAGTCCGACGTAACTAACCACTAGCTAGTGTATTCGGGTAATGGTGTTGGATTCTACCACACTTAAAATGAATACACTAGTTTCTTCAAAATCTCCTTCCATGCATCATGTCTTCACTCATCACCTTTATAGTACCAACTTATAATATCCTAAATCAATACCATGATGCCAACTGTATTGATTCTCAACTTACTACGATCTACTGCACTTTCACTTTCTTGCATCAACTCCAATACTTAGCACAAATCTCCTTCTCCTTGAGACAATCACTAGTAAAGTGCGCTGCTTCACTACAGCAGAAACATATTACTTCTGACAAGTCTCGTGGTTCCCTTATAATTACGTAGCCTCCTTAGGTCCTCGGCTTAGGGGTCCACTTCAGAACTTGTATATCCTTAATTCATCCTTGGAGTCACTATTGCTCCACACTTCAGCATTACACCCTCTTTAAGTCCAATTGTACTTCTTTCCTTCATACTCTTGGGGTAAGCTTCATATCAGAAAATAAACTCCAACTTATTTGTGCAAACTCGACTCCTTGGAGCAACACTTTCCTTTCTATTTGTCCAGGGTTCACTCAGAAAAGTATCACCCCAAACAAAATACACTGGTTCATCCATAATCCATATTCTCCTCATATCAAATCTCTTATTATCTCCTGAACCTATAGTTCAAGAAATCTTCCGATTCAACGATTTATCTTCGATTTATCACAACTCTTGGGGTGACCGATAAGATTATGCCTTATCTTCATCATTTATCATTTGGGTCAATTTATTGCTATGACAAGCGATTTACCAGGAATCTACCGATAAATCGGGCCTATTCATAGCACTATGTTTGCAAAAACTATGTTTATTTGGGTTTTGTGGACCTTGTTACGCAACATGTATTGTTGTCCTATTTTGTTCGTCATTATAGAAGGATTCAAAGCCTAGGAATCAAGGTAACACGTCTGTCCAATATTGTTTTCGTATTGAATATGGCATATTTTAGTGTTGGGGACATGAGATTTGCAAACAAATGGCCGATTAATAGTCGACCGATAAAATCGATCAATCGGCCGATTTCCGATTAATCTCTATTCCACAGCTGTCCGAGGCGATAACGATAAGCGATATCCTCAACATTGCCTGAACCAGTATTCAAAATCTCAATTTCCAAGGGTGCATCACTACAAATGCTACTATCCACATAGTCTGGTAGGGTCAAGCATTCCTTCCATCTTTATTCCTTTTTCCAAGCTAAGGACGCTTCAGTCCCACTGAAACTGTGCAACGTGATTCTTGTAATCATCAATCTGTTGCTTCATCCTATTGGTCGTGTGCTTCATCTCCATCATCTCTGCCTGCACCTTACCCAGGCTTTCCTGGGTATAATGAAGTCTTGCTTCGAGTATTTCTCCAATCTGTCGTATGGCCTCCATAGCAGCTTCACGAACAGAATCGAAGAATGCTGTTCGTGGTACTCGGGAGATGAAAAAGTATTGGCCCATAGTTTTTGGGCAAACTCCTTTCACACGATGGAGGTGTACCTCCACGTACCAAAGTTCAACTCCATTCTCCATGAAGGGATAACCCTTGTAAACTGCATCTCCTTCTAGGTGAATATGTTTCATCATGTCCTTCAGGATCTTTGGATAATCATGATCACTAGTCAGGGTCATGATGGTTTTTGGGCCTTTGAGAAAAGACTCGTAAAGGGTTGTCATCTGTAGGTATAAGACAGAAGGGGTTCTCAGGACAAAAATACGGACATCCTTGGGGAAATGTGGTTGGTTGTCAGAGAAAGGTTTGGGGTCAGCCTCTCTAGGGATTCTAGGTTTTGGTCAGGGTAAGATAGCAAGAGAGGCAGTACATTCATCCAACAACTCATAACAAATGAGATTCCAAACATCTCAACTTCTATGCTCCACACACATTTACGATGTTCTTTCGATAACTCCACTCAACATCATAATAAAGGTGTATTCCACATTTAGCTACATGCTTCATTCTAATATCTAGATCTCAACTACACTGATCAACTTTCCTCCAGTCTGAACCTTCTCTTGGCAAAAAGCTCTACTTCCAAATCGAAGGACTTCATGGCGACTGTCCTGGTTCACTGGATTCTTCGCTTCCTGGTAGGGCAGTTGCTAGCAAAATGACCTAAATCCTTGCACCGGTAACATGTGATGTGACTTGGGTACTTTTCCGCAGAAATTGGGTTCTTCTGGGGACACATGCTCTTTCTCTTCCTCGACTTCTTCACTCCTATCAATTCTTCTATCTTTTGTGGATCAAACTCCACTTCTTCTGTCGAGAAGTCTCCCAGATACTCATGGCTTTCCTTCGTGCAATACTGTGAGAGATGTCCCTTTTCTCCACATGAGTAGCAAGCACGTGTGTAATATCTGTTTAGGCCTTCTCCGTCAGGGTCGTCAGTATCTTCCTTCATCGTGGATTCCCTTAAGGTTTCCTCGAGGAGTTCTTTCATTGATTCTTTCTTCTGGTGGATAGTTCGTTGTACCATGGGGTAAATGTGACACTGGGCAGGGTAGTGGGTAGTTCCTTCACACAAGAAACAAGTAATCTGCCTAGTTGGGCATTCTTCAGCTAGGTGACTTCCTTCACAATTTGGGCATTCATCCTTGTGCTCCTCCTGGGTGTGTCCTATTTCTCCACAAATCCTGCAGGCACAAGGCTTCTTCTTCGGGTTGTCACCACGCTCTCGGATGAGACGGGGTCTTAACAAAGTCTTCTTGAATTCCTCCCAACTTCCTGCTCCACTACATCCTTGTATGGCTTGATGCATCTTCCACCATGTTGCAACACCTTTTGTAAAGTACCGAAGAGCGTATTGCACCTCATACTTCCTTGCAACCAAATTGTTCCTGAAGTGGTCCTCCATGTTTTGTATCCATAGTTCTGCCTCCGGTTGGGTCATTGGTCTAGAGACTTCAAGTCTATCTTCAGTCATCCTCTATTGGGTCCAAGGGTTTTGGGATGAGATTTGGTAGATGGAGAGAGAGATACACTCAACACAATCAAAAGTTTTGAAAAGACGGGTTTTGTTTTGCGGCCATCTGAAAACATCAAACAAATGACGGCTCACAATCGTTGCATCTAACGTAAGTACATAACAGGGGGTTTTAGTCTTCTAAAGGTCAACATCTCCTCAAAGTCGTCAATTCTTCAATCCTTTGGAGTATCCACTTTTGTAGCTTCAAAACTTCCAATGCATGATAAAATCCTCTTTACTCCGAAGTGGTCCAATTGGGAAAAGGTTTTGTCTAACTATTTGAGGTAAGAGGGAAGATTTGCCAAAACTCGGAAAAGAAGAGAGGTAAGAATCTTTTTGAAAATAAAGTTTTAGAGAAATCCTTTCCTATGGGCTTGCTAGTTTCTAGGGTCACGTCCTACAGTCAACATGTGCTCTGATACCATCTTGTAGCGACCCGACCCGAATGGATCAACTCTCTGTGCTTAAGTGTCATCCCTGGATCGGTATGCTGACACACACAGTACTCGAGGATTTATAACATAGGTAAATCACATGTATTAAGTAACGTAAATACTATTACCTCAATCAATCATAGCGGAAGCAACAAAGGTTGTGGAGTTCCATCAACACCAACGGCAAAGTTGAGTGTAGACAGCGCAACCCTAACGTAACACTTACTCGTCGAATAATTCCTGCAACATGAGACGTTGCAGCCATGTAGGTCAGTACATTGAATGTACTGGCAAATTCACACTGTAGAAGTAATGATGAAAAATGCCTACAACAACATGCATATTTGGCTGGTGGAGGCTGTAAGGCAGTTTTTGCATAAAACTGATTTTTCCCTACCACAAAGGAATGCATTTTGTTTAACTACTTTGTTAAATTTAAAACATGAATAATTGAGAATGGTTCCTCCATCATCCCCAAACCAAAGTCATTAGTAACCCAACAAATTAATTAAATAGAGTGTTGAGATCAACAAATAATCCACTTCTAGATACTCAAAAGATGTCCATAACCGGGGACACGGCTACTCATGAATAGTTTGTACACTCTGTAGAGGTTTGTGCACTTTTCCCACAAGACTCGATCGCCTCCGTTTAATTTCTCGCACTGCATGGTGTTTGAGAAACGGATGACCGAGACACAGTCTTTCAGAAGCATTAACTCTTTACCCCGGGTAGACCCGTACACCTACATCCGCTACATCTGCTAGTCCACCACTGAAAGAGGTCACACAACTTACTCATACTATGCCAGAGCCGATAATGGCTTGTGGCTGCACATGGAAGCTTCTAGGCATGAAAATATCATATGATCCCTTTGAGCCTGGGTGGCATTCCAATAGGGTGATCACACGGTTCCTCTAGGATCCCCTAGGGCAAACACTGGTTTCTCCCGGTGCCCGACAACCATTGGGTACTCCAAGGTGCCACAACCAATCCACCCAGATGTGTATTAAATTACCACCTTAAAGTTTCCCTTAAATAACACTCACATCTTTCATGAAACTCTCATACCAATCCACGTCTACAAGCATGGCTAAGCAATAAGTAACAAGGCGTATACCCCCCTTGGTTGATCTCAAGACATTGGGTTCCTACCTCATGAACTACAAAGCATCATATTATGTAACCAGTCCTACTCATGCGAGTGTTTGAGGATATAACTAATGCAATGAAAACTGGGTATTCGTAAGTATAATCAAAGTGTGAACTTGCCTTGTACTGACGATGTAGAAGATTCGCACTCAGAACTCGTGATGGATCTACTCGTCACACTCCGATCAATCTATCGTAAGCAAGCAATAGTAACCACACATAAGCAATCACTCAGAAATATCGAACAGAACGAATAAACACTTCGGAAAACTTCGAAAACAAACGAATGACTCTTGAAACATAAAACAATTTCCAACAGTACCAAAATTATGTGCATTTGGCCTTATCAGAAAGTTTAGGTCAAGAGCTTCGATTTGCAAAAAGAATCAACTAAATCGGAGTTACGAAAGTCAAGTTATGATCAAAACAAGTTTGAATCTAAAACTAGTTGAATTGAAATTTTAAAACTTTCAAAAATTTGTTTTAGTTGTTTTACTGGAAAGAGGGGATCGTAACGAAGACGTGGGCGTTGGTTTCGTTGGATTTGGACCAACAGGTAAAAAGTTGTGGCCGTTTGAAGTGTAGGGACTAAACTGCAAAACTTTTATTTACACCTAAGTCCCTGGCAGAAAACTAAAAAAAAGGAAAGAACTAGAGAACCAATGTTCACTATTAAGACCTAACCAATGAACAATCACTGTATAGATCTAACTAAAAGAAAACCATTCTGTAAAGAAAAACCAGACTGTTTTTGAGGTTTTACCGGTTCGGGGTGGTTTTAAAAAAAACGTCAGCGGCGGTTTTCTTCGGGCGGATCGGGTCTGGCGGGTCGTGGCGGATCCGGCCGGTGGTGAACTCCGGCGCGGACTCCGGCGAGCGGCGAGGCAGGAGGGGACGCGGCGCGGACGAGCGGGGCGAGGGGCGAGGAGCGGGGCGGCGAGGGCAGCAGCAGCGGCGGCGGCAGTGGTTTGCAACGGCGGCGCTCGAGGCGAGGAGCAGCGGGGCGGCGGCTTAAATAGGCACAGGGGGAGGCCTTTGCGTGGTGGAGGGGTCAGGGGGAAAGGCGGCGGCGAGGCGTGCCAAGCACGGACGCCGAGGCGTGGCGGTGGCGGTCTCCGTCGGGAGGAGGAAGGCAGCGGGGACTGGGCTAGGCTGGGCCCGGCGGGAGCAGGGCCGGCCCAGTCGGCGGAGGATTCTTATTTTAAACAGACGAGAAAAAGAAATAAAACCAAAATAAAATAAAATATTATATAGGCATATAATATATCAAAATTTTCAGAAAAAGAAATCCTACAAGTTGAACTTTTTTCTACAGCCAAATAAAATGCTCACAAATTCTAATAAATCAAAAGGACCTACTTTTTCAATAAAATCCAATAAAAATCATTTTTAAAATACCCAAAAGACTTCAAATTTATTTATCTCCAATTTTCTGTTGTAGGGAATCATGTTACCCTATTTTCCATATATTTTATTTTTGGAGAAAAATAATTTGACTAAAAACCAAATAACTCAATATTTGAAAATGAGTTATAGAAAATTTCATAAAACCTCCAACTCATATTTCCTATAATTTGAAGAAGTCATTTTATCTTCTCTCGGGAAAATCATTGAGTTGCATAAAGTTTCTGAATTTGAAATATTTCGAGAATGAAATTCAAAATCCATTCAAAGCCCTTTATCATTTAAAATAAATGGAAGAAGTCATATTATCTTCACTCTAGGGATTTGTGTTGAAAAGAATTTGAATTCCCGAAGATAAAAAAAAAATGCAAAGTGAAAGGTTTGGGAAAGTCATTTTATTCCCTCTCATTTAACTTTCAAAAGTTTCAAATTCCACTCAATTTCACACAGCACCATCAGCAAGCAACCAAGCTATCTATTTATTATAACATTCCAAAATTTAGAATTTTGGGATGTTACAACTATCCATAAAATCGTCGGAACCTGGCAGCGTTCCATGGGTTCGGCTCAAGGCGGTTGTCATGTGGATTGCGAAGGTAATAGGCTCCACCTGTGAGTACTTCATTGATTATGAAGGGGCCCTCCCATTTTGGTTTGAGCTTGTCCTTTTTCTTCTCTGGGAGGTGTAAAATGAGTTCACCGACGTTGTATATCTTGGCCCGCACTTCTCTACTCTGGTATCGCCTGGCCTGTTGTTGGTAAAATGCGGAACGTGCTTGCGCTGTATCACGCTCCTCTTCAAGTCCATCTAGGTCATCTTGCCGATCTAGATCGGCTTCTTTCTCCTCGTACATGTGCACTCGAGGTGAGCCATGAATTATGTCGCAGGGCAGAACAGCCTCTGCGCCGTACACCATGAAAAAAGGTGTATATCTGGTCGTACGATTAGGTGTGGTCCGCAGCCCCCAGAGTACGGAGTCAAGCTCTTCGACCCCGTGTTTATCAGACTCCCGTAAGGAGCGCACTAGTCGGGGTTTAATGCCGCTCATTATCAGACCATTGGCTCTTTCAACTTGACCGTTTGTTTGAGGATGGTATACAGAAGCATAGTAAAGTTTAATACCCAAATTTGCGCACCAATTTCTTACCTCGTCAGCTGTGAAGTTGGAGCCGTTATGTGTGATAATACTATGCGGGACACCATAAGGGTGTACTACGCCGGATATAAAATCTATCACACCCCTGCCTTGGATGTTTTTACTGGCTTGGCTTCTATCCATTTAGTGAATTTATCTACCATCACCAGTAAGTATTTCTTTTTATGGCTTCCCCCTTTAAGAGGTCCGACCATATCAAGCCCCCAGACCGCAAAAGGCCAAGTGATGGGGATTGTTCTCAGAGCAATGGGAGGCATGTGACTACATCAGCTTCTACATCAACATCATTGCCATTCCGATGAAGCATGAGTAGTTTACTACAGACCTACGGGTCCATTGCTAGTAGCTGATGGCTTCTTCTCTCTCTTTGATTCTCAATACCATGTTCTCCTCGATGTTCTTGGAGATCTATCCGATGTAATCTTCTTTTGAAGTGTGTTGGTCGAGATACGATGAATTATGGATTTATGATCAGTTTATCTATGAATATTATTTGAATCTTCCCTGAATTCTTATATGCATGATTGGATATCTTAGTAATTCTCTTCGAACTATTGGTTTGGTTTGGCCAACTAGATTGGTTTTCTTGCAATGGGAGAAGTGCTTTGCTTTGGGTTCAATCTTGCGGTGTCCTCACCCAGTGACAGAAGGGGTAGCGAGGCACGTATTATATTGTTGCCATCGAGGATAACAAGATGGGGTTTTCATCATATTGCTTGAGTTAATTCCTCTACATCATGTCATCTTACTTAAAGCGTTGCTATGTTCTTCATGAACTTAATACTCTGGATGCAGGCAGGAGTCGGTCGATGTGTGGAGTAATAGTAGTAGATGCAGGCAAGAGTCGGTCTACTTGACTTATTGCATAATCATTGCCTTAGATATCTTCATAACTTTACACTTTTATATCAATTGCTCGACAGTAATTGGTTCAGCCACCGTATCATTTGCTATCAAGAGAGAAGCCTCTAGCGAAACCTATGGCCCCCGGGTCTATTTTCCATCATATTAGTTTCCAATCTACTATTTTGCAATCTTCTATTTTCCAATCTATAAACCAAAAAACCCAGAAATAATTTACCTTTTGTTTATCTATCTCTATCAGATCTCACTTTTGCAAGTAACCGTGAAGGGATTGACAACCCCTTTATCCCATTGGGTGCAACTTGTTTGATTGTTTGTGTAGGTATTGGTGATTTGTGTGTTCGTCTCCTACTGGATTGATACCTTGGATCTCAAACTGAGGGAAATACTTATCTCAACTTTGCTGCATCACCCTTTCCTCTTCAAGGGAAAAACCAACGCAAGCTCAAGAAGTAGCACACACACCTATTTGAGAGAGCTAAAATTATGCTATGATTTGTTAGAATTGCTCTTATGATTCACTTAAATCTTTTGAGCTATGGAATTTCTCTAGTGCTTCACTTATATCTTTTTGAGCATGGTGTGCTTTAATATTTTTGAAGAAATACTCTCATGATTCACTTAGATTTATTTTAGAGTTAGTAAATTTTTGAAGAAAGTCTCTCTTGCTTCACTTATATTATTTCGACAGATGAAATATTTTATGCTCATGTTCTTCACTTAAATTTGTTTGATCTTGTCAAAAGCAATTGCAACATATGAAACTAGTCCGAAGTGATAGATATTCAAGAAGGATATAATAAAAACTTTAATGAAGATCATTGGACAAAATGAACTTGATTCCTTGTAATAATTTGAGATATGCTGATAATAATATGTGAGTCATGTTGGTAAGTAATTATGCTCTAGTAAGAATATTGGTGTTAAGGTTTGTGATTCCCTATGCAAGCACGAAAGTCCTATGTACATCACCATGTCAAGAGTTCATTTGACAAGTGACACGTGCGACATCTACTTCATACATACAAAGGTGAATCATCCCCTTTACACGTGTCCACTTGTACCCTTCAAGGATGGTATACTACTTGACCTCTCTCTCTCTCTCTCTCTCTCTCTCTCTCTCTCTCTATCTCTCTCTCTCTCGTGTGCATACATAGGTGTGAGTGAAGCTACACATTCATCGAGGAGGAATCCAAGAAGAAGAGAACTTCTACACCATCCCAGAGGGAGGCCTGGAAGTGGAGAAGGAAGCACCAAGAAGAAGAAGGCAGCTCCCAGGCGACCCCGTGCGCACGGGCCCCTCCGACCCCGTGCCCATGGGCCTCCCAGGCTGGCGGTCCTGAAGACCCAGTGTGCACGGGCGTGTACCGTGCACACGGGACCCTCGTGCCCACGGGACTCAGACCCCGTGCGCACGAGCTGCTGCGTCGGGTTTCTGGAGACCCCGTGCGCACGGGCACCACTTACCCCGTGGGCATGGGGCTCCCTGTGTGTTGTTGCCGACTTTGCCCTTGTATTCCCCATTTCGCCCCTCCTTACCCTTTCATCCCTTGGACCTATATATACTCCTTCCCCTCCTCCATTCAGACTTAGCTAAGGATAGATCTAGACATTAGAGCATAGTTCATGTATGTCCCCATGTGGGATTCCTCTTCTTGAGAGAGAGAGGACACTCCATTGGAGTTCAAGGCCTCCATTGGAGAAGGATCCCTAGGATCATTGATGTCTACTACAGAACTTGTTCTTGTAGATTCGTGTTGGGCCTCCAAGCGCATAGTTTTGTAGGACAGTAGCAAATTTCCCTCAAGTGGATGACCTAAGGTTTATCAATCTGTGGGAGGTGTAGGATGAAGATGGTCTCTCTCAAACAACCCTGCAACCAAATAATAAAATGTCTTGTGTCCCCAACACACCAAATACAATGGTAAATTGTATAGGTGCACTAGTTCGGCGAAGAGATGGTAATACAAGTGTAGTATGGATAGTAAATATTGATTTTTGTAATAGGAACAATAAAAACAGTAAGGTAGCAAGTGACAAAAGTGAGCACAAATGGTATTGCAATGCTTGAAAATGAGGCCTAGGGTCCGTACTTTCGCTAGTGCAGTCTCTCAACAATGATAACATAGTTAGATCATATTATTGTTGGGGAACGTTGCATGGGAAACAAAAATTTTTCCTACCGTTCACCAAGATCAATCTAGTAGATGCAACTACGAGGGGGGAGTGTGATCTACGTACCCTTGTAGATCGCTAAGCGGAAGCGTTATGAACGCGGATGATGGAGTCGTACTCGTCGCGATTCAGATCGCCGAAGACCTAGCACCGAAGCAACGGTGCCTCCGCGTTCTTCACACGTACGGCTCGGGGACGTCTCCTCCTTCTTGATCCAGCAAGGGGTGGAGGAGAGGTTGATGGAGAACCGGCAGCACGACGGCGTGGTGGTGATGGTGGAGAAGAACTCCAGCAGGGCTTCGCCTAAGCACTGCGGGAGAAGAAGATGTAACGGGAGAGGGAGGGCAGCACCGAGGCACAAACTGTGTCGGCTGCCCTCCCTTTGCCCCACTATATATAGGGGGGGTGGAGAGGTGAGGGCGCCCTAGGGTTTCCCCATAGGGGCCGGCGGCCAGGGCAAGGGGAGGGGGCGGCGGCCAGGGCAGGGGGGCGCGCCAGGCCCTAGGGTTTCCCCCCTAGGTGCCTTGCCCCCCAAGGCCAAGGGGTGCGGCCAGCCCTAGGGGGTACCACCCCCTTAGCCGCATGAGGAGAGGGCCCAGGGGGGGCGCACAGCCCCTTGAGGGCTGTGGTGTTCCCCCTTGTGGCCCACTAGGCCCAGAACCACTTCCGGACCCCC
Organism: Secale cereale; assembly: GCA_902687465.1. Taxonomy (NCBI): domain Eukaryota; kingdom Viridiplantae; phylum Streptophyta; class Magnoliopsida; order Poales; family Poaceae; genus Secale; species Secale cereale. The sequence continues at coordinate 105,865,032 of LR738710.1, forward strand.
CGAAAACCCTTCCGGTACTCCGCCGATTTCCCGATGCTCCCCGGAACACTTCCGGTACTCCGAAACCTTTCATCCTATATATCAATCTTCGTCTCCGGACCATTCCGGAGACCCTCGTCTTGTCCGGGATCTCATCCGGGACTCCGAACAACCTTCGGTAACCATATACTTTTCTCACTAACAACCCTAGCGTCACCGAACGTTAAGTGTGTAGACCCTGCGGGTTCGGAAACCATGTAGACATGACCGAGACACTCCCAGGTCAATAACCAATAGCGGGATCTGGATACCCATATTGGTTCCTACATGTTTCTCGATGATCTCATCGGATGAACCACGATGTCAAGGATTCAGGCAATCCCGTATACAGTTCCCTTTGTCTCGTCGGTATGTTACTTGCCCGAGATTCGATCGTCGGTATCTCTATACCTAGTTCAATCTCGTTACCGGCAAGTCTCTTTACTCGTTACCGTAATACATAATCCCGTGACCAACTACTTAGTCACTTTGAGCTCATTGAGATGACGTATTACCGAGTGGGCCCGGAGATACCTCTCCGTCATACGGAGTGACAAATCCCAGTCTTGATCCATGTCAACTCAACAGACACCCTCGGAGATACCTGTAGAGTACCTTTATAGTCACCCAGTTACGTTGTGACGTTTGGTACACACAAAGCACTCCTACGGTGTCAGTGAGTTACATGATCTCATGGTCATAGGAACTTATACTTGACATGCAGAAAACTATAGCGATAACTGTCACGATCAAAAGCTATGTTAACGTTTGGGTCTCGTCCATCACATCATTCTCCTAATGATGTGATCCCGTTATCAAATGACAACTCATGTCTATGACCTGGAAACCGCGGTCATCTTTGATCAACGAGCTAGTCCTATAGAGGCTCACTAGGGACACAAAGTCTGTCTATTCATCCACACGTGTATCTGAGTTTCCAATCAATACAATTATAGCATGGATAATAAACGATTATCATGAACAAGGAAATATAATAATAACTCTTTTATTATTGCCTCTAGGGCATATTTCCAACAGTCTCCCACTTGCACTAGAGTCAATAATCTAGCATTACAAGGTAATGAATCTAACACCCATAGAGTCTTGGTGTTGATCGTGCTTAGCCCGTGGAAGAGGCTTAGTCAACGGATCTGCAACATTCAAATCCGTGTGTACTTTGCAAATGTTTATGTCCTCCTCCTTGACCGAATCGCGGATGGAATTGAAGCGTCGTTTTATGTGTCTAGTCCTCTTGTGAAACCTTGGTTCCTTGGCTAGAGCAATGGCACCAGTGTTGTCACAGAACAGAGTCATTGGGTTCAGTGCACTAGGCACAACTCCAAGATCTGTCATGAACTCCTTCATCCAGACACCTTCCTTTGCCGCCTCCGAGGCAGCTATATACTCCGCTTCACATGTAGAATCAGCCACTACGCTCTGCTTGGAACTGCACCAGCTTACCGCTCCCCCATTGAGAATATATACGTATCCGGTTTGTGACTTAGAGTCATCCGGATCTGTGTCAAAGCTTGCATCGACGTAACCCTTTACGACGAGCTCTTGATCACCTCCATAAACGAGAAACATATCCTTAGTCCTTTTCAGGTACTTTAGGATATTCTTGACCGCTGTCCAGTGATCCATACCAGGATTACTCTGAAACCTTCCGGCCATACTTATGGCAAGGCTGACATCTGGTCTTGTGCACAGCATTGCATACATGATAGAGCCTATGGCTGAAGCATAGGGGACGACACTCATCTTTTCTCTGTCATCCGCAGTCACTGGGCATTGAGTCTTACTCAACTTCGTACCTTGCAATACCGGCAAGAACCCCTTCTTGGATTGATCCATTTTGAACTTCTTCAAAACTTTATCAAGGTATGTGCTTTGTGAAAGTCCTATCAAGCGTCTTGATCTATCTCTATAGATCTTGGTGCCCAATATGAAAGCAGCTTCACCGAGATCTTTCATCGAAAAACTCTTGTTCAAATACCCCTTCACGCTATCCAAAAATTCTATATTGTTTCCAATCAGCAATATGTCATCCACATATAATATTAGAAACGCTATAGAGCTCCCACTCACTTTCTTGTAAATACAAGCTTCATTGTAAACTTGTATAAACCCAAACGCTTTGATCACCTCATCAAAGCGAAGATTCCAACTCCGAGATGCTTGCACCAGCCCATAAATGGAACGCTGGAGCTTGCATACTTTGTCAGCATTCTCTGGATCGACAAAACCCTCTGGTTGCATCATATACAACTCTTCCTTAAGAAAACCGTTAAGGAACGCTGTTTTGACATCCATCTGCCAAATTTCATAATCGAAATATGCAGCTATTGCTAACATGATTCGGACGGATTTAAGCATCGCTACGGGTGAGAAAGTCTCATCGTAGTCAATCCCTTGAACTTGTGAAAAACCTTTTGCCACAAGTCGAGCTTTATACACGGTGACATTACCGTCAGCGTCCGTCTTCCTCTTAAAAATCCATTTATTCTGAATGGCCTTCCGCCCTTCAGGTAATACTTCCAAAGTCCATACTTTGTTTTCATACATGGATCCCATCTCGGATTTCATGGCCTCTAACCATTTGTCGGAATCTGGGCCCACCATCGCTTCTCCATAGCTCGTAGGTTCACCGTTGTCTAACAACATGACCTCCAAGACAGGGTTACCATACCACTCAGGTGCAGTGCGTACCCTTGTCGACCTACGAGGTTCGGTAGTAACTTGATCAGAAGCTTCTTGATCATAATCATTGGCTTCCTCTTCAGCCTCTGCAGGCTCCACAAAAACATCTTTCTGTGCTGCGCTACTCTCTGGTTGAAGCAGAGGTTCAATAACCTCATCAAGTTCTACCTTCCTCCCACTCAATTCTTTCGAGAGAAACTCTTTCTCGAGAAAGGACCCGTTCTTAGCGACAAACACTTTGCCCTCGGATCTGAGATAGAAGGTGTACCCAACTGTTTCTTTTGGGTATCCTATGAAGGCACATTTGTCCGCTTTGGGTTCGAGCTTTTCTGGCTGAAGCCTTTTGACATAAGCATCGCAACCCCAAACCTTGAGAAAAGACAACTTCGGTTTCTTACTAAACCACAGTTCATACGGTGTTGTCTCAACGGACTTAGATGGAGCCCTATTTAAAGTGAATGCAGCTGTCTCTAACGCATATCCCCAAAACGATAGTGGCAAATCGGCAAGAGACATCATAGAACGTACCATATCTAATAGGGTTCGATTACGACGTTCGGACACACCATTACGCTGTGGTGTTCCGGGTGGCGTCAACTGTGAAACAATTCCACATTTTCTTAAGTGATCACCAAACTCATAACTCAGATATTCTCCCCCTCGATCAGATCGTAGGAACTTGATCTTCTTGTTACGATGATTTTCAACTTCACTCTGAAATTGCTTGAACTTTTCAAAAGTTTCAGACTTATGCTTCATCAAGTAAATATACCCATATCTACTTAAGTCGTCAGTGAAGGTGAGAAAATAACGATATCCACCGCGCGCCGTTACACTCATCGGACCGCACACATCAGTATGTATGATTTCCAATAAGTCACTTGCCCGTTCCATTGTCCCTGAAAACGGGGTCCTTGTCATCTTGCCCATGAGGCACGGCTCGCACGTGTCAAGTGATTCAAAATCAAGAGACTCCAAAAGTCCATCATCATGGAGCTTCCTCATGCGTTTTACGCTGATATGACCGAGACGGCAGTGCCACAAGAAAGTGGTATTATCATTATCTACTCTACATCTTTTGGCATCAATGTTATGAACATGTGTATCATCATTATCGAGATTCAATAAGAATAAACCCCTAACTTCGGGTGCATGACCATAAAAGATATTACTCATATAAATAGAACAACCATTATTCTCTGACTTAAATGAGTAACCGTCTCGCAATAAACAAGATCCAGATATAATGTTCATGCTTAACGCAGGCACTAAATAACAATTATTCAGGTTCATAACTAATCCCGATGGTAATCGAAGAGCGAGCGTGCCGACGGCGATCACATCAACCTTGGAACCGTTTCCCACGCGCATCGTCACTTCGTCCTTCGCCAGCCTCCGTTTATTCCGCAGTTCCTGTTTAGAGTTGCAAATGTGAGCAACCGAACCGGTATCAAATACCCAGGCACTACAACGAGAGTTGGTAAGGTACACATCAATAACATGTATATCACATATACCTTTGTTGTTGTTGGCCCCCTTCTTGTCCGCCAGATACTTGGGGCAGTTCCGCTTCCAGTGGCCATTCCCCTTGAAATAGAAACACTCAGTCTCTGGCTTGGGCCCAGCCTTGGGTTTCTTCACTGGATTGGCAACTGCTTTGCCACCCTTCTTAGAGTTACCCTTCTTGCCCTTGCCATTCTTCTTGAAACTGGTGGTCTTATTGACCATGAACACTTGATACTCCTTCTGGATGTCTGCCTCAGCGACTTTCAGCATCGAGAACAGCTCGGCGATGGTTTTATTCATCCCTTGCATGTTGTACTGCTGGACGAAGCTCTTGTAGCTTGGAGGGAGTGACTGGAGAATTCTGTCAATGATAGCCTCATCCGGGAACACAAGTCCCAGATCAGCTATGCGGGTATAGTACCCAGACATCTTCAGTAAGTGCTCACTGACAGACGAATTCTCCTCCATCTTGCAAGCGAAGAATTTATCGGTGGTCTCATACCTCTCGATCTTAGCATTCTTCTCAAAGATGAACTTCAACTCCGTGTACATCTCATATGCACCATGACGTTCAAAACGCCTTTGAAGTCCTCCTTCCAAGCCGTACAACATGGCACATTGCACTATCGAATAGTCATCCGAACGCGTCTGCCAAACGTTCATAACGTCCGCAGAGGCTCCAGGAGCGGGGGGTTCACCTAGCGGTGCATTTAGGACATAAACCTTTTGGGCAGCTGTGAGGATGATCCTCAGATTGCGGAGCCAGTCCACAAAGTTGCTCCCGTCATCTTTCAGTTTAGCTTTCTCTAGGAACGCATTAAAATTCAGGGGAACTCCTTAGCGAGCCATCTACAACATAAGTTTGCAAAGACATTTTAGACTATTGTTCATGATAAGTGAGTTATTACCTAATCAAATTAATTATAACTCCCACTCAAATTGACATCCCTCCGGTCATTCGAGCGTGACATGATCCAAATTCACCAACCCAAGTCCGATCATCACGTGAGATGAGGTGGTGTCAATGGTGAACATCAACATGTTGATCATATCTACTATATGACTCATGCTCGACCTTTCGGTCCTCCGTGTTCCGAGGCCATGTCTGTACATGCTAGGCTCGTCAAGTCTAACCCGAGTGTTCTGCATGTGCAAAACTGGCTTGCACCCGTTGTATGCGAACGTAGAGTCTATCACACCCGATCATCACGTGGTGCTTCGAAACGACGAACCTTCGCAACGGCGCACACTCGGGGGGAACACAATTTTATCTTGAAATTTTAGTGAAGGGTCATCTTATAATGCTACCGTCGTCCTAAGCAAAATAAGATGCATAAAAGGATTAACATCACATGCAAATCATAAGTGACATGATATGGCCATCAACTCGTGCTTTTGATCTCCATCTCCAAAGCACCGGCATGATCTCCATCGTCACCGGCGCCACACCATGATCTCCATCATCATGATCTCCATCATCGTGTTGCCATCGGGGTTGTCGTGCGCCCACCATGCTCTTACTACTATTGCTACCGTTTAGCGATAAAGTAAAGCATTACAAAGCGCTTAATGATTGACACGCAGGTCATACAAAAATTAAAGACAACCCTATGGCTCCTGCCGGTTGCCGTATGCATCGACATGCAAGTCGATATTAACTATTACAACATGATCATCTCATACATCAAATATATTTCATCATGTCATTGGCCATATCATATCACATACATACCCTGCAAAAACAAGTTAGATGTCCTCTAATTTGTTGTTGCATGTTTTACGTGGCTGCTATGGGTATCTAGCAAGAACGCTTCTTACCTACGCAAAACCACAACGGTGATATTCAAGTTGCTATTTAACCTTCTACAAGGACCGCCTTGTTCTATTCCGATTCAACTAAGATAGGAGAGACAGACACCCGCCAGCCATCTTATGCAACAAAAGTCACATGTCTGTCGATGGAACCGGTCTCATGTACGTGGACATGTAAAGTTGGTCCGGGCCGCTTCATCCTATAATACCGTTGAATCAAGAAAGACTAAGGAGGGCAGCAATTTAAACATCAACGCCACAAACCCTTTTGTGTTCTACTCGAGAAAGCATCTACGCAAGATCCTAGCTCATGATGCCACTGTTGGGGAACGTTGCATGGGAAACAAAAATTTTCCTACCGTTCACCAAGATCAATCTAGTAGATGCAACTACGAGGGGAGAGTGTGATCTACGTACCCTTGTAGATCGCTAAGCGGAAGCGTTATGAACACGGATGATGGAGTCGTACTCGCCGCGATTCAGATCGCCGAAGATCCTAGCACCGAAGCAACGGTGCCTCCGCGTTCTTCACACGTACGGCTCGGGGACGTCTCCTCCTTCTTGATCCAGCAAGGGGTGGAGGAGAGGTTGATGGAGAATCGGCAGCACGACGGCGTGGTGGTGATGGTGGAGAAGAACTCCAGCAGGGCTTCGCCTAAGCACCGCGGGAGAAGAAGATGTAACGGGAGAGGGAGGGCAGCACCGAGGCACAAACTGTGTTGGCTGCCCTCCCTTTGCCCCACTATATATAGGGGGGGTGGAGAGGTGAGGGCGCCCTAGGGTTTCCCCCTAGGGGCCGGCGGCCAGGGCAAGGGGAGGGGGCGGCCAGGCCCTAGGGTTTCCCCCCCTAGGTGCCTTGCCCCCCAAGGCCAAGGGGTGCGGCCAGCCCTAGGGGGTCCCACCCCCTTAGCCGCATGAGGAGAGGGCCCAGGGGGGGCGCACAGCCCCCTGAGGGCTGTGGTGTTCCCCCTTGTGGCCCACTAGGCCCAGAACTTCTTCCGGACCCCCCGAAAACCTTTCCGGTACTCCGCCGATTTCCCGATGCTCCCCGGAACACTTCCGGTACTCCGAAACCTTTCATCCTATATACCAATCTTCGTCTCCGGACCATTCCGGAGACCCTCGTCATGTCCGGGATCTCATCCGGGACTCCGAACAACCTTCGGTAACCATACACTTTTCTCACTAACAACCCTAGCGTCACCGAACGTTAAGTGTGTAGACCCTGCGGGTTCGGAAACCATGTAGACATGACCGAGACACTCCCAGGTCAATAACCAATAGCGGGATCTGGATACCCATATTGGTTCCTACATGTTTCCCGATGATCTCATCGGATGAACCACGATGTCAAGGATTCAGGCAATCCCGTATACAGTTCCCTTTGTCTCGTCGGTATGTTACTTGCCCGAGATTCGATCGTCGGTATCTCTATACCTAGTTCAATCTCGTTACCGGCAAGTCTCTTTACTCGTTACCGTAATACATAATCCCGTGACCAACTACTTAGTCACTTTGAGCTCATTGAGATGACGTATTACCGAGTGGGCCCGGAGATACCTCTCCGTCACACGGAGTGACAAATCCCAGTCTCGATCCAAGTCAACTCAACAGACACCCTCGGAGATACCTGTAGAGTACCTTTATAGTCACCCAGTTACGTTGCGACGTTTGGCACACACAAAGCACTCCTACGGTGTCAGTGAGTTACATGATCTCATGGTCATAGGAACTTATACTTGACATGCAGAAAACTATAGCGATAACTGACACGATCAAAAGCTATGTTAACGTTTGGGTCTTGTCCATCACATCATTCTCCTAATGATGTGATCCCGTTATCAAATGACAACTCATGTCTATGACCTGGAAACCGCGGTCATCTTTGATCAACGAGCTAGTCCTGTAGAGGCTCACTAGGGACACAAAGTCTGTCTATTCATCCACACGTGTATCTGAGTTTCCAATCAATACAATTATAGCATGGATAATAAACGATTATCATGAACAAGGAAATATAATAATAACTCTTTTATTATTGCCTCTAGGGCATATTTCCAACAATTATTATCCCTCAAAGTGTAATAAAGAATCACTCCCTAGTTCCTATTAGCGGAGAACAAAAGATAGAAATTGTTCGTAGGGTACAAAACCACCTCAAAGCTATTTTTTCCGATCAATCTATCCTAGAGTTTGTACTAAAATAACACAAAGCTAGTCTTTCCGATCAATCTTACCAAGGGTTCTTACTAAAATAACACCATATGACACACATCAACCAACTCTAATGTCACCTAGATATTCCAATGTCACCACAAATATCCGTAATTTGATTCTACGATATGCATCAAACAACTTCATGATCATAATATTCAATACACACAAAGAACTACAAGGAGACCCCAAAGTTTCTATCGGAGAAAAGATAATAAAAACATGCATCAACCCCTATGCATAGATTACCCCAATGTCACCGTGGGAATCCCCAAGTTGAGTGACATAACATACATCAAGTGAATCAATATGATACCCCATTGTCACCTCAAGTATTCATACCGCAAGACATACATCATGTGTTCTCAAATCTGAACATTCAATCCAACATGACAAAACTTCAAAGGGTAAAGATTCAATTCATCACAACAAGAGTAGAGAGGGGAGAAACATCATGTGATACATCTATGTTAACAAAGCCCATGATATATCAAGATCGTGACATCTCGAGATCGCGCGAGAGAGATATTAAACACATAGCTACTGGTACAAACTATCAGCCCTGAGGGTGGACTACTCCCTCCTCACCATGGTGGCTGCCGGGGTGATGAAGATGGCAACCGGTGATGATTTCCCCCTCCGGTGGAGTGCCGAAAAGGGCTCTAGATTGGATCTCGTGGACTACAGAGCCTTGCGGCGGCAGAACTTCTGATCTAGGGTTACCTTGAGGGTTTTCGGAATATTTGGGAATTTATAGGGTAAAGAGGGGATGCGGGAGGCCACCAAGGTGGGCACAACCCACCTGGGCGCGCTTGGGCCCCCCCCAGGTGCTGCTCTGGCCGATCGGGAGTCTTCTGGTCCGTAAAAAATCCACAAAAAGTTTCGCGGTGTTTGGACTCCGTTGGATATTGATTTCCTGCGATGTAAAATAACAAGCCAAAAACAGCAACTGGCACTTGGCACTATGTCAATAGGTTAGTCCCAAAAAATGATATAAAATGATTGTAAAACATCCAAGAATGATAATACAACAGCATGAATACTTCATAAATTATAGATACGTTGGAGACGTATCAATAATCAAGACTTCATCTCCTTTGGATTTGGGATGAACTCTACCTTGTATCTTTGCCTTTGATTGTTCTTGTACCTTGTGGATCTTATGTGTTTTTGAGTCTAGTGGATGTGTGATTGGGCTTGTTCTTGAGCGTTTCCCCTTGTGATTTCCCTCCGTTCTTCCCTGTGTTCATCGTGTTCTTTGTGCTCTTCGCGGGAATCCACTCCAATCGTGAAAGATCAGCCAAAACCGGGTCTAGCCCAGCATCATATGGTATCTAGAGCCACGTTGATCACAAATTTGGAGTCTTTCCCTTCGTTTTCTAGCCTAATTTTGCTTGTTCTTGCCCAATTTCGAAAATTCTCTACAAAAATAGCCATACCAATTTTTTTGTGATTTTTTGTTCATAGTGAGTTTTTGTTGATTTCAATCCATGGATCTGGTGCCTAGCAAGTAGATCCACCTCCTATTGCATCCCCTTAGCCAATTTTTCTTTATCCTCCTCAAATCTGACTTTGAAATCATGAACTTTCCACCTACCCCGTGCCCACGGGTCCCCAACCCCGTGCGCACGGACCCCCACGTCATCCCAGGTGACCCCGTGTTCATGGCCCTTGTACCGTGCGCACAGGACCCTGTGTCCATGGGCCTTAGACCCCGTGCGCACAACTCTCCCAAAAACAGTCGCGCACACATTACATTTTTGCCCATAACTCCCACCTCTAAACTCCGATTTGGGTGTTATTTGGCTCGTTGGAAAGCTAGCGACGTGTCGGAGCCGCTCATCTTGGTTTTACCACCATTTGACTCCATAAAATCGTGTGCATTGTCACATCTTGTGCATAGGCCATCCACCATATCTTCCGCATACCATCGTAGCATTCCGCAAACCTAACCCATTTTGGTTTCCTTTGCATTTGTGGTTGTTTGAGTTGTGATTTGGGTCTCCTAAGGTGTTTCGGCTACTTAGGGATGGTTACATATTCATCAACCATTGGTGACTTGTATCTTCCATCAACTACATCCGCCACGAGTGTAATGCCCAGGATGGAGTTATACCTCCTACGTGTCGAGGCACAACTTAAAGGCATAAATCCATCCTCGAATGATCTCAAGTTTGGTAATCTTTGCACAACTCATGTAAAAGAGGGGATTGTAAATAGAAAATAGTTGGCTTACACTCGCCACGTCACAGAATTACAGTACAAGTCTCAAACATCATACATTAAGAATATCACAACCCTCTAAGGGCAAAATCCAAATGTCAAAGTACCAAACTTAGATAAATAAACCACAGGCGGATCAAATCCTAGTAAGAGTCTCCACTACTGATCATCCGGGTATCGCACATAGTACCGACTACGCTCCTCGTCGTACTCCCAATCCAGCTCGGTGCCATCACCTGGATAGCTCACAGCTGGACCTGCATCTGGTGTGTGAAGTAACTATGAGCCACAGAGGACTCAGCAATCCCATTCCCGGGTAACAAGACTATTTAAGCCTTTGGGTGAGGAAAAGGCTGAAGAAAAGAATAAGTGTCTGCAGCAGCAACTAGCATCTAGCTTACGTAAGTGAGAGCGAGAAGAGAAGGCCTCGGCGAGAAGTGATCACGAAGTGATCCCATCTACAAGCTCAACAAGCATAACCCCTCCGTGTTCAACTCCCGAATCCCTAATCGGAAATTGATAGTCACGGAACTCACGCTGGTAGTGTATTAGTAACATTGTGTCAAGTTATCTACAACCGGAATTAACAAGCTCCCATCTGCCACATAACCGCGGGCACGGCTTTCGAAAGTTCAAACCCTGCAGGGGTGTTCCAACTTGACCCATTACAAGCCCACGATCCGCGGAGTCGCAACTCCAAAGTGGGAAGACCCGAGTATGCTCGGAATCCCGTGCTCAAGATATACCGAACTAAGGTAAGGCGAATCCAGCAAATCCTCCCGGCGTGTCGACACCCTGATAGTAGCCGCGCGTATCTAAGTCTCAGGACACGACCGGATGGGTGATGCTACAGGTGTATGCCATTTACCTCGGGTTGCCCCAAGGCGGCCCTGCAGGACCCCCGTTTCGGACCAACACTCATGTGGAGCACTGGCCCGGGGTTGTTGATTAAGAAAGAGGGTTAATTACTCCCTATGCAAGTTTAGTTTGTTATTAGGCAAATAGTACCAATGTTGGGACTTGCTGGAAAAGACTTAGCACTTAGCGGTTTATCGAGGGGGTCCCATACACCCCAACCGTGTTAGGAACGCATAATCAAGGAACATAACACCGGTTTATACGGTTCCTAACGGCATGAGTGGAACAAATCACCAAGCAAAAGGCTTAGCCTTCCACCCTTGCCAATATATAGATGATTTCATTTTAAGCATTTATATAGTGTGATATAACCCAACCAAACTTCAACATGAAGCAAGCATCTTCGATCTTCACCTGCAACTAACAATGCTATAAGAAGGGCTGAGCGAAGCGTACTTAGCCAAGCAACGGTTTGCATAGGTAGGTTGGTTAAACATGGCAATTGGTTACAAGTAGGCGGCTGACAAGAAGATCATGGGCATCGAGGCAAAACTATAGATCGAGACTACTAGCAATAGGCAAAGATAGTAATGTTATCGGGGTTCGGTCATCTTGCCTGAAGAGAAGTCGTTCGGATCGTAAGAAGGGTCCTCGTGCTCAACCTCGTTGGTAACCTCGTGCTCGTACTCGATCTCGGTCTCGGCTTCCGGCTCTAAACAAAACAATCACACCGAGCACCAATCAACAAGATGCAATGCGCACTCGAAAAACATGAATGCATTATGGATGCACTAAGGATGCACACGGAGCACGTAAAATAACACTCAAGCAAAACACCTCAAAACAAGATAACAATCTGATATTATGAATCTACACGGAAAATCAATCAAGTTTGATATAAGATTCGCTGAAATCGGAGTTACGGGCTAAAAGTTATGCCCGAAACAAGAATTGAGCGAAAGCAGAAAATTACAGCAACATAGCAACTTCGGAGCACAAAATAATTAAGCTACAGCACTCAAATAACATGGCAAAGGACATGAACACAAACTAGACATATACTACAGCAACTAAGTCCAAAGGTGCACCCCCAACGGAGCCACGGATCAATAGCAATGATCTTGGACATATGGAACTTGACAATAAAATTCTGGCAGCAGAATTTTATTGAAACTTTGGAGCAAAATATAAACACGCTACAGCCACTTAAATGGACATGTGAGGACATGAATGGAAAGACAACAATATATAATACAAGGAACAATCAAGATCCACTCCAAAACTAACATGCTTTGTCCTAGAACATCACACGAACATGGCATCGGAACGTTACAGATTTCAGACTTAGTGAAAATCCACTAAGTCCTAAAACAGCAATATCATCATAGCATCTAAAAGAGCATGTTTAGGTCACCTCGAAACTAAACATGGCAAAGGGTAAGCACCTCATCAAAGTACATATGAAGGTGATCCCGAAACACACAAGCATGCTTCATGTAGGTAAACACAACGATTGCAACGAGTTCAACAAGATGGCATTTCATAACAAGTGAAACAACATCACAGCCACATGGCACTTTGCAACGAAGATAACAAGGCCATAATAAATCTATCATGCAACCTATCACATACAACATGTAGATCATGTCAAGACGAACACGTGGACATGCCATTTGCATCATTCGGACAACGAGCTAAAAGATATCACATGGAAAAGATGACATAAAAACATCACATAGCAGCAGTTTATATCACGATGCACTCTTGCAACAGCAAAACAAGCACCTAGATGATCCCTAACATGCATGACAACAACAGATGAAACGTAGAGCAAGTCTCCACGAACGTCTGGACATGCTACACGCGCGAATCGGAGCAACAGACAAAAAGTTATGCATGAATGAATATAGCAACAGACAAGAGAAAAACTGGGACTTAGCAGAAATTAGGGTAAACCTTCTCAGTCAACAGATCTGAAGAAAAAACCCGAAGAGATTGATCCGGGCCGGCTGTGGACTGGGAGGCGGCGGCCTGGGCGTTGCGCGGCCCGGCTGCGCGCGGGAAGGCGGCCCGGGAGGCTGCGGTGCGGCCTTGCGAGGGGGCTGCGGCCCAGGCGTGGGATCCAGGCGAAGTGGGCCACCTTCGGGCGCCAGAGGGAGGGCGATGGCCTGGGTCGGCGCAAGCCTGGTGGAGAAGCGGCCCACCGCGGCGAGCGGGTGGAGGCGGAGGGGCGAGGCTTGCTCGGAGGGAGTGGAGCGAGGCGCCTGGCGGTCGCGGCCTGGGTGGCGATGCGAGGAGGCCTAGCTGGCGCGTGAGGAGGCGGCCTGGCCGCTCCCTGGCGATGCGGTGGCGATCCAGGCGCGAAGGGAGGAGCGATCGAGGCGGCCTGCTCGATGGGGATGTGGTCCCGTGGGAGGCTGGATCGGGCGACGGTGGGCCGGTGCGGATCTGAAGGCGCGGTGATGTGGTCCAGGTCGCTGGCGCCAGAAGGATCGAGGGAATGGGCCGGCGCGCTGGACGTTGACCTTGCCGGTCGATCGATCGACAGATCGATCAGCTGCGGCGGCGCTGCTCCTCGGGAGCCAGGAGGATTTTTGGGGATCTGAGAAGAGCACAAAAAAAAGAGGAGGGGAAAGGATCTAGAGGATAGGGATGCCCAAAATGGACATAGGGGGGCCTAAATATAGCAGTATTTTAGGGTTAGGGGGGAATTTAGGGTGTTAGGAGCCCTCCGATCGCGATCCGACGGATCCAATCGCAGGGGTAGATTAAATAGGCCTAGGAGGAGATAAAAGACTGCAGAAGGGGTGTTTCTGGGACACGAAGTGAAGGCACTTTGGACCCACACGTACAACGGATGGAATAGCCAACGGAGTCCAAACGAGGCGAGATTTGAGAGGCGGGTTGCACACAACAAAACAACAACACACACAACAACCTCGCGGCACACCGGTAACGTTACACGCCCAAACAACAAAGTAGGCCTACGGGACGTCACGGACACGTGAGGGAGCTCCGGAACGCGAAACGGACAACGGGAAGAAACACGCGGAACCGGATGCAACCGACAACACAAATGCAATGCGATGCACATGTCTACATGATATGAATGAATGCCACACACTCACACAACAAAACGACGAAACCCGAAAGACAAAGAACCCGGAATGGAAATAGATGAAGCCGGAGATATATTATATACCCAAAAGGGAAAATATTACATCCGGGGCATTACAAACTCTCCTCTACTACAAAAAGATCTCGTCCCGAGATCTAGGACTGGAAAAAGGAAGGGTACTCGGAACGAAGATGATCTTCTCGTTCCCAGGTAGCTTCACGGTCGGTGTGATGTGACCACTTGACTTTCAGAAACTTGATGGACTTGTTGCGGGTCTTGCATTCGGTTTCTTCGAGAATTGCAACTGGGTGCTCTCGGTAGGACAGGTCTTGTTGAAGATCAATCTCCTCAAACGGAATCATGCGCTCAGGTGCCTTGAAGCATTTGCGAAGTTGAGACACATGGAAGACATCATGAACATTGGCGAAGTTTGAAGGGAGCTCAAGTTGATAGGCTAGGTCGCCTCTTTTGCCAAGAATCTTGAAAGGCCCGACGTATCTAGGAGCTAGTTTTCCTTTGATACCGAATCTTTGGGTGCCTTTCATCGGAGAAACTCGGAGATAGACATAATCATCGATGTTGAATGCCAAATCACGATGCTTGCCGTCATAGTAGCTCTTCTGACGCGACTGAGCGGCCTTGAGATTCTCACGTATGACTTTGCACATTTCTTCGGCTTTTGAGATCAAGTCATTGCCAAGGAGTTGGCGTTCGCCTGTTTCAGACCAATTGAGAGGGGTACGGCACTTTCTGCCATAGAGAATTTCAAACGGTGCTTTGCCTGCACTTGCTTGAAAGCTGTTGTTGTAAGAGAACTCGGCAAATGGAAGGCAGTCTTCCCATTTCATGCCGAAGGAGATGACACAGGCTCTGAGCATGTCTTCTAGAATCTGATTCACGCGCTCGACTTGACCACTGGTCTGAGGGTGAAATGCAGTGCTGAACCTGATCTTAGTGCCCATGGCGGACTGAAAAGAGTCCCAGAACCTTGATGTGAACAAGCTTCCACAGTCTGAGGATATAACTTGAGGAATGCCATGTAGGGACACAATTCTGGAAGTGTACAACTCTGCAAGTTGAGCTGCATTGATTGATTCTTTGACTGGAAGAAAGTGAGCGACTTTGGTAAGCTTGTCAATCACCACAAAGATAGCATCATTTCCTCGCTTGGATTTAGGAAAGCCAGTGACGAAGTCCATTTCAATGTGGTCGAACTTCCACTCGGGGATAGGAAGAGGTTGGAGAAGACCGGCTGGACGTTGATGTTCTGCTTTCACTCTTCTGCACACATCACATTCATTCACGAATTGGGCAATCTCCCTTTTCATGCGTGTCCACCAGTAAGATTGCTTGAGATCTTGATACATCTTGGAACTGCCAGGATGAATGGAAAGGAGAGAATCATGAGCTTCTTCCATTATGAGCTTCCTGAGATCACCTTTGGGAACAACGAGTCTGTCCTCGAAGAACAAGGTATCTCTCTCATCAACACGGAAGCACTTGTATTTTGGAGTGCCCTTTGCAATCCCATGTTTCACTTTCTTCACCATGGTATCACTGAGCTGGGCCTCACGGACTTGATCTTCCAAGGTAGGAGCAATTTGGAGATTTGCAAGAAAACCCTGCGGAACAACTTGGAGGTTGAGTTTCTTGAATGCTTCACAAAGCTCAGGCTGGTGCGGCTTGATAAGAAGGCTGTTGCAATATGCCTTTCTGCTCAAAGCATCTGCAATCACATTCGCCTTGCCAGGAGTGTATTCAATGCTGGGATTGTACTCTTGGATCATTTCGACCCAACGAGTCTGGCGGAGGTTCAGATGCGGCTATGTGAAGATGTACTTCAAGCTCTTGTGATCAGTGAAGATGTCGACCTTTCTGCCCAACAACAGATGTCTCCATGTAATCAGAGCATGTACCACAGCTGCTAGCTCGAGATCATGTGTGGGATAGTTCTTCTCACTTGGCTTTAGCTGACGAGAAGTGTATGCCACAATTCTCTTATCTTGCATAAGCACACCACCAAGGCCTTGAAGAGAAGCATCACAGAATACTTCATAGGGCTTGGATTCATCTTGAGGAGTCAGAACTAGAGCGGAGACAAGCTTCTCTTTGAGGGTTTTGAATGCCACTTCACACTCTGGAGACCAAAAGTATTTGACATTCTTCTGAAGTGGGTTGGAAAGAGGCTTGGCAATCTTGGAGAAGTTTTCAACAAATCTTCTGCAATAGCTGGCAAGACCCAGAAAACTGCGGAGCTGCTTGACGTTCTGAGGAGCTTCCCAGTTGACAATTGCTTCAACTTTCTCGGGATTAACCGCAATACCGTCAGCTGAGATGATGTGGCCCAGGTACAAAACCTTATCGAGCCAGAACTCGCACTTGGAGAACTTGGCATAGAATTTATGCTCTCGGAGTCGATCAAGAACCAGACGTAAGTGCTTTTCGTGATCTTCTTCATTCTTGGAAAACACCAGAATATCATCCAGATACACAAGCACAAACTCGCCAGTATAGGGGTTGAAGATGTAATGCATCATCCTTGAAAAGGTAGGAGGAGCATTGGCGAGACCGAAGGACATGACGGTATACTCGTATGAACCGTAGCTCGTTCTGAAGGCCGTCTTGGGAATGTCTTCCTCGTGAATGCGAATTTGATGGTAGCCCATTCGGAGGTCAAGCTTAGAGAATACTTTAGCTCCTTTGAGCTGCTCAAAGAGTTCGTTGATGTTGGGGAGCGGATATTTGTTCTTAATCGTCTTCTTGTTCAATGGCCGGTAGTCAACACAGAGACGCTCCGTGCCATCTTTCTTCTTGACAAATAAGACACCGCAGCCCCACGGAGACGTACTAGGTCTGATGAGACCCATACTCTCCTACTTATCAAGCTGCTTCTTCAATTCCTTCAATTCATCCGGAGAGAGCTTGTACGGACGCCGGCATGCAGGCTCAGTGCCCGGCTCGAGTTCAATAACGAATTCCACCTGACGGTGTGGAGGCATGCCTGGAAGTTCTTCAGGAAAGACGTCTTGATATTCGTTCACCACCGGAATTTGAGATATGGCATTAATTTCGCCCTTATCATTAAGAGAGAAAAGCCGGATAGTGTTATCCCTTGAGGCAAAGATAATCACATCTTCATCAGAATGAGTCAACTTGACTTCCTTCTGTGCACAATCAATATGAGCATCGTGCTGAGAAAGCCAATCCATTCCGAGGATGAGGTCGATGTCAGAATTACCAAGAATCACCGGAGAAGCCAAAAATCGATAATCACCCATGCGAATAGAAACATTCGGAGCATATATACTAGAATGCATTCGTCTCCCCGGAGAAATAACTGATAACTCCCTTGGCAAGCTTTTGATGTCAACATTATACTTGGATGCAAATGGTTGAGACATGAAAGAACATGAAGCACCCGAATCAAACAAAACTTTAGCAGGGATAGAGTTCACTGGAAGGTTACCCAAAATGACATCAGAAGAATTCTCCGCTTGTGCTGCATTCATCAGATTGACCCTTGCAGCCTTTGGATCATGCCTGACAATAGCTGAACTCACAGGTGGAGGAGGAGGAAGACGCTTCGGATTCGGACATCTGTTGGCATAATGACCCTTCTGGCCACACTTGTTGCACACCACTTCAGAGAGAGGACGGAAATGAGAACCACTGGACTCGGAGCCTTGAGACTGAAACTTCTTCTTCGACTGGTTGCTCGGGTTGGGTGGGTGGGAGAAACCACGTCCACTAGAGTTCTTGTTGTTGGAGTTGTTGGAGTTGTTGTATGGAGCTCGAATCACTGGAGGAGGAGGAAGCCAGAATTTCTGATGCTTCGAGACCATCTGAGACGATGAGGAAGAGTGAACAGCATCTCGAATTCTCTTCTTAGAAGCCTCCATCTTAAGCTGAGCTGCTTCTTGTTTCAAAGCCATGTTATAGAACTTGTCGAATTCCTCGGGCTCGAACAAAGTGAGAGCAAGCTGAAGTTCATCTTTGAGACCTCCACGGAACTGAAAGATTTTACTCTTGGCATCAGGAATGTCTTGCTTAGCATAGCGAGCGAGGTTTTGGAACTTGACATTATACTGATAGACTAACATGGAGCCCTGCTTCAGGTTGCGGAATTGCTCACGCATACCCTCGATGACACTTGTAGGAATGTGGTGAGAACGGAAATCCTTGCAGAAATTCTCCCAAGAGATCACTTGACCCGGCCTGGAGTCTTTGTACTGCTGCCACTAGTCAGCTGCTTGATCTTTCAGTTGGAAGGCTGCAAACTTCACATAATCATCTTCCTTCACGTTACTGCACTCAAAATGCTTCTTTATGTCGGTCAACCAATCCTCAGCATCAAGAGGGTCGACACAGTAACTGAAAGCTTTAGGATTGTTAGCTAGGAACTGGTTGAGGGTAGCATGGTGCTGCTGGAAGAAGTTGCCTTGGTTCCCTGGAACACCCTGATTAGCTTGCATAGCTTGCATCTGCTGCATCATCTGCATCATCAACTGAGTGTTCTGAGCTGTAGTCTGCATAATTGCTCTCCAAGCCTCAGGCGGAGGAGGAGGGGAAGGAGGATGTTCTGGAACCTCTTCCACCTCTGGGTTAGCGTTGGGAATCCTTTTCGGAGCCATCCTGTAAGAGATGACCACGAATCAGCAATTGATTGACAAAAGGTATAAGCTGAATCAATGGAATGAATTGCAACAAGTCTTCACAATACTCATTCGAACAATAGAACGAATGAAAACATCCGAACAAGAGGAACGGATGAAAATTCTCAGTTAAATGATAACATCAGTCTTCACGAGAAGCCACATAGGGGACAAAAGGATAAAATAAGAAAACAACAAGGTACAGACGTGAACAAACACAAGAGAGGAGTTTCGTTCTAACATCTTTGTGCTGAAAGCATATGAACGCGTTACGAAAAGGTTTTGCAATCCCCGGATCAGCATAGCCAAGGACCCTTTAAGATGCAACTCCTGATAGTAACATCGGTCATATAACCCCTTCACTCAATGTCGAACCCCGAACTCACTAACCTGCATTCGTTGGAAGAATGCCTACGATCTACTGGATAAAACCCACCTATAGATTTCCGAAAGATTCCAGTTATGCAATCAGGTGTTGGGGATACACGGGAAGCACCGCGCAATCAACTCTAAACCTACATCTAGGTGTATCCATCCTTCAACACATAACCAGTCTTTCTCGGAAACTATGTACCTCGGACCTTCGAAAAGCATCCACTATAACAAGCTATGGCAATACTCCCGAACTACCTCCCCAGTACTGGGTGATGTCGGGGTTATCTTGCCACTGGCCGTATAGGAGAGATTTTCGATGTCGGCCGTCTTAAGTATTTAGTACTGCCGCGATATGCTTGTGACAACAATACCCCGAAGCTCAACTCCTCGGTAACAGGAGGCATCGAGAACAATATCCTTGTCACGAGAACATCGAAACAATCCCAGAATACTCGCGGGATTCCTAAAAAAAAATTGTGCAATTTTTGAAGATAGGAGAGACAAGAGTAGTCGTCAGGAGTCCTCACCAGAGAGAAAAGGGATGAGAAGCAAAGAAATCCTACTCTCCGATATAATATAGGTCTCAAAAAGTTTTCAGTGTGTGCCTAGACTCGACCGTCAACGATTCGATCATACAGTGGGGGCTCCTAGGTCGGAGAAGGCTATGAATACCAACTTGTAATGCCCAGGATGGAGTTATACCTCCTACGTGTCGAGGCACGACTTAAAGGCATAAATCCATCCTAGAATGATCTCAAGTTTGGTAATCTTTGCACAACTCATGTAAAAGAGGGGATTGTAAACAGAAAATAGTTGGCTTACACTCGCCACGTCACAGAATTACAGTACAAGTCTCAAACATCATACATTAAGAATATCACAACCCTCTAAGGCAAAATCCAAATGTCAAAGTACCAAACTTAGATAAATAAACCACAGGCGGATCAAATCCTAGTAAGAGTCTCCACTACTGATCATCCGGGTATCGCACATAGTACCGACTACGCTCCTCGTCGTACTCCCAATCCAGCTCGGTGCCATCACCTGGATAGCTCACAGCTGGACCTGCATCTGGTGTGTGAAGTAACTGTGAGCCACAGAGGACTCAGCAATCCCGTTCACGGGTAACAAGACTATTTAAGCCTTTGGGTGAGGAAAAGGCTGAAGAAAAGAATAAGTGTCTGCAGCAGCAACTAGCATCTAGCTTACGTAAGTGAGAGCGAGAAGAGAAGGCCTCGGCGAGAAGTGATCACGAAGTGATCCTAGCTAGAAGCTCAACAAGCATAACCCCTCCGTGTTCAACTCCCGAATCCCTATTCGGAAATTGACAGTCACGGAACTCACGCTGGTAGTGTATTAGTAACATTGTGTCAAGTTATCTACAACCGGAATTAACAAGCTCCCATCTACCACATAACCACGGGCACGGCTTTCGAAAGTTCAAACCCTGCAGGGGTGTTCCAACTTGACCCATTACAAGCCTACGATCCGCGGAGTCGCAACTCCAAAGTGGGAAGACCCGAGTATCCTCGGAATCCCGTGCTCAAGATATACCGAACTAAGGTAAGGCTAATCCAGCAAATCCTCCCGGCGTGTCGACACCCTGATAGTAGCCGCGCGTATCTAAGTCTCAGGACACGACCGGATGGGTGATGCTACAGGTGTATGCCAGATACCTCGGGTTGCCCCAAGGCGGCCCTGCAGGACCCCCGTTTCGGACCAACACTCATGTGGAGCACTGGCCCGGGGTTGTTGATTAAGAAAGAGGGTTAATTACTCCCTATGCAAGTTTAGTTTGTTATTAGGCAAATAGTACCAATGTTGGGACTTGCTGGAAAAGACTTAGCACTTAGCGGTTTATCGAGGGGGTCCCATACACCCCAACCGTGTTAGGAACGCATAATCAAGGAACATAACACCGGTTTATACGGTTCCTAACGGCATGAGTGGAACAAATCACCAAGCAAAAGGCTTAGCCTTCCACCCTTGCCAATATATAGATGATTTCATTTTAAGCATTTATATAGTGTGATATAACCCAACCAAACTTCAACATGAAGCAAGCATCTTCGATCTTCACCTGCAACTAACAATGCTATAAGAAGGGCTGAGCGAAGCGTACTTAGCCAAGCAACGGTTTGCATAGGTAGGTTGGTTAAACATGGCAATTGGTTACAAGTAGGCGGCTGACAAGAAGATCATGGGCATCGAGGCAAAACTATAGATCGAGACTACTAGCAATAGGCAAAGATAGTAATGTTATCGAGGTTCGGTCATCTTGCCTGAAGAGAAGTCGTTCGGATCGTAAGAAGGGTCCTCGTGCTCAACCTCATTGGTAACCTCGTGCTCGTACTCGATCTCGGTCTCGGCTTCCGGCTCTAAACAAAACAATCACACCGAGCACCAATCAACAAGATGCAATGCGCACTCGAAAAAGATGAATGCATGATGGATGCACTAAGGATGCACACGGAGCACGTAAAATAACACTCAAGAAAAATACCTCAAAACAAGATAACAATCTGATATTATGAATCTACACGGAAAATCAATCAAGTTTGATATAAGATTCGCTGAAATCGGAGTTACGAGCTAAAAGTTATGCCCGAAACAAGAATTGAGCGAAAGCTGAAAATTACAGCAACATAGCAACTTCGGAGCACAAAATAATTAAGCTACAGCACTCAAATAACATGGCAAAGGACATGAACACAAACTAGACATATACTACAGCAACTAAGTCCAAAGGTGCACCCCCAATGGAGCCACGGATCAATAGCAATGATCTTGGACATATGGAACTTGACAATAAAATTCTGGCAGCAGAATTTTATTAAAACTTTGGAGCAAAATATAAACATGCTACAGCCACTTAAATGGACATGTGAGGACATGAATGGAAAGACAACAATATATACTACAAGGAACAATCAAGATCCACTCCAAAACTAACATGCTTTGTCCTAGAACATCACACGACAATGGCATCGGAACGTTACAGATTTCAGACTTAGTGAAAATCCACTAAGTCCTAAAACAGCAATATCATCATAGCATCTAAAAGAGCATGTTTAGGTCACCTCGAAACTAAACATGGCAAAGGGTAAGCACCTCATCAAAGTACACATGAAGGTGATGCCGAAACACACAAGCATGCTTCATGTAGGTAAACAGAACAATTGCAACGAGTTCAACAAGATGGCATTTCATAACAAGTGAAACAACATCACAGGCACATGGCACTTTGCAACGAAGATAACAAGGCAATAATAAATCTATCATGCAACCTATCACATACAACATGTAAATCATGTCAAGACGAACACGTGGACATGCCATTTGCATCATTCGGACAACGAGCTAAAAGATATCACATGGCAAAGATGACATAAAAACATCACATAGCAGCAGTTTATATCATGATGCACTCTTGCAACAGAAAAACAAGCACCTAGATGATCCCTAACATGCATGACAACAACAGATGAAACGTAGAGCAAGTCTCCACGAACGTCTGGACATGCTACACGCGCGAATCGGAGCAACAGACAAAAAGTTATGCATGAATACATATAGCAACAGACAAGAGAACAACTGGGACTTAGCAGAAATTAGGGTAAACCTTCTCAGTCAACAGATCTGAAGAAAAAACCCGAAGAGATGGATCCGGGCCGGCTGTGGACTGGGAGGCGGCGGCCTGGGCGTTGCGCGGCCCGGCTGCGTGCGGGAAGGCGGCCCGGGAGGCTGCGGTGCGGCCTTGCGAGGGGGCTGCGGCCCAGGCGCGGGATCCAGGCGAAGTGGGCCACCTTCGGGCGCCAGAGGGAGGGCGATGGCCTGGGTTGGCGCAGGCCTGGTGGAGAAGCGGCCCACCGCGGCGAGCGGGTGGAGGCGGAGGGGCGAGGCCTGCTCGGAGGGAGTGGAGCGAGGCGCTTGGCGGTCGCGGCCTGGGTGGCGACGCGAGGAGGCCCAGCTGGCGCGTGAGGAGGCAGCCTGGCCGCTCCCTGGCGATGCGGTGGCGATCCAGGCATGAAGGGAGGAGCGATCGAGGCGGCCTGCTCGATGGGGATGTGGTCCCGTGGGAGGCTGGATCGGGCGACGATGGGCCGGTGCGGATCTGAAGGCGCGGTGATGTGGTCCAGGTCGCTGGCGCCAGAAGGATCGAGGGAACGGGCCGGCGCGCTGGACGTTGACCTTGCCGATCGATCGATCGACAGATCGATCAGCTGCGGCGGCGCTGCTCCTCGGGAGCCAGGAGGATTTTTGGGGATCTGAGAAGAGCACAAAAAAAAGGGGAGGGGAAAGGATCTAGAGGATAGGGATGCCCAAAATGGACATAGGGGGGCCTAAATATAGCAGTTTTTTAGGGTTAGGGGGGAATTTAGGGTGTTAGGAGCCCTCCGATCGCGATCCGACGGATCCGATCGCGGGGGTAGATTAAAAAGGCCTAGGAGGAGATAAAAGACTGCAGAAGGGGTGTTTCTGGGACACGAAGTGAAGGCACTTTGGACCCACACGTACAACGGATGGAATAGCCAACGGAGTCCAAACGAGACGAGATTTGAGAGGCGGGTTGCACACAACAAAACAACAACACACACAACAACCTCGCGGCACACCGGTAACGTTACACGCCCAAACAACAAAGTAGGCCTACGGGACGTCACGGACACGTGAGGGAGCTCCGGAACGCGAAACGGACAACAGGAAGAAACACGTGGAACCGGATGCAACCGACAACACAAATGCAATGCGATGCACATGTCTACATGATATGAATGAATGCCACACACTCACACAACAAAACGACGAAACCCGAAAGACAAAGAACCTGGAATGGAAATAGATGAAGCCGGAGATATATTATATACCCAAAAGGGAAAATATTACATCCGGGGCATTACAACGAGCTTCGACGTCGACGACGACCATCCATCCTTTGAGTCCATCTTCAACCGAAAACAAGGTCGGTTACCCCCGACTTCATGAAAGGTTAAGTGTGATGAAGGTATCCAGTCTGTCATATACTTCTCCTCCCTTGCCATTTCATATTTATAGCCCCACCATCTTTGTGAATACCTTCATACCTATTGAGACTAGCTATCCGAGTATTGTCGGGCTTCGCGAAAACTTGTGCACCATAGAGATACGATATCATATTGTTGCATCATTGGATATATCATATAGTGCAATTGCTTGCTCCCGTGCATATCTTGTGATACTCCTCCCACTTATTTTGAGGCTCAATAATAAAAGTGGAAAGGAAGAGGAAAAAAAGTAAAAAAATCTTTTAAGCAAGAAAAGAAAGATCATAAGCTTATAAGCAAAACAGAGTTGAGCATGAAAAGAGATACTTGTGCATGAGGATACATGGAATATGAAACATTTTGCTTGCATGCATATAGGTTGGTGCCAAGTGGTGAATCGTGCCCAAGTGTGCAATCAAGCTAGTGTCTCTCCTAGTGTTTGTGCAACACGATCTTAGTCTTCATTAGGCAATTTTGTATTGATCATCCCCATAGTTGCACAAGCCCCATTATTCCACTGTGTATGTTTCTTTATTGGCCTCCCCTATATTTGTGATCACTTGCTTTGCATTTTGAGTCCTTTGGCTTGATTTCAACATTTACAAATCTTGGATTCAATTTGCATGAAATTTGTGCAACTTGTCCTAACCAAGCCACTTGATAAGCTTTACTTTGTAGGTGTGAGTGAACAAGTCCGGTACCAATTCCACTATTCTTTCACGTCACATTGAGTGAAACGAGATACATCCTCAACTTTTGGAAAATGTAGCTGGGTATTGTTTATCTCATTTCCTACTCACCTTTGCTTGAGTCTTGTGATGGATAGGCAAAACACATCATCTCCGGTCTACAACCACGACAACGAGTTCAATGCCATGAAGAACCTCATGGACGCCAAGATGGACAAGCACATGGAGGAGCTCAAGGTCCTCACCAACAACCGCAGGCGATCTTCATCATCTTCGAGAAGACGCTCAAGTGCAAAGACTCCTGAGTTACCATCTCCGGCAAGTACACAACGGCTTCGACACCGACAAGACCAAGACGCTTGATACGTCTCCAACGTATCTATAATTTTTATTGTTCCATGCTATTATCAATGATGTTTTGGATGTTTAATGGGCTTTGTTATACACTTTTAAATTATTTTTGGGACTAACCTACTAACCCAAAGGCCTAGTACATATTGCTGTTTTTTGCCTGTTTCAGGGTTTTACAGAAAAGGGATATCAAACGGAGTCCAAACGGAATGAAACCTCCGGGAGAGATATTTTTGGAGAAAATCACGCACGGGGGACTTGAGAACCATGGAGTAGGGTCCACGTGGTGCCCACGAGGGTGGGGGCACCCGCCCAGGGCGCGCCCCTGCCTCGTGGGTCCCATGTAAGGCCCTTGGAGCCCTCCTTCCTCCTATATATACCTACGTACGCTGAAACCATCAGAACAACAGAGAAAACCCTAGTTCCACCGCCATAACCTTCTGTTCCCGTGAGATCCCATCTTGGGGCCTGTTCCGGAGCTCCGCTGGAGGGGGGATCTACCACGGAGTGCTTCTACATCATCATCATCGCCTCACCATGAGTTGTGAGTAGTTTACCACAGACCTTCAGGTCCATAGCTAGTATCTAGATGGCTTCTTCTCTCTCTTTGGATCTCAATACAAAGTTCTCATCGGTCTTCGAGGAGATCTATTCGATGTAATCTCTTTTTGCGGTGTGTTTGTCGAGATCCGATGAATTGTGGGTTTATGATCAAGATTATCTATGAGAAATATTAGGTTCTTTTATGAACTCTTTATGTATGATTATAATATCCTTGCAAGTCTCTTTGAATTATTGGTTTGGTTTGTCCTACTAGATCTATAGTTCTTGCAATGGGAGAAGTGCTTGGCTTTGGGTTCAATCTTGCGGTGTTCTTTCCCAGTGACAGTAGGGGCAGGAAGGCATGTATTTTATTGTTGCCATCGAGGATAAAAGGATGGGGTTTATATCATATTGCTTGAGTTTATCCCTCTACATCATGTCATCTTACTTAAGGCGTTACTCCGTTCTTATGAACTCAATACACTAGATGCATGCTCGATAGCGGTCGATGTGTGGAGTAATAGTAGTAGATGCAGAATCATTTCGGTCTACTTGTCTCGGACGTGATGCCTATATATAATGATCATGCCTAGATAGTCTCATAATTATTCGCTTTTCTATCAATTGCTCGACAGTAATTCGTTTACCCGCCGTAGAATATCGCTATCATGAGAGAAGCCACTAGAGAAAACTATGGCCACCGGGTCTATTCTCAACATATCAATCTACACCTACTTTACTTTTCTGCTTTTACTTTCTGTTCTTATAAACAACAATACCAAAAATATAAACTATCATCTCTATCAGATCTCACTTTCGTAAGTGACCGTAAAGGGATTAACAACCCCTTATCGCGTTGGCTGCGAAGTTCTGATTTGTTTGTGCAGGTGCGAGGGACTCGCGTGGTATCCTACTGGATTGATACCTTGGTTCTCAAAAACTGAGGGAAATACTTACGCGACTGTGCTGTATATCCCTTTCCTCTTCGAGGGAATACAACGCAAGCTCAAGAAGTAGCAAGAAGAATTTCTAGCGCCGTTGCCGGGGAGGCTTACGCAAAAGTCATATACCAAGTACCTATCACAAACCCTTATCCTTCGCATTACATTTTTTTGCCTCTCGTTTTCCTCTCCCCCCCCCTTCGCCCTTGCCGTTTTATTTCCCCTTCTTTTGTCGTGTGTTTATCGTTCGCTTGCTTCTTGTTTGCTTGTGTGTTGCTTGCTTGCTTGTCATCATGTCTAGCACACCTATCATTATCAACACTCCCGAGAGTGTGGTTCTCAACATTAAACAAAGGGAGGAAGAAAACTTAAAAGATGTCCGGTATAGAATTTGCAATGCTCAAAATAGATCTAATAGGAAGCTTTCCACTTCCGTGCTTCTACTCAATTTTTATGTTGGCATAACTCCGTGGAATAGATTTATCTTAGATACCATTGCCGAAGGGAATTTATTGGGTAGCCATACTTTTGATTCTTATAATGCAATGACTGAATTATTTGGCTCACCGCCTCTTATGGCTAATGGAACCGTTTTAACTTTGGAGCATGTTATGCAAAGGTTAGAAATCATTGAAAACAAAGTTGCTACGGTAGAACTGGTAGAGAACTTGGATAGAAAAATCTATAATGAAATTACCCAATATGTATCCAAGGTAGGAGTTGTTCTGAAAAATCTTAAGGAAAAGGAACCCATAGTTAAAGAAAAATTAGATCAGGATTCTACTAGAATCAATAAGCTCGAGGATATTATTACTAACGTGGGTTCTGCTCTTTTCTGCTATAAAAATTACTCCAAATCGTTCTACCACTAAATTATCTAAGTTCATGTATGTTCCTAAAGACAAGGGTGAAACATCTAGTAAAGGAATCGCGGATCTCAAATCCATAAGTGTTCACCCTAATTTTCTTACTTTTGCAAGAGACCCTTTTGACACTTTAGAATTTCTTTATTTCTTGCCCAAAAGTTTGATTATCGATAGGGACAAAAAAGTGCCTAAGAATCACAAGTGCTTAATTAAATAATTGCCTTCCAAATATGGCAATACCTAGATCTATCCATGTATCGTGCCTAGCTAGGGGCGTAAAACGACAGCGCTTGTTGGGAGGCAACCCAATTTTATTTTTTAGTTTTTGCTTCTGCTTAGGAATACATATTGCATCTAGCTTCTGTTTAGATGTGGTCTTGTGTTTTAATTAGTGTTTGTTCCAAGTAGAACCTTTGGGAAGACTTGTGTGAAGTTTATATGATCTTGCTGTGAAAAACAGAATCGTTAGCGCTCGCTAGAATGGTCACCAGATTTTACTGCAGTGAGCTATTTAGTTGATTATTTTTGCAGATGATTAATAGACAAATTACTCACGTTTACCAATTTAGTTTGAATTTTTTGGAGTTACAGAAGTATGCAAAACCTGTAGATTACTACAGATTGTTCTGTTTTTGACAGATTCTGTTTTTCGTGTGTTGTTTGCTTATTTCAATGCATCTATGAGTAATATTGGGAAGTATGAACCATTGAGAAGTTGGAATACAGTAGGTTTAACACCAATATAAACAAAGAATGAAATCATTGCACTACCTTTGAGTAGTGGTTTGCTTTCTTATACTAACGGAGCTCACGAGATTTTTGTCTAAGTTTTGTGTTGTGAAGTTTCAAGTTTTGATTATTGCTTTGATGGACTATGGAACAAAGAGTAGCAAGGGCCTAAGCTTGGGGATTCCCAAGGCACCCCAAGTAAAATTCAAAGACAACCAAAAGCCTAAGCTTGGGGATGCACCGGGAAGGCATCCCCTCTTTCGTCTTCATCCATCGGTAACTATACACGGAGCTATATTTTTATTCACCACATGATATATGTTTTGCTTGGAGCGTCTCGTATAATTTGAGTCTTTGCTTGTTAGTTTTCCACAATTATCCTTGCTGGACACACCTATTTGAGAGAGTTCAAAATGTCCTAGGAATTGATAGAACACTCTATGTGCTTCACTTATATCTTTTGAGTTGAATAGTTTTTGCTCTAGTGCTTCACTTATACTATCTTTTAGAGCACAGTGGTGACAATATTTTGTAGAAATTGTTGAACTCTCATGCTTCACTTATATCCATTTAAGATTCTATTAAAACAGCATGGTAATGTGCCTAGGCTATAAAACTAGTCTTCACATGATAGACATCCAATATCAATGTAGTAAAAACTTTCACACTAAGTGCGTTGAATATGATGAGATGTTGGATGCTTGATAATTGTTTTGAGATATGAGGATAGTGATATTAGAGTCATGCTAGTGGAGTTATTATGAAATTGAGAAATGCTTGTGTTAAGGTTAGTGATTCCCGTAGCATGCACGTATGGTGAACCGCTATGTGACGAAGTTAGAGCATGAGGTATTTGTAAAGTGTCAACCTTTGTGTGGAGGTCGGGGGCGCGCGATGGTTGACTCCTACCAACCTCCCCCCTAGGAGCATGCGTTGATTTCTTTGTTTTGATGACTCGTAGATTTTTGCAATAAGTATATGAGTTCTTTATGACTAATGTTGAGTCCATGGATTATACGCACTCTCACCCTTCCACCATTGCTAGCCTCTCTTGTACCGCACAACTTTCGACGGTACCATACACCCACTATATATCCTTCCTCAAAACAGCCACTATACTATTCCTCAAAACAGCCACCATACCTACCTATCATGGCATTTCCATAGCCATTTCGAGATATATTGCCATGCAACTTTCCACCATTCCATTCATATGACATGCATTATATTGTCATATTGCCATGCATGATCATGTAGTTGACATCGTATTTGTGGCAAGTCCACCATGCATAATTTTTCATACATGTCACTCTTGATTCATTGCACATCCATGTACACCACCGGAGGCTTTCATATAGACTCTTACTTTGTTCTAGTATTAAGTTGTAATATCGAGTTGTAATGAAAGTGTGATGATCATCATTATTAGAGCATTGTCCCATGGGAGAAAAGGCTAAATCAATAAAGCCCCTCCACAAAAAAAAGGCCAAAGAAAAAGGAAAAAAGAAAGTCCCAGAAAAGAAAAAGAAAATGAAAAGAAAAAGGGACAACTGCTACTATCTTTTTCCACACTTGTGCTTCAAAGTAGCACCACGTTCTTCATGATAGGGAGTCTCATGTTTAGTCACTTTCATATACTAGTGGGAATTTTCATTATTGAACTTGGCTTGTATATTCCAACGATGGGCTTCCTCAAATGCCCTAGGTCATCATGAGCAAGCAAGTTGGATGCACGCCCACTAGTTTCTTCTGTTGAGCTTTCATACATTTTTAGCTCTAGTGCATCCGTTGCATGGCAATCCCTACTTACTCACATTGATATCTATTGATGGGCATCTCCATAACCCGTTGATACACCTAGTCGATGTGAGACTATCTCCCTCCTTTTTGTCTTCTCCACAACCACCTCTCTATTCCACCCATAGTGTTATGTCCATGGCTCACGCTCATGTATTGCGTGAAAGTTGAAAGGTTTGAAAGAATAGAGTATGAAAACAAGTGCTTGGCTGAAATCGGGGTTGTGCATGATATGAATATTTTGTGTGATGAAGAGGGAGCATAGCCAGACTATATGATTTTGTAGGGATAACTTTCTTTAGCCATAGTATTTTGAGAAGACATGATTCCTTTGTTAGTATGCTTGAAGTATTATTATTTCTTATGTCAATATAGACATTTGTCTTGAATCTTTCAGATCTAAACATTCATGCCACAATTAAGAGAATTACATTGAAAAACTATGTTGGTTAGCATTCCACATCAAAAATTCTATTTTAATCATTAACCTACTCGAGGACGAGCAGGAATTAAGCTTGGGGATGCTTGATACGTCTCCAATGTATCTATAAGTTTTTATTATTCCATGGTATTATTTATGATGTTTTGGATGTTTAATGGGCTTTGTTATACACTTTTATATTATTTTTGGGAATAACCTACTAACCCAAAGGCCCAATCCAGATTGTTGTTTTTTGCTTGTTTCAGGGTTTTACAGAAAAGGGATATCAAACGGAGTCCAAACGGAATGAAACCTTTGGGAGAGATATTTTTGGAGAAAATCATGCACGGGAGACTTGAGAACCACAGAGTAGGGGCCACCTGGTGCCCACGAGGGTGGGGGGCGCCCCGCCCCCTAGGGCGCGCCCCCTGCCTCGTGGGTCCCATGTAAGGCTGCCGGTGCCCTCCTTCCTCCTATATATACCTACGTACCCCGAAACCATCAGAACAACAGAGAAAACCCTAGTTCCACCGATGTAACCTTTTGTTCCCGTGAGATCCCATCTTGGGGCCTGTTCCGGAGCTCGGCCGGAGGGGGATCTACCACGGAGTGCTTCTACATCATCATCATTGCCTCACCATGAGTTGTGAGTAGTTTGCCACAGACCTTCGGGTCCATAGCTAGTATCTACATGGCTTATTCTCTCTCTCTTTGGATCTCAATACAAAGTTCTCCTCGGTCTTTGAGGAGATCTATTCGATGTAATCACTTTTTGCGGTGTGTTTGTCGAGATCCGATGAATTGTGGGTTTATGATCAAGATTATCTATGAGAAATATTTGGTTCTTTCTGAACTCTTTATGTATGATTATAATATCCTTGCAAGTCTCTTCGAATTATTGGTTTGGTTTGGCCTACTAGATCTATAGTTCTTGCAATGGGAGAAGTGCTTGGCTTTGGGTTCAATCTTGTGGTGTCCTTTCGCAGTGATAGTAGGGGCAGCAAGGTACGTATTGTATTGTTGCCATCGAGGATAAAACGATGGGGTTTATATCATATTTCTTGAGTTTATCCCTCTACATCATGTCATCTTACTTAAGGCGTTACTCTGTTCTTATGAACTCAATACACTAGATGCATGCTGGATAGCGGTCGATGTGTGGAGTAATAGTAGTAGATGCACAATCGTTTCGGTCTACTTGTCGGACGTGATGCCTATATATAATGATCATGCCTAGATAGTCTCATAATTATTCGCTTTTCTATCAGTTGCTCGACAGTAATTCGTTTACCCGCCGTAGAATATCGCTATCATGAGAGAAGCCACTAGAGAAAACTATGGCCCCCAGGTCTATTCTCAACATATCAATCTACACCTACTTTACTTTTTCCACTTTTACTTTCTGTTCTTGTAAACAAAAATACCAAAAATATAAACTATCATCTCTATCATATCTCACTTTCGTAAGTGACCATAAAGGGATTGACAACCCCTTATCGCGTTGGCTGCGAAGTTCTTATTTGTTTGTGCAGGTGAGAGGGACTCGCGCGTGGTCTCCTACTGGATTGATACCTTGGTTCTCAAAAACTAAGGGAAATACTTACGCTACTGTGTTGCATCTCCCTTTCCTGTTCGAGGGAATACAATGCAAGCTCAAGAAGTATCAACGCTCAAGTTCATCAAGAGTGTACCACAAGAACGGAAAAGCAACCTTCCGGACGAGAGTTGGCTTCTCTGCCAACCCCGTGCACACGGGCCTTCGACCCCTGTGCACACGGCCCTCTACGACCCCGTGCACACGGGCTATATAGAACCACGACATCGACCCCAAGGCTGCAGCTTTTTCGACTACGTTGGCATCTTCGCCAAGTGACTTCAAGGCATCTTCGCCTTTGGATGTACAACATCTTCGCCTACTCCACGAGCTCAAGTCCCCGACTTCCACGACCTACTTCGACTTCAACACCGACTACGAGATTTAATTCTTTGGGACTCATAACCCAGAAGAGTACCTCGAGTGGGAGCACAAGATGGAAGACTACCTCAAGCGACATCATGTCCCCTCCAAAGATCAAGTGAAGTGCGCCACAAGTACCTTCCACTACTATGCGTTGATTTGGTGGCTTCACACACCTTCAAAGCGCTTCACCACGAGTTGGTCCAAGATGAAGAAAGCGATGAGGCGAGAATTTATGCCTTCCACCTACACGGAACATCTACAACTACAACGCCACTTGGAGAACACCATGTAAGGATCCAAGTCCCTCGATGAGTACTTCAAGAACATGAAGAAAGCCTCGCGATGAGCCGGCGTGGACGACCCCATTTGGATGAAGTTCTACTTCTCGATGGGATTGAATAGTGGCATCGCCAAGACTATCTTCACCAACAACTACGAGTCCCGTGACGACATGTACATTGGTTCTCTCAAGGCGCAACGAGAACTCATGAAGGCCAAGTCTACTCGACCCCAAGCATCCTTCGCAGCGACTACGCTCCAAGACGGCGAGCATGAGGCTAGTACCATCGGGATGATCGAGCATGGGATTTTCCCTTCGGTCATGGACAAGAGTGATGATGTGCCATCTTCGGCCTTCATCCACGACGACGACTACGAGATGGTTGAGCATGGGATTTTTCCCTTCGACCAAGGAGGCGTATGGTGATGAGTTGAGAGACTTATGCCACCATATTGAGAGTGAGAGTGAGATCACCACTAGCCCCATATATGATGAGTTGCCCCATTTATCATGTGAGGAGAGCCACCACCAGCACCACTTGAGTGAGATGAGTGACTCCACCATATGTGACTTTGAGTGTAGCTAC
This sequence comes from Secale cereale, assembly GCA_902687465.1. NCBI lineage: Eukaryota > Viridiplantae > Streptophyta > Magnoliopsida > Poales > Poaceae > Secale > Secale cereale. The sequence continues at coordinate 105,898,695 of LR738710.1, forward strand.
CTTGAGGGAGTGAGTGAGCCACCAACACATAGAGAGAGTGAGATAGTTGATTGGTCTTGTGAGGACATTTTCACCTCTAACAACTTGAACTCTACCTCTATTGTGTCTTGTCATTTGGTGATAGGTCCAATATACGATGACGCCCCGATCCTCGACGACTTCGTCCTTCCTTTGGACAAGATGATGGCCATGGTGGAATATGATGCACCCCCCCCCACATGGTTCCACAAGATGAAGATGATGACCTTGAATTGGTCTTTGCCACCTCACCTACACCACATGAGTGGAATGAGAAAGGTAACATAGGTGAAGGTGATGCTCTAGTCCCACTAGTGGACATTCTTGACATTGATTGCTTGCATGATGATGATCCACCTATTGCCATGCTCCATGCTAGTATGATTTCCCCGTGCGATGATTTACCCATTTATGATGAGTTTGATGATTGTCATGTGGAGTCTATTAGTTGTGATGCCATGTTGCATAGGATCTCTTGTGGTAATTCTTTAGGTCACATCATGTTTGATAATCCGCTTGACTTGTCATATGCTATGAGTGAGATATCCCATATTGCAAAATTACAAACTCATCGTAGTAACTATGTATATGCCATTAAAATAAACCCAATTTGCACATATGGCATAGATGACAAACCCGTGGTTATTGGCATTTATTTTTCTTGTGATGATATTGACATGCTCCCTTTGCATCATATACATCATATGACATGCCATGATGTCCTAGCTTCGGACATGCATTGTTGTGGATGTTGTTTCGCTTCTCCGTGTTATGCTTTCGACATTACTCATCAGGAGACCCCCATAGTTTCCTCATAAGTTTTAGGAGATTTTGATCCATCCCATCCTTTGCATGATCCCAATATTTGTGTGCACAATATGCTCCCCATGAATATAAATGCTATTCTTGTGCCACACACTTGCTACAATTTGTGTACCCATCGTTTTATACATAATAACTATTCTTTCATGATGAATGACATGTTCTTATACCATGCATCAAATTTCTTTGAGCATTGCTTGTCTTGTGCTAACTCACATGTGCACATACACATCATGATGGATGATGTGTACATTTACCATGCACACACATTCTTTGGCTTGTGTCTCTTTTGTGTAGGTACCCATGCATACTCGTCAACTTCACAAATGCATGAGTTGACGAAAATAGCTCTAGAGAGCAACGATGACTTGGGATACCGTGGATTATCTTTCCAGTCGCTCCTTTCGCGCAATTCTTCTACATGGCCCTCACATGGTTATGGCTTCTTGTCCATTATATATAATTTGCCCATATTACCATGTTCACTATGCTTGGTATGATCATTCATATGCCTTTGTCATGCATTTGTGACCCATGCTTTGCATTACACATGATGATTGATTCTACTAGTTGTTTGTGTGTTTGCAAGCTTGGTGCAGATATTGCTTGTTATTGCCATGTTTACTTTGTGCCCAATACTTATGATCATGCTTTGATCTTGATTTGTGATCGTGATTGCAATATGTTATGTGCATTGACTATGCATATTATTTGCTCACATGACATGATTGCCATCATTTCATCTACTGTGTTGCATCTTCGCTCCACTAGTTTGCACGACATGATCCATTTGCTTGCCTTGATTCTTGCATTATCGATGATTCATACTTGTCATTTCATGCGGTTGGTTGCCACTATTGCCATGCTTTGCACATGATTGATATTGCTACTTGTCATCTATCTCCATATGTTGACTCTCGCATGCTAGATGATTTGCCATCTATTGAGTGCAACAGTGATTATAGTATTGCAAATGAGATTGCCCCCATAGCATTCTCACATATATTTGGAGATTTTGACATACTTCTTGTGAAGCATTCTTGTCTTCCTTCTTTGCACCATATGCCTAGTGCCATGAATATTGCCATTGTTGCATCATATTTTTCATGCACTTTTGCTTCTAATGGTTATGTGCAAGAGAAGAGAACCATCATGATGGATGATGTGTTTATCTACCATGCACATACGTTCTTCGCTTTGTTGTGTGCATGTGTAGGATCTTTCGACTTCATGTCAACTTCTACTTCACGTGAGTTGACAATTCGATCTCTTGAGAGCGAGCATCATACTTTCTACCACGTCTCGCTTCTACACCAAATTTGCTTGCGCTTCGGCATTATGAAAGATACCCATGGACACGCCTTCAAGGTGACATCTTTCTTGAGCATGGATATTGCAGATCATACTACTTGTGTTGCTTACACCATGAGACTTATTGGCCATCTTGGACTACTTGATAGTGCACATGTTAGAGATCTTGCTTCTACTTGCCATTTTCACATTTCCATGCCTCATGACATATATGCCTTGTGTGTTACATCCAACTTGTTGCCTACTTGCTCATATCACATGTTTGGTTGCACTAGTGTCATCACTTCACATATGCCATGTCCCTTTTCTTGTCACATGATTGACTTGATTGCCTCACACATGATGAACAATTGCTCTTTGTATCATGTTGAGTGCCACACTATATTCACTACACCTTGTGCACGTTATGCTTGGATTGTCTTGCACTTGACCCATAAGTTTAGACACTTCATTTTACTTGGTGTTGTGAATGATTCCTATGCCTACCATAGACCTTTCATCGAGCGCTTTGTGCTTGTTTGCTATGACCACGAGGTAGATGCTTGTTCTCTTGTCACACATATTAGCATCTCTACCTCCCACTTACATGCTTGTTTCCATGATGTCCTTGACTGTGCTCAATTTATGTGCTTACTTGCCATGCCACACTTCTTTGTCCCACCTTATGCCATGTATGACGACGACGCTTGTTGGGTGAATCACCACTTGAATGCTTGGTTTTGTACTCACGCTAACCACATTTCTTTTTGCAAGTGCTTGTTGTCTTTGCTCCTTTTGAAGGAATTACAAGATGGTGCGACATTGGAGGGTGCCCATTTCAAACTTCAAGATGACGAATGCTTGGTGATCATCAACTTATACACGGCGACAACATCTCTTTCCCATGGTGATTTGGATTTTGATCCAAGGTCAGATCTTTCCCAAGGGAGAGGGGATGATGCGGAGCATCCTATGGACATCACCATGTCAAGAGTCCATTAGACAAGTGACATGTGCGACATCTACTTCATACATACAAATGTGAATCATGTCCTTTACACGTGTCTACTTGTACCCTTCTAGGATGGTACACTACTTGACCTCTCTCTCGTGTGCATACATAGGTGTGAGAGAAGCTACACATTCATCGAGGAGGAGTCCAAGAAGAAGAGAATATCAACACCATCCAAGAGGGAGGCCTGGAAACGGAGAAGGAAGAGTCAAGAAGAAGGCAGCAGCTCCCAGGCGACCCCGTGCGCACGAGCCCATGTGACCTCGTGCCCACGGGCCTCCTAGGATGGCGGTCCTGAAGACCCCGTGCGCACGGGCGTGTACCGTACACACGGGACCCCCATGCCCACGGGCCTCAGACCTCGTGCGCACGGGTTGCTGCATCGGGTTTCTGGAAACCCCGTGCGCACGGGCGCCACTTACCCCGTGCACAAGGGGCCCCTGTATGTTGCTGCGGGCTTTGCCTTTATATTACCCATTTCGCCCCTCCTTACCCTTTCATCCCTTGGACCTATATATACTCCTTCCCCTCCTCCATTTAGACTTAGCTAAGGATAGATCTAGACATTAGAGCCTAGCACATGTATCTCCCTGATATGTCTCCAACGTATCTATAATTTTTTATTGTTCCATGCTGTTATATTATCATTCTTGCATGTTTTACAATCATTTTATATCATTTATTGCTACTAACCTATTAACATAGTGCCAAGTGCGAGTTGCTGTTTTCTGCATGTTTTTTACATCGCACGAAATCAATATCAAACGGAGCCCAAACACCGCGAAACTTTTTGGAGAATTTTTTTGGGCCAGAAGACACCTGATGGGCCAAGGCAGCACCTGGGGGTGCCCTGACGGGGGGCACAACCCACCAGGGCACGGCATGCCCCCCTGGCATGCCACGGTGGGTTGTGCCCACCTCGGTAGCCTCCCTCACTGTCAGGACCCCGATCCTAAGTCACACAGGTCTAGCCTGTAAAACATCATATCACTTTGCGGCCTCACGCACGGTATCCCCACGGGTGCCACCTTACCTGGCCCGGGGCCATTTGCGCATTTTGGCACACATATATGATAGTGTCGCTAGCATCCATATGACAGAGAACCCGGGCCGACATGACTAGTTATAAACCAGAAGTGGCACTAAATTACAGAGACAGACATACATGACCCAGCAACGAACGTGTCGGTCATCAACGTATGAACCCAAGTCGTAGCAAGCTACAAGGACTTAAAGGAACAACGCGTGACATTTCCCCTAAGGGACAGACACAGGAACGAAGAAGGACACATGCCGGCCATCTTAAGTGTTCCGGAGCAGTAGCAAGCTACCAAGGCTCAGTGGAAGCACTAGGAGACATTTCCCTGTAAGATAGGCTACCAAGGGTAGACTAGGTGTCGGATCCCACACATAACAATACACATCACACGTACGCATAACATGCAAGTATGTGTTGTACAACATGGCATCACAACATAACTCAACAACTCATATATATAGAAAGGCCCAGAAGAGCCAACATTGCATTTATTACAAATAGAGGTCACATGACCCAACATACAGAGCATACAGGCAACGGAAGCATAACATGTCTGAGTATAGACAACTATAAATGAAAAAGGCTGATAAGCCTGACTATCTACGAGACCCTCCCAAGGGTACAAGATCGTAGCTGAGGTAACAAGCTAAACGTCGAAGTCCACGCGGAACCACTAGTGAGACTGGAGTCTCTCTGCAAAAACATAAATTAAGCAAACATGAGTACAAAGGTACTCAGCAAGACTTACATCAGAACTAACTACATATGCATCAGTATCAACAAAGGGGTGGTGGAGTTTGACTGCAGCAAGCCAGCTTTGACTCGGTGGCTATCCTAAACTACGACTGCAAGTAACTCCTTTGAGGTGGCGCACACGAGTCCACATATTCACCAATCAATACACCACTATGGATCCGCTCCCGTCTCCCTACGAGAAGTCCATCCATAGCACTCACGCTTATCTTGCGCGTTTTAGAGTATCCACTTTCACTTGTCTATGAACTGTTATAGGCAACCCAGAAGTCCATTTCCGCGGACACGGCTATTCGAATAGATTATATATAACCCTGCAGGGGTGTACTTCTTCACACATGTTTCCACCACTTAGCGTCTGCACACGACATGTGCTCGGCAGACTTCAAGCGAAACCCGACATGGGTGTAGACCACGACCTAACCAACCACTCAAGTCTCTCGTCCAAGTTTATCGCCTATTTGGGTTCCATCCGTGGGGAGATCCGGCCGGGGTGTCGCTCACGGCCCCAAACGATGTGTACAGGGTTCCCGCGTCACCAAACGGGCGACCGGTACACTGTGCCACGTACTTGCCGCATCACAGCCCACCCCGAGGGTCAGCGCTGTGCACGACCTCCAGTAAACTACAAACACCAAAACTAGTTGCAACTCCTGGACAGAGAACATGGGCAGTCAATAAGTCGAGTGGGGTCATATTTCAGGGCCCAACGTGTGGTAGTAGCTGTTCATGGATCAACCAACAGAGAACTCAGTTCCTGAGGACGGCTTCAATGAGACAACCCACCATGTACTCCTACATGGCCTCTCATCGCTACCTTTACCAAATCGTGTTCACACACTTAGCTCTCTACAGCAGGACATGTTAACCACATACCAATTCATCCCCGATGAATCAGACCTGACACAACTCTAAGCAATAGCAGGCATAACCAGAAAGCATGAATGAGTAGGCACAACATGGCTCAAACAACTCCTACTCATACTAGTGGGTTTCAACTATTTACTGTGGCAATGACGGGTCATGCAGTGGAAAGGGGTTCAACTACCGCAGCAGGTAACAGTTGAAGCGTTGTTGTCCTAATGCAACAAAAGAGAGCAAGAGCGAGAGAGTGGGTTTGTATCGGAATGCTCAATGGGGTTTTGCTTGCCTGGCACTTCTGAAGATAACATTGGGTCTTCATCGGTGTCATCGATCACATCGTCGGAACACGTCTACTAAAAGGGGACAAACACCGGCAAACAAGAGAGAACACAATCAATGCAATGCACAATATGATGCATGATCATGACATGGCATTATGCTGTGATTTGAGCTAATGCAACTAGCAACAAGGTAAATGAAGTTGGTTTGAATCCAAGATTCAAATTCAAACTCCATATGTGGATATTCAAATGCCATTTATATGATTTGGCCTAAACAGCAGCCATAAGTTGTTCTAACATGCTTGAAAATGCCATAAACAGATTCCTTGAATTTTTCTGATCATTTTTCATATATAAATTATTTTCATTGGAGTTATAGATTATTTTCTATGATTTTTAGAAGTTTTGGCTATTTTTTGAAATAAATAAATCATTTATGATTTATTTAAAATTCCAGAAAACACTTATTGCGTCAGCACCAGGTCATGCTGACATCAGCAAGTCAACAGGGGTTGGTCCAGTCAAACCTGACCAGTGGGGCCCACATGTCAGTGAGTCACAGGGTTAACTAATTACAAATTAGCACTAACCTAAAATTAGCAGGGCACTAGGCCCACCTGTCAGTGTCTACTTAAACTAAGACAGAATTTAAAACTTAACTAAAACCTTAAGCTAAAACTAGTCAGGGCTGGCCCCACAAGTCAGTGACCCAGGGGGAGTCAAACCCCTGGTCAGGTGGGTAAACTGGCTGGCGGCTCGCCGCCGGCGAGTGCCGAGACGGCGGGGCGCGTCGGAAAACGCCCACAGGTGACCAAAATGGTCGCGGTGACTATCTACGTGAAGCCCGCGTTCCCGCGCATCCGTTGCGGCAAGCGGTAGTTGCTGGGGCGGCCGGAGTTCGTCGGAATCGAGCTCGCGGCGGCGGCCGGCGATCGGGCATCGACGGAGTCGATGCTGTGGTGCACGAGGGGACGAACGGCTGAGTGCTACAGCCTCCTGGTGATGTGTTGAGCATGGTGACGCGCTCAAAAACGGGCAGAGGCGGCTGTGGCCACGACGGTGACAAGTTCAACGGCGGACGGAGGGGTGGAGCTCTCGGGTCCGGTGGTGGAGCTAGCTAGAAGACGGGTTAGACTGCGGGGAGAGAGGGGAAAGACGCAGGTGCTCACGGCGCGTGCAGGGGGCGTCGAAACGGGCTCGAGGACGGCTTGGCCGGAGCGAATCGACGGCGATGAGCGGGGGCACCCGAAGTTGAAGAAGGGGTCGGTGACGACGAAGCAGAGCCTCCCGGCGTCTCATAGCTCTATGGAGAGGACGAGGGGAACGCGGCAGTGCCTCTGAGCATGTTGGCGCAGTGTGTGGTGGCCGATGGCCGCGGTGACAGCGAGCGCGGCGGCGATGGCGGTCGGTCGTTGCGAGAGAGAGAGCACCAGGGGGGAGGAGAAGTGCCGAAGAAAGTGGAAGAGATGTCGGGGCTGCGTGGCGATCTCAGGGCGACGAGGAGACAGGCAGAGAGGTAGGAGGTGGCCACGGCGTGTGCCGGCGCGCGGCGGCCACGCGTCCCTCGTCCTCCTGGCGAGAGGTGGGAGATGACTGGCATCGGCCAGTTGGGCTGGGCCGTGCTGGGCCACCAGGTAAGTTAGCCCAGGTGAGTTACTCTCTCTCTCTGTTTTTCTTATACTGTTTCTGTTTTCTAATTTTTGCATTTGTTTTTGCTTTATCTAAAATACTTAAACAAGCTCAAAATTCATGAAACTGCTTGAGGCTACTGTTTGGATTATTTCCAACAGTAAACTTTTTAGTTTATGAATATTTGGACATTTAAAAATAGTATATAGCATTTAAATGCCCAAATGCAAATACTTAAGATTTAATTCAAAAATCCAGAATGGTCCTAGAAATATGTGCAACATTTTTGGCAGAAGTTTTTAATCAATCCTAAAATGATGAACTTTTCCCAAGGGCATTTTGGGTTTATTGAAAAAGATTTTAATTTGACCCTAGTAGAATTCATTTAGTGCTAGGGTTTGAACATCCCCATTTCAATTTTCTGTGAAAATAAACATGATGCACCTGAGGACCAAGCAAGGCAGGCAAGGGCTGGTCTAGTGCTGTGACAACTCACCCCCACTAAACAAGAATCTCGTCCCGAGATTCAGGACGTGAGATAAGAAATGAGAGGGGACACTAACTAACACAATCTTCATGATCCAAGTGCCCTTCATATGAATGTTGATTGCTAGCATCATGTTGATCGTGACATCCTTGATTACCAGATCTTTGTCCAACACAATAATAACAGAAGAAACTCTACAGTAATCTATCTTGCCAAAGATCGAGCAACTCAGATCAACTCATGGAGTGAGACGTTGAAACAGCTCTTGAGTCGAGATACAAAACACACATCCAAAGGGATGGAGTGAAACAAACGATGAAGGTTCACTTGGTAGGCAATAATTCCACACCTAAGAGGATGGTGATCGAGGTCACCAGACGGGGCACCTTAGTGAAGGTGACTCATAGAGTTATTCCCTTAAGTGGCAAAAAGAATTACTTTTGATATAGAGATTATTGAAATTCCCTTTACCAGCCTAAGGCAAACACAATCGATCATTTGACGGAGTTCGAGATAATGACATTCTCGGTCAAAATGGATGATGTGGACTGCCTTGTAAAAGACAACGCAAGGGATGATTTGCTTATCATCGGAAATGAATGGGACCCATGGTAGGACCACTTTTGAAGATAATCCTGAACAGCAGATGCTGAGAATGGCAACCCATGGAAAATTGGCACATTGGCGGTGCAAGCTGGGAACAAAATGCAAATGCTGGGAATGATTCTAGTAACTGGGAAGAAACCCAACAATAGAGAGTAAATTGCTCTTTGAGAGGTTACAACATAACCAAGAACACTGGGAGCAATCCCGATTAGTGTCGAGGATAACACCTAGTGCTTGTGCGTGCTCTCAAGAACTTGAGCATTCCCATATTCATCAAGGGTTTACCAATATCCGTGTCAAGGATCCTGGTAACACAACATACGACCATGATGAATAGCGATGGACGATGCAAATGCAAAGAAAGATAACACTTTCTCAGATTTCACCTTAGCGGTGTCAAGGGAAAAATCTGGATGATCGACCGAGAGACATTTAGCACTCCGCTTCTAATGTTCTCCTTGACGTGCTAGTGCAATCCATTTATTAAAATGGTTTGGTACCTAGAACGTCAAGTAAAAGATCAGACTTCAGGAGCACAAAAATCCATAAGGAACAACTAGGGAGTAATTCCTACGAAGTCCTTATGGGGAGGTGGTCAACTTCTTCAACCAGGAAACTACAATAATAGGCCTTCCGGCTGGGTGTGTTGGCCACGACATCCACTTTACCGGTTATCGAGAGACCAATATTATGGTTCTTGGGAAAGGCTCCAACCATCATATCTTCCTAAGATTCAGTTCTGGTTGGTGTCAGGATATTCCAGACTCATCGAGTCTAGAAGGAAAATGAAAGTTTACAACACAAATCGACGAGATGGCGTTGCAATATTCTCGGGGAGTGAACTACGATAGCAAGCTCCAAAACATGAGCTAGTTCTGCTACGTACCTGTGAACACGTTGTCCCAGACAAACGTGACCACATAGTAGTCTTATAATAAAATACTATCGAGTTCAGATTGGGAATCATCATTGGAGATAACGAAGTCTTGTGCATGTCTGTCCGGGCCCTTCGGGAATAGCATTTGAACTTCTTTTCTTTGAACAAATCAATCAGTGGCTTGGTGTGCTAGGGATACATACAGAATGAAGATGATCAGTCTATCAGACCATAGAATACTTTGCACGTATGCATGACTGACTTGGGATGACTCCAGAGGAAGTAAAACAAGCGTTCTCAAATTCACGGCGGCAACTTACATCAAGTACTCATGAATCAGGGGAAGCCACTTCTTACATCAAGGCATCTACTTCATGAGCTAACACAAAGATGATGCTTACAAAAGTTTCCAATGTTAGCTTTAATGTTCAACATGAATCATGGAGAGATAAGGATGTTTGTTGATGGGCTCAACAATAATTAATCAAGGCTTCCATAAAATGGAATTCCATAACTATGTGAACAAAGTGATAGCATTGGTCAGACCCAAAAGATATAATGGTGTTTGCTCGAGGGATCAACCATGAGTAAGACAACATTATGAACATCATTGGTTCTGATTTGATTTGATAATAACCCATAACCAAATCAAAGTTTTGATACGACAATGGATCCAACAATTGATCACAGGGACCAATTGATGAAGATATCATCTATCTTCAACACACACACAAAAGATATCCCTTGGAAGGAACTAAGTCAGGCAAGCTTTTATCTTCCAACTCTCCAAGTTGTCGTTTAGCTTAACCAGCTAGCTCAGGGTATCCAACACAGATTCTTGGAGAAAGGGTGGTTTAGAGAGAAACCAGCTTGATCACGAGCTCAACATAACGGTCAGGGGACAACCTGGTAATACTTCTGGGAAGATAACCAGAAAATCATGATCCGCCGATATGTTACTAAGCTCGAGAACAATCTTGCTTTTCAGGGCAAGACGATATGATCAAATGAGCGAGGACTTAACAAAATCCTAACTCATCAATCGAGGAGTGCACCAGGAAAGTGGACTAGGTAGCACGATCAGCCTTAGGGTGGTGATTCAATAATCGACTCGCTAAGGATGAAGTTATTGTCCATTTAACTACCAAGCAACGGAGTTGCTAGGAGTATTGATTTCACACATCACAATCCACTTGTCAGCATTCCGGTTATAATAACACGGAGGCCGAGGAATAAACGATGATGGCGGGAAGTATCACCTTATCAAAAGCTTATAGGAGGTGGTGCAATCCCCATGACATTCTTGACATAAGGACGGTAATATTCCAAGATAGAACAAATTAGAAGCTGGATTAACATTCTCCATCTGCGGAATACAACTTCTTTGACCCAATCCTGGATATGGATAAGGTACTGGAGTTTGTTTCTCCTAGTCATTCCAGAATAGAATGACTTGACGGACGACAAGAGTAGAAGGCATCGATGAACACGAATGCACAACTACTCCTGACTACCAACTGATAGACGAGGGTCACAATACAACTAAAAAGGGGCAACTCAAAGGAACATATATCTTTCCGAGTTTTGGATGCATAGATTAGTATGTCGAACTAGTTCAACATATTTCTTCCGGATAACCCATGTAGAAAGGTAGGACTGGCAGAGTCACAATGTGGAATAGAGAACTTATCAAGAGCACTCTAGTTGTGATCTTTTGGTCCGGGAGAACTTCTGCCAAGTATGGTTCATGGTATTTGGAAGAATGATATACCATGGACCTCGAGGACTATCACAAGGTTACTAATATCCTAAAGGGACGAACAAATACTACCAACAGGAAGTAGGTAGAAAGAATCTTGGGTTCAAGAACCCAGAAATATAATGCCTACTAACTAAATGGCATCACGGGATGCTTTCAAGAATAATGGCCAGAATCATCACACTGTGAATATAAAGCATTGCTAGCTTACTGGGTGATCTTCTAAGACAGCTAGGGTCATAATAATAACTCCAACATATATGTCGAGGTAACAGAGTACCTCAACACACTGACTAGTGTGATTAATCTGGCCTAAAAGGACATCGGAAATAGGAAGGAAAGGTTTGCAAATGCATCAGACTATTTAGAAACCTGGGATGACTCGGACAACATAACGACTATAAATGCTCGAAAATACTTTTGAGATCCAAGCAAAAGGGGTAGCATATCCACTTAACATCGTAATGTCAAGGTGCTGAGACCAACATTTGAACAAACGGAAGTAGTAGAGACTGAACTGAGGGTTGAATCCACATTAGCGCGATCCTGATAAACGGAATGAGAATCCTAGTTTCTTAATCCTCGTAGTAAAGGAGAAGATGACTCAGATCAGAAAGTCATGGGCTAAAGGAGTAAAAAGAGCCTTACGTTCCCTTCCACAAACAATTCCCTTACATAACTAAAGAATTTCTAGACACGACTTCGACCAGTTTGGCTTGCTAATCCTACAGGCAGTCAAGCTCTGATACCAAAGCTGTCAGGACCCCGATCCTAAGTCACACAGGTCTAGCCTGTAACACATCATATCACTTTGCGGCCTCACGCACGGTATCCCCACGGGTGCCACCTTACCTGGCCCGGGACCGTTTGCGCATTTTGGCACATGTATATGATAGTGTCGCTAGCATCCATAAGACAGAGAACCCGGGCCGACATGACTAGTTATAAACCAGAAGTGGCACTAAATTACAGAGACAGGCATACATGACCCAGCAACGAACGTGTCGGTCATCAACGTATGAACCCAAGTCGTAGCAAGCTACAAGGACTTAAAGGAACAACGCGTGACATTTCCCCTAAGGGACAGACACAGGAACGAAGAAGGACACATGCCGACCAGCCTAAGTGTTCCGGAGCAGTAGCAAGCTACCAAGGCTCAGTGGAAGCACTAGGAGACATTTCCCTGTAAGATAGGCTACCAAGGGTAAACAACTAGGAGTCGGATCCCACACATAACAATACACATTACACATACGCATAACATGCAAGTATGTGCTGTACAACATGGCATCACAACATAACTCAACAACTCATATATATAGAAAGGCCCAGAAGAGCCAACATAGAATTTATTACAAACAGAGGTCACATGACCCAACATACAGAGCATACAGGCAACGGAAGCATAACATGTCTGAGTACAGACAACTATAAATGAAAAAGGCTGATAAGCCTGACTATCTACGAGACCCTCGCAAGGGTACAAGATCGTAGCTGAGGTAACAAGCTAAACGTCGAAGTCCACGCGGAACCACTAGTGAGACTGGAGTCTCTCTGCAAAAACATAAATTAAGCAAACGTGAGTACAAAGGTACTCAGCAAGACTTACATCAGAACTAACTACATATGCATCAGTATCAACAAAGGGGTGGTGGAGTTTGACTGCAGCAAGCCAGCTTTGACTCGGTGGCTATCCTAAACTACGACTGCAAGTAACTCCTTTGAGGTGGCGCACACGAGTCTACATATTCACCAATCAATACACCACTATGGATCCGCTCCCGTCTCCCTACGAGAAGGTCATCCATAGCACTCACTCTTATCTTGCGTGTTTTAGAGTATCCACTTTCACTTGTCTATGAACTGTTATAGGCAACCCCGAAGTCCATTTCCGCGGACACGGCTATTCGAATAGATTATATATAACCCTGCAGGGGTGTACTTCTTCACACATGTTTCCACCACTTAGTGTCTGCACACGACATGTGCTCGGCAGACTTCAAGCGAAAGCCGACGTGGGTGTAGACCACGACCTAACCAACCACTCAAGTCTCTCGTCTAGGTTTATCGCCTATTTGGGTTCCATCCGTGGGGAGATCCGGCCGGGGTGTCGCTCACGGCCCCAAACGATGTGTACAGGGTTCCCGCGTCACCAAACGGGCGACCGGTACACCGTGCCACGTACCTGTCGCGTCACAGCCCACCCCGAGAGTCAGCGCTACGCACGACCTCCAGTAAACTACAAACACCAGAAACTAGTTGCAACTCTTGGACAGAGAACATGGGCAGTCAAAAGTCGAGCGGGGTCATATTTCAGGGCCCAACATGTGGTAGTAGCTGTTCATGGATCAACCAACACAGAACTCAGTTCCTGAGGACGGCTTCAATGAGACAACCCACCATGTACTCCTACATGGCCTCTCATCGCTACCTTTACCAAATCGTGTTCACACACTTAGCTCTCTACAGCAGGACATGTTAACCACATACCAATTCATCCCCGATGAATCAGACCTGACACAACTCTAAGCAATAGCAGGCATAACCAGAAAGCATGAATGAGTAGGCACAACATGGCTCAAACAACTCCTACTCATACTAGTGGGTTTCAACTATTTACTGTGGCAATGACGGGTCATGCAGTGGAAAGGGGTTCAACTACCGCAGCAGGTAACAGTTGAAGCGTTGTTGTCCTAATGCAGCAAAAGAGAGCAAGAGCGAGAGAGTGGGTTTGTATCGGAATGCTCAATGGGGTTTTGCTTGCCTGGCACTTCTGAAGATAACATTGGGTCTTCATCGGTGTCATCGATCACATCGTCGGAACACGTCTACTGAAAGGGGACAAACACCGGCAAACAAGAGAGAACACAATCAATGCAACGCACAATATGATGCATGATCATGACATGGCATTATGCTGTGATTTGAGCTAATGCAACTAGCAACAGGGTAAATGAAGTTGGTTTGAATCCAACATTCAAATTCAAACTCCATATGTGGATATTCAAATGCCATTTATATGATTTGGCCTAAACAGCAGCCATAAGTTGTTCTAACATGCATGAAAATGCCATAAACAGATTCCTTGATTTTTTCTGATCATTTTTCATATATAAATTATTTTCATTGGAGTTATAGATTATTTTATGTGATTTTTAGAAGTTTTGGCTATTTTCTGAAATAAATAAATCATTTTTGATTTATTTAAAATTCTAGAAAACACTTATTGCGTCAGCACTAGGTCATGCTGACATCAGCAAGTCAACAGGGGCTGGTCCAGTCAAACCTGACCAGTGGGGCCCACATGTCAGTGAGTCACAGGATTAACTAATTACAAATTAGCACTAACCTAAAATTAGCAGGGCACTGGGCCCACCTGTCAGTGTCTACTTAAACTAATGACAGAATTTAAAACTTAACTAAAACCTTAAGCTAAAACTAGTCAGGGCTGGCCCCACAAGTCAGTGACCCAGGGGGAGTCAAACCCCTGGTCAGGCGGGTCAACTGGCCGGCGGCTCGCCGCCGGCGAGTGCCGAGACGGCGGGGCGCGTCGGAAAACGCCCACAGGCGACCAAAATGGCCGTGGTTACTATCTACGTGAAGCCCGGTTTCCCGTGCATCCGTTGCGGCAAGCGGCAGTTGCTGGGGTGGCCGGAGTTCGTCGGAATCGAGCTCGCGGCGGCGGCCGACGATCAGGCATCGACGGAGTCGATGCTGTGGTGCACGAGGGGACGAACGGCTGAGTGCTACAGCCTCCTGGTGATGTGCTGAGCATGGTGACGCGCTCAAAAACGGGCAGAGGCGGCTGTGGCCACGGCGGCGATAAGTTCAACGGCGGCCGACGGGGTGGAGCTAGCTAGGGGACGGGTTAGACTGCGGGAAGAGAGGGGAAAGACGCAGGTGCTCACGGCGCGTGCAGGGGGCGTCGAAACGGGCTCGAGGACGGCTTGGCCGGAGCGAATCGACGGCGACGAGCGGCGGCACCCGAAGTTGAAGAAGGGGTCGGTGACGACGAAGCAGAGCCTCCCGGCGTCTAATAGCTCTATGGAGAGGACGAGGGGAACGCGGTGGTGCCTCTGAGCATGTTGGCGCGGTGTGTGTTGGACGATGGCCGCAGTGGCAGCGAGCGCGGCGGCGATGGCGGTCGGTGGTTGCGAGAGAGAGAGCACCAGGGGGGAGGAGAACTGCCGAAGAAAGTGGAAGAGAGGTCGGGGCTGCGTGGCGATCTCAGGGCGACGAGGAGACAGGCAGAGAGCTAGGAGGTGTCCACGGCGTGTGCCAACGCGCGGCGGCCACGCGCCCCTCGTCCTCCTGGCGAGAGGTGGGAGATGACTGGCATCGGCCAGTTGGGCTGGGCCGTGCTGGGCCACCAGGTAAGTTAGCCCAGGTGAGTTACTCTCTCTGTTTTTCTTATACTGTTTCTGTTTTTTTTTTAATTTTTGCATTTGTTTTGGCTTTATCTAAAATATTTAAACAAGCTCAAAATTCATGAAACTGCTTGAGGCTACTGTTTGGATTATTTCCAACAGTAAACATTTTAGTTTATGAATATTTGGACATTTAAAAATAGTATATAGCATTTAAATGCCCAAATGCAAATACTTAAGATTTAATTCAAAACTCCAGAATGGTCCTAGAAATATGTGCAACATTTTTGGCAGAGGTTTTTAATCAATCCAAAAATGATGAACTTTTCCCAAGGGCATTTTGGGTTTATTGAAAAAGATTTTAATTTGACCCTAGTTGAATTCATTTAGTGCTAGGGTTTGAACATCCCCATTTCAATTTTCTGTGAAAATAAACATGATGCACCTGAGGACCAAGCTAGGCAGGCAAGGGCTGGTCTAGGGCTGTGACACGCACCGCCTCTTTGCTCTATAAATACCCCAATATTCCAGAAACCCTAGGGGAGTCGACGAAATATTCATCCAGCCGCCGCAGAGTCCAGAACCACCAGATCCAATCTAGACACCATCTCGGATGGGGTTCACCACCTCCATTGGTGCCTCTCCGGTGATGCGTGAGTAGTACTTTGTAGACCTACGGGTCCGTAGTTAGTAGTTAGATGGCTTCCTCTCTCTCTCTTTTGATTATCAATACAATGGTCTCTTGGAGATCCATATGATGTAACTCTTGTTGCGGTGTATTTTTTGGGATCCGATGAACTTTGATTTTATGATCAGATCTATCTTTTTATATCCATGAAAGTTATTTGAGTTTGTTTGATCTCTTATATGCATGATCTCTTATAGCCTCATATTTCTTCTCCAATATTTGGGTTTTGTTTGTCCAACTTGATCTATTTATATTGCAATGGGAAGAGGTGCCCGGTAGTGGGTTCGATCTTACGGTGCTTGATCCCAGTGACAGAAAGGGAACCGACACGTATGTATCATTGCTACTAAGGATAAAAAGATGAGATCCATATCTAACGCCATAGATAAATGGATCTTGTCTACATCATGTCATCATTCTTAATGCATTACTCCGTTTTTCCATGAACTTAATACACTAGATGCATGCTGGATAGCGGTCGATGTGTGGAATAATAGTAGTAGATGCAGGCAGGAGTCGGTCTAATAATCTTGGATGCGATGCCTATGTAATGATCATTGCCTGGATATCGTGATAATTATTTGAGGTTCTATCAACTGCCCAACAGTAATTTGTTTACCCATTGTTTGCTATTTTTCTCGAGAGAAGCCACTAGTGAAACCTAAGGCCCCCGGGTCTTCTTTCTTATATATTTGCCTTTGCGATCTACTTTTTCCTTGCATTTATTTTCAGATCTACTAAACCAAAAATACAAAAATACCTTGCTGCAATTTATTCTTATTTATTTTATTTGGTGTTTGATCTATTAATCTACTACAAATTTCTCACGTCTATTTTGCCTATCTTGAGGCGTCGTACCACAAAAGGGATTGACAACCCCTTTAACACATGGGGTTGCGAGAAGTTGTTATTTGTGTGCAGGTGATGTTTACGTTGTGTTGCTTGGTTCTCCTACTGGTTCGATAACCTTGGTTTCACATATGAGGGAAATACCTACCGCCGATATGCTGCATCATCCCTTCCTCTTTGGGGAAATACCAACGTAGCTTTAAGCGACATCAAAAGGAATTTCTGGCGCCGTTGCCGGGGAGGTTCTTCAACATATACCGGGTTCCTAATCACAAATCTGATCTCCTTGCAATTTACATTACTTTCCATTTGCTTCTCGTTTTCCTCTCCCCCACTTCACAAACATTTGCCGCTTTTATTCGCCATCTTTTCCATTTGCCGTTTTTTCGGTCGGATCTATCGCCACTTGTGTTCTTGTTTACAATTGCTCAAAAATGACACGAGAGAACAGTAAGTTGTATGATTTTTCCAATACCAACAATAATGATTTTATTGGCACTCCGATTGCTCCTCCCGCCACTAGTGCGGAAACTTGTGATATTAAGACTGCTTTGTTGAATCTTGTCATGAAAGATCAATTTTCCGGCACTCCTAATGAGGATGTCGCGTCCCATCTCAATACCTTTGTGGAACTATGCGATATGCAAAAGAAAAGAGATGTGGACAATGATATTGTGAAATTGAAATTGTTTCCGTTATCTTTGCGAGATCATGCAAAAATTTGGTTTTCTTCTTTACCTCGCAATAGCATTGATTCTTGGAACAAATGCAAAGATGCTTTTATCACTAAATATTTTCCGCCCACAAAAATTATATCCCTTAGAACCCAAATCATGAATTTCAAGCAACTTGAACATGAGCACGTTGCACAATCTTGGGAAAGGATGAAAATGATGCTTAGGAAATGCCCAACTCATGGGTTAAATCTTTGGATGATCATACAAAATTTCTATGAGGGATTGAACTTTGTTTCTCGAAATCTTTTGGATTACGCCGTTGGTGGCAACTTTATGGAAATTGCTTTGGGTGAAGCCACCAAATTGCTTGATAACATTATAGTGAATTATTCACAATGGCATACCGAAAGGGCGCCGACAAGCAAAAAGATTAATGCGGTTGAGATTGATTCTTTGAATGAGAAAATTGATGCTCTTATGAAAATGGTTTCTAGTAAAAGTGATCCTATTGATCCTAATGATATGTCTTTGTCAACCTTGATTGAGCAAACTAGTGATGTTATAGATGTGAACTTTATCTCCAGAAATAATTTTAATAACAATTCTTATAGAGGTAATTTTAATCCTAGGCCTTTTCCTAGTAATTCCTCTAATAATTATGGTAATTCCTATGGAAATCAATCTTACAATAATAATAGGAACACCTCTGATCTAGAGAATAATATTAAAGAATTTATCAATACTCAAAAGGTTTTCAATGCTTCCATAAAAGAAAAATTGAATATGATTGATGATATGTCTAGGAGTATTGATAGGATTTTTCATGATGTGGAAAATATTAAGTTGAAATTTTTTGTGCCTAAAGTTGAAGAATCAATTAAATATCTTAATGTTTCTATGGATGAAAGTAAGAAAAGAACCGCCATGCTTAGAGCTAAACGAGAATTTTTAGAAAAGGCGTTTTCTAGTGATTGCTTTCATAAAAATGATGAAGACATTAAAATGGTTGGTGTTTCTTACATTGATTCTTTGTTTAGTAAAGTTCAACTTGATGATAAAGGGACTAGAGAAGAGTCAACTTTAGGTAGAAAGCGTCCCAATATTTCGGAGGGTGAAAATCTTGTTGAGAAAATTGATAAAAGTGGGTTTGAAGAGGTCAAGACTTTAACTAGTGATGCACCCTCTATTTTGGATTACAAAGACTTTAATTATGATAGTTGCTCCTTGATTCATTGTATTTCTTTGTTGCAATCCATGATTAATTCACCCCATGCCTATGAACAAAATAAAGCTTTTACTAAACATATTGTTGATGCTATGATGAAAGCTTTTGAAGAAAAATTGGAATTAGAATTTTCAATTCCTAAGAAGTTGCATGATGAATGGGAACCCACTATCAAAATCAAAATTAAAAATTATGAGTGTTTTACTTTGTGTGATTTGGGTGCTAGTGTTTCCATGATTCCGAAATCTCTTTGTGATGTTCTTGGTCTTACCAATATTGAAGATTGCTCTCTTAATTTGCATTTGGCGGATTCTACTATTAAAAAGCCTTTGGGGAGGATCAATGATGTTCTTATTCTTGCAAATAGGAACTATGTACCCATAGACTATTGTTCTTGATATCGATTGCAATCCGTCTTGCACTATTGTACTTGGTAGACCGTTTTTGCGCACTATTGGCGCGGTGATTGACATAAAAGAAGGGAATATTAAATTCCAATTTCCCTTGAGAAAGGGCATGGAACACTTCCCTAGAACCAAGATCAAATTACCTTATTAATATATAATGAGGTCAACTTATGGAACATCCAACAAAGATGACAACACTTGAGATCTTGGAATTATGCCTAGCTAAGGGCGTAAAACGATAGCGCTTGTTCGGAGGCAACCCAATGAATAAGATTTTATTTTCTTTTTGATTTTTGTTCTTGAGTGTTAGCAAAATTATGCTACTGGTATGATTGTATTGTTTGTGTTTTAATTAGTGTTTGTGCCAAGTAGAACCAATAAGATCTTCTTGGGTGATAGTTGTTTGATCTTGCTGAAAAAGACAGAAACTTTTGCGCTCACGAGAAAAATTCTTATTTTTAACAGAAAAGTGTTTTTTAGTTCATTCTTTTTGTAGAAGATTAATATACAAATTTCCCACGTGGCCCTATTTTTTCAAGATTTTTAGAGTTCCAGAAGTATTCGAAACTTCTAGATTACTACAGACTACTTTGTTTTTAATAGATTCTGTTTTCTTTGTGTTGGTGCTTATTTTGATGGCTCTATGGTTTTCTTTGATGAGTTTTTGCCATAGAAAAGTTGGAATATAGTAGATATAATACAAAAACAAAATATGAATTGGTTTGATACAACACTTATAGTAGTGGTTTGCTTTCTTAAACAAACGGATCTCACAAAGGTTTTGTTGAAGTTTTGTGTGATTGAAGTTTTCAAGTTTTGGGTTATCTTACGATGGATGAAGGAAGGATAGAAGAGCCTAAGCTTGGGGATGCACCGGCATCCCAAGCTATTATCCAAAAATGAGCAACCAACTAAGCTTGGGGATGCCCCCGAGTGGCATCCCCACTTTCTTCCAACAACTATCGGTACTTCACTCGAAACTATATTTTTATTCATCACATGATATGTGTTTTACTTGGAGCGTCTTGTATGATATGAGTCTTTGCTTGTTTTCTTTTTATTTTTAAGTCATCAATCCTTGTTGTACACACCTATTTGAGGGAGCCAAAATTATGTCATAACTTGCTAGAATTGCTCTCTATGCTTCACTTAAATTTTTATGAGCAATGGACTTGCTCTAGTGCTTCACTTATATCTTTTTGAGCACGGTGTGCTTAGTATTTTTTAAGAAATACTCTCTTGCCTCACTTAGATTTATTTGAGAGTTAGTAAACTTTTAAAGGAATTCTCTATTGCTTCACTTATATTATTTTGAGAGAATGAAGAAAAATTATGCTCATGAACTTATACTTGTTTGAGCTTATCAAAAGCAACACATGAAAATTAGTCCCAAAGTGATAGATATCCAAGAAGGATATAATAAAAACTTTCATGAAGATGTCGGGGGAAACTGTCCACCACGAGCACCTATGGGACCGGAGCCCCTTGTTCGTGCGGTAAGGGAGCGGAGGGAGCACAAAGAGCAGATCGAGGAGAGCACGCGGGCAGTTTACCCAGGTTCGGGCCGCGATGGACGCGTAAAACCCTACTCCTGCTTAGATTGTATTGAGTTGGGGAGCTCGGGAGCTTGAAGAACTAGCTACACCGAGCGAATGAGCGATCTAGGTTCCGAACCCCTTCTACGTTGTGCATGGGCCTCCTTTTATAGCTCAAGGGGTCACCGACAGGTGTCAACGTAGGAGAAAGGGGCAAAAAAGTAACTTTGGTGGTATTGTAACAGTGCGGGAACAGTGGATGAACAGTGCATGAACAGTGGTCATCACCTACTTTGACAGTGGGGGACAAGAGCATTAAATGCCCATCGCCGTCGACCCCAAAAGCGCCCGCCCTTGCGTCTCCGTTTGCCACGGCGATGGCTTCGTCACCGTGGAGTGCCACCGTGTCCCCCAGGCTGCACAGCCATCCGCCACGCGTCCCTGGAATGGCCCCAGGGCGACGCGTGGCCCGATGAGCTGGAGCGCGGGCACACAGCGTAACTCTCCCCGGCAAGCACCTTGCCGGGGTCTTGACCTTGCCGGGCCCGGGGGCTTGTCGGGCTCTGAAGCTTGTCGCTCCCCGGGGCGCATGCTGCGCCGAGGCGTGTCTTCTGTAATGTAATCTTCTGGTCTTCCTCGCAAGCCCCTCTTGCCAGGGTCTTGTGTTAGTGAGGTAATCTTGAGCCTGGGACGGCCTTCCCGGCAAGCTCTACTTGCCGGGGCCATGATCTTCTGTCTTGTATACTTTGTTTTTGAATGGCTTTATACGGAGCAGAAAAAGGTCTCCGGCAAGCACATGGTAGGCCCTGCCGCGGGAAGCCGCTACTGCCCGTGCACAAGTTGGGGTACTGAGGTACCCCTACCTTAGTACACCGACAGGAGCCCCCGGGCCTGGGCCACACACGGTGCCGAGCGCTGTTGGGCCAGGCCTAAGACAGTGCACGGGCACGCGCGGCCCACGGCACGCCGAAACCCCTTCCGCATCCGCCGCGTCCCTCCGTAACGGCACGCGTCGATTGCGGCGTCGTGGGAGGGAACATGGCCACGTTCTTTAATGGAAAATGCGGAGCGTCCCCCACTTCCCCCTTAAAAGCAGAGGAAGCAGGGGCCGTTACCTTACTTCGTCTTCATTGCATCTTCTATCTCCAGAAATTCCCCTTTGCGCTCCGACTCCACACCTCCTCCGCCGTCTTCCGCATCTGCGGCGCCGCCGGACTCTTCGCTCTCCCCTCCTCGCCGCCTCCGCCATGGCCCCGAAGACCGAGAAGGCGAAGGCGGAGAAGACCAAGAAGGAGAAATCCGAGCAGGCGGCGAGGCTTGCTCTTCTGCGGAAGAGGAATGTCGTCTTCGCGCCAAGGCTCAGCGCGCGGGAGCTCTGGAACAAGTACTACTTGTTCTGGGCCAAGAAGACCAAGGCGCATCCTCGGACCAGAGTCTATCCCGCCGCCGCCAAGGACATGTACCCCGGCGGGTATTTCTTCTTCGCCGCTTTCTTTCACTGCGGCCTTAGTCCTCCCTTCTCTGAATTTTTCTGCGATGTCATGAACATCTACAACCTCCATCTTCTAGACTTCACCCCCAACGCCATCCTCACGATGGCGGTTTTCGCACATCTGTGCGAAAACTATATTGGGATCTATCCAAATGTAGCGCTGTTTAGGCATTTCTTTACGCCTAGAGTAGAGGCCGGCGCTCCCCTCTCCGGAGGAATCTCTTGGGTCTTCCGCTTGAACAAAAAGGAGTCCTATCTGCAAGGGGAGCTCCGCGGCAAGTGGGAGGAGTGGCGCGCGGATTGGTGCTGGATAGTAGAGGACGAGCCGCAGCCCTTCACCGCGCCGCGCACAACAGCCATAGTGCGCGGCAGGGACTGGAGCGAGCTGGACTCGGACGACATCAAGCTGAACGTCGCCCTCGTCAGAATTCTTCGTCTCCGGGTAGCTAAGTTGACCATGGGAGAGGTAGGAGCAGACTTCCTTCGCCGCCGCATCGCCCCTCTACAGGAGAGGAAGAGGCCAGCATGGGAGTACGGCAACGCGACGGACATAATGAGACTGCGCCCCGGACTGAATTTCAACTTCACGTCGCTGGAGCTGAAGGGGATGGTCCGGGAACTTTTTAAGCACGACCCGGCCCACCCAGAGTGGTTCAGAGCTCCCCGGGGAGTGGTGCCCCTCTGCAACAGCACGGCCCGAGATCCCCTACGCGCAATGATGCCCGCATGCGACTCGCATGGCGTGGATCCGACATGGATAGCGCCCAAGCCAGACGCCATCATGAGCTTCTTCGACAACTTGGTGGAGGTGCCGAAGAACAAGGATGAGATCAAGGGGCTCACTCGGGACACCACTGATCGGGAGATTGCCTATATCGCTTCTCGGGTAGAAGAGGCCGCCGCAGCCGCAGCGGCAGGAGAGTTCGGCTTCACAGTTGAAGAGGCAGAGGCTGCGGAAGCGTCCTGCCAAGCAGAGGAGGCGGAGATCCGCAGGATGCTGAAGATTCCGCCCGACGAGCTCACCGGGGTCCCCTCTCTGAGGCATGCTGGGATCCCCGGGATCGTGACCGAGGCCGCCGCGAGGGGCGACGTTGCCGGAGGAAACAGAGGTGCCGGAGGGAGCGGAGGCGCCGGAGGGAGCACGGCCGCAGGGCAGGGCGCTGGGCCCAGCAAGCCGGCCGAGGAGGAGGAGGAGGAGGAGGACGCCGGGGCCGGCGAGGACTCCGGTGGATCTCTGGGGCTCTACAACGACGACGTCTCTTCGTCATCGGAGACCTCCCCGCCTCGGGCAAGTCCCAGGCGATCTCCGCTGAAGCGCCTCCGCAAGGCGACGACGGCGACGAGGGCGCAGGCGCCCCGACAACAACCAGCTCGCCGGGCGGCGCGAGCTACCCGGGGGAGCCAAGCCGCGACGGGAGCGCCCGGCGCACCAACCGCGGCGGAGGCGCCCCGCACACAGGCCGCGACGGAGGCTCCCCGTACGTCAGCGCCAAGTGGAGGAAGGTCTTCACAGAGCGGAGCGGCTGCTCCGCCCGCTCCCCGGGCCTCGGCGTCCACAGGGGCCGGGTCTTCGCAGCCCCCAGCCCCGGGGACCGCCAAGCGCCCGAGGGAGCCTTCTCCTCCTGCTCCTCGCGCGGACGCGCCTCAGGTGGCGTTCGACTTCTCCGCCCTGAGCGACGACGACGACGACGAGGAACAGGAGTAAGGACTTGAAGTTTTGTATCTTCTTTAACTTTGTCTTGATTCTTTCTTCGATGATTCTGATCTTGCTTCTTGCTTTGATTTCAGGACCCTGGCCCAGCGAGTGGCGAAAAAGGCCAAGGTTCCCGTCGTCGAGGTCGAGGACGACTCACCCGTCGCGGCGACAGGCGACGCGCCGGCGATGAGCTTGCCGGACCCAAGTGCTGCTCCGAGGAGCAGCCCCCAGCGCAGCCCCCAGCGTAAGTCTAGGCTTGATCTTTCCGCTCGTTGGGCACGCTTGAGGATTTCGTCTTGTACTAACATCTTGTTGTTCTTGTTTTGTCTTGATTGTCTTGTGTAGAGGTGGAGCCGCAGCCACAGGAGCACCCGGAGATCACTCCCGAGGAGCCGCAGGCCCCGCCGTCCCCGCCAAGGACGAACTCTCCGGCGAGGGAGAGCACTCCGCCAAGGGCGGGTACTCCGCCAAGGGCGAGTACCCCGCCAAGGGCGAGCAGCCCGGCGAGGGTGGCCACCCCGCCAAGGGAGAGCTCCCCGGCGAGGGAGCCTGCCGTCGACGAAGTCCGCCAAGGTAGGTCTTGTAACTTCGTCTTTTCGGACTTGTCTTTTTTGGATATTTGCTTGAACTTCTTTTTTTCTTTTTCTTCTTCTTCTAGATCCTCCTCCCCCAGAGCAGATGGAGACGGAGATCGTCGTCGAGGAGGAGGGCGCGCAGGGCGACGGCGGCAATGCCCCCGTCGTCGAAGACACGGCGGGAGCCGCCGAGCCCGCTGTGGAGGAGACTGCTCCAACCGCAGACGCTGCGGCCGAGGAGGGGGACGGCGACCGCACTGCCGGCCCGGAGGCGGCATGAGCATCGAGTGCTGCACCGGCCGCTGACTCCTCCGCCGGAAAGGAGCAGTCAGGCTTCTACCTCGAGGCTCCCACGGCGTCTTCATCCAAGTGCCGTGGGGATCCTCGTCGCGAGCCCCCGCGGAGGGACAGGCCTTTGATGGAGAGGTCCTCGCCTCCGCGGGTCTGAAGATTGTCGAGGCGCCTGGCGGGAGCGACGAGCCCGAGGAGGAGAAGTTACTCCACCGGCTCCTGGCCCTTTACCGGGCCAGGAAGGCGAAGCTTGAATCTCGCGAGGCCCTCACCGCCAAGGCCGCAGCTGACATGGAGAAACGCGCGGCGGAGCTCCGCGCCGCCAACCAGGCGGCCCTCCGCGACCTGGCGGAGGAGCGCGAGAGGCTCGCCGGCGAGTACCAGGAGTGGCTTCTGGAGAAAGCTGAGGCCGAGGAGCAGCAGCGACTCGCCGGAGAAGCGCTGTCTCGGCGAGAAGGAGAGCTCACCCAACGGAAGGTCAACCTCGACGCTCACGAGGAAGACCTTACCGCCCGGGAGCAGGCCCTTGGCGGGGAGCTGAAGGAGGCGAAGGCCGCCGCGGCCACCGCGGAGACCGCCAAGAAGGAGCTCGAGGCCAAGGTGGCGCAGCTGGAGGAGTACCTAAAGGCGAGCACAGATAGGGTCACCGCGCTCAACATAGAGCGCGAGAAGGATGCCCATACTAACTCCGAACTCCAGGTGCGCCTTTCCAAGCAAGGCGACGAGCTGAAGGCCGCCGAGGACTCGATTGCAGATCTGGAGCTGAAGGTTTCCACGCTGAAGGACTCGCTCGACGCCGTCCGGGACCGGGAAACCAAGCTGAAGGACGAGCTCCGCAGGGAGCGAGGCCTGGTGGAGAGCGCCGCCACTTCAGCTGAGAACTTCCGCCGGACCGTCGAGGTATGGACCGAAGACTTGGTGGCGTCCGCCGCTGCCATCGACAAGGAGCTGATGGCGTTGAGGGTTGAGCATCTTATATACTCTCCGGATCCAAACCTCCCCCACAGCGCCAAGCTCAGCCTTTTCTTCAGAGGGATCGCGCCGGCTCTTGCAATTCTTCAGAAGAAGCTCCCCACGCAACTGGCCGAGGAGTCACGCCAGCTCTGCGCGGGAACCTTGGAGCGCGTCCTGACGAAGATAGTGTACCGCAATCCTGGTATAAACCTCGTCAACGTTCTCCGTAGCTTGCCGGCCGATGCGGATATGGAGGCGCTGAAGGCGCAGGTCGCCCACATCATCACCAAGGTGAACAAGATCTCTAGGATTGAAGGCGACCGCGTGGATTAGGCCTCCTTTTCTTTATCTCTTTTGTTGCTGCATAGTGCGCCATGAACTTATTAGCCATTGCGACAAGTTATCCCTTATAAGATATTAACTTATTTTTGAGTAATCGACGCAGTGTTATCTCCCTTGTTTTGGCCCTTTACTTTGTATGCTTTTAACCCTACGCTTCTAGGGGACTTGCCGGCAAGGGGCCCTTGCCGCGAGCGCTGAGTGCTGGACTCTGAGCAGCCTGCTGGCCAAGGTCTTACCGGCAAGCAACCTTGCCGCAACTAGTCGCAACACACTTAGCTTGCTGAGTGAACTCGAAAACGAGGCAAGGGCGCGACACTTGTCGCAGCTCACTTAAGTCGTTGAGCGTACTCGAAAACAAGATAAGGGTGCGGCTAGCCACGGGTAGGTTCCTCCGCGCACAGGTTTTCCATACAAAGTGTGGTTGTTCAAGGAAGATAACTTAAAATTTAAAAATTTGAATTGCTCAAATTCTGGTAACTTAGCTTTCATGATCTGTGCGTTCTCCGGCAAGTTTCTCTTTCTTGAACAGCACTTGGTTCATCTTCCATCTCCTTCCCCCCCGGCAAACTTGTGCGCGAGGAACATTCCTTCTGCTTAAGAGGGAAAGAAAAAGAAGAGGGAAACAAGTATATGGCCTTTCGGCGTGCTAGTGCTTACCGGGTACGTGTTTTGCACAAGATGCCAAATAATGCATGCAAATAGCAAAGAAAAGCATGGAAAAGGCAAATAGTGCGAAAACACAAAGCTTTACTGATGCACGGGGTCTGCGCCCGGCTTTGTACAAAGGGTTACATGAAACAGCGGCAAGGCTTGTACAAAAGGTGGTTGCCGGAGCGGATCACGGCAACCGTGCCTTATGGGTGAAACTTGCGAAGATGCTCTATGTTCCAGGAATTGCTCACCGGTAAGCCTTCTTCGGTCTCAAGGCGGACAACGCCGGGCCTTGTTACTTGTCTCACCCGATAAGAGCCTTCCCACTTCGGCGTCAACTTGTTGGAATTCTTGGCGGACTGAACACGCCGAAGAACAAGGTCGCCTTCCTCGAGACTCCTGGCCTTAACCTTGCGGCTATGGTAGCGACGCAAGGCTTGCTGGTATCGAGCAGCTCGTACAGCAGCCTGGAGACGTTCCTCCTCGAGGAGCAATGCATCATCTTGTCGCAGTTGCTCTTGCTCGAGCTCATCATAAGCGAGCACTCGAGGAGATCCGTATACGAGTTCCGTGGGGAGAACTGCCTCTGCTCCGTAGACTAGAGCAAAGGGTGTCTGTCCGGTGGCTCGACTTGGTGTCGTTTTGATTGACCAAAGAGCCGCCGGTAGCTCCTCTATCCAGTTTCTTCCGCACTTGCGCAGCCTGTCAAAGGTCCTTGTCTTGAGTCCGCGCAGCACTTCAGCATTTGCCCTCTCCGCTTGACCGTTGCTCCTCGGGTGAGCAACAGAAGCGAAACAGACCTTGGCGCCAAGGTCTTGGACGTACTGCATGAAGGTGCGACTAGTAAATTGTGTACCGTTGTCGGTGATGATCCTGTTAGGGATTCCGAAACGGCAAACAATCGACCTGAAGAACCTGACCGCTGACTGTGCTGTCACCTTTCTCACTGGTTCCACTTCTGGCCACTTTGTGAACTTGTCGATTGCAACGTACAAGTACTCAAAGCCCCCGACAGCGCGAGGGAAGGGGCCGAGGATATCGAGCCCCCAGACCGAGAAGGGCCAGGACAAAGGGATCGTCTGGAGAGCTTGAGCTGGCTGGTGAATTTGTTTTGCATGGAACTGGCACGCTTCACACTTGGTTACTAGTGCAGTTGCATCTTGGAGGGCTTCTTGCCAAAAGAACCCTTGCCGGAAAGCTTTCCCGACAAGTGCCCTTGCGCCAATGTGGTGGCCGCATATGCCTCCGTGTATTTCTGCCAACAGCTTCTGTCCATCTTCCCTGGAGATGCACTTCAACCTGATACCGTTGAGTCTTCTTCTGTACAGCTCGTTATCCACGAACTGGTACATACTTGACTGCCTTGTTATCTTCTCTATCTCTTCTGGGTCGTCGGGAAGTTCTCCAGTTTGCAAAAAACGGACGATCTGCTGTGCCCATGCTGGAGCCCGAGGCTCAACGGCAAGGACTAAAGGCTCGAGGGCCGCTGCGGGAACCTCAGCTTCCACGGCAAGAACCTCTGGTTCTGCCGGAGCAGTTGGCTCCCCGGCAAGCTCGCCGGGGCGAGGCTTGTCGGGGACGCTTGCTTCAACTGCACAGATCCGAGGATCTGCAGGAGCAAACTGTCCCTCAGCGTTCTGATCGTTGATCTTGGGGACTTTGGCGGCGGCTTCGGGGAGATCCGCCGGCAAGTAGTCGCCGGAGACCAACTTTCTCTTCTTGGACTGCCCAATTGATGGTGTAACGGATGGTTGAGTCAGCTTGAGCAAGAAGGTCCCTGGTTCCACAGGTAACTTCATCGCAGCACACTTTGAAAGGCCATCTGCAATGTCATTCTGAGCTCTTGGAACGTGCTCCATTTGCAGACCTTCAAAGTGTTCTTCAAGCTTCCTCACTTCATCTACATAAGCTTCCATCAAAGGGCTCTGGTAACTCTTGTTGACTTGTCGGACCACCAACTGAGAATCTCCCCGCACAATCAGCTTCCTGATCCCAAGTTCAGCTGTAATTCTGAGGCCGGCAAGCAGACCTTCATACTCAGCAGTATTGTTTGTCGCTTGTTCCCCGGGGAAGTGCATCTGGATAACATACTTGAGGTGTTCTCCGGTGGGTGCTATGAGTACCACACCGGCCCCAGCGCCTTGCAGCGAGAAGGCATCATCAAAGTACATTACCCATTCACTTGTCGCTTCTTGTACGGGTACACTTGTTTCTGGAACTTCTTCATCGGGCGTCGGGGTCCATTCAGCTATGAATTCTGCTAAAGCTCGGCTCTGTATGGTTGAAGTACTTTCAAACTTGAGACCAAAACTTGACAGCTCCAGTGCCCACTCGACGATCCTGCCTGTTGCTTCTGGATTGTGCAATATCCTCTTCAGTGGAAAGCGAGTGACCACTGTTATCTCATGTGCCTGGAAGTAATGGCGCAGCTTTCTCGAGGCCATGAGGAGGCCGAAAAGCAACTTCTGCACCCCAGAGTATCTTGATCTAGCCCCCTGCAAGAGGGAACTTACAAAATACACTGGGCGCTGCACCATCTTCTTCCGCACTTCTTCTTGCTCCTGCGCAGAGTTGTCCTTGTCGGGGCCAGAGCTTGTCGGAGGAGCCCCCTGCTTGTCGCTGGATTCGCTTGCCGGTGGTGCTGACTCCTCGTCGGCCTCCCTCTCCGCTACTAACGCAGCACTAACCACCTGGTTGGTTGCCGCTAGGTACGGCAGCAACTTCTCCTGTGGCCTAGGTGCGACAAGTATTGGAGTGGAGGATAGGTACCGTTTCAAGTCTTGCAGCGCTGCCTCCGCTTCCAGAGTCCATTTCATAGGACCTGCCTTCTTCAAGATTTTGAAGAAAGGAAGGGCGTGCTCTGCAGACTTTGAAATGAACCTACTGAGGGCAGCCACACAACCTGCAAGCCTCCTGACATCCTTGACGCGCTTCGGGGCTTCTATCTGCTCGATGGCTTTTATCTTGTCGGGATTGGCTTCAATCCCCCTCTGTGACACAAAGAACCCGAGAAGCTTGCCGGAGGGGACTCCAAAGACGCACTTCTCGGGGTTCAACTTAAGCTGGATCTTGCGCAGATTCTGAAATGTCTCTTCCAAATCTTGGACCAGTGTATCCTTGCTCTTGCTCTTGACCACGATATCATCCATGTAAGCCTCTACATTTCTGTGGATCTGTGGCTCAAAAGCGGTGTATACTACCCTTGCAAAGGTTGAGCCTGCATTTTTCAATCCGAAGGGCATCCGTATGAAGCAATATGTGCCACATGGAGTGATAAATGCAGTCTTCTCTTCATCTTCCTTGGCCATAAAAATCTGATGGTAGCCTGAATATGCATCGAGAAAAGAGAGCAGCTCACATCCGGCGGTGGAGTCAACAATCTGGTCAATGCGCGACAAGGGAAATGGATCCTTGGGACATGCTTTATTCACATCGGTGAAGTCTATACACAGTCTCCACTTCCCGTTGGCCTTACGCACGACGACTGGGTTTGCTAACCACGTTGGATGCATCACGCCTCTAACTAGGCCCGCTGCTTCTAGCTTCTTGATCTCTTCGGCAATGAATTCTTGGCGCTCCACGGCTTGCTTTCTAACCTTCGGCTTGACGGGCCGCGCATGAGGACAAACAGCAAGCTTGTGCTCAATTACCTTCCTGGGAACACCGGGGATGTCAAATGGTTGCCAGGCAAACACATCGACATTCGCCCGCAGGAAGGGGACCAGTGTATCCTCAGCTTCCCGCGGCAGGGCCTACAACGTGCTTGCCGGAGACCTTTTTCTGCTCCGTATAAAGCCATTCAAAAACAAAGTATACAAGACAGAAGATCAAGGCCCTGGCAAGTAGAGCTTGCCGGGAAGGCCGTCCCAGGCTCAAGATTACCTCACTAACACAAGACCCTGGCAAGAGGGGCTTGCCAGGAAGACCAGAAGATTACATTACAGAAGACACGCCTCGGCGCAGCATGCGCCCCGGCAGGGCCCCGGGGAGCGACAAGCTTCAGAGCCCGACAAGCCCCCGGGCCCGGCAAGGTCAAGACCCCGGCAAGGTGCTTGCCGGGGAGAGTTACGCTGTGTGCCCGCGCTCCAGCTCATCGGGCCACGCGTCGCCCTGGGGCCATTCCAGGGACGCGTGGCGGATGGCTGTGCAGCCTGGGGGACACGGTGGCACTCCACGGTGACGAAGCCATCGCCGTGGCAAACGGAGACGCAAGGGCGGGCGCTTTTGGGGTCGACGGCGACGGGCATTTAATGCTCTTGTCCCCCACTGTCAAAGTAGGTGATGACCACTGTTCATGCACTGTTCATCCACTGTTCCCGCACTGTTACAACTACCACCAAAGTTACTTTTTTGCCCCTTTCTCCTACGTTGACACCTGTCGGTGACCCCTTGAGCTATAAAAGGAGGCCCATGCACAACGTAGAAGGGGTTCGGAACCTAGATCGCTCATTCAACGGAGACCTCGCCGGCCCCGGCGTCCTCCTCCTCCTCCTCCTCCTCGGCCGGCTTGCTGGGCCCAGCGCCCTGCCCTGCGGCCGTGCTCCCTCCGCCACCTCTGTTTCCTCCGGCAACGTCGCCCCTCGCGGCGGCCTCGGTCACGATCCCGGAGATCCCAGCATGCCTCAGAGAGGGGACCCCGGCGAGCTCGTCGGGCGGAAGCTTCAGCAGCCTGCGGATCTCCGCCTCCTCTGCTTGGCAGGACGCTTCCGCAGCCTCTGCCTCTTCAACTGTGAAGCCGAACTCTCCTGCCGCTGCGGCTGCGGCGGCCTCTTCTACCCGAGAAGCGATATAGGCAATCTCCCGATCAGTGGTGTCCCGGGTGAGCCCCTTGATCTCATCCTTGTTCTTCGGCACCTCCACCAAGTTGTCGAAGAAGCTCATGATGGCGTCTGGCTTGGGCGCTATCCATGTCGGATCCACGCCATGCGAGTCGCATGCGGGCATCATTGCGCGTAGGGGATCTCGGGCCGTGCTGTTGCAGAGGGGCACCACTCCCCGGGGAGCTCTGAACCACTCTGGGTGGGCCGGGTCGTGCTTAAAAAGTTCCCGGACCATCCCCTTCAGCTCCAGCGACGTGAAGTTGAAATTCAGTCCGGAGCGCAGTCTCATTATGTCCGCCGCGTTGCCGTACTCCCATGTTGGCCTCTTCCTCTCTTGTAGAGGGGCGATGCGGCGGCGAAGGAAGTCTGCTCCTACCTCTCCCATGGTCAACTTAGCTACCCGGAGACGAAGAATTCTGACGAGGGCGACGTTCAGCTTGATGTCGTCCGAGTCCAGCTCGCTCCAGTCCCTGCCACGCACTATGGCTGTTGTGCGCGGCGCGGTGAAGGGCTGCGGCTCGTCCTCTACTATCCAGCACCAATCGGCGCGCCACTCCTCCCACTTGCCGCGGAGCTCCCCTTGCAGATAGGACTCCTTTTTGTTCAAGCGGAAGACCCAAGAGATTCCTCCGGAGAGGGGAGCGCCGGCCTCTACTCTAGGCGTAAAGAAATGCCTAAACAGCGCTACATTTGGATAGATCCCAATATAGTTTTTGCACAGATGTGCGAAAACCGCCATCGTGAGGATGGCGTTGGGGGTGAAGTCTAGAAGATGGAGGTTGTAGATGTTCATGACATCGCAGAAAAATTCAGAGAAGGGAGGACAAAGGCCGCAGTGAAAGAAAGCGGCGAAGAAGAAATACCCGCTGGGGTACATGTCCTTGGCGGCGGCGGGATAGACTCTGGTCTGAGGATGCGCCTTGGTCTTCTTGGCCCAGAACAAGTAGTACTTGTTCCAGAGCTCCCGCGCGTTGAGCCTTGGCGCGAAGACGACTTTCCTCTTCCGCAGAAGAGCAAGCCTCGCCGTCTGCTCGGATTTCTCCTTCTTGGTCTTCTCCGCCTTCACCTTCTCGGTCTTCGGGGCCATGGCGGAGGCGGCGAGGAGGGGAGAGCGAAGAGTCCGGCGGCGCCGCATATGCGGAAGATGGCGGAGGAGGTGTGGAGTCGGAGCGCAAAGGGGAATTTCTGGAGATAGAAGATGCAATGAAGACGAAGTAAGGTAACGGCCCCTGCTTCCTCTGCTTTTAAGGGGGAAGTGGGGGACGCTCCGCATTTCCCATTAAAGAACGTGGCCACGTTCCCTCCCACGACGCCGCAATCGACGCGTGCCGTTACGGAGGGACGCGGCGGATGCGGAAGGGGTTTCGGCGTGCCGTGGGCCGCGCGTGCCCGTGCACTGTCTTGGGCCTGGCCCAACAGCGCTCGGCACCGTGTGTGGCCCAGGCCCGGGGGCTCCTGTCGGTGTACTAAGGTAGGGGTACCTCAGTACCCCAACTTGTGCACGGGCAGTAGCAGCTTCCCGCGGCAGGGCCTACCACGTGCTTGCCGGAGACCTTTTTATGCTCCGTATAAAGCCATTCAAAAACAAAGTATACAAGACAGAAGATCAAGGCCCCGGCAAGTAGAGCTTGCCGGGAAGGCCGTCCCAGGCTCAAGATTACCTCACTAACACAAGACCCTGGCAAGAGGGGCTTGCCAGGAAGACCAGAAGATTACATTACAGAAGACACGCCTCGGCGCAGCATGCGCCCCGGCAGGGCCCCGGGGAGCGACAAGCTTCACAGCCCGACAAGCCCTCGGGCCCGGCAAGGTCAAGACCCCGGCAAGGTGCTTGCCGGGGAGAGTTACGCTGTGTGCCCGCGCTCCAGCTCATCGGGCCACGCGTCGCCCTGGGGCCATTCCAAGGACGCGTGGCGGATGGCTGTGCAGCCTGGGGGACACGGTGGCACTCCACGGTGACGAAGCCATCGCCGTGGCAAACGGAGACGCAAGGGCGGGCGCTTTTGGGGTCGACGGCGACGGGCATTTAATGCTCTTGTCCCCCACTGTCAAAGTAGGTGATGACCACTGTTCATGCACTGTTCATCCACTGTTCCCGCACTGTTACAACTACCACCAAAGTTACTTTTTTGCCCCTTTCTCCTACGTTGACACCTGCCGGTGACCCCTTGAGCTATAAAAGGAGGCCCATGCACAACGTAGAAGGGGTTCGGAACCTAGATCGCTCATTCACCGGAGACCTCGCCGGCCCCGGCGTCCTCCTCCTCCTCCTCCTCCTCGGCCGGCTTGCTGGGCCCAGCGTCCTGCCCTGCGGCCGTGCTCTCTCCGGCGCCTCCGCTCCCTCCGGCACCTCTGTTTCCTCCGGCAACGTCGCCCCTCGCGGCGGCCTCGGTCACGATCCCGGGGATCCCAGCATGCCTCAGAGAGGGGACCCCGGCGAGCTCGTCGGGCGGAAGCTTCAGCAGCCTGCGGATCTCCGCCTCCTCTGCTTGGCAGGACGCTTCCGCAGCCTCTGCCTCTTCAACTGTGAAGCCGAACTCTCCTGCCGCTGCGGCTGCGGCGGCCTCTTCTACCCGAGAAGCGATATAGGCAATCTCCCGATCAGTGGTGTCCCGGGTGAGCCCCTTGATCTCATCCTTGTTCTTCGGCACCTCCACCAAGTTGTCGAAGAAGCTCATGATGGTGTCTGGCTTGGGCGCTATCCATGTCGGATCCACGCCATGCGAGTCGCATGCGGGCATCATTGCGCGTAGGGGATCTCGGGCCGTGCTGTTGCAGAGGGGCACCACTCCCCGGGGAGCTCTGAACCACTCTGGGTGGGCCGGGTCGTGCTTAAAAAGTTCCCGGACCATCCCCTTCAGCTCCAGCGACGTGAAGTTGAAATTCAGTCCGGGGCGCAGTCTCATTATGTCCGCCGCGTTGTCGTACTCCCATGCTGGCCTCTTCCTCTCCTGTAGAGGGGCGATGCGGCGACGAAGGAAGTCTGCTCCTACCTCTCCCATGGTCAACTTAGCTACCCGAAGACGAAGAATTCTGACGAGGGCGACGTTCAGCTTGATGTCGTCCGAGTCCAGCTCGCTCCAGTCCCTGCCGCGCACTATGGCTGTTGTGCGCGGCGCGGTGAAGGGCTGCGGCTCGTCCTCTACTATCCAGCACCAATCCGCGCGCCACTCCTCCCACTTGCCGCGGAGCTCCCCTTGCAGATAGGACTCCTTTTTGTTCAAGCGGAAGACGCAAGAGATTCCTCCGGAGAGGGGAGCGCCGGCCTCTACTCTAGGCGTAAAGAAATGCCTAAACAGCGCTACATTTGGATAGATCCCAATATAGTTTTCGCACAGATGTGCGAAAACCGCCATCGTGAGGATGGCGTTGGGGGTGAAGTCTAGAAGATGGAGGTTCTAGATGTTCATGACATCGCAGAAAAATTCAGAGAAGGGAGGACAAAGGCCGCAGTGAAAGAAAGCGGCGAAGAAGAAATACCCGCCGGGGTACATGTCCTTGGCGGCGGCGGGATAGAATCTGGTCCGAGGATGCGCCTTGGTCTTCTTGGCCCAGAACAAGTAGTACTTGTTCCAGAGCTCCCGCGCGCTGAGCCTTGGCGCGAAGACGACATTCCTCTTCCGCAGAAGAGCAAGCCTCGCCGCCTGCTCGGACTTCTCCTTCTTGGTCTTCTCCGCCTTCGCCTTCTCGGTCTTCAGGGCCATGGCGGAGGCGGCGAGGAGGGGAGAGCGAAGAGTCCGGCGGCGCCGCAGATGCAGAAGACGGCGGAGGAGGTGTGGAGTCGGAGCGCAAAGGGGAATTTCTGGAGATAGAAGATGCAATGAAGACGAAGTAAGGTAACGGCCCCTGCTTCCTCTGCTTTTAAGGGGGAAGTGGGGGACGCTCCGCATTTCCCATTAAAGAACGTGGCCACGTTCCCTCCCACGACGCCGCAATCGACGCGTGCCGTTACGGAGGGACGCGGCGGATGCGGAAGGGGTTTCGGCGTGCCGTGGGCCGCGCGTGCCCGTGCACTGTCTTAGGCCTGGCCCAACAGCGCTCGGCACCGTGTGTGGCCCAGGCCCGGGGGCTCCTGTCGGTGTACTAAGGTAGGGGTACCTCAGTACCCCAACTTGTGCACGGGCAGTAGCAGCTTCCCGCGGCAGGGCCTACCACGTGCTTGCCGGAGACCTTTTTATGCTCCGTATAAAGCCATTCAAAAACAAAGTATACAAGACAGAAGATCAAGGCCCCGACAAGTAGAGCTTGCCGGGAAGGCCGTCCCAGGCTCAAGATTACCTCACTAACACAAGACCCTGGCAAGAGGGGCTTGCCAGGAAGACCAGAAGATTACATTACAGAAGACACGCCTCGGCGCAGCATGCGCCCCGGCAGGGCCCCGGGGAGCGACAAGCTTCAGAGCCCGACAAGCCCCCGGGCCCGGCAAGGTCAAGACCCCGGCAAGGTGCTTGCCGGGGAGAGTTACGCTGTGTGCCCGCGCTCTAGCTCATCGGGCCACGCGTCGCCCTGGGGCCATTCCAGGGACGCGTGGCGGATGGCTATGCAGCCTGGGGGACACGGTGGCACTCCACGGTGACGAAGCCATCGCCGTGGCAAACGGAGACGCAAGGGCGGGCGCTTTTGGGGTCGACGGCGACGGGCATTTAATGCTCTTGTCCCCCACTGTCAAAGTAGGTGATGACCACTGTTCATGCACTGTTCATCCACTGTTCCCGCACTGTTACAACTACCACCAAAGTTACTTTTTTGCCCCTTTCTCCTACGTTGACACCTGTCGGTGACCCCTTGAGCTATAAAAGGAGGCCCATGCACAACGTAGAATGGGTTCGGAACCTAGATCGCTCATTCGCTCGGTGTAGCTAGTTCTTCAAGCTCCCGAGCTCCCCAACTCAATACAATCTAAGCAGGAGTAGGGTTTTACGCGTCCATCGCGGCCCGAACCTGGGTAAACTGCCCGCGTGCTCTCCTCGATCTGCTCTTTGTGCTCCCTCCGCTCCCTTACCGCACGAACAAGGGGCTCCGGTCCCATAGGTGCTCGTGGTGGACAGTTTCCCCCGACAGAAGATCATTGGACAAAATAAACTTGATTCCTTGTAATAATTTTGAGACATGATGATATGATATGTGAGTCATGTTAATGAGTAATTATGCTTTAGTAAGAATATTCATCTTAAGGTTTGTGATTCTCGAAACATGCACATATGGTCTCACGTTATGCCGGGAAGTCTGAGCACAATTTATCCTTGAGTGTCCTATCTTTGTGTGAAGGTTGGGGGCGCGCGATGGTTAACTCCTACCAACCTCCCCCCTAGGAGCATGCGTAGTGTTACTTTGCTTCGAGGGCTAATAAACTTTTGCAATAAGTATGTGAGTTTTTTATGACTAATGTGAGTCCATGGATTATACGCAATCTTACCCTTTCATAATTGCTAGCCTCTCTCATGCCGCGCAACTTTCGTCGGTGCATAAACTTTATTATACGTTCCTCAAAACAGCCACCATACCTACCTATTATGGCATTTCCATAGCCATTCCGTGATATATTGCCATGCACTTCCATCATATAGTTGTCTTGAGCATTCATTTTCATCATATAGAGTCATGCTAAGTCATAGGTATCGAGTTGTAATTTTTATCTCTTTTTGAGTTTTAAGTAAATAGAAGTGTGATGATCATCATTATCCATTATTAGAGCATGTCCCAATGAGGAAAGGATGATGGAAACTATGATTCCCCCACAAGTCGGGATGAGACTCCGGACAATGAGAAAAAAATATTTAAAAAGAAAAAAAAAGAAAAAAAATAGAAAAAGAGAAAGAAAAAGAGAAAAAAAGGGAGAAAAAAGAAAAAAAAAGATAGAAGGGGCATGCTAGCTCCACACTTGTGCTTCAAAGTAGCACCATGTTTTTCATATAGTGAGTCTCCTATGTTGTCACTTTCATATACTAGTGGGAATTTTTCCGTAGTAGAGTTTCGTGCATACCCACTTAGTTTCATATTGAGCTTTCATACACTTATAGCTCATAGTGCATCCGTTGCATGGCCATCCCTACTCCTCACATTGATATTGATTGATGGAAATCTCCATAGTCCATTAATTTTCCTAGTTCATGTGAGACTTTCTTCCCTTCTTTTGTCTACTACCACCGCATTCAATTCCACCTATATTGCTATATCCATGGCTTGCGATCATGTATTGCGTAAGAGTTGAAAATGTTGAAGCGCGTTAAAAAGTATGAACCAATTGCTTGGCTCACACTGGGGTAGTACATGATTTATACTTTGAGAGGGGAAGACAGAGCATGACAAGAATATATGATTTTGTAGGGATAGCTTATTTTAGCATTGATATTTTGAAAGACATGGTTGCTTATTGATATGCTTGAGTATCTAAATTATTATGTCAAAACTAGACTATTGCTTTGAACCATATAAAAGTCCAAATGTCCATGCTATAAAGAAAAGAATATGATATGACATAATAGGCATCATTCCACATCAAAAATTTTGTTTTTATCACTTACTTACTCAAGGATGAGCAGGAGTTAAGCTTGGGGATGCTGATACGTCTCCAACGTATCTATAATTTTTATTGTTCCATGTTGTTATATTATCATTCTTGGATGTTTTACAATCATTTTATAGTCATTTTATATCATTTTTTGGTACTAACCTATTGACATAGTGCCAAGTGCCAGTTGTTGTTTTCTGCATGTTTTTTACATCGCAGGAAATCAATATCAAACGAAGCCCAAACACTTCGAAACTTTTTGGAGAATTTTTATTGGCCAGAAGACACCTGATGGGCCAAGGCAGCACCTAGGGGGTGCCCCGAGGGGGCACAACCCACCAGGGCGCGCCAGGCCCCCTGGCACGTCCCGATGGGTTGTGCCCACCTCGGTGGCCTCCCGCACCGCCTCTTTGCTCTATAAATACCCCAATATTCCAAAAACCCTAGGGGACTCGGCGAAATATTCACCCAGCCGCCGCAGAGTCCAGAACCACCAGATCCAATCTAGACACCATCTCGGATGGGGTTCGCCAGCTCCATTGGTGCCTCTCCGATGATGTGTGAGTAGTTCTTTGTAGACCTACGGGTCCGTAGTTAGTAGCTAGATGGATTCCTCTCTCTCTCTCTCTTGATTATCAATACAATGGTCTCTTGGAGATCCATATGATGTAACTCTTTTTGCGGTGTGTTTGTTGGGATCGGATGAACTTTGAGTATATGATCAGATCTATCTTTTTATATCCATGAAAGTTATTTGAGTTTCTTTGATCTCTTATAGCCTTGTATTTCTTCTCTGATATTTGGGTTTTGTTTGGCCAACTTGATCTATTTATCTTGCAAGGGAAGAGGTGCCCGGTAGTGGGTTCGATCTTACGGTGCTTGATCCCAGTGATAGAAAGGGAACCAACACGATGTATCGTTGCTACTAAGGATAAAACGATGAGATCCATATCTAACTCCATAGATAAACGGATCTTGTCTACATCATGTCATTGTTCTTAATGCATTACTCCGTTTTTCCATGAACTTAATACACTAGATGCGGGCTGGATAGCGGTCGATGTCCGGAGTAATAGTTGTAGATGCAGGCAGGAGTCGGTCTACTAATCTTGGACGTGAAGCCAATGTAATGATCATTGCCATGATATCATCATAATTATTTGAGCTTCTATCAATTGCCCAACAGTAATTTGTTTACCCACCGTTTCTATTTTTCTCGAGAGAAGCCACTAGTGAAACCTACGGCCCCCGGGTATTCTTTCTCATATATTTGCCTTTGCGATCTACTTTTTCCTTGCATTTATTTTCAGATCTACTAAACCAGAAATACAAAAATACCTTACTGCAATTTATTCTTATTTATTTTATTTGGCATTTGATCTATCAATCTAGTACAAATTTCTCACGTCAGTTTTGCCTATCTTGAGGCGCCGTACCCCGAATGGCATTGACAACCCCTTTAACACATCGGGTTGCGAGAAGTTGTTATTTGTGTGAAGGTGATGTTTACATTGTGTTGCTTGGTTCTCCTACTGGTTCGATAACCTTGGCTTCACATCTGAGGGAAATACCTACCACCGCTGTGCTGCATCATCCCTTCCTCTTTGGGGAAATACCGACGTAGCTTTAAGCGACATCACTCCCCTTGTGGGATTCCTCTTCTTGAGAGAGAGAGAGAGAGAGAGAGAGAGAGAGAGAGGGCACTCCATTGGAGTTCAAGGCCTCCATTGGAGAAGGATCCCTAGGATCATCAAGACCTCATCCCCTTTGGATTTGGGATGAAATCTACCTTGTATCTTTCCCTTTGATTGTTCGTGTACCTTGTGGATCTTATGTGTTTGTGAGTCTAGTGGATGTGTGATTGGGCTTGTTCTTGAGTGTTTCCCCTTGTGATTTCCCTCCATTCTTCCCCGTGTTCATCATGTTATTCTTGTTCTTCACGGGTATCCACTCCAATCATGAAAGATCGGCCAAAACTGGGTCTAGCCCCGCATCACAATAGTTATGCAATGAAAATACATCCTACTTGTGTTGCATTATTCGGTGTTAGTTATGCTTAATGTTCTTTTATGATGGTTTTCGTTCTTTGGTTGGCCGCTTCTCAATCTATCTGCTAGCCTTCACTTGTACTAAGTAGAAATACTACTTGTGCATCCAAATCCTAAAAACCAAGTTGTGCCAAATTAGTCCACCATACCTACCTATATGCGGTATTTCCATGCCATCCTAAGCAAATTTGTATGTGCCAACACTAACTTTCAAAATAAATTTCTCTTTTGTATGCCCGTACCGCTCATGAAGCGGCGAGGGGTGGCCGATATTTTCCATGCTGGGTAGGTTATTCTAAAGATGAGTGTTTATTCACTTGTCATTGCATGAGAGTGTGGCGGTAATAGGGATGCCCAGTCCCTAAATGCAAAAAAAATACTACAAATAAATTTCTTGGCATGTGTTAGTATGGAAGGCACCCGTGAATTCGGCTAGCCATGGATTGTAAAATAATGGTGGAAAGGAAATAAACTTCATTTTATGTTTGGGAACCACCTATGATTTACTTAGCATCGAAGATACTGGGAACTCTTAATCTTTCTCGTTGACGAGAAAAGCATGCCACCCAAAATAATGTTATCTCTCAATTTAAGCTTTGAGCTCTAGCACCTCTACAAATCTCTACTTCCCTCTGTGAAGGGCATACCTATTTAATTTATGCAATTTTTGTTTTATTTAAGTCTCATCTTCTCTTATAGAACACCAACTACGGAACACTATTATCACACTTGAGTATTGGGTGTAGCTAATATTTGGATGTGTTGCCTGAATGGATCAATGATTGAGCAAAATGGGCTAGGGATAACTTTCTTTACCGTTGATATTTTGAAGACATGGTTGCTTGTTGATATGCTTGAGTATTGAAGTCTTCATGTCAAAACTAGACTATTGCTTTGAATCATCTAAATGTCCAATTGCCCATGCTACAAAAGAAAAGAATATGTGTTGAACATGTTAGGTAGCATTCCACATCAAAAAATCTATTTTATCATGTACCTACTCGAGGATGAGTAGGAATTAAGCGTGGGATGCTGATACGTCTCTAACGTATCTATAATTTTGTATTGTTCCATATTGTTATATTATCATTCTTGGATGTTTTACAATTATTTTATAGCAACTTTATATCTTTTTTTGGACTAACCTATTGACATAGTGCCAAGTGCTAGTTGCTATTTTTGCTTTTTTTTTACTTCGCAGAATCCTTATCAAACAAAGTCCAAATGCGACGAAACTTTTTGAAGATTTGTTTTGGACCAGAAGACAACTTGAGAGCCAAGGAAGCACATGGGGAGGCCTATGGGGCCCACAAGACACCAGGGCGCGCTAGAGGCCCCTGGCGCGCCCTAATGGGTTGTGGGGTCCAGGGGGTCTCCTCCACCGCCTCTTCGCTCTATAAATCCTCAAAAATTCCAGAAACCCGAGGGGAGTAGACGAATAACAATTCTAGTCACCGCAAGTTCCAAAACCACGAGATCCAGTCTAACACCATCATAGAGGGGTTCATCATCCTCATCGGTGCCTCTCCGATGATGCGTGAGTAGTCCACCATAGACCTACTGGTCTGTAAGCAGTAGCTAGATGGCTTCTTCTCTCCTTTTGATTCTCAATACAGTGGTCTCTTGGAGATCTATTTGATTAATCACTTTTGCGGAGTGTTTGTTGGGATTCGATG
Source organism: Secale cereale (assembly GCA_902687465.1). Classification (NCBI taxonomy): domain Eukaryota; kingdom Viridiplantae; phylum Streptophyta; class Magnoliopsida; order Poales; family Poaceae; genus Secale; species Secale cereale. Next base: position 105,940,936 of record LR738710.1, read on the forward strand.
AGTTTCGCGTTTATGATCGGTTTCTATGCACCAATATTATTTGAGTGTTCTTTGATTTCTTATATGCATGATTACTTATAGCCTTGTATTTCTTCTTCGAATCTTTAGTTTAGTTAGGCCAACTAGATCGGTTTTTCTTGCCATGGGAAGAGGTGCTTTGTGATGGGTTCGGTCTTACGGTGTCCTCACTCAGTGACAGAAGGGGTAGTAAGGCACGTACGTATCGTTCCTATTAAGGGTAACAAGATGGAGCCTATTCCTACATGAATAGATCCTGTCTACATCATGTCACCATTCTTATTGCATTACTCCATTTCTCCCTGAACTTAATACACTAGATGCATGCTGGATAGCAGTGGATGTGTGGAGTAATAGTAGTAGATGCAGAATCGTTTCGGTCTACTAGTCTTGGAGGTGATTCCTATATAATGATCATTGCCTTGGATATCATCATAATTATTTGATCTTTTATCAATTTCCCAACGGTATTTTGTTTACGCACCGTATGTTATTTTCTCGAGAGAAGCCACTAGTGAAATCTACGGCCCACAGGTCTATATTTTATCATGTTGCTTCCTGATCTATTTTTCAGCGCTTTTGTTTCTGTTATTCCAAAAACCCAGAAATACCTTGCTACACTTTTTATTTGCATATTTTATTTTTGTGTTCTTGCACGATCTATTTATCCAATCTTATACAAACAAATCTATCTTTTTACCGAGGAGGGATTGACAACCCCTCTTACGCGTCCGTTTGCAAGTATTTGTTCTTTGTGTGCACGTACCATTTACATAGTGTTGCTTGAGTCTCCTACTGGTTCGATAACCTTGGTTTCACATCTGAGGGAAATACCTACCGTAGATGTGTTGCATGCATCATCCCTTTCTCTTTGGGGAAATACCGACGCAGTTTCAAGCCGCATCATGTACAGCAAAGTATGGACCTCTAAGGTGATAATTAGCCTCACTAGTCGCCATACTCTCCTAGGTTGTGAAACCAAGGCTATGGAGACCAAAGCTCTGATACCACTTGTAGGATTGAAAGTATGTCCAGAGGGGGTGATTAGACTACTTGACCAAATAAAACCTAACTTTTTCCCAATTTTAGTTGTAGGCAGATTTTAGCAATTATAGGAAGTCAAGCAACACCCTACACATGCAATTCTAAGATTATAGCAGCGGAAAGTCAGACATTGCACATGTAAGTAAAGGAGGGGCTTGGAGAAGGCAAACGCAACGGGGACACATTGATTTTTGGCATGGTTATCGTACGTCCATGTTGATGGAGACTTCAACCCACGAAGGGTATGGGTTGCATGAGTCCATGGAGGGATCAACCTCGAATGGTCCATGAAGAAGCAACCTTGTCTACCCACCATGGCCATCGTCCACGAAGGACTTGCCTCACTCGGGTAGATCGTTGCTACCTCTTGAGCTTGCCTTGGTTTTTCCCTTGAAGAGGAAAGGGTGATGTAGCAAAGGAGAGTAAGTATTTCTCTTAGTTTGAGAACCAAGGTATCAATCCAGTAGGAGACAATACGCAACTCGCCAAATACCTGCACAAACAATCAAAAAACTTGCACCCAATGCGATAAAGGGGTTGTCAATCCCTTCACGGTTACTTGCAAAAGTGAGATCTGATAGAGATAGATAAACATTAAAGTAAATATTTTTGGTAATTTTGGTATATGTATTGGAAAGTAAAAGATTGCAATATAGTAGATCGGAAAGTAATAGGATGGAAAATAGACCCAGGAGCCATAGGTTTCACTAGAGGCTTCTCTCAAGATTGCAAATATCACGGTGGGTACACAAATTACTGTCAAGCAATTGATAGAACAGCGCATAATTATAACAATATCTAAGGCAATGATCATGAATATAGGCATCACGTCCGTGTCAAGTAGACCGACTCTTGCCTGCATCTACTACTATTACTCCACACATCGACCGAAATGATTCTGCATCTAGAGTATTAAGTCCATAAAGAACAGAGTAACACATTAAGTAAGATGACATGATGTAGCAGAATTAACTCAAGCAATATGATGAAAACCCCATCTTGTTATCCTCGATGGCAACAATACAATACGTGTCATGTCCCTTTCTGTCACTAGGATTGAGCACCGCAAGATTGAACCCAAAGCAAAGCTCTACTCCCATTGCAAGAAAAAACCAATCTAGTTGGCCAAACCAAACCGATATTTCGAAGAGAATTACTAAGATATCAAATCATGCATATAAGAATTCAGAGAAGATTCAAATATTATTCATAGATAATCTAATCATAAATCCGCAATTCATCGGATCTTGGCAAACACACCGCAAAAGAATATTAAATCAGAGAATAAAAGAACATCGAGGAGAACATGGTATTGAGAATAAAAGAGAGAGAAGAAGCCATCTAACTACTAGATATGGACCCGTAGGTCTGTGGTAAACTACTCACGCTTCATTGGAAGGGTAATGGTGTTGATGTATATCCCCGTGGTTGAATCCCCCTCCGACAGAGTACCGAAAAAGGCCTCTAGATGGGATCTCATCGATACAGAAAGTTAAAGCGGTGGAAAAGTGGTTTCGATGCCTCTTCTAGGGTTTCTGGAATATATGTGAATATATAGGCGAAGAAACAGGTCGATGGAGTCATGAGGGGCCCACAAGCGTGGGGATGCGCCCTACCCCCTGGGCGCATCCTCCGTCCTTGTGGTCGCCTCGTGGCTTCCCTAACATGCACTCAAAGTCCTCAGGATGTCTTCTGGTCCAAGAAAAAACCCTTGCAAAGTTTCGTTCTGTTTGGACTCCGTTTGATATTCCTTTTCTGCGAAACTCAAAAACAAGGAAAAAACATAAACTGGCACTAGGCTCTAAGTTAATAGGTTAGTTCCAAAAATAATATAAAATAGCATATTAATGCATATAAAACATCCAAAATAGAAAATATAATAGCATGGAACAATCAAAAATTATAGATACATTGGAGACATATCAAGCAACCCAAAGCTTAATTCTCGCTCGTCCTCGAGTAGGTAAATGATAAAAACAGAATTTTTGATGTGGAATGCTACCTAACTTATTTATCAATGCAATCTCTTTATTGTGGCATGAATATTCAGATCCATATGTTTCAAAAAAAATATATTGACATGAAAACAATAATACTTCAAGCATACTAGATAGTAAATCATTAAGCTTCAAAAATAACATGGCTAAATAAAGTTATCCCTACAAAATCATGTAGTCTTATTATGCTCCCTCTTCTCAACACTAGGTAATCATGCCCACCCCGGTGTCAGCCAAGCTATTATTTCATACTTTTTAACGCGCTTCAGCCTTTTTAACTTTTCACGCAATACATGAGTGTGAGCCATGGATATAGCACTATGGGTGGAATAGAAGGTGGTAATAGACAAAAGTGGGGAGAAAGTATCACATCAATTATGAAAATCAATGGACTATGGAGATGTCCATCAATTGATATCAATGTGAATGAGTAGGGATTGCCATGTAACGAATGCACTAGGGCTATAAGTGTATGAAGGCTCAAAAGAAAACTAGCAGGTGTGCATTAACTTGCTTGCTCATGAAGACCTAGGGCATTTGAGGAAGCCCATCATTGGAATATACAAGCCAAGTTCTATAATGAATATTCCCACTAGTATATGAAAGTGGCAACATAGGAGACTCTCTATCATGAAGAACATGGTCCTACTTTGAAGCACAAGTGTGGAAAAAGATAGTAACATTGTCACTTCTCTCTTTTTCTCTCATTGTTTTATTTTATTTTATTTTTCTCATTTTTTATTTTGAGCTCTTTGGCCTCTTTTTTGTGGGTTCTTTGACATCTTTTATTTATTTGGGATTCATTGGCCTCTTTTATTTATAATCTCACATGGGACAATGTTCTAATAATGATGATCATCACACTTTTATTTACTTACAACTTGATATTACAACTCGATACTGACATGTATAAAAAATGTGAATGGTGGCTTTGCCACAAATACTATGTCAACTACATGATCATGCAAAGCAATATGACAATGATGATGCATGTCATAATAAACGGAACGGTGGAGTTACATGACAATATATCTCGGAATGGCTATGGAAATGCCATAATAGGTAGGTATGGTGGCAGTTTTGAGGAAGGGTATAAGGTGGTTTGATGCACTAGCGAAAGTTGGGCGGCACTAGAGTGGCTAGCAAGGTGGAAGGGTGAGAGTGTGTATAATCCATGGACTCAACATTAGTCATAAAGAACTCACATATTTATTGCAAATAGGTTTATTAGCCCTCTAAGAAAAGTACTACTACGTATGCTCCTAGGGGGGAGGTTGGTAGGAGTTAACCATCGCGCGCGCCCGACATTCACACAAAGGTAAACAATCAAGACACAATGCGCTTCAATTCTGTTACACAGTTAGGAGACTATACGTGCATTCTACGAGAATCACGAACCTTAGCACAATTATTTCCTCAACCCCACAATTTAGTACTAGCATGATTCTAATATTACCATCCTCATATCTCAAAACAATCATAAGGAATCAATACTTCTCATACTATTAAATGCTCTATATATGAAAGTTTTTATTATATCTCCCTTGGATGCCCATCATATTAGGGATAAATTCATAACCTAATCAAATTACCATGATGTTTAAAGACTCTTAAAATAATATAAGTGAAGCAAGAGAGTTTAACAATTTCTATAAAATAAAACCACCGCCGTGCTCTAAAAAGATATAAGTGAAGCACTAGAGCAAAATTGCCTAGCTCAAAAGATATAAGTGAAGCACATAGAGTATTCTAATAAGTCATGATTCAAGTGTGTCTCTCATAAAAGGTGTGCACAACAAGGATGATTGTGACAAACTAAAAAGCAAAGACTCATATCATACAAGACGCTCCAAGCAAAACACATATAATGTGGTGAATAAAAATATAGCCTCAAGTAAAGTTACCGATAGATAAAGACAAAAGAGGGGATGCCTTCCCGGGGCATCCCCAAGCTTAGGCTCTTGGTCGTCCTTGAATATTACCTTGGGGTGTCTTGGGCATACCCAATCTTAGGCTCTTGCCACTCCTTATTCCATAGTCCATCAAATCCTTACCCAAAACTTGAAAACTTCACAACACAAAACTCAACAGAAATCTCATGAGCTCCGTTAGTAAAACAAAGCAAATAACCACTCAAGGTACTGTTGTGATCTTATTCTTATTTTATATTGGTGTAATATTGATGTTTGCTAGAACTACGTCGGTATTTCCCCAAAGAGGAAGGGATGATGCATCACAACAACGGTAGGTATTTCCCTCAGTGATGAGACCAAGGTTATCGAACCAGTAGGAGAATCACGCAACACTACGTAAACAACACATGCACACAAATAACAAATACTTACAACTCGACGTATTAAAGTGGTTGTCAATCCCTTTCGGGTAACGGTGCCAGAAATTGGCAAGTTAATGTGAGAGAGTTGTAAATATTGATAAATTGAATGCCAAATAAGATAAAGTGCAGCAAGGTATTTTTGTGTTTTTGGTTTAATAGATCTGAAAATAAAAGCAAAGGAAAATAGATCGCAAAGGCAAGTGTCATAAAGAAGAGACCCGGGGGTCGTAGGTTTCACTAGTGGCTTCTCTCAAGAAAAATAGCAAACGGTGGGTGAACAAATTACTATTGGGCAATTGATAGAATTTCAAATAATCATGACGATATCCAGGCAATGATCATTATATAGGCATCACGTCCAAGATTAGTAGACCGACTCCTACCTGCATCTACTACTATTACTCCACACATCGACCACTATCCAGCATGCATCTAGTGTATTAAGTTCAAGGAAAAATGGAGTAATGCAATAAGAATGATGACATGATGTAGCCAAGATCCATTTATGTAGAAATAGACCCCATCTTGTTATCCTTAATGGCAATGATACATACGTGTGGGCTCCCCTTCTGTCACTGGGATCAAGCACCGTAAGATCGAACCCATCATAAAGCACATCTTCCCATTGCAAAATAAATAGATCAAGTTGGCCAAATAAAACCCAAATATCGGAGAAGAAATACGAGGCTATAAGCAATCATGCATATAAGAGATCAAAGAAAACTCAAATAACTTTCATGGATATAAATATAGATCTGGTCAGAAACTCAAAGTTCATTGGATCCCAACAAACACACCGCAAAATGAGTTAAATCATATGGATCTCCAAGAGACCATTGTATTGAGAATCAAACGAGAGAGAGGAAGTCATCTAGCTACTAACTACGGACTCGTAGGTCTACAAAGAACTACTCACGCATCACCAGAGAGGCACCAATGGACATATTGCACCCCTCCGAGATGGTGTCTAGATTGGATTTGGTGTTTCTGGAACTTGCGACAGCTGGAATTGGTTTTCGTCGACTCCCCTAGGGTTTCTGGAATATTGGGATATTTATAGAGCAAAGAGGCGGTCCGGGGGCACCCGAGGTGGGCACAACCCACCAGGGCACGCCTGGGCCCCCAGGCGCTCCCTGGTGGGTTGTGCTCCCCATGGAGCACCCCCCCCAGGCGCTTCTCTAGCCCACTGGATGTCTTTTGGTCCATAAAAAATCCCCAAAATGTTTTGTTGCGTTTGGACTACATTTGGTATTGATTTCCTGCGATGTAAAAAACATAGAGAAAACAACAACTGGCACTTGGCACTATGTCAATAGGTTGGTACCAAAAAATGATACAAAATGACTATAAAATGATTGTAAAACATCCAAGAATGATAATATAACGGCATGGAACAATCAAAACTTGTAGATACGTTGGAGACGTATCAAATATCTACTGTATTCCAACTTTTGCATGGTTCATACTGATACGTCCATTTTGCTTCATGGTTTTATGTTGATATTTATTGCACTATGGGCTGTTATTACACGTTATGTCACAATACATATGTCATTTCTCTCTTATTTTAGAAGGTTTACATGAAGAGGGAGAATGCCGGCAGCTGGAATTCTGGGCTGGAAAAGAGGAAACATTGGAGACCTATTCTGCACAACTCAAAAAGCCCCGAAACTCCACGAAACACCGTTTCAGAAAATATATAAAATATCTGGCGAAAGAGATACGAGAGGGGGGGCCACCCATTGTCCACGAGGGTGGGGGCGCCCCCCTACCTCGTGGGCCAACCGGTGACCCCCGATGCCCATCTTCTCCTATATGAGGTGTTTTGATGTGACACCCCGAGACCGATGTGCCAGGTGTCAGCCAGTTATTCGTTGTCGTTGCCATGTCATCTTCTTGCGTGTTGCATCTTGCCATGTCATCATGTTTGTTGCATCAGCATGTTTTCAAAACTTGCATCCGTCCGAGTCCGCCCATCCTCTCCATTGTCTGTTCCGAGCCCAGACACACTTGCACGTGCCCGCGGCACCTCCGAATATTTATTTTATAAGTGGCTAGAAAATGTTCTCGGAATGGGATGAAACTTGGCGTGTGGTCTTATTATAGTGTAGACAGGCCGCCTGCCAAATTTCATCGCATTCGGAGCTCGTTTGATAGCCCAACCGTTAAATATAGCGGCACTAGTCGCCAGCTAAAACGTTGGACGTTTCCGGTCTCCGAAAACCGCCGCCCGGCCTCTCTCTCTTCTCTCCTCGCAGACCACCTTCTCTCTACACAGCCCACCAATCAGCCCACTAGGCCTCTCCTAGCCTCCCCCGCGATCGGATCCGTCGGATCACGATCGGATGGTCCGAAAAGCCCCCAAAACCCCTCTCCTAGCCCTTCTTGGATATAAATAGGCGCCCTAGCCTTCCTTATCTGGAAAACCCTAGGGTTTCCTCGAAAACCGTGCCGCCGCCAGCTTCCTCCACTCCTCAGCCGCCACCTCCCACCTCCCAGCCGCCGGTCCGCCAGTCCCGCTCAGGGCCCGCCCGAGCCGCGACCGGGCCCGAGCGCTCCGCCGCCGCCTGAGCCCGCCTCTGCCCCGAGCCTCCTCCCGCAGCGCTTCGCCTCACCGCACCCCCGTTCGACCTCGCCGGCCGGTCGTCGGAGCGAGCCTCCTCCCCGCGCCGCCCCACTGGACTAGGCCGAGCTCGCCGCCCGATCGGCCGCCGACCCCAGGTCCGCCGCCCGTCACCCTGGCTCCTCGAGGAGCTCTGCTCCCGAGCCAGACGAGCTCCACTGTCAGCTCCAGCCCACCGGAGCTCCTCCCCCGGCCGGATCCCACCTTCCCACCACCGCCGCGCTCGGATCCGGAGCGATCCAGGCCGGATCCGCCTCCTCCAGCCACCCTGTCGAACCCGCTGCCGCTCGAGACTCACCGACGTCCAGGAGCCCCTCCGCTTCCCCCTCCGTGCCTCTGGACGGTGGCCCCCACGATCCCACCGGGCCGGACATGTCCGGAGGAGCCGGACATGTCCGCCCGCCTCACATGTGCCTCTGACCCGTGGGCCCCAGCCGCCGGACGTGTCCGGCCGGGCATGGACACGTCCACCCCGAGGTTGTCCTTTTTCTACGAAGTCCCTGAGTTTGTAAATCTGATGCATACTTTGAGATGTTGTAACTTTTTGTGTGGTGATCCAAATTGAGTGATTGATATGTCAAAATGATCGTGGTGATGTGCTCTTCATTTTGTTCCATTGTGGCATGCTTGTTTGACTTCATCTTGATGCCCTAATCATCATTGCAAGAGTGCTATAAGTTGAAAACTGATGTTAACTGTAATTTTGTTGCATGCTTGTGGTGTTGATAACTTTGTGCATGTTTAACCAAATGAAGCATATGATATGTCAAAATGATAATTGTGAAGTGCTCCACATGTTGCTTGCTGTAGCATTCATGTTAGGTGCCATCCTGCCATATTAATCTCTGTTGCAAAGTGCATGTGGCTGTTAAGTGCTGAAACTTATTATGAGATGCTGATTTGACTTGCTCATTGCTATTGATGTGTTTGTCTTCATGCCACATGTCTATATGCTTTAGAAGCACAATCATATGCTCTTTGCTGTGGAGCAATCCACATTCCATGATATGCCTTGAGGTGACTTAAACAAGCTTGTAAACATGCCATGTCGTTATTGTTGTTTTATACTTAGTGAAAAAACTGCTAAGTCTGGAATCTGTTAAACCTGATGCCATGTTTGCTTGATGCCCCACTAAAATCAATGCATGTTTTAGTATATCAAATGATCATGTCTTGTTGTCCATGTTATTGTCTATCCATTCATGCCCTTGTTTGCCCATATGGCCTGTTGTAGCTTATTTATTTCTTGCTCTCAAGTTGCTATAAAATTTATCTGTCAGATTTTTATCAGCATGATCGATTTGGTGGAGCTTGTTGTTATTGATCCATGCCACTTATGAAGTTGCTCCAATGGAGTTGTTTGATGTATTCTATGTCTACTACATGTCCATGATCTTTATATACTTAGTAGAGTCGATATGCTTGTTGTTTTGTGCCTCCGAAGGCAGCATCATGATGATGTTTTTGCCTTCCCAGATTTTGACTAAGTCTGGATAAATTTATTGCAACTTGCCATGCTTGGTTAATTGTGTTCCAGCAAGCTTTTGGGTGTGTTCTAAGTTCATGCTTGTTAAGTATCATGTCTATTTTCACATTCATGCCTCTTGTTATCATGTTTGGGTGATGTAGCATATATATACCTTGCTCCAAAGTTGCTATGTGGCTGAACTTGGACAGCTTGTGGTTATATCTTGTTTCATGTGTATGTGTTGAACCGTTGCTCCGTTTTGAGCGTGCTTTATATGAAACTTGTGTGATTTTGCTTGTAGAAGCATAATATCATGTTGTTTTCATGTTTGGAGTGTGTTTGCTTGATGTTTGGGTGCATCTTGCACCGTTGCCATGCTTGTCTTGTTTTGCTCATATCTTCTAGGCCGTAGCTCCGAATTAAATAATCTTTATATGAAACTTGACTAGAATTTCGAGTAGATCATCTTGTTGCATGTTAAATTTCTGTTTAAAATCATTAACTTAAGGTTTGTTCAGATCTGTACCAATTTCAAAATGTGCATATGAGGACTTACCGGAAGTGCTATATGTTGATTCTGGCCTCATTTAAACTTGTTGTTTTGAGTTGTGCTTGTGTGCATCATCCCTTGCCATGAATTGCATCATATAGATTTTTTGTCTTGCATCGTACTTGGTTGAGCTTCTTGGAATGTTCTTGAGTGGTGTGTTTACCATGTTGTGTGCTTTCTTCTCGCTAGTTCTTCTCCATTGCGATCATGAGGATTCGTTCGTCTACACTTGGTTTGTCTTCAAGGCTTCTTCTTCGTCTTCTTCATGGATCCGTTCTTCTTCCTTGCGGGATCTCAGGCAAGATGACCATCACCTTGGATACCTTTACTAGCATTGCCATGCTAGATGTCTCGATGCTATCGTTATATGTCGCGTTACCCATCATTTATTGTCAGCCATCTGCTTGTTGCCATGAAACCTCTAATCTTTGACACCTTCCCAGCAAACCGTTGTTTGGCTATCTTACCCGCTTGCTCAGCCCCTCTTATAGCGTTGCTAGTTGCAGGTAAAGACAAAGATCGTTCCATGTGGGAACTTGATGTTTTGGGAATATCACAATATATCTTATTTTTATTAACACACCTATATACTTGGCAATGGGTGGAAGGCTTGGCCTTTTGCTTGGTGTTTTGTTCCACTCATGTCACCTTAGGAGCCGATAAATCGGCGTTATGCTCCTTGATTTTGCGTTCCTTACACGGTTGGGTATGTGGGGACCCCTTGATAGTTCGTCTTTGAATATAACTCCTCCAGCAAGGCCCAACATTGGTTTTAATTTGCCTCATAATAATAACTTAATTAATTGATTGATTTGCATAGGTGGTCGCATCCCCGAGGATTCTTTCTACATAACAGGGGGGCCAGTGCTGATGGTGTTGGTCTCAGATAGAGCACTGTGCGGGACCGCCCCTTGGAAACTTGGGTATCTGGCTCCTGTACGCTTCGCTCATCCGGACGTGGCCTGAGACGAGATACGCACGGCTACTATCAGCGTCTCGGCACGCCGGGAGGTCTTGCTGGACTTGTTTTACCATTGTCGAAATGTCTTGTGCACCGGGATTCCGAGCCTGATTGGATTGTCCCTAAGATAAGGGGTAATACTATTATTACTTCTGCTGATCGTGAGAGCTTGTGATGGGCTAAGTTGGGACACCCCTGCAGGGTTATGATCTTTCGAAAGCCGTGCCCGCGGTTATGTGGTAGATTGGAATTTGTTAATGTCCGGTTGTAGAAAACTTGAGAGAGGATCCGAAGTAAAACACACAATTGTGTGAGTAACCATGACTGTCTCTTTCACTTTGAGAAGAGAACACGGTGGGGTTATGTTTGACTCGTAGGTAGTTCAAGATCTTTAGCGATCATTACTAGTTTGTGACCGTTTGCGTAGATGCTCATCTTATTCTTGTACTCGTAAGTTAGCCACCATATATTGCTTAGTCGCTGCTGCAACCTCACCACTTTACCTCTTCCTTCCCATTAAGCTTTGCTAGTCTTGTTACCCATGGTTATGGGATGGCTGAGTCCTCTTGGCTCACAGATACTACAACACCAGTTGCAGGTGCAGGTTTCCGATGACTTGACGTGAGGTTACCTTTTGTTGGAGTTCTTTCTTCTTCTTCGTCAGTCTCGGGCTAGGTTCCTGGTCGACAGCCTAGGATAGCAGATGGATGTCGTTGTGCTTTTCATGTTTGCATCCGTAGTCGGATGCCTTGTATTGATGTTGTTGTATTCATGTGACTTGTATGTATTGTTGTATCCCCCATGTATGTATGTAATGGTACGATGTAATGATATCCATCTTGCTAAGCGCCCGAAATGCGGTTGTGCCCCAATCACGTAAGTGTCACGTGATCGGGATAGAATCGCATCTTGGGCCTGACAAGTTGGTATCAGAGCCTCGACCGACCATAGGAGCCCCCTTGATCGATCGTAGCTTGGCCGTTGTTGATTCTAGCAGAAAACCTTTTTTCGGAGTCTAGTTATATCGGAGAGTAGGAATTCTTTTTACTCCTCGGCCCCTTCGTCGCTCTAGTGAGGAATCTTGACGTAGGTGTTTTGAATTACCCCTCTTCCCCTTCAATTTTTTTTAGGATCACGCGGTTAGTTTCATTCATTGCGTTGTCAGTTCTTTCATCTGGTGCATCTCTCGTCAAGTGGATTCGACCCTCTTCTTCTTTGCAAGTTCAACCCTCAGTTATTTCCAACCAATGTTGTTTCCACTTCCGAAGTTGTCTTTCATTTTCCCACCCGCCCACCCTTTTCTTCTCGGAGCCGGAGTCCTTAATCGAGTATCCATCCTACTCGTGTGAAGTCTTTGCTTTCTTTCATCAATTGTTTCAACTGGTGAATTCTCGTCTAGTTCGTCCTTCTTCATCTCCTTTTCTTTTCCCGTGGATTCAATTTCAATATCTCGGTGTTCTTCTTTTTATTTCATCGGCTCAAGTGTTTTCCCTTGTTTCGTTCGCCTCTCGCCATTTAATTGTTCCGGAGTTCCGAAGGCATCTCAGGAGATTCGTTTGTATTCTAATTTATTCGAGGTTGTCACCTCATTCGAGTCTTTCAATCTTTCCAGTGCATTATCTTCTTTTTCAATCCATTTCAATGGAGTTTTCTCTTCGGTGGGCTCATAACCCATAGGTTTATTCCCAGGATCTAACCTGACTCTCCTAATTTCCTGGAGTGTTCCGAAATTCTTTTCAAAGTGTGACGTAAGTATGGATTCCATCAGTCATATGCCTTCTCCAAGATCGCTTTCAATTCTTTTCATCGTTGGTCCAACCTTTCTTCATCCGGAGTAGTTCTTGAATTCTTTTCTTTGTGTTCCTCCGAAGGCCATCATTTCAGAAGACTTCTTTGTTCCCAGTTTTCAACTTCGCCCTCCAAATATTCTTCATTGATGCCTCTTCGTTCGTCTCACATTCTCCGGTGCTTCGTTCAAGTATTCTTTAATCAGTTCGCGATCCCTTCGTTCTCTTGTATCTTAATTCCTCAAGTGTTTATTATTCTCGGTGTTTTATTCTCTTGTTTTCACTCGATTTTAATTCTTCCCGGTGGCTCATTCAAGATTCTTTCTTTGTCATCATATTAATTCGTTCGTTCTTTCCAATCCTACCGGTGTTTCATGAAGATTTTCGCAAGTTCGCGATATATCCCTCTTTAATCATTTCAACGGGAATAAGTAGTATGTGAATCCATTGCTTATCATCAATTTAATTGGTGGAGGATAAGCATAACATAATCCTTATTCTTTTCATCAAGTTGATTTAATCTCTTCCTTCGGAGTTTATTCTTGATGAATAAATTCTAGTTTCAAGTGCGTTAATCTTTTCTTTCCGGAGTTCAAATTTTCTCGGTTGTCTCGTCGGATCATCCATCTGAATCATCGCAAGGCTTTATTATTATTCTTTTTCATCCGTCATCATCCTCTTGTTACGGAGTTCTTCATGGTGGTTCATCATGAGTTAATTCATTCTTCAAGTGTTCTTCAAAATTCTGATGGAGCAGCTCAAGCTTTATTCTTCTTGCATCCCGAAGTGCAAATAATCCTCCGTATTCTTTTGAAGTGGAGTTTTGCATTTCTTTCTTCTTCTCATCTATTCAATATTTGGTTGCGACATAATTTCACCTCAAGTCTTGAGATGTTTAAATAAGTCCATGACAAGCTTATTCTTTTGTTGTTGTTTTTCTCAACAACTCCGTTCAAGTCTTTCTCTTGAAGATGCTCTTTCAATTCATTCGTGGTGAAAGTTGTCATCTTCTTCTCCATTATTTTATCTCCACTCTCTTTAAATTCTTCCGGAGGATTTGTCTTGTTCATTTCGTCATGTTTTGTTCCATCTTCTCAAGTTCTTGTTCCATTCCATTCATGTTCAACCGGTGTGCTATTCCTTTCAGTTTCAGCCGGAGTGCTGCCTAAATTCATTCGTTCAAAGTTCTTTTCTATCTCTTCAAACCGGAGTGGTTTCAATGTCTCTCTTGTCATTTATCCTCTTGGTTCTCGTCTTATGCCTTGTTGCTTATTTTACCAGAGCTTCTCAAATCTCGTTCATCTCCGTTGTATCCTTTCTTTTCCGTTGTTCAACCCTCAAGGTTCTTTGGTTTCACTCTTTTGTCCTCGAAGAACTTTGTTCTTCCTTTTTTTCTCTTTCTCTCGTTCCTAAGATCTCGGGACGAGATCTCTTGTTAGTAGGGGAGTGATGTGACACCCCGGGACCGATGCGCCAGGTGTCAGCCAGTTATTCGTTGCCGTTGCCATGTCATCTTCTTGTGTGTTGCATCTTGCCATGTCATCATGTGTGTTGCATCAGCATGTTTTCAAAACTTGCATCCGTCCGAGTCCGTCCGTCCTCTCCGTTGTCCGTTCCGAGCCCAGACACACTTGCACGCACCCGCAGCACCTCCGAATATTTATTCTATAAGTGGCCAGAAAATGTTCTGGGAATGGGATGAAACTTGGCGTGTGGTCTTATTATAGTGTAGATAGGCCGCCTGCCAAATTTCATCGCATTCGGAGCACGTTTGATAGCCCAACCGTTAAATATAGCGGCACTAGTCGCCGGCTAAAACGTCGGACGTTTTCGGTCTCCGAAAACCGCCGCCGGGCCTCTCTCTCTTCTCTCCCCGCAGGCCACCTTCTCTACACACCCCCCCCAATCAGCCCACTAGGCCTCTCCTAGCCTCCCTCGCGATCGGATCTGTCGGATCGCGATCGGAGGGTCCGGAAAGCCCCCAAAACCCCTCTCCTAGCCCTTCTTGCCTATAAATAGGCGCCCTAGCCTTCCTTATCTGGAAAACCCTAGGGTTTCCTCGAAAACCGCGCAGCCGCAAGCTTCCTCCACTCCTCAGCCGCCACCTCCCACCTCCCAGCCGCCGGTCCGCCAGGCCCGCCCGAGCCGCGACCGAGCCCGAGCGCTCCACCGCCGCCTGAGCCCGCCTCTACCCCGAGCCTCCTCCCGAAGTGCTTCGCCTCACCGCACCCCCGTTCGATCTCGCCGGCCGGTCGTCGGAGCGAGCCTCCTCCCCGCGCCGCCCCACTGGACTAGGCTGAGCTCGCCACCCCGTCGGCCACCGACCCCAGGTCCGCCGCCCGTCGCCCTGGCTCCTCGAGGAGCTCTGCTCCCGAGCCAAACGAGCTCCAACGCCGGCTTCAGCCCGCCGGAGCTCCTCCCCCGGCCGGATCCCGCCTTCCCACCGCCGCCGCGCTCGGATCCGGGGCGATCCAGGCCGGATCCGCCTCCTTCGGCCGCCCCGTAGAACCCGCCGCCGCTCGAGACTCGCCGGCGTCCAGGAGCCCCTCCGCTTCCCCCCTTTGTGCCTCTGGACGGTGGCCCCCATGATCCCGCCGGGCCGGACATGTCCTGAGGAGCCGGACCGAACATGTCCAACCGCCTCACCTGTCTCTCTGACCAGTGGGCCCCAGCCGCCGGACGTCTCCGGCCGGGCATGGACACGTCCACCCCAAGGTTGTCCTTTTTCTACTAAGTCCCTGAGTTTGTAAATTTGATGCATACTTTGAGATGTTGTAACTTTTTGTGTGGTGATCCAAATTGAGTGAATGATATGTCAAAATGATCGCGGTGATGTGCTCTTCATTTTGTTCCATTGTGGCATGCTTGTTTGACTTCATCTTGATGCCCTAATCATCATTGCAAGAGTGCTATAAGTTTAAAACTGATGTTAACAGTAATTTTGTTGCATGCTTGTGGTGTTGATAACTTTGTGCATGTTTAACCAAATGAAGCATATGATATGTCAAAATGATCATTGTGAAGTGCTCTACATGTTCGTTGTTGTAGCGTTCATGTTAGGTGCCATCTTGCCATGTTAATCTCTGTTGCAAAGTGCATGTGGCTGTTAAGTGCTGAAACTTGTTATGAGATGTTGATTTGACTTGCTCATTGCTATTGATGTGTTTGTCTTCATGCCACATGTCTATATGTTTTAGAAGCACAATCATATGCTCTTTGCTGTGGAGTAATCCACTTTCCATGATATGCCTTGAGGTGACTTAAACAAGCTTGTAAACATGCCATGTCGTTATTGCTGTTTTATACTTAGTGAAAAAACTGCTAAGTCTGGAATCTGCTAAACCTGATGCCATGTTTGCTTGATGCCCCACTCAAATCCATGCATGTTTTAGTATGTCAAATGATCATGTATTGTTGTCCATGTTATTGTCTATCCATTCATGCCCTTTTTTGCACATATGGCCTGCTGTAGCTTATTTGTTTCTTGCTCTCAAGTTGCTATAAAATTTATCTGTCAGATTTTTATAAGCATGATCGATTTGGTGGAGCTTGTTGTTATGGATCCATGCCTCCTATGGAGTTGCTCCGATGGAGTTCTTTAATGTATGATATGGCTACTACATGTCCATGATCAATATATACTTAGTAGAGTTGATATGCTTGTTGTTTTGTGCCTTCGAAGGCAGCATTGTGATGATGTTTTTGCCTTCCTAGATTTTGACTAAGTCTGGATAAATTTATTGCAACTTGCCATGCTTGGTTAATTGTGTTCCAGCAAGCTTTTGGCTGTGTTCTAAGTTCATGCTTGTTAAGTATCATGTCTATTTTCACATTCATGCCTCTTGTTATCGTGTTTGGGTGTTGTAGCATATATATACCTTGCTCCAAAGTTGCTATGTGGCTGAACTTGGACAGCTTGTTGTTATATCTTGTTTCATGTGTATGTGTTGAATCGTTGCTCCGTTTTGAGCGTGATTTATATGAAACTTGTGTGATTTTTCTTGTAGAAGCATAATATCATGTTGTTTTCATGTTTGGAGTGTGTTTGCTTGATGTTTGGGTGCATCTTGCACCGTTGCCATGCTTGTCTTGTTTTGCTCATATCTTCTAGGTCGTAGCTCCGAATTAAATAATCTTTATATGAAACTTGACTAGAATTTCGAGTAGATCATCTTGGTGCATTTTAAATTGCTGTTTAAACACTTTAACTTAAGGTTTGTTCAGATCTGTGCCAATTTCAAAATGTGCATATGAGGACTTACCGGAAGTGCTATATGTTGATTCGGGCCTCATTTAAACTTGTTGGTTTGAGTTGTGCTTGTGTGCATCATCCCTTGCCATGAATTGCATCATATAGATTTTTTGACTTGCATCATACTTGGTTGAGCTTCTTGGCATGTTCTTGAGTGGTGTGTTTACCATGTTGTGTGCTTTCTTCTCGCTTGTTCTTTTCCGTTGCGATCGTGAGGATTCATTCGTCCACACTTGGTTCGTCTTCAAGGCTTCTTCTACGTATTCTTCATGGATCCGGTCTTCTTCCTTGTGGGATCTCAGGCAAGATGACCATCACCTTGGATACCTTTACTATCATTGCCATGCTAGATGTCTCGATGCTATCGTTGTATGTCGCGCTACCCATCATGTATTGTCAGCCCTCTCCTTGTTGCCATGAAACCTCTAACGTTTGACACCTTCCCAGCAAACCATTGTTTGGCTATGTTACCTGCTTACTCAGCCCCTCTTATAGCATTGCTAGTTGCAGGTGAAGACGAAGATCGTTCCATGTGGGAACTTGATGTTTTGGGAATATCACAATATATCTTATTCTTATTAACACACCTATATACTTGGCAATGGGTGGAAGGCTTGGCCTTTTGCTCGGTGTTTTGTTCCACTCATGCCACCTTAGGAGCCGATAAACCGGCGTTATGTTCCTTGATTTTGTGTTCCTTACACGGTTGGGTATATGGGGACCCCTTGACAGTTCGTCTTTGAATAAAACTCCTCCAGCAAGGCCCAACATTGGTTTTAATTTGCCTCATAATAATAACTTAATTAATTAATTAATTTGCATAGGGGGTCGCGTCCCTGAGGATTATTTCTACATAACAGGGGGCCAGTGCTGATGGTGTTGGTCCCAAATAGAGCATTGTGCGGGACCGCCCCTTGGAAACTTGGGGTATCTGGTTCCTGTACGCTTCACTCATCCGGACGTGGCCTGAGACGAGATACGCGCGGCTACTATCAGGGTGTCGGCACGCCAGGAGGTCTTGCTGGACTTGTTTTACCATTGTCGAAATGTCTTGTGCACCGGGATTCCGAGCCTGATCGGATTGTCCCTAAGATAAGGGGTAATATTATTATTATTTCTGCTGATCATGAGAGCTTGTGATGGGCTAAGTTGGAACACCCCTGCAGGGTTATGATCTTTCGAAAGCCGAGCCCGTGGTTATGTGGCAGATTGGAATTTGTTAATGTCCGGTTGTAGAAAACTTGACAGAGGATCCGAAGTAAAACACACAACTGTGTGAGTAACCATGACTGTCTCTTTTCACTTTGAGAAGAGAACATGGTGGGGTTATGTTTGACTCGTAGGTAGTTCAGGATCTTTAGCGATCATTACTAGTTTGCGACCGTTTGTGTAGATGCTCATCTTATTCTTGTACTCGTAAGTTAGCCACCATATATTGCTTAGCCGCTGCTGCAACCTCGCCACTTTACCTCTTCCTTCCCATTAAGCTTTGCTAGTCTTGTTACCCATGGTTATGGGATTGCTGAGTCCTCGTGGCTCATAGATACTACAACACCAGTTGCAGGTGCAGGTTTCCGACGACTTGACGTGAGAGCAATGTTACCTTTTGTTGGAGTTCTTTCTTCTTCTTCATCAGTCTTGGGCTAGGTTCCTGGTCGGCAGCCTGGGATAGCAGATGGATGTCGTTGTGCTTTTCATGTTTGCATCTGTAGTCGGATGCCTTGTATTGATGTTGTTGTATTCATGTGACTTGTATGTATTGTTGTATCCCCCATGTATGTATGTAATGGTACGATGTAATGATATCCATCTTGCTAAGCGCCAGAAATGCGGTTGTACCCCAATCACTTAAGTGTCACGTGATCGGGATAGAATCGCATCTTGGGCCTGACATTTGACCTGGAAAAAATCATAAAGAGGCTTTCGGGACAAAGCGCCGCCCTCTCGAGGCGGAACCATGGCGGAACCAATCTAGGGCTCCGGCAGACCTGTTCTGTCGGGGATACTTCCCTCTTGAAGGGGGAAATCGTCACCGCCGTCATCACCAACAACTCTCCCATCTTGGGGAGGGTTATCTTCATCAACATCTTCACCAGCACCATCTCCTCTCAAACCCTAGTTCATCTCTTGTATCCAATCTTTGTATCAAAACCTCAGATTGGTACCTGTGGGTTACTAGTAGTGTTAATTACTCCTTGTAGTTGATGCTAGTTGGTTTACTTGCTGGAAGATCATATGTTCAGATCCATTATGCATATTAATACCCCTATGATTCTGAACCTGAATATGCTTTGTGAGTAGTTACGTTTGTTCCTGAGGATATGGGAGAAGTCTTGCTATAAGTAGTCATGTGAATTTGGTATTCGTTCGATATTTTGATGAGATGTATTTTGTCTTTCCTCTAGTGGTGTCATGTGAACGTCGACTACATGAAACTTCACCATTGTTTGGGCCTAGAGGAAGGCATTGGGAAGTAATAAGTAGATGATGGGTTGCTAGAGTGACAGAAGCTTAAACCCTAGTTTATGTGTTGCTTCGTAAGGGGCTGATTTGGATCCATATGTTTCATGCTATGGTTAGGTTTACCTTAATACTTATTTTGTAGTTGCGGATGCTTGCAATAGAGGTTAATCATAAGTGGGATGCTTGTCCAAGTAAGGGCAGCACCCAAGCACCAGTCCACCCACATACCAAATTATCAAAGTAACGAACGCGAATCATATAAACATGATGAAAACTAGCTTGACGATAATTCCCATGTGTCCTCGGGAGCGCTTTCCTTCATATAAGAGTTTGTCCAGGCTTGTCCTTTGCTACAAAAAGGATTGGGACATCTTAGTGCATCTTATTTACTTTTACTATTATTTACTTGTTACCAATTATCTTATCACGAAACTATCTGTTACCATTAATTTCAGTGCTTGCAGAAAATACCTTACAGAAAACTGCCTATCATTTCCTTCTGCTCCTCGTTGGGTTCGACACTCTTACTTATCGAAAGGACTACGATAGATCCCCTACACTTGTGTGCCATCAAGACTCTTTTCTGGCGCCATTGCCGGGGAGTGAAGCGCCTTTGGTAAGTGAAATTTGGTAAGGAAAAATTTATATAGTGTGCTGAAATTTACTGTCACTTGTTACTATGGAACTTAATCCTTTGAGGGGCTTGTTCGGGGTATCTTCACCCCGACCAGTAGAGCAAAGAGTTACTCCTCAACCTACTGAACATACTGAAAATGTTTGATTTGAAATTCCTTCGGGTATGATAGAGAAACTGCTAGCTAATCCCTTTACAAGAGATAGAACACTGCATCCCGATTTGCACCTAATCTATGTGGATGAAGTTTGTGGATTATTTAAGCTTGCAGGTATGCCTGAGGATGTTATCGAGAAGAAGGTCTTCCCTTTATCTTTGAAGGGAGATGCGTTGACATGGTTTAGGCTATGAGATTATATTGGATCATGGAACTACAATCGATTGAAGTTGGAATTTCATCATAAGTTTTATCCTATGCAGCAGGTTCATCGTGATCGTAATTATATATATAATTTTTGACCTTGCAAAGGAGAAAGTATCGCTCAAGCTTGGGGGAGTCTTAATTCAATGTTATATTCATGACCCAATCATGAGCTCTCAATAGAAATGATCATTCAAAAAAATTTGCTCGGCTTTCTCTTAATAATCGCTCCATGCTCGATACTTCTTGTACTGGTTCTTTTATGATGAAGACTATTGAATTCAAATGGGATTTATTGGAAAGAATTAAACGCAACTCTGAAGATTGGGATCTCAACGAAGGTAAGGAGTCAAGTATAACCCCTAAGTTTGATTGTGTTAAATCTTTTATGCATACCGATGTTTTCCGTGAATTTAGCACCAAATATGGACTTGACTCTCAGATAGTAGCTTCTTTCTGTGAATCATTTGCTACTCATGTTGATCTCCCTAAGGAGAAGTGGTTTAAATACCATCCTCCCATGGAAGTAAAATTAGTTGAGCCTGTTATAGTTGAAGAAAAGACTATCACTTATAATGTTAATCCTATTGTTCCTACCACCTATATTGAGAAACCACCCTTCCCTGTTAGAATAAAGGATCATGCTAAAGCTTCAACGGTGGTTCATAAGAGTAATACTAGAACACCTACACCATCTGAGTAAATTAAAGTTGAATCTAGTGTTGCTATGGTTAAGGATCTCTTGGTCGATAATATAGATGGGCATGTTATTTACCTCCATGAGGAAGCTGCTAGAATCGCCAAACCCGATACTAGGAATAAACATAGACCTGTTGTAGGCATGCATGTTATTTCTTTTAAAATAGGAGATCATTGCTATCATGGTTTATGTGGTGTAGGTGCTAGTGCAAGTGTAATACCCATTTCCTTATATGAAGAAATTATGCATGATATTGCACCTACTGAGCTAGAAGGTATTGATGTTACTATTAAGCTTGCCAATAGAGACACTATTTCACCAATGGGGATTGTTAGAGATGTTGAAATCTTGTGTGAGCAAGTTAAATACCCTGCTGATTTTATTGTTCTTGGTTCCCCACAAGATGATTTTTGCCCCATTATATTTGGTAGACCCTTCTTGAACACTGTTAATGCTAAGATAGACTGCGAAAAGGATATTGTTATTGTTGGATTAGGGGATATGTCTCATGAT
The DNA here is from genome assembly GCA_902687465.1 of Secale cereale. NCBI lineage: Eukaryota > Viridiplantae > Streptophyta > Magnoliopsida > Poales > Poaceae > Secale > Secale cereale. The sequence continues at coordinate 105,962,642 of LR738710.1, forward strand.
TTTAACTTTGCTAAATTTCATAGACATCCAAATGATAAAGAATTGCCTAGTAAGGATGAAATTATTGGTCTTGCTTATATTGATGTACCTCCTAACGATCCCTTAGAACAATATTTGCTAGACCATGAAAATTATATTTATATGAATGAGAGAAGGGAAATAGATGAAATATTTTTTAAACATGGGCCCTTATTGAAACACAACTTGCCTGTTGAAATTCTAGGGGATCCTCCTCCACCCAAGGGTGATCCCGTGTTTGAACTTAAACCATTACCTGATACTCTTAAGTATGTTTATCTCGATGAAAAGAAGATATATCCTATTATTATTAGTGCTAACCTTTCAGAGCAGGAAGAAGAGAAATTATTGAAAACTCTAAAGAAGCACCGTGCTGCTATTCGGTATACTCTGGATGATCTTAAGGGAATTCGTCCCACTTTATGCCAACACAAGATAAAGTTGGAAGAGGACGCAAAACCAATTATCGATCATCAACAATGATTAAATCCTAAGATGAAAGAAGTGGTAAGGAAGGAAATACTAAAGCTTCTAGAGGCAGGTATAATTCATCTAATTGCTGATAGCCAGTGGGTAAGTCTTGTCCATTGTGTCCCTAAGAAGGGAGGTATTATTGTTGTTCCTAATGATAAAGATGAATTGATCCCGCAAAGAATTGTTATAGGTTATAGGATGGTAATTGATTTCCGTAAATTAAATAAAGCCACTAAGAAAGATCATTACCCTTTGCTTTGTATCGATCAAATGATAGAAAGGTTATCCAAACATACTCATTTTTGCTTTCTAGATGGCTATTCTGGTTTCTCTCAACTATCTGTGTCAAAAGGGGATCAAGAAAAGACCATTTTTACTTGTCCCTTCGGTACCTTTGCTTATAGACGTATGCCTTTTGGTTTATGTAATGCACTGATACGTCTCCAACGCATCTACTTTTCCAAATCCTTTTGCCCTTATTTTGGACTCTAACTTGCATGATTTGAATGGAACTAACCCGGACTGACGCTGTTTTCAGCAGAATTGCCATGGTGTTGTTTTTGTGCACAAATAAAAAGTTCTCGGAATGACCTGGAAATCCACGGAGAATTATTTTGGAAAATATAAAAAATACCCACGGAAAGATCCAGACCAGGTGGCCCACACCCTGTCCACGAGGGTGGGGGCGCGTCCCGTCCCCCTGGGCGCGCCCCCCTGCCTCGTGGGCCCCCTGACGCTCCACCGACGTATCTCCATGCCCCATATATTCACTATCGGGGAGAAAAAAATCAGAGAGGAAGAATTATCGCGTTTTATGATACGGAGCCGCCGCCAAGCCCTAATCTCTCTCGGGAGGGCTGATCTGGAGTCCGTTCCGGGCTCCGGAGAGTGGAGATCGTCGCCATCGTCATCATCAACCTTCCTCCATCACCAATTCCATGATGCTCACCACCGTGCGTGAGTAATTCCACCGTAGGCTTGCTGGACGATGATGGGTTGGATGGAACTATCATGTAATCGAGTTAGTTTTGTTAGGGTTTGATCCCTAGTATCCACTATGTTCTGAGATTGATGTTGATATGACTTTGCTATGCTTAATGCTTGTCACTAGGGCCCGAGTGCCATGATTTCAGATCTAAACCTATTATGTTTTCATGAATATATGTGTGTTCTTGATCCTATCTTGGAAGTCTGTAGTCACCTACTATGTGTTATGATCCGGCAACCCCGAAGTGACAACAATCGGGACCACTCCCGGTGATGACCGTAGTATGAGGAGTTCATGTATTCACTATGTGTTAATGATTTGGTCTGGTACTCTATTAAAAGGAGGCCTTAATATCCCTTAGTTTCCAATACAACCCCGCTGCCACGGGAGGGTAGGAGAAAAGATGTCATGCAAGTTCTTTTCCATAAGCATGTATGACTATATTCGGAATACATGCCTACATTACATTGATGAACTGGAGCTAGTTCTGTGTCACCCTAGGTTATAACTTTTACATGATGAATTGCATCCGACATAATTCCCCATCACCGATCCGATGCCTACGAGCTTTTCACATATTCCTTGCTGCTTATTTACTTTTCCGCTGCTACTATTACAAAAAACTACAAAAACACTACCGTTACTTTTATTGATGTTACCGCTATCTCCATATTACTTTGCTACTAAACTACCTTGCTGCAGATACTAAGTTTCCAGGTGTGGTTGAATTGACAACTCAGCTGCAAATACTTAAGAGTATTCTTTGGCTCCCCTTGTGTCGAATCAATAAATTTGGGTTGAATACTTTACCCTCGAAAACTGTTGCAATCCCCTACACTTGTGGGCTATCAAGACTATTTTCTGGCGTCGTTGCCAGGGAGCATAGCTCTATTCTTGAAGTCACTTGGGATTTATATCTATTGATCACTATAAAGAATTTGAAGGACTCAAAAACCAAGATCTTACCCTCAACTACGAAGGGAGGTAAGGAACTGCCATCTAGCTCTGCACTTTATTTACCCTCTGTTATGAGTAAACTTGCGACACCTACTCCTGCTATTGAATCTGATATGTCGTATGTTCTTGATGATGCCACTTCTGCTATGTATGATGAAACTACTTCTATGCTTGATAATACTGTGCCATTAGGTGAATTTTAGATGAACAAATTGCTAAGGTTAGGGAGAATGCAAATATTGAAATTGATGATGAAGCTTCTCCCAATAGATATGAATTGCCTGTTGTTCCTGAGGGTTATGTTATGGATGAAGAAACTGCTAGAGACTTTCTTGCTTGCAACGATAGATATGATCTTAAGAAATTATTAGCTAAGCTGAAAGAAAAGTCCTTAAATGCTAGAATGAAACATGACCCTGCTTTTGCTACTTCACCTATTTGTGTTAATGATAAGGATTATGAATTCTCTGTTGATCCCGAGTTAATTACTTTGGTCGAATCTGATCCTTTCCATGGTTATGAGTCTGAAACTGTTGTGGCACATCTTACTAAGTTGAATGATATAGCCACCTTGTTTACCAATGATGAAAATATTCGCTACTACTATATCCTTAAGTGTTTTACTTTCTCGTTAAAGGGTGATGTTAAGACTTGGTTTAATTCTCTTGATCCTGGTTATGTGCGTAGTCCCGAGGATATGATGTACTACTTCTCTGCTAAATATTTTCCCGCTCATAAGAAACAAACTGCCTTATGGGAAATATATAACTTTGTGCAAATTGAAGAAGAGACTCTCCCACAAGCTTGGGGGAGGCTTCTCCAATTACTTAATGCTTTGCATGATCATCCTCTTCAGAGGAATGATATACTTGATGTCTTTTATAATGGACTAACCAATGCTTCCAGAGACCACCTGGATAGTTGTGTTGGTTGTGTTTTCAGGGAAAGAACAGCTGATCAAGTTGAATTACTATTGAATAATATGCTGACCAATGAAAATAATTGGACACTTCCTGAACCAGCCCCTAAGCCAACTCCAAAGAAAAAGGGGAGTTCTATTTCTCAGTCCTGGAGATATGCAAGAGGCAAAGAAATCTATGAAAGAAAAGGGTATTAAAGCTGAAGATGTTAAGAATTTACCACCTATTGAAGAAATACATGGTCTTGATAGCCCGACACAGGTAGTAAAGGTAAATTCTCTTTATAGATTTGATGAAGGTGATATTCCTCGTCATAAGTCTGCTAGCCAATGCTTAGATGAGTTTGACAATTTCATTGTGAAACAAGAAAACTTCAATGCTTATGTTGGTAGACAATTACAACACAATGCTTATATGATTGAACGCTTGAGTGATTATCTGTCTAGAGTTAAAGGTGAGTTGAAACTCATTAGTAAACATGCTTCCATGGTTACCACTCAAGTAGAACAAGTACTTAAGGCTCAGAATGATTTGCTCAATGAATTAAATAGTAAGAATAATGATAATGCCATTAGAGTTGTGACTAGATGTGGCAGAATGACTCAGGAACCTCTGTATCCTGAAGGCCACCCTAAAAGAATTGAGCAAGATTCTCAGAGGGCTAATTTAGATGCATCTAGTTCTTCTAAGAAGAAGAAAAAGAAAAATGATAGGACTTTGCATGCTTATAGTGAACCCGTAGCTGACACACCTGAGAATCCCAATGATATATTTGCTTTTGATGCTGAGACACAATCTGTTAATGAACATGAGCCTAGTGATAACATTAATGATGATGCTCAACCTAGCAATGATAACTATGTAGAGATTGAACCTGTTGTTGATCTTGATAACCCACAATCAAAGAATCAACGTTATGATAAGAGAGACTTTGTTGCTAGGAAGCATGGTAGGGAAAGAGAACCATGGGTTTAGAAACCCATGCATTTTCCTCCTAAACCATCCAAGAAAAAGGATTATGAGGATTTTGAGCGCTTTGCTGAAATGATTAGACCTATCTTTTTGCGTATGTGTTTGACTGATGTGCTTAAAACAAATCCTTATGCTAAGTATATGAAAGATATTATTACCAACAAAAGAAAGATACCTGAAGTAGAAATTTCCACCATGCTTGCCAATTACACTTTTAAGGGTGGAATACCTAAGAAACTAGGAGATCCAGGAGTACCCACTATACCTTGCTCCATTAAAGGAAACTATGCTAAAACTGCTTTATGTGATCTTGGAGCCGGTGTTAGTGTTACGCCTCTCTCTTTATATCGTAGACTTGACCTGAGTAAGTTGACACCTACTGAAATATCTTTGCAAATGGCTGATAAATCAACTGCTATACCTGTCGGTATTTGTGAGGATGTGCCTGTTGTGGTTGCAAATGTTACTATTCTAACGGACTTTGTTATCCTTGATATTCCCGAGGATGATAGTATGTCTATTATCCTTGGTAGACCTTTTTTGAATACTGCAGGGGCTGTTATTGATTGCAACAAAGGCAATGTCACTTTTCATGTCAATGGTAATGAGCATACGGTACACTTTCCGAGGAAACAACCTCAGGTCCACAGTATCAATTATATTGGAAAATTTTCAACTATTACTATTGGAGGTTTTAAATTTCCTCTTCCTACTGTCAAGAAGACATATGATATTCTTATTGTTGGGGACATACATATCCCCATTGAGGTAACCTAGTGTTATTCGAAAATTCTCCGGTTTCATGTAATTCGGAAAGAGTTTATTAACAAGACCTGATCAACATTGTTAATGGATTCCTGTTGATGAGCATGAGATGGGTGAATTTAGATAGCACAACCTTCTGTACCCTCCTCTTACTTTCTGTTAATTACGCTAAATAAAGCAAAAATAGTATTTTCTGTCTATTTCCAGACTTATCCGTCCAATAAAAAAATACCCCGGAAATAAAAGTTCTCCAAATGCCCTAAAAATGAAATATGATTTTTTCTAGAATATTTGAGAATATATGGCACAGAAAATACAGCGAGGGGAGCCATCACCTGGCCACTAGGGTCCAGGGTGCGCCCACTCCCCCAGGGCGCGCCCCCCTGCCTCGTGGGCCCCATGTGGCCCCCCTCCACTTATTCCTGCACCCACACACTTCTTCTTTCTCCCAAAAAAATCACCAACCAGCTCAAGCACGAGTTCTAGCTCATCTTGCTATCATTTTCGATCTCCTTGCTCAAAGCACCATTCACCAAACTATTAGGGGAGATTGTTCCTTGGTATGTGACTCCTCCATTGGTCCAATTAGTTTTTGTTCTAGTGCTTTATTTGTTGCAAATTTTTGCTATTGTGGTGACCTTGTTCTTGAGCTTGCATGTCAAATTTCTTTGGTCCCAAGTAGTTCTAATGCATGATATAGTCTCTAGGCACTTGTAGGAGTTGTTGCTATCAATCTTGTTGAGTTTGGTTAACTTTTATTTTGAGTTACTAAAAATTTCAGAAAATTTCAGAAAAATGCATAGGAAAATCTTCCAAGGTGGTTCTTCAAGGAAGCAAGAACCGAGGCTCGCGTTTCGTGAGCCCGATGATGAACTGCCGAGGGAAGCGGAAGTGCGGCCTTGTGAATGGTTGTCAGATGACTTTCTGGTTCAAGGAGGAATTTTACGCATATGTGCGCAATGCTGACCTCGAGGGCTTTATACAAGATAAGTGCCCCCAATACCGCGGCTTAACTGATACCTTTGTGAGAAGGTTTAAATTTTCATCTTCACGTAATTCTCACACTGTCCTGTTTGACCTTTATGGTAAATCTTACACCATGGACTTAGAGGATTTTAATGATGCTTGTAAGCTCCCGCGGTGGGGCAGTATGGGTGATCCTCGCAAATATGAATATAGAGATTTCCTTGCTAGTATCACAGTGGGGGAATCTAGAGAAATCACACAAGCTACCATAGGGAGCATTCATTTTCCTGCTATTCATTACGTTGCTCTCTTTATTGGTAGGTGCATAAACAGTAAAGATGAGGCTTACCACATGTGTGTCCCTGATCTTAGTGTTCTCAAGAGTGCGGTTGTCGGGGAAACTGACCGCCCGCGAACACCTATGGGACCGGAGCCCCTTCTACGTTGCGGTAAGGGAGCGGAGGGAGCACGGAGAGCAGATCGAGGAGCACACGCGGGCAGTTTACCCAGGTTCGGGCCGCAATGACGCGTAAAACCCTACTCCTGCTTTGATTGTATTTAGTTCTTGGGCTCGGGAGCTTGAAGATCTACAGTACTAGCTACACCGAGCGTGGGAGTGAGCGAGTTTCTGGGATCGAACCCCCTCTACGGTGTGCATGGGCCTCCTTTTATAGTTCAAAGGGGTCACCGACAGGTGTCAACGTAGAGGAGGGTAAAAATGTAAAATCGGTGGTAGTTGCAACAGTGCATGAACAGTGTATGAACAGTAGTCTTCACCTAACTTTGATGGTGGGGGACAAAGGCATTGAATGCCCGTCGCCGTCGCCCCAAAAAGCGTCCGTCCATGCGTCTCCGTTCGCCACGGCGACAGTCTCGTCACCGCAGCTTGCCACCGTGTACCCCAGGCTGCACAGCCATCCGCCACGTGCCCCCCGGAAGGGCCCCAGGGCGACGCGTGGCCAGGTGAGCTGGAGCCGCAGGCACACAGCATAAGTTTCCCCCGGCAAGCACCTTGCCGGGGTCGCAAGCTTGCCGGGCCCGGAAGCTTGTCGCTCTCCGGGTCCTGCCGGGGCGCATGATGCACCGCGATATACCTCCTTGAAGTGCCGTTCTTTTGGCCTTCCTGGTAAGCTCCTCTTGCCAGGGTCTCGTGCTGGAAAGATAATCTTGAGCCTGGTGCGGCCTTCCCGGCAAGCTCCTCTTGCTGGGGTCTTGTCTCCTAACTTGAATACTTTGTTCTTGAATGGCTTAAAAGGGGTCTGGAGCGGGCTTTGGCGGGCGCGTGGAGAGCCAGACCACGGGACGCTGCTACTGCCCGTGCACAAGTCGGGATACTAAGGTACCCCTACTTTAGTACACCGACAGGAGCCCCCGGGCCTGGGCCACACACGGTGCCGAGCGCTGTTGGGCCAGGCCCAGAACAGTGCACGGGCACACGCGGCCCACGGCGCGTCGTTTCCTACTCCAGATTCGCCGCATCCCTCCCTAACGGCACGCGTCGATTGCGGCGTCGTGGGAGAGATCGTGGCATGCTTCTTTAATGGGGAAATGCGGAACGTCCCCCACTTCCCCCTTAAAAGCAGAGGAAGCAGGGGCAGTTTCCCCCATTGCTTTCATTGCGCCTTGAGTCCTCAGAAACCCCCGCCGCCCTCTGCCTCCCCTCAGGTTGACAGAGAGCCGAGCTCCACCTTTCCTCCGCCGTCCCCAGCATCCGCGGCGCCGTCGACCTTCCCCCCTCCCCCCCTGCCGCCCCCGCCATGGCTTCGAAAAGCGACAAGGTGAAGAGCGACAAGGCGAAGAAGGAGAAGTCTGAGCAGGCGGCGAAGCTAGCAGCTATGCGGAGAAAGATGGTGGTCTTCCCGCCGAGGCTCGGCCCGAGGGAGCTGCGGGACAAGTACTACTTGTTCTGGGCGAGGGAGACGAAGGATCATCCCCGCACCCAAGTCCTCCCTGCCGTGGCCATCGACATGTTCCCGGGAGGTTACCACTTTTTTGCTGTGTTCTTCTATTGCGGCCTCTGCCCTACGTACTCGGAGTTCTTCTGTGATGTGATGAATACGTATGGCTTCCGCCTCTTAGATTTCACCCCAAATGTCGTTCTCACCTTGGCTGTTTTCGCACATCTGTGCGAAAACTATGTCGGGGTCCACCCAAATGTAGCTCTTTTCCGCCACTTCTTCACGCCTAGAGTAGAATCTGGATCCCCACTCTCCGGCGGCATCTCCTGGATCTTTAGGCTGAACAAGAAGGAGGCGTACTTGATTGGGGAGCTCCGCGGCAAGTGGGAGGAGTGGAGGGCTGACTGGTGCTGGGTCCTGTAAGATGAGCCCGAGCAGTTTACCTTGCCACGCCAGACTGTAATAGTGCGCGGCAAGGATTGGAGCGATTTGGCCCCGGAGGACGACAAGCTGCAGATCGCTCTTACTAGGATCCTTCGTCTCCGGGCTGCCAATCTGACTGTGGGTGAAGTTGGGGCTGACTTCCTCCGCCGTCGCATTGCCCCTCTGCAGGAAAGGAAGAGACCCGCTTGGGAGTTCGGCAACGCGGCAGATCGCATGAGGCTGCGCCCCGGGCTGAACTACAATTTCACCGTCCTGGAGCTGAAGGGGATGGTCCGGGAGCTATTTAAACACGACCCCAAGCACCCGGAGTGGTTCAAACCGTCGACCGGAGTAGTCCCTCTGTGCAACAACACCGTCCTTAGTGCCATCCGCGCGGCAATGCCTGAGTGTGATTCCCACGGGGTTGTTCCCACTTGGCTGATGCCTCCAGCGGAGACCGTGCAGGCCTTCTTCGACAACCTGGTTGAAAAACCACGCAACGCCGACGAGAGGAAGGGGCTCACCCGGGAGACCACCGCGCGAGATGTGGCATACATTGCCTCCAGGATGGAGGAGGCCGCTGCGGCTGCGGCCGCATGTGAATTTGGGTACACTGTGGATGAAGCGGAGGCGGCGGACGCGGTGAGCCAGGCCAAAGAGGAGGAAATCCTCAAGCTGTTGAAGATCGCGCCCGAGGAGTTTGCCGGGGAGCCTACCGGGGAGCCTGCCGGGATTGGCGAGGCTGCCGGGCAGGGTACTGAGTCCAGCGGGCCCGCTGAAGAGGAGGAGGACGCCGAGTCCGGTGATTCCGACGAAGACTCTGGCGGGTCTCTGAATCTTGATGACGACGCCTCCTCATCCTCGGAGAATTCTCCGTCACCACCAAGTCCTCCGCCGCAACAGAAGAAGCGCCTCCGCAAGGCCGCCGAGACGGTGAGGCCACAGGCGCCCCGACAGCAACCGAAGCACCGGGCGACGCGCGCCACCACGACGAGCAAGGTCGTCAAGGAGGCGCCCCGTGCCCGAGCGACAAGCGGAGGGGGATCTTCCCGGAGTGGCTCTGGGGTTCCTTCTGCCCCTGGGTCTTCAGCGACGACCGGTGCTGGGTCTTCACAGCCCACAGCCCCTGAGCCTGCCAAGCACCCGAGGGAGCCTTCTCCTCCAGCTCCTCGCGCCGGAGCACATGAGGCGGGGTTCGACTTCTTCGCCCTCAGCTCCGATGAAGAGGAGGAAGAGTAAGTACTCGCAATCTTCATCTCCTTTGATTTTTCCTTGATTTCTCTTGCTTGATTCTGATCTTGTTTTGGCTTCCAGGACCTTGACCCAGAGGATGGCGAAGAGGGCCAAGATCCCTATGGTCGATCTCGAGGACGACGAGCCTGTCGCAGCGGCAGGTGGTGCGCCAGCGACAGACTTGCCGGACCAGCCTGCTGTTCCAGAGAGCAGCCCCCAGCGCAGCCCCCGGCGTAAGTCCGGTATTCATTTTTCTGCTTGATGGGCGCGCTTGAGGTTATTGTCCTTACTGATGTCTTGTTGTCTTGTGCAGAAGTGGAGGCGCAGCCGCAGGAGCACCAGGAGGTCAGCCCCGATGAGCCGCTTGTTCCACCCTCCCCGCCAAGGATGAGCTCCCCGGCGAGGGACAGTGCCCCGCCAAGGACGGGTACTCCGCAAAGGGCGAGTACCCCGCCAAGGGCAAGTACCCCGCCAAGGGTGGACTCCCCGCCAAGGGAGGGCACCGGAGGCCCTCCGCCGGCGGGGGCTTCTTCTACGCCGCCAAGGGATAACTCCCCGGCGATGGACCCCGTCATCGAAGAGGCCCGTGCAGGTAAACCCTTGTACTTTCTTCTTCTTGGATTCTTCTTTTTGGATATTTGCTTGACAAATCTTTCTTTTCTTTTTCTTCTGTTGTCAGACCCGCCCGCCCCGGAGCCGATGGAGACGGAAACCATCGCCGAGGAGGAGGTGCACGGCGAGACTGGCGACGGCACCGCCGCGGAAGGAATGGCCGGCGCCGACGAGCCAGCCGCCGAGGAGACTGCCCCAACTGCTGACGCCGCGGCTGGGGAAGGGACCGGCGACCATACCGCTGGCCCGGAGGCCGCGGGAGCGCCGGACGCTGCACCGGCCGCCGATCCCTCCGCCTCCGCACCTGGGGCCGGCGTCTATCTGGAGGCCGCCAACGGGGTCTTCATCCAAGTCCCGTGGGCGTCCTCATCAAGGGCACCAGCGGAGGGGGAGACCTTCGACGAAGAAGTTCTCGCCTCCGCCGGGTTGAAGGTGGTCGACGCGCCCGGCAGCAGCGACGAGCCCGAAGAGGAGCAACTTCTGCGTCGATTCTTGGGTTTGTACCGGGCCAGGCAAGCCATGCTGGAGTCCCGAGAGTCTTTGGCTGCCAAGGCCGGCGTTGATTTGGAGAAGCGTGCTGCGGAGCTCCGTGCCGCCAACCAGGCGGCCCTCTGAAACTTGGCGGAGGAGCGTGAAGAGCTTGCCGGAGCACACCAAGCATTCCTCCTCGAGAAGGCTGAGGTGGAGGAGCAGCAGCGTCTGGCCACCGAGGAGCTGTCTCGGCGGGAGGGAGAGCTCAACCAGCGGAAGGTCGACCTCGACAGCCACGAGGACGACCTCACCGCTCGGGAGCAGGCCATTGGCGGGGCTCTGCAGGAGGCGAGGGACGCCGCTGCTGCCGCAGAGACCGCCAAGAGGGATCTGGAGGCCAGGGTGGCGCAGATGGAGTTGTACTTGAAGGCGAGTGAAGACAGGGTCGCCGCGCTCAACGTGGCGCGGGAGAAGGATGCCCACACCAACTCGGAGCTGCAAATCCGCCTCTCCGAGAAGGGCAAAGAGTTCACCGACGCCAGGGACTCCATCGCTGACTTGGAGATGAAGGTTTCCACCCTCACCGGCTCGCTCGACGCCGCCCGGGACCGCGAGACGAAGCTGAAGGACGATCTCCGTACCGAGAGGGCCTTGCTGGAGAGCGCCGCCGTCTCGCAAAACCATTTCCAGCGGACGGTGGAGCAGTGGACCGAGGAGCTCGTCGCCTCCGCCGCCAACATCGATATGGAGATGGTGGCGCTGAGGGCGGAGCACCTCGCGTACTCCCCCGACGAGAACCTCCCCCACAGCGCCAAGCTGAGCTTGTTCCTCAGGGGGGTGGCGCCGGCTCTCGCGTGGTTACGAGAGAAGATCCCCGTGCAGCTGGCTGATGAGGCGCGCCGGCTTTGCACGGGCACTATGGAGCGGGTGTTGTCGAAGATCGTCTACCGCAACCCCGGGATCAACCTTGTCAACGTCCTCCGGACCCTGCCGCCCGAAGCCGACCAGGAGGCGTTGAAGGCCCAAGTTGCCCACATCGTAGCCAAGGTGGGCAAGATCCAGAGGATTGACGGAGACCGGAGAGACTAGGCACCTTGCTTCCCTTGCCGCTGTAAATTAAGTCATAGGCAGTAGTTGTTTAGAACAGCGGCAAGTTATCTCTGTAATATATACTTTTGTTTCGGGTAATCAATGCAGTGTTATCTCCCTTGCTTTAGTCCCTTCACTTTGTATGCTTTCCGCCCTACGCTTTCAGGGAACTTGCCGGCAAAGGGACCCTTGCCGCGAGCGCTGAGTGCAGGACTCTTAGCAGCCTGCTCGCAATGCCTTTGCCGGCAAGAAACCTTGCCGCAGCTAGTCGCAGCACACTTAGATTGCTGAGCGAACTCGGAAACGAAGTAAGGTCGCGACACTTGTCGCAGCTCACTTAAGCCGTTGAGCGTGCTCGAAACAAAGTAAGGGCGCGGCTAGCCATGGGTAGGTTCCTCCGCGCACAGGTTTTCCATACAAAGTGTGGTTGTTCAAGGAAGATAACAAAAAAATTAAAAATTTGAATGCTCAAACTTTGGTAACTTAGCTTTTATGGGTTATTTGCTTCCCGGCAAGGTTTAGCTTCTCTTGAACAGCACTTGGTCCATACTTCTATCTCCTT